>QXTE01000071.1:6147714-6869941 GCA_003942145.1 Platysternon megacephalum
GCTTTCGTGGGTGAATACCCACTTCTTCGGATGACTTGCATCCGAAGAAGTGGGTATTCACCCACGAAAGCTCATGCTGCAAAACGTCTGTTAGTCTATAAGGTGCCACAGGATTCTTTGCTGCTTTCCTGAATTGTAGACACCAGAACTGGACGCAGCACTCCAATAGCCATCAGAGCTGTGCCAAATACAGAGGTATATAACTCCCCTACTCCTACTTGAGATTCCCTTGTTTATGAGTCTAAGGATCACATTAACTCTTTTGGCTACAGCCTTGCTCTGGGAGTTCGTGTTCAGCTGATTACCCACCAGGATCTCCAAGTCTTTTTCAGAGTCTTACTTCCCAGGGTAGAGTCCCCCATCCTGTAAGTATGACCTACAGTCTTTGTTCCTGCATATATAACCTTACATTTAGCCATATTAAAATACATATTGTTTGCTTGTGACCTGCTTACTAAGTGATCTAGATTAACACCTTCCTCTATGAAAAGAACCATTGCATCTTTAATGACCTTGGTTTAATATCCCCTTCAAAAGATGCCTGGCGCAGCTCCATTCTCTTCTGTTCATGATCTAATGTTGCACTCTTCATCACAGCATCTGAGCATCTATCAGTTTGGCATGGGGAAAGTGACTCCCCACTGAGACCAGCTCCGCCAGGGGAAGGTAACTTCCCGCTGAACCCAGCTCAGCATGGCTCTTATTGGCTCACCAGAAGGCAACTTCTTTACTGTTTGTTGATTTCAATCCACCAGAGTTCCAGACCAAGTGTATAATTCAGGGGTCGGCAACCTTTCAGAAGTGGGGTGCCGAGTCTTCATTTATTCACTCTAATTTAAGGTTTCGCGTGCCAGTCATACATTTTAACGTTTTTAGAAGGTCTCTTTCTATAAGTCTATAATATATAACTAAACTATTGTTGTATGTAAAGTAAATATGGTTTTTAAAATGTTTAAGAAGCTTCATTTAAAATTAAATTAAAATGCAGAGCCCCCCGGACCGGTGGCCAGGACCCGGGCAGTGTAAGTGCCACTGAAAATCAGCTCACACGCGTGCCATAGGTTGCCTACCCCTGATATAATAGGTTTGCTTGCATTACATAATTTAGCCACTAGATCTCTCTGTGCTATATGGAGCCTGTGGTCCCTGATAAGCAAGAGACACAAAGCTGGAGCTGCATATGGGTCTGTACTTTGTGATTGTCTTTAATAAATGTGTCCTGCTTAAAATGGACACTGATTACATATATCGTGACATTACGTACGGACTTTGCCTCCCTGGGATCCCACCAAACTTCACCGCCCTCAAACCCAATTACTTGGGCTTTTTGTAGGTGAAGTACTTTGCACCTCTGACCCATATATAAAGTTTGCTTAGCTGCATACACATTTTGATTGTCTATCTGGATTATTCGGGACTGTAAGAGACAGTTAGATGACAGAAGATGAAGCTTTCACTTCACAATTTATTATTTGGCAGGTTTAGTTGCCAGAGTCAGGCTAAATGTATATCTGTTAATTACTGGCTAATTTTCATTTGCACCCATGTTTTCCTCCCATATCAAAGCTTTGGAAATGAAGCCTGGCACCCAAGTATTTCTTGTTCCTTGTACTCATTAATCCCAACCTATGGAATCAGTGGAGTGTTAATGCTCCCAAGGAAATATGCTTGTTTGGCTTGGGGGGGGACGGGGGACCTTTTATAACATTTTATTTTGGGGCGCTGTGATTAAGTAGAGTCAATTTATATAAACTGGCATCATTTCCTAATGACAAATGTGGTCTAATTAAAAGCAGAAAGCTAAGTAAATGGTAATTTGTTAGGGCCTTGCCTCGCTTTCGCTCATATGGAAATAGATGGCAGATTAACCCACCCACATAGATAATTTCCTGTGATTACAGCCTACTGCGAAGGAGTATTGTTGGGTGCTGATACAGTATTTGTGTAAAACAAAACCCAGGGACAGGCTGCAAAATTGATGGGGAGAGGAGTGTTTGTGGGAAAGGAAAACTTGGATTATTGAGTCTGGAAATGAAAAGAATAAAAGGGAAGAGAAATGTCTAGGTTAATGAATGGGCTAGAGAAAGCCAGTCGGCTGCTTCTGTTCCCTTCGCCGCACGGGACTGTGCAGTAATGGAACAGGACTAAGACTCCGGGATTCTTAACCTGGCCTCCCTGACCAAATCTCTGTCACCTTGAGCAAGGCACTTTACCTCTCTGGCTTCAGTTTTCCCCATCTGTACAAAGAGGATGATACTTACCTACTTCGCAAGAGGAGTGGTTGTCAAGGATTAATTCCACTGTAAATTGCAAAACACCTTAATAGCCCTAGACAAAAAGTGCTAGACAAGGGCAAAGTGTGATTCTTGATGCTAGTGCCAGAGTGCGCTAGATGAAATTAAGATGCAACAAGTTTAGATCACTAAGAGGAAAAGCTTCTAGTCATAGAATCATAGAATATCAGGGTTGGAAGGGACCTCAGGAGGTCATCTAGTCCTACCCCCTGCTCAAAGCAGGACCAATCCCCAACTAACTCCCCAAATCCCTAAATGGCCCCCTCAAGGATTGAACTCACAACCTTGGGTTTAGCAGGCCAATGCTCAAACCACTGCATGGTACATAGTTAACCTGTGGAACGCACTGCCATAGGATATTACTAAATAGCTTAATAAGATTCAAAAAGGATTAGACATATATGGTTAAGAATGGCACCTAAAGCTCCAGTGACTGCTATAAGGGTTGATCAGTCCTCATGTTTCACAGAATAGGCTGGTCACCATGTAGGGTCAGGAAGGAATTCCTCTTATTGTTCTGTTGTTCAAGTGCACTGGGGTTTTGCTTCTGGTGAAGCATCTGGTAACAGCTACCATATTAGATGGATTATTGATCTGTTCAAGGACAGCAATTCCTATTTTCCTATTATAAAAACAAAGCCAATGTTACCTGAGCATATGACTTAAAAAGGAAGGAAGGATTGGCTTGTGGCCAATTTCCTGGTCTGCAATTTAGGAGATCTGGGTTCCGTTCCCAGCTCGGCCCCAAGTTGCCTTTGTGACCTCGGGCAAGTCACTTACTGTTTCTGTGCTCCATCTGTAAAATGGGGATAACAATTCCTCCTTCCTCTCACCCTTTGTCTGTTTAGACTGCAAGCTCTGGGGCAAAGACTGTCTCTCACTATGTGCTCATACAGCACCTCACACAACAGGGTTCTGGTGTTGGCTGGAGCTTCAAAGTGCTCCTGGAACACAGATATAATGATAAATATTTGGCCCGTAAGGCCTGTCTCCGGCAGTATTGACTATCAATTGGCAGATGACATGTGGCTGTGCCATGCTGGATAGGGGTCAGGAATCCCCTCTCTGGGCAGTGAGCTGTATTTACAAAGAGCTATTGATGTGTTCCTGCCTAGGGTCTTGTTTTTCTTGCTGCCTGACTGTCGAGCCCGAAGTGCCATCTGTGAGATTTGTTCTCTACTTAGCCATGACTCGAGCCTTACAGTTGAGGGCAAGCAGAAGCTCTGTACTGTACACTTATCTTCTGCAGTGTTCTCTCTTTCAAAAGGACTGGTTCTTAATGGCTTATGCGTTTTCTGCCACATGGCAGCACAGGAGTAGTTTACATACCACACGACAGGTTTAATGAAATCAGGAGTTTGCTACATTTGATCTAATGCGAACAGAGAACACTGCAATAAACAGTGGATGGTTTCCCAATGGCCCATGTGGAATTTCCCTGTTTCAGATGCAGTGCACAGGCCCACAGCTGATGCAATAGGCTTGTTTTATGTAAAGACGCTTAGCACTGAATTGGTAATCGGAATGAAAATTGCTCTTATGCTTCAAAGCGTAGAAACCTAAAAGACATTCCAAGATTCTTTTTTAAACCTATTCCAGCTAAAGGATCAATTCCATATCAAAATAACAAAAAGAGAGGAATTGCCAGATGGGATCAGACCAGGTCTGTCTAGCCAGTACCCTGTCTCCCACAGCGGGAAGCACGAGATGCCTCAGAGGAAGGTGCCAGACCCCTGCAGTAGCATGGATAACCCGCAGTGATGGGATAACCCGCCCCTGGGAAAGTCGCTTTCTGACCCACTGGACTTAGGCTCTTCCATCCATGAATCTATTTAGTTTGAAGGAGACGGGGGGGGGGGGGGGGGGGGTTTTTTNGCTTTGTTTTTTCAGACTTTGGGCCTGATTTGTCACTCTTAAGTCACCATTTGCCTCTGTGCAATGTGAGAGTAAAAGGCTCCCCCCAGTGGGAGTGGAGACGTCTGATTTCATAGCATTTTACATCCACACTGGACTGCTGCAAATGACAGCACAGGGTGCAAGGCAATGGCGAATCATGGCCCTAGAATTCAATGGATTTTGAATTTCTGTGTACCGAATCAATGGGCCCAACTAGCACCAGTATCAGCGCTGCAGATTCCCACCTCTTCCAGGGTGTTCAATGGAACAGAGTCCACCCCACATTCCTTACTGGCCTGTGTTGCCCTTTAAGCACCTGCTGTACACTCCCAAATTCCGCCAGGCCTCCGAGACCAAAGAGGGGGCATGTGACAGGCTGAGAGTTCATGTACCAGAATATCATCCATGCCAGCATCCAGAGACCTGGATTTAACCAACTACTTCCTGCACTGAGAATTGCACAGAGGGATTCCCCCTGCTGGGGCCAAGGGAAGGTTACTGTGCAGACTGAACACTTGACAGAGAATTCCCTGGCAAAGACAGAGCAGAGCCTATGTGAGCGCGTACTGGGACAGAGTGCTGCAGCACGTCTCCTCAACGGCACTGGCTACCACGAGCACATCACATCTGTCCTCCACACCCTACACTGGCTTCCCATAGAACATGCAGCCAAGTTCAAGGTCATTATCTTCAACGCTCTCCATGGCATGAACTCCCCCAGGCACTAAGGACCATCCCAGCTCTCCCTACCTTCCACACCAAGTGCAAGGCACGTCTTTGAGCTGCCATCTCTAGCACATACCTAGCAACCTGTGTGTGTAGATATAAACGAAAGAAATCCAGAACTGGACACTCCCTGCACACACTTCTCTCCCTGGTGAGAGCAGAAGAGGAACAGTCCTTCAGATCCTATGGTGATGAGCACAGAACAAGTGCCTGTATAGAACAGAACGGACCAATCTGCTCTGTTCCCTGCCTCTCCCAGCATCCCTGCTCATTGATTTGCGGGAGCCACAGCTGCTTCTTTGAGGCTGGGCTCAGAATCCACAGGGAGCATTTAAAAAATCAAAGAGAACACCAGCTTGAAGGCTCATCCTCTCGCTGGCACCTGCGAACTCCCTGCTAGTCTACGCTGTGTAAACACCCGACTAATTATTCCTGGACACCTGCTAACTGAGGCAGTTCTATTCTAGCGTGGTTCAGGTGAGGGGGGGTGATCTGTAGGTTCTGAGGGGCTTCCCCCCCCCCCGCCATTAGCATTCAGAACTCGCGGAGCATTGTGTCCAGGGTCAGTCAGTTCGACAGCAAGCACTTTTGCTCTTTACTTATTCATCTCTGGGTAGGAACAGAGAGGATCTAGCAAATGTCTGCAAATGTTTGACTAGGAATGGCTTTAAAAGGACTCACTTTTTATTGCTCGGAACAAAAATATATACATACAGGAGTAGATTGTCAGTGGCAGTGAGCTCTCCCAGCCCCCAGTAACGTTGGAGAGGGGAGGCCAAGGTCCAGCAGTTCTGGAAAATCAGCCCCCATGATACAGACAGGGCTGGATTTTCAAAAGACCTCCAGCTCCTGGTGTTCGCAGGCCACTGAGCACTTTCTTGACCATCCAGCACTCATTTGGATGCCTAAGTAGGAGCTGTGAGCGCTGAGCTCTTCTGAAAATCTGTCCCAGAAATTATCTGCGACAGGTCTGAATGGGAAATAAACTATGGGGCAGGCTGAGGTTTGCAGCCATAGGCTGGGCTGCAGAAGAGCTGAACTGCAGTGGGAGACTCCAGGAGGAATTCTGACCAGCTCAGCCAGAATTCCCTCCTACGGGCCCCCAGGGAACACAGCTCAGAGCAGCAGCTCTGCCACCATGGGGCAACGTGCAGTGAGCTCCTTGGGCTATGAGAGCTGCAGGCAGTAGCCATGTGGGCTGTTGTGCACCTGAATTATGAGCGGCCTTTGGGCAGGGAGAGGAGGTGGGAAGTGCGTTCTCAGGAAGGAGAAGTGGCCACTTGGAGCAGGGCATGAGCTGCTGCCCAAGAGGGGAAGGACAGGCTTGTGGAGAAGGCAATGGCCTGGGACTCAGGAGACCTGCATTCAGTCCTTGACTGTGCCACGGACTTTCTGTGACCTTGGGCAAGTCACTTGAACTCCCTGTGCCTTGGTTTCCCATCTGTAATGTGGGAATAATGATACTTCCTTCCTCCACTTCGTCTGTCTGGTCTGTTTCTTACCAGGTGCACAGCACAATGAGCCATTGATCTCACATGGGGCCTGCCTGTTCTGTTGTAAAACAAATCGTAATCAAACACGCCGCCTTCCGGCGAGTTCATTTCCAGATACTCCTGCATGCTCCACCATCCCATGGAGACAGAGGGCCAGATCCCCGGCTGGTGCCCATGAGCAGAGTTCCATTGACTCCTGGGTAGATATGCTGATTTATGCCAGCTGGGGTTCTGGCCCAGAGAATCCCGGCTGGAGGGAGAGACTGGATTAGAACGTGCTCCTGCCGACTCTCCAGCACCATCTCTTGTCCGTTCCGCAGAGTGGAACAATTTCAGAGCACAGAATGACACTCAGCTGACGTGTGGGAGGGGGGTTAAAAAAGGAAAGCCTCGCCAGGAATAATAGTGTCCTCCCTCCCTCCCCCAGCTTACTCCCTGGAGCAGCACTGGTGGCAGCAGGCAGGCTCCAGCTACTCAGGTGTGAAGGGGAGGACTGGGGCTTTCTGAAGCTGCCTGGTCTGGGTCATGGCATTTCACAGGCACTGAGGTGGCGGTAGGTATTCGCATCTGCAGAGGAAGAGGTTCGTGTATTTAATATTTGTTCTTTCCCTTTGTGGTGAGTGTGCAGAGGACATGGGGCTGCGTGGTCAGTTGGGGGCACTCTTGCACCATACAAAGGGAAGTGGGTCGTGCTGAGCCATTGCAGATGCAAAGTGAAGAGAATCTCCATGTTCCCATGGCAGCCCCATTGCAATCAACAAAACAATCACTCTGTGCAAGGGCTATGGAATACTGAAACCCCCCAAAAGTCCCCCAAGGAGGGCTGAAGTGGTGCCTGGACTGTGCGCTGGCCTCTGCACAGGGGTGAATGTCACCCGAAGGGCCTGATTCACCCCTGTAGCCATTGCCAGCAGTTCAGAGTGGGGTAAAATGCTGCCATTCTCCTTAGGTGGCAGTTACATCCACTTTCCATTGGTTTAGATGATTCAACAAGCTGCAGGGCAACCATGAATCAGCCCAAAATGAGCAGGGGGTTGCAGGATCGAGCCCTTAGCCTGTAAGCTCTTTGGCGCAGGGACCTGCCTTCTTGCTTGTCTATAAAGCACCTGGCATACTGTGGGTGCAATGTAAATAACAATCATAAAAATGCTCTGGCAATCTCCCGTTTCTTTGCAATAATGAGTTTACCAGGACCACTGTACAACAGGGTGCCGGATACCTCTGGGTACAACTGCCCTCCTACCCTGTGCTTATAGGCAACCATTGGCACAGAAAGCAACCAAGCTGAGAAGGGTTTGCCAGGGGATCTTGCCCTTCCATCACTTGTGAGAGCACAAGTCCAAACACTAACAAGGCTACGCTGCAGGCCAGGGGTAGGCAACCTATGGTACGCAAGCCGAAGGCGGCACGCGAACTGATTTTCAGTGGCACTCACACTGCCCGGGTCCTGGCCACCGGTCCGGGGGGCTCTGCGTTTTAATTTAATTTTAAATGAAGCTTCTTAAACATTTTAAAAACCTTATTTACTTTACATACAACAGTAGTTTAGTTATATATTATAGACTTATAGAAAGAGACCTTCTAAAAACGTTAAAATGTATGACTGGCACGCGAAACCTTATATTAGAGTGAATAAATGAAGACTCGGCTCACCACTTCTGAAAGGTTGCCGACCCCTGCTGTAGACCATTAATTTTAGTGCTGCACTATAATGGGTTCGTGTTCTACCTGGCTATGGTGTGGGAGACTCTGTAGGTTCAGATTATTTCTTTTATACTTTTTATTTCCTTTTTTAAAAGTATTTTTAAGAAAAACCACATAAGCCTTAGATAAACACTGCTGCCCAGCCAGTGTCAGACCGGCCCACATTCCTGCATGTTGTGTATCACAGCCAAATCACACAAACATGTGCTGCCTGGTGGAGACACTTCTCAGGTCATCTCTGTGTATGCAAGAATGAGACGCAGGCCCTGAGGTATAGTCAGCCCCCTAGCCCTGTTCCCTTTGAGGCCTGGTCTGCACTTGAAAATTTCCCTGGTAGAGTTTGTTGATTAGGGGGTGCTTTTTACCACAAAATAGTTTACCACAAAAAGCTGCAACAGTGAACACAGTGATAGCGATCAAAAGGTGGCTTGTACCAGTATAAAGAACGAGGAGTACTTGTGGCACCTTAGAGACTAACACATTTATTTGGGCATAAGCTTTCGTGGGCTGGGCATAAGCTTTCGTGGGCTAAAATCTGGGTTTTAGCCCACGAAAGCTTATGCCCAAATAAATTTGTTAGTCTCTAAGGTGCCACAAGTACTCCTCGTTCTTTTTGCTGATACAGACTAACACGGTTACCACTCTGAAACCTGTACCAGTATAGTTATTCCACTACTTGTACAGAATTACCTCTACAAGTATAAATATACCAACACAACTGTGTGCACAGGAGAGGACTGTACTGCTTTAGCTATACTGGTCTAAATAAAGCTGCACAACTGTGTAGTGTAGACAAAGCCAAAGAAAGAAAGAACTTTTCTTTCCAGATTTATTCTGTAGGTCAGGTTGCCTATTATAGTTTTTTGGTAAATGCTTTAGGACAGCGTCTACTGATATTTATGTACATTCCCTTTAAAACAATCTCAGTCAGGACGTAAATGCAAAGCAATTTCCAAGGGTGACAGACAGTAGCTGACACTTTTCCCCTGTCCTATCATTTGGGCATCTTCATCTCCATACTGCCTAACAGCATTTGTACCCCACAGCTGCCTTCCACAAAGCCAGCAGGGAGAGTTGTAATAGGGTGCCAGGCCAGCTGTGTCCCATAGATTAAACAAATTACCTCGTTTGCATTAATGCAAACATGTGGCCAACCTTTCATCAGCCTGCCAAAGTGCCAGCAGCCCAGCAGGGGGCATGCAGATGGAAACGCTGCTTGGTGAGAATGGACCGCACTGGAATTGGAGTGGCGGGGTGGTCTTGCAGACTGTGTGCTGCCAAATGACTCGCCACAAAGATGGGTGACTTTGCTCCAAGGGACAAACGCTGCTCATCTTAGCCACCTGGGTGGCTCCAAGAAAGCTGTAATCCATGGAAATACCCAGCCGCCAAGTAAAACTAGCCTGACACATGGCTACTCACAGCATCTAGCTGGGGCTTAGGCGTGCACATCTGTACACAGTAATGGACAAAACTCTTAACAATAATGCAGTTCCACCCAAAACACACATACGAGTACGCTCACACACACGTACTCATGCTCACACGCATGCTAAGACACCTATGTACACATAGTAACATGCCTGCATGCTAACACACACTAACACACATGCATACACACACTCTCTAACATGCCTACATGCAAAAAGCCAACTATAAAATGAGACAAGTCCAATCGAGCAGCTGCCAACTGCACCCAAGAGGGAAACCACAATTCAAAGGTTAAATGTGCTTAACATAGCTCTCGCTTGCTCTGTTTGTTTAACTTTTTATTGATTGCATATCAAACTAAAGCTGAATTCACACACCCTGGGTTTCTGATAGTTATGATTATTACAAAACATCTATCCAGCACCGTAGATGTATTCAGTGCTTTACAAACACAGCCCCTCCCCTGAGAGCTCATATTATTATCAAACCAGAGGACAGCGAGACAACATTCCTATGTCAGATGCCTTACAAATAAATATATATAAAAGAGGGGGGCCTAGTGGCCTAGTGGTTAGAGCACTGGATTGGGAGTCAGGAGAGCTTGATTCTATTCCTGGCTCTGCTACCGGTCTGCTGGGTGACGGTCATCAAGTCTCTTCACTTCTCTGTGCCTCAGCTTCCCCATCTGTAAAATGGGGATAATGATACTGACCTGCTCTGTAAAGCACTTGGAGATCTACTGCTAAAAAGCACTGCCTAAGAGCTAGGCATTCCTCTTTATATTGAATTTAGCATTTGATAGGATTCCCCACCCACATATGGCACAATTAATTATTTTACACAGCTCCTCCGCCCCAGCAGGTAAAGCACATCCCCATAGCACCAGTTCCCATCCTTCAGCTGCAAAGACCATGGAGGCGCTGGCTGTAGCAATCGAATCAGCTTTTAATAGTAAACACTCAAGAGGGATGTGCGCTACCATACAGGCCATGAGACACATGGTTCCCGACACAGCAAAGGAACAATGAGTAATTGTTTTTGTGGAAAATTAACATTTTTTCTCATTTTTGTAAATATTTTTTCAAATTTTTCCATTAAATGTTTTCAGTTTTTTCCCTGTCCACTCTCTCCCCCCCCGCCCCCTTTACTGGTACCATAATGGAAGGGCCAGAGAACACAGGCACAGAGAACCTCCCCAGGTTAAATCCATGTAGGTATTTATAGACTGTAATAAAGCTACCCCTTAACCTTCTCTTTGTTAAAACTAAATCGATGGAGCTCCTTGAGTCTATCACTAGAAGGCAGGTTTTCTAATCCTTTAATCATTCTCGTGGCTCTTCTCTGAACCCTCTCCAATTTATCAACATCTGTCTTGAACTGTGGGAACCAGAACTGGACACAGTATCCCAGCAGCCGTCACACCAGTGCCAAATACAGAGGTAAAATAACTTCTCTGCTCTTCCTTGATGCAAGCCCATCTCTAGAATCAAAGATGTTTAGAGTGACTTCAAAGCTGAGCAATCATACACCATGGTGGTGCATGCAGTATAAAATGCCTAGGTAGACAGAGAGAGAGAGAATAGATCTCTTGTATGCTATCTGGGTGCTGTCCTCTGTTCGTTGGGGCATTTGCTTGGCTCCATATGATCCTGATATTGAACCAGAGACCCCGGAAAGGGCCATTTGTGAGGCTTTGTTTCAGCCTCTCTCTCTCCCCTGTCACCTCTACAGGTGAGCATTCAGCACGAATGCAGGTTCACACGTTTGTGACCCTCATTACTAGCCAGGCACCCAGAGGAGGAGCAGGCTGTGAAATCTGTCGCTGCACAAGTTTCACGAGTGGTGCTGAAGGCCACCCAGGAGGGCCACCCTTGCACTGGCTGCCTTCTCAGGAGGCAAGTGGGGCATGAAGAGCCTAGCTGCATGGAGAAGCTGGGTAGCAAGAGTCTGAACTTGGCAGGGGGGCACAACTGCCTCCCGTTCCTTAGGGCTAGCTGGGAAGCGTGTCCCAAAACACGTTTCGTTTGTTGCACGGGAGCACAGTATGGGACAGGCGGAGAAGCCGTGCCCAGAAATACTTCATGAACCCCCCTGCCACCAACCCAGCCTATGGCCATGGGAATGACAGGGATGCTGAGGGTTGCTCCCTAAGCGTATCGTTTGAAGGTACTTCCTTCCTTCCCCCACTTTGTCTGCCTTGTCAGTCTGGGTTACAAAACTCCTTCACGTGGGGACTGTGTGTACAGTGTAGGAGAGGGTTGCAGGTGGTGAGAGTTAGTGTGAGCACTGGGGTGAGTGAATAGGGAGGGGTGATCCATGGGGTGAGGTGGGTGCATGGAGGGGGTTGGTGGAAGGAGTGGGATGGGGGGCGAGAGGAGGGGTCAGTGCATGGGAGGGGAGCAGTGGGGCTGGGGGGCAGTGAGATGGGGGGCGAGAGGAGGGGTCAGTGCATGGGAGGGGAGCAGTGGGTCTGGGGGGCAGTGGGATGGGGGGTGAGAGGAGGGGTCAGTGCATGGGAGGGGAGCTGGGGGGCAGTGGGGCTGGGATGGGGAGGGGGCTGGGGGTGGCAGTGGGAGGGGTTGGGATATGGGGAGGGGTGGGGGGCAGTGGGATGGGGGGCGAGAGGAGGGGTCAGTGCATGGGAGGGGAGCTGGGGGGCAGTGGGGCTGGGATGGGGAGGGGTCAGGCCTTGGGGAGGGGGCTAGGGGTGGCAGTGGGAGGGGTCGGGGTATGGGGAGGGGCAGTGGGATGGGGAGGGGCGGGGTCAGGCCCTGGGGGAGCAGGAGGAGGGGGCGGGGCAGGGGGCGGCGCGCGCGGGGCGGAAGGGGCGTGGCCCGCCGGCTGGTTCCGGGTCGGGCGGCCGGCGGGCGCGCGGGCAGCCCCAGTCGCCATGTCCGGGAGCTGCCGCCAGGGCCACACGCCGAGCCGGGCCATCCCCGCCAAGCGCCTCAGCCTGCCCGACGGGGCCCCGCTGCCGCCCGGCGACTACAGCACCACGCCGGGGGGCACGGTGTTCGGGACCACGCCGGGCGGTGAGCGGGCCGGGCCGGGCCGGGCCGGGCGGGGGGCGGCTGGGGTGTCTCTAGTCGCTGTCCCGGCCGGGCGGCGCCCCCAGGGAAACCCGCGAGCAGCCCGCAAGCCCCGTGTTGCCCCGCGCGCTGCTGCCCCGCGCCATGGCGGGAGCGGCGTTTCGTGCAGCCCGCCGCCCCCTGGGCAGCCTCGCCTGGGTGTTTGCAATGGGGTGACCAGGCAGCAAGTGTGAAAACCCGGGAGGGGGGGTGGGGGGTGATAGGCGCCTATATAAGAAAAAAGCCCCCATGAAACCGGGACAACCCTGTTGGCAATGGCCGGGGACTAATCTGGCGAGCTCCGAAGTCTGCGCTAACGCTGCCCTTTGAGTTCATCTTTCTCTGGGCGCTAGCCGGTCACTACAGGACATACACCTGCCTCCAAGCACCGCCTGGGACACGGTGCCATTGCTTGGCTGGTCTGGCTTTTCAAGGCCCCGTCTATTTGAAATCTAGTCCGTTTCAGCAGTGGTATGTCTACACACTCGACTCTCTCTTGATACATTTGTCTCAGTTTAGGCAGGTGTGTGACTGCGCTGGGAAATACCACATGTTGCAAATGAGTTGCAAGTAGTTCCAGCTACTGCAACTCTGAGTCCCTGCCAGTCGGTCGTTTTCCATCATTTAAAAAAGGTTTTCTCCCCTGCTGCTGTATGAAAGAGCCACATAAACAGCAGAACAGTGAAATGGGCCATATTGTCAGTGCTGTCAAATGCACAATGTCAATAAATAGGTGGGAGGATTTTTTTCATTAATCTTGCACGCTAGTGACCTTAGAAGTTGCATGTAATGGTAGTGGTTTTTTAAAAAAATCAGACAGAAGACTGAAGCTTAAATTGGTGTGTCTCTTTTTTTTTTTTTTTTTTAACCCAACAATTGGGCTAGTCTAAGAACATTTGGTCAAAGAAACTGAAGGTCTTAGTGTCTTTTGTACTAGGCATCTGTTTTGTTCTGAGAGCACAAGCAATAGAAATTCTTAAACCTTAGGTGCCTCTTGCAACAATTGTGCCTCACGTATAGGAGCAACTGATTATTTCTCAATATATGTTCATATGCTGTGATAAGTTACAGTTGTCACTCTCACATGTTTCATTCCATTGTTGGAGGATCATGAATGAGATGTAAAGAGCGTAGTAGAGGCAAAAAAACCTGAACAAATTCTTAAATGAAAACACTGTTTTGACTAGAAGAAGTTGTTAAATACTCAGAAAAGGCTGAAAGATAATCAGTCCAGAATTAATAGGACAGATGTTTAAAAAATAGCTATGGGATGGGGAAATTTTTCAAAATATCTAGTCACTAGTAGCATCCTTTATTTTCAAGAATTCTATTTAATTTCTCAGTGATCTGGATAATCCAGATAATTAATATTTTAATGTGTGCCTGTTTTATGGATTGAAAAATGTAGAGTGAGTTAAAAAGCTCCATGTAATAATGCACTTTGGTTCTGCTTCTTATCTGTTAACGGGCATGTTATTGCTGCTGGGTAGTTACCATATGTTTATGTTCTCATGCCTGCTCCCCTGTAATTATTAACAATGGAGTTTTAATCTCACTTTTCCAAGACTACTGTCAATAGTCTAAAATAAAATTCCTTCAAACCTCACTTTAAATGTACTGATCTGTAGACCAGCTTGAATGAAGAAATTACTAATAGTTCTTAATATAGTGCAGTCTCACTGATCTTCCTTGTGCTGATCCATAAACCCAATAATTATTATGAAAAGACCATAGCACTTCACTGTTCAGTAGCAGAGACAGTTCTCAAGTGCAGTCCTGTGTTACATAAATACTTGTTCCTTTGGAAGGTTTAATTGAAAACCTTTAATAAAATGTTACCATCCCTTTACAGGTGTACTGTGAAGTATTGTAAACAATACATCAAGTTGCACTATTCAGAATAAAGGAGCAAATTTAATTTGCCATGGAACACCCATGACTAATTTTACAGAGCCAAATGTTCTGCACTTTAATCTCCCAAGTAGTTCCGTTGATTTCAGTGGAACTGTGTGCATGTGAGGCAAACAGGATTTAGTGCCAAAATCAGAAATCCCCAGTAACTGTTCTGGCCATTGGTGCAAATTATCACAGTTCGGTTCTGTTGGTGTCAGAGGCCTGGTCTACACCTAAAACTTAGGTTGACCTAGCAGTGACACTCTGAGGGACATAGTTAAGCTGACCTATGCGCTGGTGTGGACACTGCTAGGTTGAAGGAAGAATTTTTCCATCAACCTAGCTACCCCTTTTGAGGGGGTTGATTTACTACAGTGACAGAAAACCCCCTTCTGTCTCTTTAGCAAGTGTCTGCACTGCAGCAACATAGCTGTGCTATAGTTCTGTACCGCTTGTAGGACAGACATACCCGTAGTCTGGTGCTGAGGAAGTTTGGAAGGGCATATATGTTCCCTGTGGCTTTTGGAGAGTATTACCCTAAGTTTTAAAATTGGTTTGACTATTTATGGTCTGCCTGATTCTGATAAGTTTCAAGCAAACTCAGTACCTGTTTTCTTCCTTTACCTTGGGTGAAAATGAATGAATTGGAAAAATCCAGATATGAACCCCAGAGAGTCTTGTTAAGTCATTATGGGATGATACTGGAATGTGATTTCTCACAGAAAACCATATGAGAGCTCGACCATTTTGTGTTCCTGAAATAGTCACTCGTCTCATGTCAATACTATTAAGGAATGAGTGGGCTTTTAGTTTTTGAATGATTTATTTAAGGCCACTGATTAGGAAACACTTCACAGCTACCAACTTCTGCAGGCTCTGTGGCAATAGGCTAAACTCCATTCTGCAGAAAGAAAGGGCAATAATTTGCTTTTTCAGTCATTGGACATGTGCAAGTTAGCGCTCCTTTACTACTTGACCCCCAGTTCTGGCTTTAGGATGTCTCCACTGCATCGAGTCTAAGAAAGATGAGCTCTTCCTTAACTAACGTGTCCTGAGGTGACCCTGGGAGAGCTGCAACGTCCCTCACGTACACTGTTGGAAGTGGAGTTCCCTTTATCTAACTTGCTGTTTTCGGTGGCATCAGGAAAACACCCTCCAGTCATCCAAAGGAGTTAGTCTCCCCAGAATGTACCTAGTGAATGGAAGTGTTCCTTCTGGGAGAACATCTGAGCACTTCTTTGGGCCCTCAGGAAAGCCAGGATCCTCCATTGGCAGGAACATGTGGGCAGAGATGTTCGCATTGGGCTGGAGTAATTCCTGGGTCTGTAAAATTCAGCTGCTGAAGTAGATTTAAAACCCTTGAACTGTGGTTCACTGTGGGTCCAAGCTTAGCCTTGGTGCCACCAAAATGAGCTCAGGATTCAGATGCACCATCTCAGAATTGTTACCTGATCTTTCTGTGCTCCAAGAGCCCCAACAGAACGGGATCACAGAGCAGGGGGAAAGCACCCACTACCCTGTGGCAGCACAGGAGGTGAAAAGTTTTCATTTACAGCATTCAGGAACAAAAAAAAACCCCAAAATTAAATCAGAGCTCAGCACCAAGAAGTGAACATGGGAGTGGCGTGGGGGAGAAACAGTCAAGACCTTTAAACCTACGGAGCCTGTTCTCTTTAATATTCCACTCAGGGCTTGTCCTGGATCCTTGTCTGACCCTCCAAGGCACATGGGTATTGTCCTTCTCTAAGTAAATTCCACATGAGCTAATTGCTTGGGAGCCTTCGCCAGCTCAGCTTTAGGCGCTCAGTTCCTTAATGTAAACACACATCATGTAGAACGTTATTGTCCGAGGGTTGAAAGGAGCAGTGGAGAGTGGGTGGTTTTGAGTGTGGCACTCTGATCGCTGGCAGAGGGATTTGCCAGTGAGAAGAACGTTTCTGCAGTTTTTTATGGGGAGTGTGTAGTGCTCTGGGTTGGGAAGGCTTCTCTGTGCTGTGTATGCTTCCAGCTCAATATACCCACACCTAGGGTGACCAGATGTCCCGTTTTTAAAGGGACAGTCCCGTTTTTTGGGGACTTTTTCTTATATAGGCACCTATTCCCCCCCCCACCCTCTGTCCCATTTTGTCACAGTTGCTATCTGGTCATCCTACCCACACCATACCATACAGTTTTTGTGGTTGAGGGGATGGTGGTTACCTTGTCCATCTTGACCAGAAGGCAGTTGAGAGAATAAAGTATGCTTGGCCATGCAGCTAGAATGCTGAATGGCCCCTAAAATGAACCAGAGGCAGCAGCTGAAATCATGCATGGCTTTTTAATGAGTTCAGCAGCTGGGGAGCTGCAGTAGGTTGTCACTGTAAGGGCCTGAGCCTGCATTCCTTGTTCACCCTACATTCCCCCAGGAATCAGTGGGAGCCTGGGGCACACAGGGAATGTGAGGTTGGGCCCAGGGACCATACAGTTAACTGGTTAGAGCCATTAAACTTTTGAAGACAATAACTGCTGAGCCAGAAACTTGTTAGCACTTTCTAGGATTTAGTAACTTGTGCATTGCTTCCAAGAGTTATAGCAGTGTCCTTAAGAAGGAAACTGGTGGGTCAGGAGCCAAATTCTGTAAAAAACCTCTCTTAATTAGGAGTCTGTAATGCACTAGTTTAAGTTTGCTAGGGTTTCAGGGAGCTTTCTTTGTTCCTCCAGTCTCCCACAATCCTTGATCAAAGTATCACAGCTATTACTGGTACACTTCATACTTCTAATGAACTTGGTTTTGATGGGAACATTAACAACAAGGACCAGATGCCCCTCCTCCAACTACACAGTGCAGGGATGTGCTCAGATACTACCTCTTGGATGCCAGTACAAAACCCCCATAGAGAGGAAGACTAACCAGAAGCTTATAGAAGAGAGCAACTTCTGCTATTCAGAACCCCCTGTGCATGGCTGGGGCTCTATTGGAAATGAGGGGCAAACCCATGAATCAGCTGTCCTGGGACAGGGAGTAAAGCTTGCTTTGCAGAAGCTGATGCAGGTTGTTTCACCGAATGGTTCTTATAATAGCATGAATTGAAACTGAGATTTTTTTAACTGATCAGATTTGCATGTTTCTCCTGGTGGAAGGGGCCTTTTTGAACCTTGAACATCCGTCCATCCCCTTGTGTTGACAACTGTTGTAACAAGTCAGAGCAGGGTATACAGGTTATTTACGTTTCATAAGTAATAGCTCAAGGCATGTGCCTCTGCGTGAATGAATGTAAACCAGGAATGTGCAGTTCTTGCAAGCCTGTTATGAAATGTACTCCTAATACCTAGTATGCTAACTGCCGTTCTAGGAACCCTGCCCTTATTTTGTAAGTCTTCCAGCTACCAAAGGCTATAACTGCAGGCTAGGGTTGTTTCTTTACCCAAATCCTGATTAACTGCACATGTACTGGAGCATAGATCTGAATTGGAGACATTGCTAGTTTAATTCTACTTCTTTGATCTGTAGAAACTAGTCACAATTATTTTCAATTTTGAAAAGGTTCCAATGTCTTGGAAAATCATTAGCATAATTTCCTCGAAATTTAATATCTAGTTACATGACTTTACAGCCATGCTATGGAATATACGAGTGTGCCTAGCATTCCAGGAGAGATGTGATCTCTGATTTCTTCTGTCCACATGCATACCGTCAGCTGAGAACATGGGGGGTGAGAGGGACGGAGGGGATTCCTTTGTCCTGTTTGGTTGGATGGGGGTAATGTATTAAATGTCCAATCCTGAAATGAGATGTTGCAGCCCTCTCCTTGGAATGCTCTTTTGAGTTCTTTCTATATTATGGATGTTGTATCTTTGGAGGGATCTTTTTACTCTGGTTTGATATTTTTCCAACATCAGATGCCTTGGTAGGGGAATGGGCTGCTCAGCCTACTCAATGTTCCTTTTAAATCCCTGCAGGGAGCCTTAACTCTACCGTCACCTCAAGGTTTGCTTTCTGCCCTTTAATAAAGATGTAATTTTATTCTTCTCTAACAAACCAGCAACAATAGGGTGGGGTCCCATTCACCACTAAAATAAACAGCAAATAAAATGGGAGTCATTTATTGATTTTAGTTATGTGATCCTAACAAATGTAAACTAAGTTTTCTGAGCTGGACTGCCAGCCCAGACCACATAAAGGCAATACCTCCATGCAGAAAACTCTGCTGTAATAACACTAAAAATCTGACTTAAAAAAGAGAGGCAATTTCCACTACAAATTTCCCGATCTATCTGTTTAAACGTGTGGTCTTTTAGAATTGTAGGTAATCTCAGAAAAGCGTGTGAAATTTATATACTGCAACCATAAGGGAGATGGGATGAGACTAACAGAAGCAGTTTAAATCTTAATTTGACTGATTTTTTCCTAGTTTTGTAGGAGCCTAAATATTATTTTCATGTAGACTTTGTAACTAGGTGTTCACTGGGATGCAGTGTGTCCTAGTAGGTTGAGCACTGGACTGGGTCCTGCATTCTGTTCCCAGCTCTGCTACTGGCCCCTCTGTGGCTCAGTTTTATGTAAGTTAGGGCTAATGATATTTGCTTTCCTTGTAAAGCACTTTGAGATACGCTAAAAGCTGACAGTATTTCACATTTTTTCCCTCTAGGTACAAGAATTATTTATGACCGGAAGTTTTTGATGGAATGCCGTAATTCCCCAGTTGCCAAAACCTCACCTTGTGACCTTCCAGACATTCCAGGTGTTACCAGTCCAAACGTGGAGGAGTTGAAGATTGAAAACAACCATGTCCACAATTACGAGGAGAAGGTGGGCGTAGGTGAGTGGCACCCCCTGGCAAAGCCTGAAAATAACTTGCATGCTTCATCTTTTTTCCTTGGAAAATACACAAGAGCACACCCAGGCTGGAGCCAGAATATTGTTATAACAGCTAGGGAGGAATTGATGCTGTGTGTGGATTGTGGATACAGGCTAAATCAAGGGTTAGACATTGTTCTTATACTGACCTCATCACTGTAGCATGAGCACCTTCCAGTAATGCATTAACATCTATCACGTGTGGTTCCTTCTTTCTCTACCTCTGGCTCATTCATATTAATTTAGCAGTGGTGAAACATACTGCTGGATTAACTGCCCTGGAGAGTGAATCTTCTGTCTATAGAACAGGTGCAGCCCAGCTTTGCCTGTTACATCCTTTGCTAATGTGCTTCTTCCTTACGCCAGAATGGTATGGGGATGAAAGGAAAATTGAGTTTGTGGCCCATACAGTCCTTGATCTCTCTGCAGAGATGTCTAGTCTCAAGGACCAATTACTGTAAATTGCACTGTCAGTTTTGTGATGTGGGCATGTGTCCACTGAAAACTAAGTAGGTTGAGTTTCCTAACGTAGCTCACACGGACCACTGAGCAAGATTTGGCTGGTAACTTTTGGTCACTGTCTCACTCCCTGGCTTCAACTATCAAAATTGATCAGCCTACAAGTCAAAGTAAGATTTGTTCCTCTTCTGGCTCAGTTTGGTGCCTAAAAAGTTTCTTCTGCATCACTGGCAATAAGGAGTGTAACAGAGCTGACCATTTCTGTAGCTTGCAGTGTTGTAGCCGTGTTGGTCCCAGGATGTTAGAGACAGGGTGGGTGAGGTGATATCTTTTATGGGTCAGCTGAGTAGTAGCATCCTGGCTTACACTGGCGTCCTATCACCAGCAGCAGCTACAATAGCAATCATGCATGCAACAGTAATTGCATCATGCTGTGCTGACTGAAAATTACATTTGCCTCTTGTTGCGAACAGAAACCCACATTCGTGGTCAAACGTGTCATAGGGAAAAGGTAAAAAATACTTCTGTTGTTGTGGATTTTTTTGAGTAGTGTTCCAAATGATGGGCGGATTTCTCTTCTCAGATTCCTGCAGATGCATCATGTCTCTGAGGCTCTGCGCGCTCTGCATTGTCAGAGTAGATGTTCTTTGTATAGAAGGAGAGCAGAACATCAGACCAAAGAGGAATGGTTTTCCCCTAACACCAGAGCAAGCCGCCATCTCTCACAACAATTCCTCAACACTTCCTGTACATAGCAGGCTGAGAGTTTCCCCAATCTTCACTGCCACATCCAAACTTCTATGCTCTTGTGAGGCTGCTGGTCTCTGAGCGTGTCATCCATGTAGTGTTTGATATTTAACATAGGACTTAATCAAGTACTCACCTGCATTTTTGTCGTTTCTTTTCAACAGGTGAGGAAGCTCAATTTGACATGGACATCTAAAGTATGTGCTCTGAGAGTGTTTGTCCGGTGAAGAATGGGACCTCAGCGTGAGGGCTCCCACCAGCTAGGCTTTTAGAATAGCCGTGCTTTTCTTGCTCTACGAAGGGCAGCCCATTCGCTTTGACTGAGAGCAGAACACATCCTGTTACGTGAGGACTGAAAGTACCAACTGATTCCTATGGGTGTGAATCCAGGAGTATGGCCCCTGCTGGTGATGGGCAACGGTGAGAGGAGGAAAGCGCTCTCTGATTTTTTTGTTTCATGGTTCTATGCCTTTGTTAATTGGTGTATATCCGTACTGTAAAGGTGACCGAAATGTAATATCAGGGGAGAAATAAAATCATTTGGGGTCTCCAGGTTTGGGGATTAATACCGTTATGTGGGTATTTGGTCTTTGCTGATTATAGCAAGCAAACTGCTGCCTATTACTGTGCCGGAACGGTATACTAGGGCAATCCCACAAACTAGATTGAGGCCAGAGTCTTTCATACAAGGGCCTGGGCATAGGTGCTCCAAAAAGAGACACTGGGCAGCACCCACTGATGTGCCTTAGAGTGCGGGTGGTGGAGTCACCCCTTGGTGTGCTGGAGGATGGGCCTGGCTGGGGCCACCAGAATCCGAGACCGCCTGGACTACGATCAGAAGGGCTGGGTGTATGCTGCAGCACTTGACCAGTGCATGGGGCTGCCCACCCTGGCTGTCCCCTGTCGTGTGCTTCGGGAGGTGAGGGCAGCCTGGTCTCCTGCTTCTCTTGCTTTCCTTGAGCCGGTCCTGTGGGAGGGTGCTTCCACCCCTCCCCTTCCATAATGTGTCATTGGGCCTCTGCCCCCAGAGCCTCCCCGGCCCCCCCCAACACACCACCTCAGCCAACTGAATGATGTCCAGCCGGTCTGGTTCCAAACTGCATCCACAGCACATCTGTACACACTCGTGCCCCACGGCATCCACTTCCTTGCCCTTGTGTCCCACACTGTGCGCCAGGACCTGCTGCTGCAGGGGGAGGGGGAGGAACTCCAGTGGGCCAGACTATATTCTGGGCCCACCAGGGATAGTGGTGGCTCCTCCGTGGAACCTTGAGCACAGGCGTGTATGGGACGTGCTTCACAAATTCCCCTGACACTTGTTCCTTCTGCAGTGAGAGGGAGACCCTAGCGTACATCCATGTAGCGCATCAGGTTACAGCCCCTCCCGAACCTCTTCCGGAGGTTCTGGCTGCACTTTTCCCCACACCTGCTGATTTATGGACACCCCACCCTGTCGCAGGACAACCTTGTCAGTCTCCTCCTGGCACAGGCCAAGGCAGCTATCTATCACTCCGGGAGGGGCGGGTGCTCTGCAACTTGGGGCTTATTTCCAGTCCTGTGTCCAGTCGTGTCTCCGGGCAGTGTCCACTGACTCCTTAGACGCCTCTGAGGAGCGGTAGGCATTGCTGAGGGTTCTCTGCACAGTGTCCTCTGGAGCCCTCATTTTTAACCTGTGACCTCACTCCTGTTCCTGTTTTCTCCTTCCTTGTCTCATGTAAGCAATTGTGCCCTGGTCTTAGTGGTTCATCCCTGTCAACTGGGAGGGAAGGCCCTTAGGTTTGGGGGGGCCTAGACCCACTTGCCCCAGTCTAGCAAATAGCACACACATAATCCCCATTACAAAACATCTAGAATGCCTCAAAGTCCAGCTAGCCTTTGAAGACTGAGGTCACCGTTAATGCTTCCCAGGATTACTAGAAATTCACAACACCCCAATGTCTAGTCACTTGCAAGAGATTGAAACATGTCTTCCCAGCATGCTTCCAGAATGAGTTCTCAAGCCTTGTGTCCATAGAGGCTCTGTAGCCAGCTCCTCGGGTGGTTCACCCTTTGGCAAGCTCCCCCAAAAAACCCCTCTCCCATACAATCCCCTCCCCTCCTCCCTCAAAAGAGGGTTTAATAGCTTCCTTCTATTGCAGGGCCAGCCTCAGCAAGCCCACAGGTGGAAGCTCTCTCTAGCCCATCTAGTCTTAAAAGGAGACACCTGCAGCCATGTCTGCCTAAGAGGAGCAGTTCAGCTGCACTCCCAGACTGGAGCCTGCAGTAGAAAGGGGACCCTCATACCTGTCCCCAGCTATACCTAGCATCTCCTTCGAGGTAGGTAAGTCTAAGCCTCCAGTTCAAGTGTATTGATTAGGGACCCCCTGCAATCCCTGTTCCCCCAAACCACTAAACCCTTTCATCATATAAATGAGGACTTACCCTAGTTCCCTCTCGAGTGTCTCTTCTCGCTGACATATGTTAAAATTCTTGCTTAGAGCTTGTCTTTCACCAGATCACTTTGGTACAGGGCACCAGGCCCAATCCAGCATTTCTGTACTGGCAAAGCTCCTAATTGAAATCAATAATTTTGCTGGAGTCAAGACAACTGGATCAGAGCAATGCTTGGTAGCAGGTTGCAGACAGCACTAGTGTCTTGCTAGCTAGATACTGTCTTTAAATTCAGAGTTTCCTTTATAATTTTCTGCTCTTATTGGGCAGGGATTATTTACAGCTTGATGACAAATACCAGCTTCAACCGGATGTTTAGTTTTCAGTGCTATTGAAGGCACAATAGGCTGCTGGTGGTGTCTGACTGGGTGCTCCAGGGAGGGAGTGAACACAGTGCAGGGGTCGGCAACCTTTCAGAAGTGGTGTGCCAAGTCTTCATTTATTCACTCTGATTTAAGGTTTCGTGTGTCAGTCGTACATTTTAACGTTTTTAGAAGGTCTCTTTCTATAAGTCTATAATATATAACTAAACTATTGTTTAGTAATTGTAAAGTAAATAAGGTTTTTAAAATGTTTAAGAAGCTTCATTTAAAATTAAATTAAAATGCAGAGCCCCCCAGACCAGTGGCCAGGACCCGGGCAGTGTGAGTGCCACTGAAAATCAGCTCGAGTGCCGCCTTCGGCACGCATGCCATAGGTTGCCTACCCCTGGTGTAAAGCATTGGGATGTGGATTGGAAGTGGGGCTTTCCACAAGACTATCTGGGGGAGAAGGGAGATCATGTGTCTTCATCTGCTTTTTACTGTTGACAAGTCTGCTAATGAATTACAAAGGACACATCACATTAAATTACTCTATTACTCTTGAGAATTACAAAGGAAACAAAGACAAAAGAAATGACACCGATCAAACTGCATCGAAGATAAGGTTTTAAATGAAACGCTTGCAATCTGACAGGAACGGGTATTCAGAGTTGTTGCTTGTTCCATCCCTATCTTGACACTAGTGCTTAGCACGTGTGTAGGGTTTTACTGTGATCTGTATCTAGGGAGCTTTTCCTACCATTAGCAGAATGTGTACAATAGAGCAATAGAACTTACTGCCTCTCTTTGTTAATTGGTAAATCCGTATGCACATCACTTGGTTGAGTTTTCTTTCTTTCGTTAAAGTGCTGGTAGCTATGCACAAGAGGTGATCGTATTCACATTTTCCAAAAGGAGTGCAATCTTCTGGTTACTGATACCCCCAGTCCTCTGCCGGTTATAACAGCTTAGGTGCTTTGTGTCTGTGCTGAGATGGCTTTTCTAGAGCAGTATCCAGACTGGGCGTTAAAGATACCAGCACAAATATCTGAGCCACCAGACCAGAATTTAACATTCAACTAGCCGATCGAAATTATGGATGTTGTAGATAGAAACCAGAGGGATTAGTACATGACATGGACTATTTGCTCTAAATAAACACCCATAAAAGTATCTTTCAGGCCTGCTCCATGCAATTTCTCAACCAATGTAACTATTTTGGTAAGGGTGGGGTGATTTTTTTTTTTAATTGAAATAGTTATACTGGTACAACCTGGAGTTATACTGGTACAACTGGACAGACACAGTTCTATCAGTACAAAGGTGTCTTAGAGCAGTATAGCGTTTTCCCTTTCCCAAAACTATACTGGTCTAAAACTGCATCCACACGAGGGGAGGCTGTACTCTTTTAACTGCACTAGTGTAGCTAAAGCAATACAACTTCTGTGTGTAGACAAGCCCATACTGTGCACTCATTAGCTTGGGAGGCCAGTCAAGTTTGGCTCTGCAGAGAACTGGATAACATGAGTTTCCATAGACCAGGACACTCAGGTCACATTTTAAAAACAGGGTTTTTTCAAAACAGCTGAGGGACACTGGCAGACAAATGACAAGGTGAGTCATTTACAAAACAACTGTTACATGTTTGACACTTCAGGGTGTTGCATAGACTGCAGGATAAGCAGATTTTTCGCTATTGGGGAGCATGCTGTGATGTTTATCCAGCATCAGGTTACAATAAGGAGCATAGTTATTAAGGATTTCATGCAACCTAAGTGTATCTAACCTGAATGATCAAAAGCAGCTCTGTTGTATGACTCCTGTAACCAGTTTTCCTACATGATGTTCCTTCCCCTTTCCAAAGGCTGACAATAGATCTGTTACAGGAAATGAGTTGCACAATTTATAGGACAGCCTGCAATAAGCTGCTACAAAAATAAAAAGGCATGTCCAACTGATTTGCCTCTGGAAAGATAAACTCTCACAAAAAATGAGACTATCTCAGCCCATGGGATTCTTTAACAAAGCTCAGCTAGGAAGGGACATTTGATACTGTAGGTGTTTGTTTTGGTGCAAAAGTGGCTGGACATTTATTCCCATTAAAATCTTTATGCGCTCCCAGTTGGACTTTTCAGATGAGCACTGCCTCTTGCTAGAAATAATCACGGTAAATTAACTTTCACTGATTCTATTTCCCACATCATCTAAAATAGCCACATTGAACATATAGCAAATACTTCCAAATATCATTAATCCTTTCTGCAGTTACGCATAGGCAGATATGTCATTTATGAGTGTAGGTCAAAGATTTTCAAAAGTGTCTAGTGACTTTGGGTGCCTAATTTGAGACATCTTAACAGGCCCTACATTTTAGAAAGCACTGAGCTCCCCTGCGATCCAAACTTTTTAAGGTTCTCACGTTGGGCATCCAAAATCACTGTTCACTTTTGAAAATCTTGGTCATAAGAGTTCACATATCAAATGAGGGAAGTAGTATGGCCTGTTATACAGGAGCTCAGAGTAGATGATCACAACGGTCCCTCCAGGCTTTATAATCTATGAATCAGACACTTGGCCCCAGAGCCACAAAGGTATTTAGGCTCCTAACTTCCACTGAAATAAACAAATGAAAGTTAGACCCTTAAATACCTTTGTGGATCTGGGCCTTGGCCTTTGGTTCATCAAAGCCAGTGTAGCCTCCACGGGTGATTCATACTTGATGGTTCAAAGAAAGGCAAAGTATCACCATGAAGCACCTAGTCAAGTGTGAAATGCTCTAGGTGGGAGGCAGAATTCCTTCCTGACTCCTAGAGTGATCAACCCTGAAGCCTGAGATTTGATTACCTATATATTTTCCTTATCCTAAATTGCTTAGAAATTGTGTTTTGCAAGCTCTAAAGAGCTTGGTCATATCCAAAACATGCACAGAAAACTACAACTGATCAAATAAATCACGGAATAATTTTTTGGTAGATTCCACAAGATCTTTCAAATAAGCTATTTGATGTTTATTATTATCCCCCGTCCAGTTATAAAGCTGGGCCGATAATTTGACAAATACAATAGAACCCTGATTTTATGAACATTTATCTTATGAATAACTTTTTATATGAACCAAAGAAGAGATGTTTCAGAGTAATAGCTGTGTTAGTCTGTATCCGCAAAAAGGAATAGGAGTACTTGTGGCACCTTAGAGACTAACAAATTTATTGTAGCATAAGCTTTCGTGGGCTACAGAAAGCTTATGCTACAATAAATTTGTTAGTCTCTAAGGTGCCACAAGTACTCCTATTCCTTTTTTTCAAAGAAGAGATGCGGTTCTCTCAAACCAAGGAAAATCAGGCACACTGTACTGTATACATCTGTCACCATTCATTATGTACCCTGTCACTGAATGACTGTAGTTTTGCAATGTTCAATTTTATTAACCCCCTAATTAGTTCATAAAATAGGGGTCCTACTGTATATTCACAAATAGTTTATTGGAACTACATGCTAGTTTAAAAATACATTTTGATTTGTTGTGTATTCACCTGGCTGGTCCCCTGACCGTGAGTCTCCATTGCATTCATTAATCCTTACACCAGTCCTCCAGGTTTGTAAGCAGCAGGATTCTCAATTTACAGATGGAGCGACTTTGGCACAGATCTTGCCCCCGAAAAATTACACAGGGAGATTCTAAAAGTCTGGAAGAGCTATGGAGAGTGGGCCCCGGCAGTGCTGCCTTACCGCTCTCTGCTCTGACCACTCTGTAGCACTCCTTCCCAGGGCAAGGAACAGGAGTGGGAGTTTGCCTCCTACTCCTTTGTTCTAACTACTAGGTAACACTGCATCCCTGAGCCCAGAGGAACCTTAATTTTCCCCTCTTTTGCATAAGTTGTGCAAAGAGCAGCTAAGCCCTTCCACTACAGATCTCTGTGTTTTCTGGGGTTCATTACTTGTCTGTAAACCATGTGCTAAGAGATGGGCTGGGCTGGCAGCCTAGTACAAGTGTTGCCCCTATCATTAGTACCCACAGACCTGCCACATGTTTAGTGGCAGGTGATTAATGGAATTGTTGATTGGGTTGAAATAGCACAGCTGGGATTTTTTAACATAATGGTCTGAGTGTCAGCATTCACATTAGATTTCCTGTCTCTTGTCACTTTGCCTCATCTTTATGTGGAAGCCCAGGCCCCAGGTATTTAAAAATACCTATCATTCCTTGCTGACTGTTTTTCTGCTCACTTCTTTCTAAGCCTGGAAATCAAACCCCTTTTCTTACCCAGACTGTGTTTTCTTTGTTGCATGTGTGCATTGATTCCTTGGACAAACAGTTTCATAACCTGAGCACGCACTGGTTTGTTGTTACGGAACCCCTCATAAATGCGGGGTTTGTTATTGTAGGGTCACTCTTTAGTACTGGGCTGCATACACTGATTTACTCCTTGTTGCTGGGCTCTGCCTGCTGGTTTGTTGTTACAGGACGGCATGTGAGTGCTGGGCCCATGTGTTGCTTTGTTATTGAAAGGTGACTTGTTCGGCTAGTTTGTTTTGTACCGTTGCTCAGGAGTGTTGGGTGGCTGCTGCCATTTTCATTTTTTTGTTTGGTGAAAAAATTGCAACCTATTGCTTGGTAAAGCACGGACCACAGCGGAACAAACTTCCTAACAGCCAAGAGCTTGCAGGGACCATCTCTGGGGCTGGGAAGATAACCCTTGGCCTCTTGGCTAAGACTGCTAACACAGGGCCAAATAGTAAATGACTGAAACCTTGCTAAGGATGAAATGGAGACTCCTTTAAACAACAGCGTGACACGTGTTTTCCTGTTGGGTGGAAATACAGGATGGCTCGACAATGCATATCAGTTTCCTAACTGGTACTGATAAAACTAACTCTACTGTGTCCAAGGGAGACCAGCTCAGCTCTGTCCCAAAGCAAGCAAACCTAGAGTTTACCCAGCAAATCTAACTGCTTTCCTCGGGATAGCCTCAAACTCGCTGAGAGGGGTTGCTCCCCAAGAGGTATGTTCCACAATGGGACAATGAGGGCTGCGTGTACCAGCTCCTGGGGAACCAGAAATGGCGCTGCTAAGCTGTGGATTGTGGGGGGAGTAGCACTGCAGAAAATGCACCGGTGTGTCTCCAAATGTTCCAGACATTAGCTTGTCTCCTGGGGGGTTAACTGGTAGGAATGCATTTGACAGCAGCTGTTTGCTTCTTCCTCACATGGTTAGTAGCCTTCTCCTTAGCACATCTTTAATCCCAGGGAGAGTGACCACCGGGCAGGCATTGGAATGCAAAGCTGTCTGAAAATGATCAGTGCAAATCTGTCACTAACAGCTAAATGCACTCTGCAGCTTTGGAAGTCTAGCTGCTGCATTTGTGTTGGGGTGACATGTCAAGCACAGGGCAAACCTCCTCCCAGTTCACTTCCCATTGCTCAACAAGCAGAGGTGATAAACCCGGCTAGCAGAGCCTGCCTCTTGGGTTTTGTCTGCACACCAACCCGCTGCAGACCCCTGGGCAGGCACTTTTGTTTCTAAAATCGTGGCTTAATCTGGTTCAGCTCCACCCTGTTCCTGACTGACTGACACTAACCTGAAATAAACCTGATTTAAACCAAAATCAGACTCTCCACACAGGGGTTTGCAGCTGTGGTTTAACTAAATGGGTTTAAAATTGTGCCTTTAGTTAACCCAGTGCCTTGGAAACCGGACAAGAAAGAGAAGTTTAGTGTTACATGCAGGTGTGCGATGGTGCCTGGCTGGCTCAGGGGCTGGGGTGAGCGAGAGCCTTTATCCTCTGGTCGCTGGTTGGGTTGCAAACCAGTGACTGGCTGTCATTACCGCTTGTGGGCTTTCTAGTGGCCTGGGTCCAATTCCTACCCCACAGGCATCCACATCACCATAGTCAGCACTAAGGATCACTCTCCATGGCTGAGCTGCTGGAGAGTGGGCAAGCCCGGGGACGCCGTCTCATCACTAGAGGCCTGGCCCCTCAAGGATTCAGGCTTTGTTCCCATTATGTGCAACACAGGAATTGTCTGAGCTAGAAGAATCCTTCAGCACAGGGGACTCGGGGCCCTTAGGAAGTCAGGGATCAGTGGAACCCCATCAGAAACAACCCCCCTCACCCTGCCCCTTCAGGGTGCGATGGTCTCATCTGCTTGTTCTGTGTTTGTACAGCACCTAGCACAGTGCAGCCCTGCTCCCTCACTGGGGTCCCTAGGGGCTGCTGCAATACAAATAATACCCGTAGTAGGGGAAGGCTGTCCACAGAGTGGAGTGAGCGCCCCAGGACCCGAGGAGGCGGGAGGCCCATGGCACAAGAAACTGAGACCAGAATGTGCCCCCTCGTATACTATCCCCCCGAGCCTGTAGCCCTACTTCTGTAGGGAGACACTTACCCCTGGGCCAAGTCTCCTTCAATCAATGGTGTTCTTTCTGCACAGGTTCCAGCAGGTCCCCAGTATACACTCCTGCACCCTGATCCAATTAAAGGATCAGAGCCCCATTCATAATTATTTTTACACATTGTATTTTATTTCTGGCACTAGGGCTTTCAGTGCCAGCCAATGCTGGGAAGTGCAGAGACTGCAGGACCTTATAGCAAAACCCTGTTGAATTGAATAGGGAGGGGACACTTTAAAGACCGACAGGATTTCCCTCTCTCTTCAGGTTTCAGAGGGGTAGCCGTGTTAGTCTCTAAGGTGCCACAAGGACTCCTCGTTGTTTTTGCTGATACAGACTAACAAATTTATTTGGGCATAAGCTTTCGTGGGCGTTTTCGTGATGAAGTGGGTTTTAGCCCACGAAAGCTTATGCCCAAATACATTTGTTAGTCTCATAAGGTGCCATAAGGACTCCTCGTTGTTTTTCCCCTCTCTTCAGTTCCTTCTGTTGGGTTTTGTATCCAATCCATAGCGGATGAATCCTCTGCTCAGTTCTTCAGGGTAGTTGCTCAAACCTCTAGCACTGTTACCATTCTCTATTAAGTTCTATGGGGATTTTCCATAGGGGAATTAAACTGAGAAGTAAAGGGGTGGGAGAAGCAGACTAGGAAGGCTTTGTCATTGTCTCCTTCAGTGTAGACACTCGCGACACCGACGGGCAGGGTTCTCCTGTTGCTGTAGTTAATCCACCTCCCAGAGAGGTGGTAGCTAAGTCGATGGAAGAAGTCGTCCCTCAACCTAGCGCTTTCCCCACCGGGGGAGGCCGGTTTAACTATGTTGCTCAGGGGTATGGGTTTTTCAAACCACTGAGTGACATAGCTGGGTCGATGAGTTAACCTTTCCTGGAGTAGGAAAATCTCCAGATAACTTCAGGGTCAGTCTGAGGGGTGGTCTACACCAGAAACGTACATTGGCATAGCTGTCTCTCTCCTGGGTGTGAAAAATCCACACCCCTGTGAGATGTCGTCAGCCGACCTGACCCCAGTGTCGGCAGCGCTAGTCGATGGAATCATTCTTGCGTTGACCTAGCTACCACCCCTGTAATGACGGGACAACCCCTCCCGGCTCTGTCGTCAGGGTCTGTGCTGAAGAGCTACAGAAGCGCAGCTGTGCCCGTGGAGCGATGTACGTGTAAACGTAGTCTGAATTTGGCATGAAGGTTCAGGGAGGATTTTACTTTATCTCACTATCTTAGGTATTTGTGAGATGCTCAGATGCTGTCCCTTAATGTCTCTCTCTTCACAACCCCTGTGAGGGAGGGCAGGGCTGCTAGCCCCATTTCACAGATGGGGAACTGAGGGTAAAAATTTACAGAAGCTACTAGATGAGTAAGGAGACCAAGTCCCTTTTCTAAAGCTAACTTAGGCACACAGGAGCCTACATTCCAAGGACTTCTGCTGAGACTGAGGCTCATAAGTGACTGGGGTGCGGCCCCTGAACAGGTATTTAGGCGCCTAACTTCCATTCGTGTCTAGAATCTAAATGGGACTAGGCTCCTTACTCACTTGGGGTAACATTTTGTAAAGCCTAAGTGACGTCCTCAGGTCCCCCCTGCAGTCTGTGGTAGAGCAGGGAACTGACCTGAGTCCCAGTTCGTGCCCTGCCCATTGGCCACCCTTCCTCTGAACCAGTGCCTTCTCCGCACTGTTCAAAGGGGCCGTCTCCAGCTGAGCCAGTGAGTGAAAGGATCAGGCAGGGGAGGTAGAACCAGTGCTCCCCTCTGGCCCAGGTGCTGCTCTTTGGCCGGACAGGCAGGGCAGTAATCAACAGTTTGCTTTAGCATTACTCTTGTGCCTTTGATAAGCAATTTCCCCATAAACAGCCTTTCAGACTGTTTACTCTCACTCGCTCCTTTTCATATGGATCCAGAGCAAACTCCCCTTATCTTCCCCTCCTTGAACTCGGGCTTGGCCTTCCTGAGGGTGGATATTGTTAAGCAAACAGGCAGGTGGTAAGTCCCACAGGTTTCCATGGCTGACAGAGACCTTTGCAGGCCCTGAACTGCAGAATGATCAGGCTAATGCTGTCTGCAAACTTACACTGCTGTCAGGTCAAGTACAGCCGACTGGAGCAATGACTCAGACTGTCTCTCAGGAATCTGGTCTCATGCACTGAGGGAGGAAGCTAAAAAGATTCTGAGGTTCAGTGTTTATAGATTCCCAGGCCAGAAGGGACCACTGTGATCATCTAGTCTGACCTCCTGCGTAACACAGGCCCTAGGACTCCTCTGTAATAATTCCTGGTCCACTAGAGCAGGGGTGGGCAAACTACGGCGCAGGGGCCGTATCCGGCCCTCCAGACGTTTTAATCCGGCCCTCGAGCTCCCGCCGGGGAGCAGGATCCAGGGTTTGCCCTGTTCCGCGTGGCTCCTGGAAGCAGCAGCATGTCCCCACTCCAGCTCCTACGTGTGGGGGCAGCCAGGGGGCTCTGCATGCTGCCCCTGCCCCAAGCACCACCCCTGCAGCTCCCATTGGCCGGGAACCGCGGCCAATGGGAGCTACAAGGGCGGCGCCTGCAGACGGGGCAGCGCACAGAGCTGCCTGGCCATGCCTCCGTGTAGGAGCTGGAGCGGGGACATGCCGCTGCTTCTGGGAGCCGCTTGAGGTAAGCGCCACCTGGAGCCTGCACCCCTGGCCCCCTCCAGCACTCCAACCCCCTTCCCCAGCCCTGATTCCCCTCCCACCCTCCAAACCCCTCAATCCCAGCCCGGAGCACCCTCCTGCACCCCCAACCCCTCATCTCCAGCCCCACCCCAGAGCCCGCACCCACAGCCTAAGCCCTCGTCCTCTCCTGCACCTCAAACCACAATTTCATGAGCATTCATGGCCTGCCATACAATTTCCATACCCAGATGTGGCCCTTGGGCCAAAAAGTTTGCCCACCCCTGCACTAGAGCATAGCTTAAAAAAATCCAGTCTTGATTTAAAAATTGTCAGTAATGGAGAATCCCCCACAGACCTTGGTAAATTGTTCCACTGGTTAATTACACTCACTGTTAAAAATGTGCACCTTGTGTCCAGTCTGAATTTGTCTAGCTTCAACTTCCAGCCATTGGCTCTTGTTATGTCTTTGTCGGCCACATAGAAGAGTCCATTATCAAATGTTTGTTCCCCAGGTAGCTACTCTCAAGCTGTGATCAAGTCACCCCGAACCGTCTCTTTGTTAAGCTAAATCGATTGAGCTCCTTGGCCTATCACTAGAAGGCAGGTTTTCCAATCCTTTAATCATTCTCATGGCTCTTCTCTCAACCCTCTCCAATTTATCAGCTTGACTAGCAACCAAAGCATTGGCTACTTCTCTACTTTGCAAATATGGTGAGAGTATGTTTTCCCATGAGATTTGCTTCCTGATTCCAGCCAGGTTGGAGGTGATGCAAGGGCTGCATCTCTGTTGATTATGTGGGGTTTGCTCTAACCAGCTGGTGGGAAGGTTGGGATGATTCCTCTCTCCCTGGAGACCAGTAATTCATCCCTGCCCAGGTCAACTTGTAAAGATGTTTCTGAAGGGCAAATTCCCTGCCTGTAGAAGAGACCAAACTGCTCCAAATGGCAGGACGCTCACCCCATTCCTAAAAGGACTTCACCCCAATCACTTTGTCAGCGAGTTAGATGCTACACTGCAGTGTCTGCATGCTCAGTCAATGGCAAACCCCCTGCTGACTTCGATAGGGCCAGGATTTCACCCAACGTGTTGATCACAAATCTACACGGACACACACGCTATGTCACGGAGGGAAATTAGAACTGTTCACCAGACCTGGCTTAGGTGCAAAGCTCCGTGTCCCTCGGCTTGTGGGCAGGGCTGGCTCCAGCGTTTTTGCCGCCCCAAGCGGCAAAAAAAAAAAAAAAAAAAGGTGCAATCGGAGCTGCCGCCACTTCATTCTTCAGCAGCAATTCGGCAGCAGGTCCTTCCCTTCGAGAGGGACTGAGGGACCCGCCGGCCGGACGTGCCGCCCCTCTCCATTGGCCGCCCCAAGCACCTGCTTGCTGCGCTGGTGCCTGGAGCCGGCCCTGCTTGTGGGACTTAGTAGCAGAACCTTTCATGAGCACTAACCGTGCATGCCCCAGGCCAGCAGCTGCAGAGCCTGCATTCTGGTCAGGCTCGGAGCTGAGGTTGTGGATACCGCAGCTTGGATCAAACTTTGACTTGAGTGCGATTCCGCCTGACCCAGAGCTGCACCCACACCCAGTGGGGGATAGAGCCAAGCAGGGGCGCTCTCCCCTTCAGGAATCAAACAGTGGAACCTGTGCTATGCACCATTCCCCCTGCTCACACCCTAGTCGAAAGCAGCCAAGTGGTTTCCAGCGCAGTTTTGTTCCTCTTTTAGTTAAAGACCCACTGGCCCATTCTGCTGGTCCCTGGATAGGCGCTCAAGGCAGATTTCACTGTGCTGGTGAAGAGACTTTAAAGGAGTCATGCCCCCTCCCCACAACTTCAGCACATTTTGGTTGATTGATTGATTGATTCATTTCAGGCCCCAATTCCACCCTCAGATGTTTACAGTAGCACCATGAGGTTCCATGGTGCCAGGTGCAGTACGTACACATCATGAGAAACAGTCCCTGCCCTGATGAACTTACTGTCTAAATAGAGAAGCCAGGAAGGGAGGGGAACCTGAGGCACAGAGCAGGGAAGTGACTTGCCCAAGGTTGCACAGCAAGTCACTGGCAGAACAAGGAACAGAACACAAGCCTCCTGGCTTCTAGCCCAGGGCCCTACCTACTCGCCCGCCCTGCCTCTTATGGGTGACGGGCCTGTGCTTTGCATTGACTTCAGTGAGAGTCCTGGTCAGGCACCCAGAGGCAGGACTTGCCTTTCACCAGGGGCACTCACCTCAGAACACAGAGACAAAGGCAGGGAACAGAATAACTGGCACTGCCAATGGAAACTGCACGGGCACGTAGGGGGGTCCAGAGGCCAGAACGTGCCTGGTCTCACTGCACTGCTGTTCTTCCCAACAAAAGCCTGGTCCCTGCGTTTCTCCTTAACACCGCAAATGTATATTGGGCTGATGCTCACCGGGGCTGCAAAGCTTTTTGCTAACAAAGATTAGGTCCCCATTCACAGCGCAAGCCCCAGAGCTCTATGCCCTTAAGTAGGCACCATGCATAGCAAGATCAATGAGATTTTATCCTGAGTCTCCTGGCGTTTGATGTTCTTCTTAAAGCCCTGGCTCCCGGAGTTGTAGGAGAGTCTCGGCTTTCAAAGTACCCACACGAAACCTTGGAAATGCAACCCTTCAAGGCTCAACATTGAGAAGGCAAAAAGAGCCCCCAGGTTCCTGGTTTGTTTTTTAAACCAGCCTTATAATTTTGGGGTCGTCTGACTCAGGCTTGGCATTAGCACAGTGCAAGGCTTTCCTCCTTTTCGGAGCAGTTTAATGCTCCTGCAAATGACCCTCAAGTGGCTTGTTAATTACTGGCGGGTCTCAGCAGGACATGCCATCTGAATATGTAAGCAGCGCTGGTGATCAATGCCGGGAGGAGGGCCTCTGCTGTGAGAACCAGACGCGCTTTGTTTATCCCTGGGCTTGGATGTGGATTGGAGTTAATCAGGCCAAAGCCCATGCTGGCGGCTGGGGGATGTGGAATCCTCATGCTGCTGGAGCTCTGCAGCAGGGAGGGGACTCGGGAAGGGCTTCTCGACCTCTGCCCCAACACGAGATATGCTTGGCCTCTTCTGGGAGCCATCCCAGAATCCTTTGGGCTTGCTCTTCGGGGGCGCCATGAGCACTGGCTCTGTGGTGTGGGGGAGAGGGGTGCTCTGAGCATGACAAGCAGCAAGAGGACAGGAACCTGCATGCACTCATCACCATTCCCATGGGGGTGGCATGATTTGCACCCCCAGAGAGGGCATCCAGCTCTCAGAGGGAATGCATGACAGGGCTGGGCCAGGCTAGCTCTCGGGGCGGGGAGGAGGGGTCCCCCAGGCCCTGTGCAGATGGTGAGGGAAGCACGAGTCACATGGGTAGCAAACTTCCCCAAAGTCAGACAGCCCTTCAGTAACAGGTGGGACACCCTGAGCAAGGAGAAACACAGGGCTTGCTGGGAATGAGCCAGGTTAGGCTGTGGGCTAGTCTCCCCTGGGGAGTGGGGAAGGTCCCGTTGCTCCGGATACTTTCAGCTAGACTGGAGAAGGCACTAGCAAGTGGGGAATGCCTTGCCCTGTCCTGGGGATGGGCTGGGTGGAACCTGTCCAGCCAGGAAATGCAGTCGGGCTTCGCCAGCTGAGCCTGTCGGAAACGTGACCTTCTCCTAGTCGTGATGTGGCTTCTGTTATCTCTTACTTCCCTGATCCTTAAAATGGGGGGAGACCCTGGCCCTGGAGCAATGTCACAGGGGCAGGGGGCTGCTGGAGACTTATTGACAAGGGACAGATGGGCTCGAGGAAGGCTGTGCAGTAAAGCTGGCTGCCACCAACAAATGTCTGAGGAAAGAAAAATCATTAGGCAAAGAAAGCAGAGCCCCCCACCACCTCCAGACTCAGGTCAGGACAGCCTGTGTATGGAGTGAGAAACCTCTCCCTTCCACTCTCTGCAATCCAAATGCTGTGCCCTTCTCTAGCAAACCACTCACAGGAGGTGTCATTCTCCATACCTTACCCAGAGAGAAACCGAGGCCCGGTGCGAGGCAGTGACTCGCCCGAGGACCTGCAACATGCAGTTCAGCCCCTTGTATGTATGCATGATGGTACAGTCTGTAATGACATGATCGCATGCTATGCTTTCCCTCGGCCCCCAGCCCCATTCAGTGCACAGGACAGACCCTGCTCGGGGTTGTGTCCGGGTCGTGTAGTGAATAGCGGTGCCCTAGGAGTCTGGCTGCAGCTCCAGCACTCCTTGGGAGTGGGGTGGGGCTTTCTCTTGTTACACAAACATCCACATCCCCACTACCCAAAAGGTCCCAGAGGTGAGACTGAAGGACATGGCTAAATTGTGTAACTGGGGGGAATCTCTTCCTTGTTTTTAAGATGGGGGAGAAAAGAGAGAGAGAGAGAGACCCATTTAGCTCTGCCTTTTCCAGGACGGAGGCAGGTGTTCCACAAGCTTTGTCCTCCAATGAGAGGCAATCTATGAATCAGCCAGTGACCATTCTCCTGACTCATTCTCATACCACCACGCGCATGTCCCCCTTCATTGGGCTGCTTGGTCGTCTTTCACAAAGCCCGTCTAACTACATCATGCCTCGGCTATCAGAGTGTCGTGCGCACATGCACATATTACACCTCTACCCCAATATAACGCTGTCCTCGGGAGCCAAAAAATCGTACCGCGTTATAGATGAAACCGTGTTACACCGAACTTGCTTTGATCCGCCGGAGTGCGCAGCCCCAGCCCCCCGGACCGCTGCTTTACCGCGTTATATCCGATTTCGTGTTCTATCGGGTGGCGTTCTATCGGGGTAGAGGTGTGTCTATCGGGTGGCGTTCTATCGGGGGTAGAGGTGTGTATATCGGGTGGCGTTCTATCGGGGTAGAGGTGTGTCTATCGGGGTAGAGGTGTGTCTATCGGGTGGCGTTATATTGGGGGTAGAGGTGTGTCTGTGTCTATCGGGTGGCGTTCTATCGGGGTAGAGGTGTATTTGTTTAATCAAAGGGGCCCAAATGCCACCTCACCATCTTCTGGGACCTGAGAAGTAGGAAGGAAGCCAGTGAAAGCCCCGCACCATCACCACCATTCACTCCCTCTGGAGCCTCAAGCAAACCAATCACACCCCCAAGCAGGGCTGTTTGGAGCTTGTTGGGAAGTTGATATTTTTCCCATGAAAATGGTATGATGAAAACAAAACATTTTTCGTTTTTGTCAAAAATTGCCTTTGAATTTTTTGGGGTTTTCATCAAAAAATTGAAACACTTTTTTTTCTGCAGTGTTTGACAATGGGAAATTTTGGGAAATTTTGGCTCTGTCCATTCCAAGGTCAAATTCTGCTCTCTGCCTCCTGGGGACCTCCGCTGGGAGGTGCGGTTCTGTCACTGAGAGCAGAATTTGGCTCCTAATGTTTTTGCAAGAGATGCTTCACGTCGAAAAACTTGCAGACTAGAACCTTTTCCCAGGGCAGTGTCTAGAAATACAGACACCGAAAGGAAACAGTGCTTTCACAACCCCCGAGGACAAGGGCAGAGCAGATAACGCCTATTGGTTTGGTTTTTACAAATAATACAGCATGTAGAAAAGGGAAAGCCTATACAAAGGAAAGTAACTAGCACGCTGCATTTTTTTATTTTTTTATTTTTTATTTTTTTTGCTGGAAAACTTTTGTGCAAAAAATAAAAATAAAAATCCCCAGCTCTAGTCAGCAGTTCTGCCACCCTCTAGGTGCTCTGACCTCCCCCTCTTTGTGAATTACATGGTTCTCCTGGTGACCGTGCACAGAACAAACTCCGTGTGCACTAGTATGAAAGTAGCGATAAAAATCTCTTGGCCTATATGCACGAAATATAGATCTATGTATTTACAACATTCACAGAACATTATGAAGAGCTATTTACACCTGAGTGAGTACGTTTTGCTGGCCAGCATTGGCCCAGTTCAGACAAAGCTGCGGCAGGGGTTGCTGGGGGAAGGAAACGTCCACGAAATTCCCCTTGCAGAGCTTGTCTTCCCAGATTCTCCCATTGGGGTGGGGTCTAATGTCAAGGGGGGTGTTGTGCATTTCCCACAGCCCTGCCTTTATCCTCCTCAGTCTTCTTCCAGCCTTCTCTAGTGAGGGCTGCATGGAAAGGCCAGGTCAGAATCCCAAGAGGATAGCACCACGCGGGCAGCTTGATCCCCGCCATGCATTAATCGGTGGGTGGGTGATGACCTGAGCCTTTGTCCTTATAAGCACTTAGACTTCAGATCCTTGGGGATTGGTTCCTGGCTGCACAGGGCTTATTCCCTGCCACCCCCAGGGTGGGACGAGCCTTGAGTCTCATGTTGGTAGCCTGGCCATGCTCATCACTGAGCTGCAGGATCTCTGTCACCCAGAGGAGAAGAGCTTGCATCAGTTGCAGCCACATTCCTCGATGATCATGTCTTCATGGTGGCGGAGGACGACTTCCCCTTTCTCATAGTACAGCATGGAGAGGGGGCTCATCTTGACCGGAGCACAGGCTGGACAGGGCACCCGGTTGGGCTGGTACAGCTTCAGCAAACTCTGTTGGGAAAGGGAAAGGCGTTAGTCACCTGGCTTGTACCAATGCAGCCTGTGGCCAAGGTTTGCCAACAAGTCTAGTGACTGTGGGTGCCCCACTTGAGACCCCTTACAGAGCCCTGATTCTCAGAAAGTGCTGAGCACCCGCCCTCTGGGAATCTGGCTCTGGCAAGTCCTCTCTAGCTGTGCACCCAAAATCACTAGTCCCTTTGGAAAACGGCCAGTCAGGATTTGGGCCAGATTTTGCTCTCACAAAAAGTGGTGGTGTTATCTGTGTCCTGGTAGCACACACAAGCCCCAGCTGTGAACCAGGACCCCCTTGTGCAAGGCACAGTACGAACAGAACAAAAGCTGCCCCCTGCCCCCAAATAGTCCTTGCTCTGTGAGTAGCCCTGCTGAAATCGGTGAGGGTCACTCCTAGAGCCTGGTACCCACTCAACAGCAGTATGGGTGGCCTTTAAATAGCCTGGATGTTCCCAGCATAGGATAGGACCTGCTGCAGGTAAAGGAGCCCACCCTTGCACAGAACACCATTGGCTGCAGGGCCTGACTGATATTCCTGTGGCACGAAGGAGCTGCTCTCAGGGTGATGCTTAGGCCAGCGGATACCGACTGCTTGAGAACCTCCCCGTCACCCCAGTCTTAATTCACCCCAATGTGTTCGGGTGGCAGAAGCCCTGTGCGCTGAGACATTTTAAAACCAGACTAGACCATACACTAAAAAGCATAGTGGCCAATCCTGCAGTGGCTTTAGGATGGGAAAAGGGACATGGACTGTGGACTTAATGGGTCCTTCCTGTTTCAAATGTCTCTGGTTCTAGGATGCTGTGGTTGGCTTAGCAGCTCACGTGAGACGGAACTTGGGAAACTGCCCACTATTCTTTGTGTTTCACTGTAATCTCCATGCTCAGCAGACCACACCCTGCACAGAGCCAGGGGACAGCTCGTCCCCTAGTGCTGGAGGGCAGTTCAGGGAACCTCTGCAGGAAACCTCTGCTCTAGCAGAGAGGAAGAGGCCTCGTTTACCTGGATATACGCATGGTTAGTTGGTTTGAAGGTCTCATCCACGGGCGCTGGGCACTCTCCCTCACACCGGTAGGCATTGTACTTCTTGGGGTAGACGATCCAGCTTCCCCAGCCGGTCTGCTCAAAGTTCACGATCATATCCACCCTCCTGCACAGAGACCTGCCTTCCTCCCCAAGGCCCGGGGTGGAGAGGTCGGCCATTTTAATCCTTTGCCTCTCCTGCTTGTTCCGGCGGTGCCGGCGGTTCCCCAGCTCTTTGGCGGCGTTGTCAATCATGACATGCTTGGAAGTCTCCGCAGTTCTGATGAGGCTGGATGCCCGGGAGGGCTCTGCTGAAGGTTTATCTTTGGAGAAGACAACCAGCAGGACCTTGTCCGTCACACCATGGGACACGGCTGGCTCCGCCTGGCTGGAGCCACTGGAATTCTGCACACCCGTCGATCCAGTGGCATTGCTGTCTGACCCGGTCCTCTCCTCCCTCTCCTGCCCCTGGGAGCCCTGAGCATCTGCATGCTTCCCGTTGCCGGAGGCCACCCCTTGGTGGAGCCAGGACTGGAGCAAGCTGGTGACGTTGAACACTCTCCAGGAGGAGTGGCTGACAGCAGGACTGCTGGTGAAGGTGCCCAGGAAGAGCCTGTCCACGCAGGTCTGGTTGCCCTGGCGCGTGCGCTCGTGGCTGTGGTAGATGTCCACTGTCACATTGTGGGACTGGGGGAAGGACGGCAGGCGGACCCGCAGCTCGGCCAGCCTCACCTCATGGCTGCCGGAGATGGAGGTCATGTCGAAAGAGAGAGTCCAGTGATCCCCAGCCTGGAGAGAACCTGCAAGAGACCAACACAGTGCCAGAGGTGAGGGACCTGCCCAGCACAAAGCATTCGCCCCACAGCCCCTTCTGGGGACTGTAAAGAATCCAGGGGTTGCCCACGGGGTACCGGTACTGCAGTGAGGGGCGGGCAGAGCTGCTATGCTCCCAGGAGAGCACTGGGGGGGCACAATGCCTCCTGGAGCTTCTGGGGGTGCAGCTGCTCTGTGCCTGCTCACACAGGCGCCCCCCCCCCCATGCCCACGAAGGCCAGTCCTGCTGGTTGGTGCAGGGGGGAGCAGAGCAATGGGCCAGGCCTGGGGGAGCAGGCCTCTCGCAGTCACAATGGTCATGTCCCCCAGGTGTGGGATGCTCTGCCCCATTCCAATGGATCTCCCCCAGTCTGGACCCAGATTTACCTCCCTACTCCCCACACGTGGAGTCGTATCTTGTTTATTGGTTTAATTCGCTAGGGCTGGGTTCTGCCTGGCCTCCCAGGGTGGCACAGCAGGTAGGGGCAGAGGGGGCCAGGAGCCTTCTCCACCTTCTTGACATGGGTCCCCTAAGGGCCAGGGAGAACTGCCGCTCTGTGATGGGTGAGGGAGCACAGGCACTGCTCCCTCCCTGCACCCTGGCCCCAGCTCCATCCTTCACCCCGAGGCACCAGCCACCTTGCCTGGCCTTCACACAGGAGAGCATGCTGCCCCTCACCAGGGGAGGTAGGAATAGACCCACAGCATCTGCACCCCCCGTGGCTCCAGGAGACATCTGCCTCCCAGTTAGGGTGACCAGATGTCCTGATTTTATAGGGACAGTCCCAATATTTGGGACTTTTTCTTATACTCCTATTACCCCCCACCCAAGTCCCAATTTTTCACATTTGCTATCTGGTCACCCTACTCCCAGTGCTGGCCCTGGCACACTGCAGTGCAACCCCGTCCTGGCCTCACTGTGGGCTGGGCCTTGGGGTACGTCTACACTATGGGATTAATCCGAATTTACAGTATGTATTTAGGTGTACCGCTCTCTAAAGACACAAAGCCATCCCTCCCTGGGCCGAATGAGCTACACAGTGACGCAGCAGCTTCCCCAGAGCCAGGAAATACCCCAAACTGCACCCTGCCTTCCCACACCAACCCCAACCCGCAGCAGCAGCTGAGGGTTTAATGCCCCCCACTAGTGCAGTCTAGTACTAAATGATGGGCACACCCCCAGCAAGAGGGGCAGGTCTAATCCTATGCCCCCTGTTCTACAGGAGGTCAAACTGCGGCGACTCCTCATATCCACCAGCTGCTTCTCCCAGCATCCCTTCCACCTTACCCCAACTGAGCTGCAGCCAGCTTGCCCTGACCCAGGCCCCAGTCTCTACCGAGCACTGATTAACACAGCCCTGCAGTTAATGAGGGCTGGGGGGTTCAAGGAACCGCTAAGGGAATGAGTGGTCAAAATCTCATTAAAATTCAATGGGATTGTGGCTTCTAATTCACTTAGACGCCTTTGAAAGTCCCAGCCTAAGTAGTTTCCTTTTGTTGGGTTGTTTGAAAATGTAAAGCACCATAGCATCCACCAATCAGCCAGGCTAGGCTTTGATATCCCATAGGATCAGAGTGCTGCATAAATACCTACTTCTCACCTAGTGCTTTTCATCAGTCATTCTCAAAACCCTTTGCAAAGGGGATGGGGAAACTGAGGCACAGAGCAGTAAAGTGACTTGCCCAGGGTCACTCAGCAGAGCAGTGGCAGAGCTGGGAATACTGCTGAGTCCTTGCCTAGGGGTCTAGCTCCTACCCCACACTGCCTCCCGATAGAATTGTTCATTAATGCTGTTCATGCTGTTGCTATTGGGTAAAATTTGCAAATGACTTAGGGTAGGTGCTTTTGAAAAAGCTCCCTGTTGTCAGTTATTTACAGCATTAATAATATAAAGTCATGCGACTTAGAGTGGAGAAAACAGGAATTATGCTGATGGGAAGAAGCCCCACCCTTATTCCAAAGCACTAGAATAAAGTTTGCCAGGGCGTCTGTTTCCTTCCTTCTAGGAACTTTGCTAGGTGGTTGGCTATTTAAAACTTCCCTGTATCTGGCCGTGCTTGCTTCTGCAGCTACTTTAAAGGCTTTGCTTGTCATCATACAGTCTTTGTTCCGAATCTGAGGCCACTGCTGCTGCAGTCGGCAGGCCGAGGGCTCCCATGAATAGAGTGAGAAATGCAATGCCCACCTGTGCGCTAAGGCTGTGAAAACTGCCCTGTGAATTAGAGTCTGCTCCCTTCACCTTCCCAAGGGGCTGTTCTCCTTGCTGTGTCCACGTTCCCCTTTGCATCCAATAAGCAGTTAGTTAAAGTCACTGCCCTCTGCCCCTAAATACTGCAATAGCACCCAGATTCTACGGGACACTGGCATGTTTAAGGGCACTAGCCAATCTCCCTGATCCCACGCTGCCCTTTGGCAGGCTGAGGAAGGGACCTGCTCCTCTGTACAAAGATTTGCCTTTCCAAATAACCTGCCAGCCAAAGCTTGGATACCAAGGGCAGCACCTTAGCTTTTCAACCGCTGGCAGGGGAAGCCAGGGCAAGCATCCTCCCACTGCAGAGTTCAGGATCCAGGCTCAGGACTGACCCCTTCAGAGCAAGACGCCCCCCCCCCTCCACGTTTCTCTCCCTCTCTCCCCCCACACGCCACGTTAACAAAACAGCAACTGGCTATTGCCCAAGCTTGTTCCTGCCAGATGTCAAAACAGTACAGATGTGGATTGGGTCCCCATGGGGTCCCTTCTTCACAGACGTCTGGGGTCCCAATCCACAAAAGCAATGGATAGAAGCACTGGAATAGCCAAGGCCCTACAGGGAAGAGTCTGATAAGCAGCAATCTGTCAATGAGGTACTGACAAACCTGAGGGCTCAACCCCCATCACAGTATTGCTGCTGTTGAGCCAGGTCCTCGGGCAAGCTAGAAACACAGGGAAGGAAGAAAGGAAAAAAAGAAAGAAAAAGAATAAATGAACATCACCTACTTCTAGCCACGAGGCTTAAGACTGAGTCAGATTCCTGCAGTGCTGATGTCTCCATGGTGGGCTGTCCCAGGTGATTCCCAATGACCAGAGATCTGTACAGCTGCATCATGTACAACGGGTACCGGAGAGCAGGGTGTGGGTGTCGGAAGCCACGGGCTGTTGATAAACCCTTTAGCCCTGGGCTAGATCCTGCTGTATCTAACTGCTGCTCATCCTTCTGCTGTGAGACCCTGCTCGGCTCTGACGTGCCCAGCTGCATGAGGACGAGAGCCCAACACACCAGCTCCAAGCCACACGTGTTCCTGGGTGGCATAGCTGCTGCTTCTCTCTGAACTAAGCTTCTTACACTTCCCTCTGGCTCCTTTCAACACCCGGAGCTGTCTGGCTCTCTGAGTGTCTTTCCTCTGCACTGCTGCCTATCGACACTATATACCTGAGGCTCCCTGAGCAGACTCTAGCCTGCAACCCTTTGATGTCAACACTCCCTCCATCCTGAGTCCAGAGCTGTCAAACCTTCTACAGTCTCCACATGGTCCCTATTCTTATGCAACCCCTCCCTCTAATGAGGAAGTGATGGGAAGACACACAGAGCAGGTGATTAATTACCTCTCAAAACTCTTCCCCATTATGCATTGGCCCAAACTGGAATGTGGCCTGAGTGATCATTTCCCAAGGGCCTGAGAATGGTCAGATCCTGAAATTCCCCTTCATCCTGGTGCATTTGCTGGGGGCTTCTGCTTTTACACTTTGCCCAGAAAGAGGGAATCTGGATTTGGGTGGCAATGTCTCTGGTTGTTAGAAGCTCATGATTTTAGTCTGGGTGATTGCCGTGTGACACTTGTGAAAAGGGGGCTGTGGAGGTGAAGGGTGAATTGTTTTATTTGGGACACTTTGCAGTGCAATAAGTGCAAAATAAAGTTATTCAGAGCATGGAAACAGGCTGGCTGATTTTAACAGCAGCAAACTGGAAGTGAAGTGTCATGAGAGACAATATAAAGCTAAATCTTTTATGATAAGGAAAGCACCGAGATTGCAGAAGAACAAAGAGGCGAGAGAAGACCACGGAATTTCACTCCCTGTTTTTGCTTGTTGCTTTAGTTTTATAAAGAACCTACCAGCTCCTTTTTACTGAGAGTCCCATTAGAAAATAGAATTCTCTCTGTATGCCCATTCTGGAGTGCAGTTAGACAATAACTGAATTTTACTAACCAATAAGAGGAAGCAAAATGCTTTTTTGAAAACACCCCAGTTTCAAAGCAGAATTTTGTCTCTCTCCTTCAACCGGGCAGTGAAATTCACATCAGTAACATGCCCTGAGGTCAAAGTTTGGTCCTGTGTTCAGTCTGGTTTACGTTGTGCCGTACTATTTTATAAATCAGTAGAGTCCTCTTGAGTAACACTTTTTACAGCAGCACTGTCACATCGCCGAGCGTTTCCCCAGTATCCATCACGGTGCTGGGACAGCGCTGTGCTGCTGGAAGTGCTCCTGTCACATGAGGCATCCTATGTGGGCACTTTGTTTTTATGGCATGTTTCATAAAGAGTAGGGGTGCTGATTGAGTCCTGGCCAAATTCCAGTTAGGATAATTCTATTCTGCCTCCCTAAATTCCACCCCAAGCATTTTCAGTCAGATAGAATACTCTCCTGCTAACAATAGGATTATTTATTGAGTAAGATGCTGCTCCGCGTGAGAAGGGGGATCAGAACCTGGCTTGGGGAGAGTAAGGACATACTGGGTGCTTGTGGGAAAAGTCAGGAATTGAACAGAGATCTCCCAAGTCCCAGTCTACTGCCTTATATCCAAAACTAAATCAGGCTCCTAAATCTTTATATCCTATCTATCTACTGTGCAATTTTTATTTATTGTACGATGCCATCTGAAGCAGGTATATTAGAGGACAATAATGAGTGTAATTTAGTCCCTAGCCTTGATGGAATAATACATGTATAAGGTCTATAGGGAACTGTCTGGCTCCATGTGATTCAATGGATCTTTCAGCTAACTCAGAGTTCCAAAGGTAAACTCTGGGGTACAGAGATCTCTTGTGGATTTGCCGCTCCCTGAAGGATTTTGGGCCCATAAGCCAGCAATCCTATATCCATTTAAGGACCCAGTGGTTTCCTGTGTGGAAGCTTATGGAGGAAATTTGAGTTCAGGATTTGGTCTTGTGTCATTTTTTCCCCCCATCTGTGATGGGCATAAACTGGATAATAATCTATGGAATAAAGACATTTGTTTGCTTAATCCAGTCATACTTTGACACAAACTGCTGCTGTAGGTGAGGAATATTCTTTGCCCTGCAGCTCTCCAGTTGGAGGGGCCATGAGGGAATGTTTCGATTCCTGCTCCACCGCAGACTCCCCGTGTGACCATGGGAAGTCGCTGAGTCTGTCTGTGCCCCAGCTCTATCTGTATGATGAGGACAAGACCACTTCCTTCCTCACAGAGGTGTGGTGAGGATAAATGCACTGGACTGTGAGGCACTCGGTGAGGCAGGCCATACCTAACATAAATAAATGGAGACGGCCCATCCGTAATAGGAGAAGAAGCGTGTGTCCTGGGTCAGGTTTTTCACCACCAAGCTTGCCCCCTGAAACCAACATCTGCCACTGCTCTAACCAAATCTGTGCCCTTGGAAACCCACTTCTCCCCAAAGAAACAGACCAGTGCCCTGGCTTCCTGCTCCTCATTAAATAACCCTCAAGGACTCTCCAGCCAGCCACCATAATGAGATCTGCAGCAGCAAGACCAGCCACCAAACGCCAACCCCTCCCGACAGAGGGGAGGAAGCTGTGACTCTAGGAAGAAGGGCACCAGCCTCTCTGGTGCTCAGAGGTGTTCTCCACGGCACTCTCTGTTCCCCCAGCCAGTCATTGGCAGCAGCCCTGCCAATACGCCTCCACCCTACATGAAAGAATCCATCCTTGTTCTGATGCTTCAGATCTCACTTGAATGTCCAATCAACTTCAAAGCAAATCCTTTCATCTTCTTGATTTGAAGGGAAGTTCCAGCATTGATCCACAATCCACTCGGGTTTGTTTACTTTGTTTCCTTTCATAGTGCCTCGCGCCTTGGCAATGTGACGCCAGGTGTCTGGAACCTGCATCTGACCTTGCGTCTGTCACAGGCAGCGGAGGAGCCGCAGTTGTCACTACTAGAGGCAACGATGCCCCACCCACCAGATTGCAAGATAAGGCAAGACCACTAAAAGCTCATTGGAGGCTAACCCAAACAATGGTCTGGATTCATCCCTGGCACAATCCCATTTACAGAGGTCAACTTGATCCATTATGCTAAGTTCTGAAGGCTGCTGAATGCAGCTTCAGTGGACCACCAAGGAGAGTGGGTTACAAAGGCGGAGGGTCTCCTAATGAGACATCCCTTCCAGTGGCCCTGGAGAGTTCAGCCCCTGGTACTGGGACCAAGAGCCTCCTAGCTCACCTTAGCTGTTGCAATGGGATATAAAGTGAGAGGCATCTCTGGGTTAGTGGGTCCCAGACAGCTTAGCACAGATTGTCACCAACACCTCAAATGAACAGGAAGCCAGTACCAAGACCTGAACATGGGTGCAATAGGACCATAGTGATCTGCCCTGCTTGGATCATCTGGGTATATCTAATTTAACCAATTCCCTGCCGTTGCAGGGGTTACCCCATCCCTCCTACTCTCTCCCTGTGTCATACAACAGTTTAGTCTCCTGAGGGCTCTAATATTTTGGTCTAATTCAGGTTGGTGTGGTTGGTGTGCTGTGACTGGGTGGGGTTTAGTGGCCTGTGGTATACAGGAGACCAGATGATCTGGTCTGGTTAGGCCAGAAGGGACCAAACTTTATGGCTCTGTCAGAAGGCAGATGGCTGCATTGCATTGCATGGCAAAGGCATGGAAGTCCATTGTGAGGCCACCATCTCTTGGCCAGCCACAGATGGGGAAAGGTCCTTGGACCCATGAGCTGTGATGGATCCAACTGGAGTCCACCTTGCTGAAAGGCAGGCAAACATTCCCAGTATTCCCTTTTGCTGCCATTACCACTGCTGCCACCTTTTGCTTTTGCAGCAGCTGGCTTGCTGGCACCCAGGTCCTTCTGTCAGCCACGCACTTCGGATGCTACAGTCTCATTCAGCTTTGATGATGATACTCCTTTTTAGTGTATCCGTGCAGCCCAGGCTGTTTCACCATCCCTCCCAGTGTCTTCACACACTGCACTCATTGAATAGAAGGGGAGAGGAAACCTATCCCTTCATGAGAGAGCAATTGCCTTGTGCTGCCCTCTGGGGTTTCTCACAGAGGAAGATGTTGGAATCCCTTTCAGAGTGTACACTCTTTGGGCCAGCCATTGTGTCTGCATACAGGAAGGAATGTATGTTTGAGGCAGGATTGGCGATAGTTAAACTGACTCAAATAGAATAGAAGTAAATCTAAATGCAAAATGAAGTAAATCCATTTTTGTAAAATGTGCCTTAGGTGTCGTAGAGAAGAATTAGTAATAATTAAAAGGGAAGCTGCTATCTTGATGATCAGATAATGCAGAATAGGCTAGAAAAGCTCTGCTCTGATAAAGTGTTGGAAATCAGTGAGTGCCTGGAAAGCAAGTTCTGTCACTTGCGTTATGTTTTGCTTTTAGTTTGTTTAATGCAGCGCACATCTGTCCAACCAGCTGTGAGATCAGCCAGGCATAAGGTTTGAAAGAAATGGTAGAACTTGTCCAACACAGATCAGTAGCTCTATTGAAACAGAACCTTTTTTTTTTTTTTTAAATGTATCCCTCTTGCTTATCCCTGAGTGCATATACGTATACTGAAACATTCAGCCCTGACATAAGCAGGTACAACTTTGTGGGTTTCAAGGCTGTTTAAGGAGCAGCTTCAAATATAGCCACGTGTGAATATTTTTAAAAGCACCTAAGTCCTATTTTCAAAAGTGACATGGGCACTTAGGCCCCAGTGGAAATCACTAGGAGTTAGGAGCCTAAAAACCCTTGTGGCTCTGGGCCTTAGGAGCTTACTTTAAATTCAATGGGGGTTAGGTTCCTAAGTCACTTCACATGCTTTTGAAAATGTTACTCTGGGTCTAAAATTGCAAAGATAAGGTATTTCTGGGGTCCACTGACCCTAAGGCGTCGTAGAAAGATGTCTGTCTGCTACAGACATTTTAAGCTTGGACGTTTTGTGGCAGTATTGTTTGCATGTTTCCCTTTACTTAAGCAGAGTTGTTATTATTCATGGATTAATTTTCTCTAATGCAAATGCAGGGCTGTTATCTCTGGGAACCTATTGTATTACATTGCTTTCTAGCATTCATCTTTCTCCTTCCAGGCACGTCCCCATGAGCTGGCCTCTGACATGGGTTCCTACTGCCACCCAGCGGCCAGAGAAGTAAATCTTCTCTTTCCCTTACTGTTTTTTCCCAGAGAAAGGTCGATCCCCGCTGGTCCACACTAGGGGCGGGGATCGAAATAAGATACGCGACTTCAGCTACGAGAATAGCGTAGCTGAAGTCGAAGTATCCTATTTCGAATTAGGCGCGCTTACCTCGCGTCCTCGCAGCACGGGATCGACGTCCGCGGCTCCCCCGTCGACTCCGCGAACTCCGCTCTCCCTGCTGGAGTTACGTAGTCGATGTGAGCGCGTTCGGGGATCGATGTATCGCGTCCAGACGAGACGCGATACATCGATCCCCACTACATCGATTTCTACCCGCCGATCCGGGTGGGTAGTGTGGACCTAGCCTTAGGACTATTTTCCATTTCTCCCTAGCATGTAGTTAACATACAAGATTCCAGCTCTCTCCACTGCTGTTAACTTTTCCCCAGCATGCATTATCTGGGATGAAGTGGAGCTATATTTTCCCCATCTTGTGAAACATACTGTCCATATTCTCACCGCAGTTATTCCTGTCTACCAAGATGAACCAAGTAACTATAGGTCAGTTAACCTGACATTGATCTTGGGCAAAATCATGGAAAGGCTGATACAAGACTCAGTCAGTAAAGAATTAAAAGGTGGTAGCATAATTAATACCAACCAGCACAGCTGTATGGAAAATAGGTCTGGTCAGCTAAACTCAATATCATTTTTATGCGAGTACAAGTTTAACTGATAAAGGTCATTGGGTTGACATGGAAAAACGTCTATAAAGCATTTGATTTAGACCTTCCCAGTATGAGCACTATATACAATCAGTATAGCTCAGATTACATAGATTAAAATCCAGCTAACTGGTTGATCTTATAAGGCAATTGTGAGTGAGGAATCATCATCCAAAGGAGGTGTTTGCGGTGCAGCCCCACAGGGATCTGTTCTTGCCACAATGCTATTCAATATCTTTATCGGTGATCTGGAAGGAAATGTCAAATCATTGCTGGTAAAGTTTTCAGATGACACACAAATTGGTAGAGTGGCAACTAATGATGAGGCTAGGTCAGCTATACAGACTGACTTCTTGGTGTGCTGGGCTCACTTGCACAGCAGGTGTGTTAATACAGGCAAATGCAAAGTCACATATCAAGGAACAAAATGTAGGTCTCAATTAAAGAATGGGGTTGGGAAGTACCCCGGAAAGCAGTGACTCTGAAAAGGATTTGGGGGGGTCATGGTACATGATCTCCCAGCGTCATGCTGTTGCTAACAGTGCTAATGCAACATAAGATGGGGAATATCAAATAGGAGTAGGGAAGGAGTATTAGCTTTGTATACTGCATTGGCGAGACCATTACTGGAATGGTTGGATTCTTTATCACTTAAAAGTCTTTAAGTCAAGACTGGATGTCTTTCTAAAAAATATGCTGTAGTTCAACCACAAGTTATGGGCTTGATACTGGAATCACTGAAATTCTATGGCCTTTTGTTGTGCAGACTTAAAATATATTCATCTATGTATAAAGCTCAGAATAACATAAGAACGGCCATACTGGGTCAGACCAAAGGTCCATCTAACCCAGTAGCCTGTCTTCCAACAGTGCCCAATGCCAGGTGCCCCGGGGGAATGAACAGAACAGGGAATCATCAAGTGATCCATCCCCTGTTGCCCCTTCCCAGGTTCTGGCAAACAGAGGCTAGAGACACCATCCCTGCCCATCCTGGCTAATAACCGTTGATGGACCTATTCTCCATGAATTTATCTAGTTCTTTTTTTAACCCTGTTATAGTCTTGGCTTTCACAACATCCTCTGGCAAAGAGTTCCACAGACTGACTGTGTGTTGTCTGAAGAAATATTTCCTTTTGTTTGTTTTAAACCTGCTGCCTATTAAAATAGCAGTTTAAACTAGAAGTTAGTATTAAAATAGAAGTAGTTTGGTCTATGTTAATGATAGTATACGGCTCATAGCACTGAATTCAGAGGTGCTGTAAGTTGCACATTAGTAAGTTCGTGTGAATATGAATTTAATGTGAGGGTAAACTGTTGTAACTTACCCAGCAAAGGGGCAAAAGGGTAGGGTTGTAGCAGGAAAAGCAACAAACAGGAGAGTATAGGGAGCTGTAAGATAAAGTAAAGGGGGAGATTGATATCTCTTAAACTCTCCTGTTAGTCTTGCTAGCAGGAGGTTGTTATCAATCAGTTACTTCAAACAGATGAGCCATATTGCCATTTTAGGATGAAAATGCGACTGATTCTTGACACATGATTTTTATTGGTATCTGATCCAGCACCAATTGAAATGGCTCTGGGTGGAGATGGAAGCATAGCAGAATACCAAATGCATATACTCCCCCTCCCCACACAACTCTGCACATGCTCAGGACATCAAGGATCCACTCTGTCTCTAGCTCAGGATCAAAGAGTCCAGTTATGGTCCCACAGCCACTTAGGAAAACGAAAAGAACATTTTTGTTTCTTCCTTCTGAAGTGTTCAAAATATTGATGGCCTTTAAAAGCGCTTAAAGCCAAGAGAATTTTGACTTCAAACAGACTGATCTTGAAAGCCTGCTTTCACTCTGAGGAAAACAGACTCCTTAAACTCAACTGGGGCAAAATGCTACACTCTGATGCAGGCAATGTACCTTGATTCCCAGCATGTGTGTAGAACTCAGTCAGATCATAGGAACAGTCCTTTCAGTCTGGCATCTTGTCTCCAACAGCACCAGTACCAGATACTTCAAAGGAAGGTGCAAGAAACCCCATTTTGGACAATGATGGAATAACCCACCCGGACGGAGAGTTTCTGGTGTGAGCAGAGCTGTGGGTGAGAAGAATTGTGCATAGTCCTGCAGTGCCGGAGCCAGAAGGACTTGGAGAGACTCAAGCCCACAAGATTGCCACATCTGAAACCTGCAACTTTAACTTCCCAGCCTCTTATGGGACAGAACTGATTCCCTGCGGCTGAGGCAGAAGGATTTCCCTGCCTGAGTTCCACTCCTCTGCTGTAAGGCTCCGGCTTGGCTATGTGGGATGTCCCCTCCCCAGGCTTGACAGCCGCCACTCCAGCCCGAGCCATAACATCTACACAAGCTCTGCTAGCACAGACCCAGGCCTGGAGGCCTCCCCAGGTGCAGTGTTGACACACCCTGCGTGACCGAGGGAGACGACTGGACTAGCAGTGACCACTCCTCAGTGTGATGATGCAGGAGATGGATGGGAAGGAGGTGGGGGGGCTGAGAGAAGATCAGGAAACTGGACAGGGGCCTGAGGAAGGAAGGGCAGGAGGGGGATGGAGTTGGTCAGTGTCTGGGGGCGTGAGAAATGGAAAGATGCCATTAGTGGTAAATTAAGGGAGAGACTTTCAGCACCGACAGGCTGGACAGCAGCTCCCCAGGATGAGAACTCCACCACAAGAAGGCAGCTCCAGGGCATTGTTACAATTCCTTTTATTTCCTCCCTGGCCAAGGAGGGCATTTGCTTTGTCTTCTGTTATTAGTTTATGTAGACTGCAGTGACTTCCCAAATTCATGATCATCTAGGCCTCCAACCTAACCCCGGCCGTAGTATTTCACCCGGTGATTCCTACTGAGACCAGCATTTTGTAGGAACTAGTGCACTCTGTTGAGAGAGACATCCACCCTACAGTCCAGAGGGAAGGGTCCACCAGCATTCCGGCAAGGACTGCTCGCCACAACTCTGCCCTCATTTTATGGCTTCTTACGGCTCTCATCATTGAAATGCGTAGGTGTCACTGGACAACAAGTACAGTTAGAGAAGGAGGCCAAGATTTGCAATAATGGGTGCCCAAAGTAAAGCTCCGGAGTCCATATCTAGGCACCCACAGAAATAACCTGATTATACAGGTCAGCTCCCACTAATTGAGTTTGGTACCAAAGTCTGGATTTAGGAGTCTAACTGGAGTAAACCATTTTTAAAAATCTTTCCCTAAATTTGGTTAAGATTCCTCTAGATGATCCTTCCCCCCCTTTTAAGAAATGAGCATATTTGCCTCAATCTTTATCCAGATTGTGCCATTCCTATTTGTCAGTTACTATATGTGACAATCTTATCTTAGCTATCAGTGTTCAGATACCAAGGTGATAAGTACCTTAGTGATACCGTTAAATTGAGAAAGAGACCAAGCAAAGTAATAGAAGAGCTGATCAGAGACTCTAAATAACAGAAAGTATATGGGATGATAACATGGCATTTGCTTCTGTACAAGCCTATTTCTTCCTGCTTTTTGTCTGTCTGAGCCCTAAACCATTATATAATCGAGGGGAGCAGATGGGTCCTAATACCAGGGAGACCTTGGTTTCTTTGGTAAATTGGACATTTGTCATTGTTTGCATTACAGTAGCACTCCAAGGCCCCCGTCATGACGGGGGGTGTCATTGTACTGAGGAAGATACAAACATAAAAGAAAAGGACAGTCCAGGCCCCAAGCACTTTACAACCGGAACAGGGACAAGGGGCATCAGGACAACATGGCATAGACAAGGCTGACAGAAACAGGAATGCAAGGTTGCATAGCCAATTAGCTCAGCATGACATTTGGAGGCTTAAATGTTTAAATAAGACAAATTCTGAAGAGACCATGGTGATGGGTGCAGCGTAAGAACATGAATAGGACAGAATATTAATGAATCACTAATTGGCCACACACCTAGCCAGGATCACTAGCCAGTGTACCTGGGCATAGAGATGGGTCATTAGACGGCACTGGAAGTAGGACAGGGTCTGTGCATACTGAGTTGGGGAGGGCATTTGTCCAACTCTTGCCCATTTGGTACAAAGGTGGATGTGCAGTTAATGACAAGGTTGATGCTGTTATTTCTGCCTTTGATGCTCCATGTTTTAAACCAATCACATAGCACTTCAAAGGGCCTCACTGAATGGATGGGAACTTCTCCTTTGATGTCTCAGGCTCACTCAATCACAGGGCTCTTCCCTCTCTGTTGGAAAATATTGCAAACTTTTGAGAAAAGATTCATATTCCTTTTGGAGATTCCTGAGAGGCTGTGAAGGCTGGTGTTCTGTGCACAAGACCAGGAGCCAAGAACAGCAGAGTTCTTCTCTTGGGCCTGTCAGTGAATCATTATGTGACTCTGGGCAAGTCACTTTGCCTCTCTGTGACTCAGTTTCTCCCCCTGTAAGATAGGGATAGTATTTCACAGGGATGCTGTGATGGTCAAGGCCTTTGTCCCTCTCAAGTTAATGGGAGTATTGACATTGTCTTCAGTGAGAGCCTCATTGTCTGTGAGTTAATGTTTGTGCAGTGCTTTGAAGATGAAAGTTACTTTAGAAGTAGTAATTACACTGCCAGGGACTGGCTAGTGCATCTGTGAACCACGTCCCTCTATTAGATTATTAGCTGAGATAAATCTTACTTGTATTAAAGTAGTTTCTATAAGCCAGTGGTTCTCAACCAGAAGTCTGGGTCCCCCTGGGAGACCACGAGCAGGTTTCGGGGGGGCCGCCAAGCAGGGCTAGCATTAGACTTGTTGAGGCCCAGGGCAGAAAGCTGAAGCCCCACCACAGGGGGCTGAAGCCTGGGGCCCTGAACCCCGCCACCTGGGGCTGAAGCCGAAGCCTGGGCAAGTTAGCTTTATGGGGCCTCCTGTGGCATGGGTCTCTGGGCAATTGTCCTGCTTGCTAACCCCTAACACCAGCCTTAGCTTTTATATGCAGAAAACCAGTTGTTGTGGCACAACTGGGTCATGGGAGTTTTATAACATGTTGGGGGGACCTCATAAAGAAAAAGGTTGAGAACCCCACTATAGGCCTCAAATCAAGGATCAAAGCCCCATTGTGGTAGATATGGACAGACAGACATATCCCTTCTTCAGAGTTTAAAAGCTTTAGTCTGAGGAAAGGTGCAACTGGGGCGGCTGGAGGGGAAGTAAGCTAAGGGAGGACAAAGTAATAGTGATACTGATGAATTTTAACGGAGACAAAACAAACAGATGAGTTAGTTGGGGATTGGTCCTGCTTTGAGCCGGGGGTTGGACTAGATACCTCCTGAGATCCATTTCAACCCTGATATTCTATGAGTTGCAGCAATCTCAGGTCACCAGCTGGCCTTTTGGCAGAACTGCTTCTCTTCAGCGGTAGATAGATTCCTGGGCGCCTGGTGAGGTCACAGCCTAGCAGTATGACATCGGCATTGTGCTGGCATGATACCGCGGCGCAGTATGTGGAGTCACCGCACGGCGGGGGGGGGGGGGCACGCAGCGCGGCACGCTGATGTCATGGCACAGCACATCACAGTGAGGTCACTGCACCGCAGTGGGGTGATGTCAGGGTGTGGCACGGAGAGGTCACTGCGCTGCGGGACCCTGCCCGTCCGTGGTGGGACCCAGCCCTGGCATCGCCCGTTTATGAAAGGGAAGGGAAACCTCGCGAGAGCCCAGGCGAGAGTTTGGCGCGACTGCGCGGGGGGAAGATGGCGGCGGCGGCGGCGGCAACAGCGGCGCCGGAGGAGGGGGAGGTGGCGGCGGAGGCCGCGGCCGGGGACCCCCCGGGACCCCCTGAGCAGGGCGCCGGGGACTCCGAGACCGGGTGAGGCCGGGGCCCCCCCCGGTTACCCCGGGCGCTGCCCCCTGGAGGCCCCTCCGGAGCGGGGCCCCCGGTTACCCCGGCGGGGCGCTGCCCCCCTGGAGCGAGACCCCCCCCGTTACCCTGGTTACCCCGGGGGGGAGGGAGGAGGCGGGGCGCTGCCCCCCTGGACCGGGCCCCCCCCCGTTACCCTGGTTACCCCGGGGGGGAGGCGGGGCGCTGCCCCCTGGACCGGGGCCCCCTGGTTACGCCGGGGGCTTCTCACTCTCTCCCCTGTCCATGCAGGGGGGACACCGCCCTGGTCGATGTCACCGCTGGCTTGGAGACCGAGTCCTCTAATGGGAAGGATCCCCTAGTACGTGAGTGCTGCTGTGCTGGGTCTCTGCGGGGCCCGGGAGGGGCAGGGCCCATTGTTTCCTGTGTTTGTGTAGCAGCACAAGGAGAGTCTGATCCCTGATGGGCGCCTCTAGGCATTGCCACCTTACAAAGCAGGCGTAGCAGTGTGCTGCCTGTGGCAGGTTGCCTGTGTGTCTGCCCTGCAGTCTGGATCTGGCTCTCTCCTGCCTTCCAGCTGAGCTGCCTCTGCGCCAGAACCTGTCAGACCATGCATGTGGGTCACCTGTGTGCTACATTAGACTTATCCCTGAGCTGTTTTCATTAACCCCAGTGGGGTTGCCCCACGAATGAACTGAATCAATTGTACGTAAAGTACAAAATATTTCCGTGGGCTGGACATAGGCCTGGCAGGTTGGGGAGTCATTAACACCTGTGCAAAGCAGGAGTAAAATTATACAACTGGTGTAAAGTCTGGCCTACCAAAGGAAAATGTGTATGTATTTTTCCTGTGTGGTTGCTCAGAATAAGAATAGAGAACTTAGTATGTGCCTGTGCCTTGTCTATAGATAGGGCCCTACCAAATTCATGGTCCATTTTGGTCAATTTCACAGTCATAGAATTTAAAAATCATAAATTTCATTATTTCAGCTATTTAAATCTGAAATTTCATGGTGGCGTAATTGTAGGGGTCCTGACCCAAAAAGGAGTTCCTGCGGGCAGGGGTGTCACAAGGTTATTGTATGGGGGGGGGGGTTTGCGGTCAGTACTGCTAACCTTACTTCTGTGCTGCTGGTGGTGGCGGTGCTGCCTTCAGAGCTGGGCAGCCAGAGAGCAGCGGCTGCTGGCTGGGAGCCAAGCTCTGAAGGCACCAGCAGCAGTGCAGAAGTAAGGATGGCAGGTATGGTATTGCCACCTTACCTCTGCTCTGCTGTTTGCAGAGCTGGGCTCTCAGTCAGCAGCCGCCACTCCAGCCACCCAGCTCTGAAAGCAGCAGCGCAGAAGTAAGGGTGGCATGGCATGGTATCGCCACCCGTACTTCTGCACTGCTGCTGGCGGGGCGTTGTCTTCATAGCTGGGCACCCAGGCAGCGCAGAAATAACGGTGGCAATACCGCGACCCCCCTAAAATATGCTTGTGACCCCCTCCTGCTACTCCCTTTTGGGTCAGGATCCCCAATATGAGAAACGCTGGTCTCCCCTGTGAAATCTGTATAGTATAGGGTAAAAGCACACAAAAAACCAGATTTCACGGTCCGTGGCGCGTTTTTCATGGCCGTGAATTTGGTAGGACCCTATCTATAGGGTCCAATGTTAGCAGAGCCAGTGCAAAAAAAATATTAAAAATGCCTGCAAACGTTTGTAGTGTAAATTTCCTCTGTGTGTGTCACATTCTTATTTAGTAGCATCTTACAGTCTCTACCCAGATGTAAATGGATACACAAAGTGTCTGGTGGCAGAGAATCTTGCCCAATATATTTTCTCCGGTGGTCAAACCTAAAACTTGTTTTTTTAAATGTTCTTTTGATACTTAACAACAACAACAACAAAAGCTTAGTACACCTGGCCTGATTCACTTATTACTTTGGGAGGAAACTGTCATAAAGATGCTTGCAGAAAACTTTTTTTGTCTTTACTAGTATAATGGGCCTTTATTCACTGATGATTACCACAGGAGAAGGGGAAATATAATTAAAAATAGAAAATATTTTCCCTGAGGCATCAGTAAAATGTTACTAGTTAGCTATCAGTGGCCTGGCAAAGCATGAAATGTCAGAGGCCTTGAAAGACTAAAGTTACATATTGGCTCGGGTACAGCTGGATTCAGACTAGTGATGGGATGAAAATGCTGGAACTGCGAACAATGTAAAGAAATTCAGACTGAAATTTCAAAAAGTTACTTTTTAAAAGCCATAGCTGTATATGAAAAATTAAACATGTACTTCTTGAGTCCAGAGAGAGAGATTTTTCTCATTTGGGCTTTTATTCACCTCTAAATCTCCCCTCTCTTAACTTACCATGCTATATTGCTCACCTATGCAAAAGCCAATTCTTGATTCAGCAGCTAAAATTGTCACCTGTTTCCATGGAGAAGCTTGTGTGGCTGTCTCTGTTGTCTGACGCCATCCAATAGTTAAGCCCATTCACAGCAGAGTTGTACCTCAACTATTGGCATTTTGAAGAAATGAGAAATCTTTTGATCCTTTTAACTTTAGCAATCTCTACAGGGGACTGTAATGGACAAAACGTGACTTGATTGACATGGGATTGTTCTTGGCGCTCTGTTTAATCAAGTCCAGACCTGTTAATGCTGCTATGATTGCAGGAAGGTGCTGGGGACAGTTCTGAAGTCTTGGATACTCAGACAGGTTCAGTGGATGAAGAGAATGGGCGACAGCTTGGAGAGATAGAGCTGCAGTGTGGGATTTGTACAAAGTGGTTCACAGCGGACACCTTTGGCATTGATACTACGTATGTAATAACTCTCTTTAGTACTCTGCAGATAATCTGTTTTTCTCTTCATATCTCGGTACTTATGGCCCCCCAGTACCATAGTATTTTTGTATCTTCCAGAATTTACTCTAAATTCTATTGAACTTCTCTGTAAAATAGTGGTTTGTTTTTTAAGAACAAACTCTAACCCAGGAACGGTATACTTGCTTGTGAAATGCTTCTGATTCCAGCTGAGGGAGGTCTCCAAAAAGCACAGTTAACTTAGAGCTAGGGTTGCTCAGGGCTAATTTTTGTATCAGTGCACTCACTAAAAATCAAGGAAATTCCCAGGTAAGGCAAACATAACAACCATATGCACTCACAGATTCCAAAAAGTTAAAAAGCTCAGTGAAGCAGAGCTAAGGAAAATAACACATAGAGTAGAACCTCAGAGTTATGAACATCAGAGTTACGAACTGACCAGTCAACCACATGCCTCATTTGGAACCAGAAGTACGCAATCAGGCAACAGAGACCAAAAAGAAAAAGTAAATACTGTACAGTACTGTGTTAAATTATCCCTTGTTTTAGTAGTGTGTGTTACTGATTTTTTTTAAAAGGACATGGCAAGGAAACTGTTTCTGTACTTTTAAAATTAAGATAGTTAAAAGCAGCATTTTTCTTCTGCAGTAAAGTTTAAAAGTTGTATTTAGTCAATGTTCAGTTGTCAACTTTTGAAAGAACAACCATAACATTTTGTTAAGAGTTGTGAACATTTCAGATTTATGAACAATCGCTATTCTCGAGGTGTTCATAACTCTGGGGTTCTGCTGTATGTCATTACATGAGATTCTGAACATTTTTCTTACATCACAAAGGTGATGGAGTGAAGAATTTTCTTTATTAAAAGACTCAGATCCTAAACTCAGTCAAATCAATACATTTTGAAAAGATGCTGCCAGGTAGAGGAAGTGCTAAATCTAAGTTTTGTTTTGTTTTGTTTAAACAAAAATGGAAATATTTAGAATGTAAATTCCCTGGGGAAAAGACCTTGTCTTCCTATTTTGTTTGTGTAGAGTCTAGCACACTGAGAGCTATGTAAACAATAATAAAACAGTTTTACATAACCCAAAGTGTTTATATTTTTCTTTCAGTTCAATGAAAAATCTTTGTTTGCATTTAGACATTTTCCTGAAGTATTTGCAGCCTTGGGCTACTGCATGAGACAAATGTGAAACTGACTTAAAAAGGGGTTGGGGGAAGGGAGGAGAGAGTTGGCTAGTTTATATTTGCTGACTGGAGAGCAAAAAAGTAAAGAATCACTGTAAATGGAAAGTAAGTTCAATTTGATATTTGAGGTGTCTAAGGAATCTTCTTTTTAAAGGTAACTTTAATGTGTGCGAAATAAAAATTAGTTTTAAAATGGACTTGGTTAGTGTTTTATGGGGAAGTTTTCTATAGCTATAGATGTACCTTGACTAATCCATGGTTCATTGTTAAAGGCCACTGAGTTGCTTTCAGCTTACCTTGGTGGCTGAATTTCAGGACTGCTTCTTAAAACAGAAAAATGACATTTAGTCCACATTCACGTTTTCCAGAATTTAATAGTTTTCATTGTTGTTGACACTGAGTTACCAAATCTGATGAAAACATCGGTGAATGTGCGTGGGGGAATTTTTTAATGAAGAAAGAGAGTAATCATTTTCTTTTTCTGATGTAATGGAAAAGCTGTGGATAGTGTCAAATGATTTTGCTGTTTCACAGATCATGTCTGCCTTTCATGACCAACTACAGTTTCCATTGCAATGTCTGTCATCACAGCGGGAACACATACTTTCTAAGAAAACAAGCAAGTAAGTAAAAACAAACACTTACTGCAAAAGCTTGATTTTCTTTTCCTCTTTGAATCTTTGTTGGGGATGGAATGGTCCTGTGTGACCTTTGTCCTATAGCTGGTTAAAGTCTGTGGGTCTGGTGAAGATTTGCAGTGCTGATTGCAACACAACCTGCTGGAGAGCTGACTTCTCTAGACCTGGAGGATGCCACTGTGCAAATGAATTTCTTAGGTTGGTAGAATTCTTGCCTTCAGCCAAGGTTCCTTTTTTTATGAGCACATAACTCACTCTAGCATCCCCATTTCCAAAACTCAGGATATTGTAGATGTGAAGCCAACTAATGGAAGTTCATCTAAGCTTAGATCTGCTGTGTTCTTAGTATTTACCAACCTTATTGTTATATATAAATACACTTGACCTTTATCATCAAGGATGTAACTGTAGTTTTGGTATATTTTTGTTTTGTTTTTAAGATCTGAAGGAAATGTGCCTTAGTGCTCTGGCCAACTTGACGTGGCAGTCAAGGACACAAGATGAGCACCCAAAAACTATGTTCTCAAAAGACAAGGTACAGATATGATTAGACAGTTACATCTGAACGTGAGTTATGACTTGACAGAAAGGGAATTGCCTAGATCCACAAGTTCAGACAAAAATTGACAGTATGAGCTGTCAGTTTCACCAGCTCTGATAGGTCAATTATAATGTGTATGATCTGGAGTTGAAAGATATGTTGGCTTAATAAAGTAATTTTAACTCTTATCATATAACTGTTTTAAGGCCTCATTTTATTACCTTTTTTTTTTAAAAATAGGATATTATACCATTTATTGACAAGTACTGGGAGTGTATGACAACTAGACAGAGACCTGGAAAAATGACTTGGCCAAATAACATTGTAAAAACAATGGTAAGTAACGAAAAGTTTAAATTTGCAGAGGATCTTTGTTAATGATCGAGCTGCTTTCTGATAGTCTTATTTGATGATAATTAGAATTGAACTAGAAAAATAGTTCAGACATTAATACTGTCCCTGGGACTTCTTACTTTGTGGTGTGTCTCTACTGTAAATTTTACACAGTTGTTCTTGGGCATGACTGAAGGTGTTTCTAACTCTCATATTTCAGTGTAAAGAAAGGGATGTGTTCTTGGTGAAAGAGCATCCAGACCCAGGTAGTAAAGATCCAGAGGACGATTATCCAAAGTTTGGGCTACTAGATCAGGTACGTGATTGAGGCAGGGGGGAAGTTCTCCCTTCTGCACCATGGTTCTCATGACTCGATGTAACTAATATTAAGAGCATTTGAGCATTAGGACTTCCTATTGCATTGCCAAAGATTGTGGTACGTGAATGTGCATTGAATGAAAGGTGTGTTTATAAACGTAACAATGCATATTGAAGTACACACATTTGAAATGTCCGCATGTTGCCTGCTGTTTGACAATGTATTTACAATAAGAAACTGGAGACCCACCAGGAATTTAATCCCAGGGACCTAGTTAACTTTTCTGATACAAATTCCAATTGTTTGTCCTCTTTAGCACATTCTGTGCAGTTGTGCTGTGCTGCTGTTCCAACTCTGCTGGAGAAACATTCAAGCTGAAAGAATATGGGAATGTTGGGAGTTCCACCCACCAGCTGCCTGGCCAAACTCAGTTGCATGATTTGGCAATAATTCCGGAAAGGATGCGTGATAGTCTACTATTGTTGGGTGCTAATGCTTTATTTTCTAGTATGTGCAAGGGCTTTTAAAAGGTATCTCTGTTTTTATGGCCCTTGTTGCACTCTCTGATGGCATCAAAAATACCCATTCTTAATGCTGTTCTGGTAACATTATGGTGTAATTGAAACAGAATCCTGCCTTTAGCAATGGAGACTATCCTGTTGTTCTCCTCACCCTTTTTGTTGTGACTCACTCAAAATGCATGCAGGAATCTTGCCTCCATTTTTAAAAGGCATGTCCCTCAGCCAGCATGTGTCTAGGATATAGGAAGGCTTAAAATCTCTACTAACTTATGCCTAGCTGTTTATATGACATACATGGTGCACAGTCCCAGAGATTGGTAACTTCTGATGCTATGTGACTGTTTCTTAGCACAAATAAAAATGGCAAGAGCTTGACCCACAGGGGACTGTGGCTGTGTAGTTTGGGTCCTTTTTTTAGAACTAGAAAAAACATAATCATCCCAGGTTATTAGATGTAAGACTTCTGTTCTGAACTTGTTCTTTTATGCCGTGCTGCTAAAGTTTCAGTAGCACTTCAGTCCTTGGAAATCCTCAAGAGCAAAACCTTCTTGCTCAGACTTTGAACCAGACACACGCTCTCAGAACAAGTGGTAAGTACTAACCTGCCCATAAATCTGGAATATTGTTAAACTGAGTTTTTCTTTCTCAGGACCTTGCTAATATTGGTCCAGCATATGATAACCAGAAGCAGAGCAATGCTGTATCTACTAGTGGAAGCTTAAATGGCAAGTTCTTTAATTTTACTAAAAGAAAATGTGCTGAATATTTGGAAATATTTCACATTTTCTCAAAGTCCTACAGCTGAACACATCCTCTATTATATTAACTGTAACGTTTACAGCTTAATAAAACTTAAACACCTATTAGCCTATATGTAAATAGTCTCGTAACTGCTATTTCCAGAATTTATTGAGCCAATTTAAATCTGTCTTGTTTTTCTGTAGTGATATAAATTAGTCTTTACCCTATCACAGATGCGTAAGATGATCACACTTTTAGACAGCTGGTCATACCATAGTAGTACACATGTGCTTGCAAGACAGCTGTTTTAAAAACTGATATCTTCACTGAAAACAAAGTTTGCCTTCCTCTTTCCCTGTCCAACCCCAAAATGTTGATTTTTTTAATTGTGACAGAACATTATCCCGCAAACTTCCCATTTTCCGCATTCTGAGATTTCAAGAGCATTTAGGAAGCTTTTTTCAATTATACATTTCCATGTAATGCTCACTTGCAGCTTAGTGTTCTCCCTCTTAGAGGAATGACCATGCCGATGGAGTAATCTCTTCGGCTCTGTCCATACTATGAGCTAGAGGAGCGATCGCCCGCTTGCCAACATGTACTCGTGGCTGCGGCAGCATGGCTCAGCTGTCCACCGGGTTCAGGTGGGTTTGTATTCCACTGCTGCCTCCCATGTTGCCACGGCTACACAACTATTTATACCCTGCTAGCTCTCCTCCAGCTAGCGTGATAATGTCTGTGCGAGCTGGGAGTCACTCCCCTTGCTCAAAGTGCAGACATAGCGTTCGTGTGTGAGGCAAACTTTTTACTGGTACCTAATATAAACTAGCCACAAAAAATTGCTGGTTGTGCATGGTGTTAAACCATTTCTCAGTAACCCTACAACCCTGCATTATCTAGTGCCTAACCTGAAGTGGTTCTCTTTTTAAACCCTCCCCCCCCCCCCCAAAAAACCAAACAAAAAAACAAAACCCGTGCACCTGTCCACCATTGCAGATCTCTAAAGTGTATATTGTCTCCATTTCATGCACTGGTTGTTTTCCTTTAGTTATTAAAATTTGACAAATACATGGTGCCACTTCTGTCCTTACAGGTGGAGCCTCTTTGGGAGGTGAATATTTACCTTTCAGCTTCTAAAACTTAAGTATTGTTGTGGTTTGGAAAAGCTTTTTGCTCAGTTGTCTTAGAAGCTAAAGTGAATTAAAAATCTAAAGCGTGTCCTAAAAATGATTGCAGTAATATTTAATATGAAACAGTAATTCCAGTTTTTAATGTTTAGCAGTTAGAAGCTTTTAAATTGTCATATTCTGCCTCACATGACTGATACAAAGTGTCCCTTTCACTTTAATTTGTTCTCTTGTGTAGGATTCAATTTCAGTTACATTCTGAACTTCAGTTTAGTATCAGATAACTGGCTTCTGAAGAATTGGTGTATTAAACACAAGCACAAAATTTACACTGTGCTATTGATCAGGTAAAAATCAGACATGCTGGGGTAGCTTTATTTTTGCGATTTTTAAACCTACTATGACAAACTACGGTGTTAGTAATCTGCAGTATCGATACAAACAAGTGCAGTTTAGATCAGTTCATGTTTGTGCAGAATATGATATCCCTCCAAGGTCTCAATCCCTTACGCTGCAACAGGTATGCTGATAATTTAAAAGCTTGCTACTTTTTTAGTTACAGTACACTACGCAGTTGTTAAAGGTGTTTCACTGCAGTACAGCAAAATCGTGTATTCTTTTATTTTTAAGTCGGTAATGTAAGTAAGCTATATTTTTCCTCAGGGGGACGTGATGAATTTTATCACTTTAGATCATAATATATTCAATACAGGTTCAAAGTAATTTGGTTTATCAAATACATTAAAGGAGTTAGACACTAATTTGGCATAATTCTGGTGTTAGATGTTCAAAGTTTTCTCTTACCCTGCAGTTTGATGAAACTAGTGTTGAAGACATTAATATTAACATGAAATGCCTTGCTCTTAATATTTACATTGCAAAAAATAACAATTTTGGAAACACTGCAGAGAAACACCTTTTATTGCTTTTTATTTTCCCCATTTTGGTGTATTTCATTTTATAAATTGAACTTAATGTTAAGTGCTTACTGCTGAAGCAGATATTGTGTGTCAAAGTGTATCGCAAGCATATTGTAAATCATTGAGACAACTGACAGTCTGCTTAAAATGGGAAAAAGTTGACTTTGGGAGCGGGGTTACTTCTGCAAAAACAAATTAAATCCTTTGTTGTCCTTGTGTGTTTGGAACTTCCATGAAAGTGTGTCAACATTTGCTCTCAAACTAAATATACAAATGATACCATTTGAAAAGAAAACTATGGGCAAGTAAAGATTTATAATTCACGTAATAAAATTGTTGAGTTTCCTCCTGTTAAGTGAGCTTTGATAAACTGACTTTATTATCCACACATTTCTCTTAAAACTGATTAGAGACTGCAGATAAAATTTATCTTTTGCTAGATTAGTTTTCTCTGAATGGTGTCAATGTCAAACTTCTATATAAAAGTTGGTTTTTTGTTTAATGAAGCCATTTGATAGTGACACACATGGAGTTTCTGCTCTCACAGATTCCCTGTATCACCAACCGTTGCATATAAAGCACTAGCTGATGTGGATTTGTGGTAATTTCTCTCCAAAGGGGGCATTCCAGCAGGAGGTAGTGGGAAAGGAAGAGGAGCAAAACGCAAACAGCAAGATGGAGGGACCACAGGAACAGCCAAGAAAACCAGAAGGTAAATAGAAAAAGACAGGTTAAGTGAAGTTACTTAACAGTGGCAGATGGACAAAGTACAGGAAAATATAGGGAATGCTCTTGTATCGGCCAGGGTTATGAGGATGGTCTTTCTTAACGACGGAATAAGTGCCTCCCATCTTTGACGCAGTTTATTTGGAAATTAAGAGGGTGCAACCTTGTTATAAACTTTAATCTCCCACAATTCAAACTAACATTTTGATATAATCTGTCCTCACACTAAGCTATAGACCATCATATCATATAAACTTCCTGTATGTGACTATATGCCCACCTGTTTTAGAAACCGTCACTTTGAGCACCACTTAAGCTCGTCAGCGGTGGGATGCTGTAGTCATCTGCATGTCTTTGTAAAAGGCAGTAAAGGGGGAAGTATTTGAAGGGTGGCTTTGCTTAAGGAAATGGTTAGAATGTTGTTGGTGTCTCTAGCAGTTCATGGGTGTGTGGTTCCTGGCAATTATGCTGAAGTCAATGCTAACATTTTTCCTTGTGCTTCTTCCAGTGACCCTTTGTTTTCTGCTCAGCGCCTGCCACCTCATGGTTACCCTCTGGAGCACCCCTTTAATAAAGATGGATATCGTTACATTCTGGCTGAGCCTGACCCCCATGCGCCTGACCCAGAGAAACTGGAGCTAGACTGCTGGGCAGGAAAACCTATTCCTGGAGATCTCTACAGAGCATGCCTATATGAACGAGTCCTCCTAGCATTGCATGACCGAGGTAAGCTGGATAGCCAGCTCCCCCTATGAGGGATCTTCTCTGTAACCTCACTGTCTCAGTTAGTAAAGCTTGTGCTGGGAAACAGACATGGATGTTAAATTGAGCATCGCAACCTTTGATCGGTTCACTCCCCTGCTTGTTAATCACAAATCACATCTGTCTTTCTAACGACTGTAGCACCTCAGCTAAAGATCTCTGACGACAGACTGACTGTTATCGGAGAGAAAGGATACTCCATGGTACGAGCCTCGCATGGGGTGCGGAAGGGAGACTGGTACTTTGAGATATCTGTGGATGAGATGCCTCCAGACACAGCTGCCAGACTTGGCTGGTCGCAGCCACTAGGTAAAGTAATTGCTGAAGCCCCCATAGGAAAGCAAAGCTTCTTGCTCCGTTTTTCATTCCCTGCATTTTGAGTAGTTCAGACCCCTGAACAATAAGCCCCAGTACTAACTCTAGAGAGGAAATCGATGTTGATTGGTTATGGAAGTGCTAGAACCCTTAAGTGTATTTTTCTGAGACTGTGATTGGAGCAAGACTGCTGCAAACCCTTTGGAATATTGTGTGGTGAGTCATAGTGCCCGAGTGCCTAGTTTTCTGCTTGAGTTCAGATTAGTCCTGCAGACTCTTGGCTTCACTGTTGCTTGCTGGGCCTCGCTGATCACTTTAGGGTTTATTAACTCTTTCTAGTCCAATTCAACAGTCCGTGCCATAGTTTTAAGAGCCAACAGCAGGTGTGTCATGAATATTTATGAAGTAAATATTTTCAGTATTAAGTGGAAAACTTTGCGCTGAACCACACAGAAATATGTAGCCTGGATGGAAAAATCCCCGTTTCATGTACGATTAGATGTTAGTGCCTGGTAAACCTAGCTGCTTTTAGAAACAGTACATCCATGCAAGGGCCTGAAGGAAAGGATCTCATGCTTCCAGGTCTGACATCTGGTTTTCTACAGGGAACCTGCAGGCTCCCCTAGGCTATGACAAGTTCAGTTACTCCTGGCGCAGCAAGAAGGGAACAAAGTTTCATCAGTCCATAGGCAAACACTATTCAGCTGGCTATGGGCAAGGAGATGTACTGGGTTTTTATATCAGTCTTCCTGAAGATACAGAGACAGCAAAGTCACTGCCTGATACCTATAAAGATAAGGTAAGCTGGATTCCTCTAGGCTGTGCCTAGCTGGTCTCAATTTGTTTAACTATACCAGACCTTGGCTATGATAAACAGGGCCCCACACTTGATTGTGTAGTAACCCACAGTGGAAACTGGGTTTGTCCAAACCTCAGTCTTGCAGTGGCCCAGGCTCTATGATGACCTGGAGTCCCTCTAACTGAATGGGAGGCAAATAATGATGTGTTAACTCTTATCACCGACTAAGGAAGTAGCATGGTGTGAAGGTCTAGAGGACTAGTCTTAAAAGCCCCAAATGCCTTATGTAAACAACAGTCCTTACCTGAATTCCAGACACTACAAGCGAGGGTCAGATGAGCAAGAGCTGGGGAGAGGAAGAGCTTGACTACCTCCTGGTTATTCAGTAAGGCACATCCATGTCTTGGTTCCATGAATGTGCCAATCTACAGTAATGCTGCAGATGGGACTAGTTCAGAATTCTGATTCCATAATTAATGGAGCTTCATTTGTCATTGGTGACCAGACATTGATATATCTGGGTCTCCTGTTGTCAGGGGCTTGTGTCAGTCCTATCGCATCTGGTTACCATTAACTATATTACAGAAAGTAATGGTGTGAATGTCTTGCAGCCTGGCTCTGTTCTTACCTTTTTTAGGCTTTGATCAAGTTCAAAAGTTATTTGTATTTTGAAGAGAAGGACTTTGTGGATAAAGCAGAGAAGAGCCTAAAGCAAACTCCTGGAAGCCAAGTAAGTTGGATGTCGGGAGTGGGCTGGAAACTTGAGACCGGACACTTTAGAAATCCATAGAGAACGATAGAGCACCACAAATCTATTGAACGGGTTCACTGTACATTCCTTTATAGATTTTCACTTAAGATTCTTGGTGTTCATTTATTTGAATCTTATCACACACTTTTACAAGGATGTCAAGTTGGATGGTCTGTTAGGCTTATACAGGCTTGAATAAGCAAGTAATGCAGCTTGGCTTTGACCTGTAATAAAACACTGCAGCTAGTTACGTTTTGTGGAATGCAAGACTTTAAAGACTGACTTATTTTTCAGTTACAAATGCACGAGGCATCTTGCAAAATGAAGCAAAGAGATAGTTGCTAATAGAGCATAAAGCCTAAATGCATAAGCCAACAAATTGGGGGGTGGGGGATGAGAGGAGGGCAGCTACAAATAATGTAGAGCTAGTCAGTAAAGCATGAACGCTTCTTGATTCAGTTACTGTTTCTATTTTGCAGATCATCTTCTATAAAAATGGTGTCAGCCAAGGAGTTGCCTTTAAAGAGATTTTTGAAGGTGTTTATTTCCCTGCCATTTCTTTGTATAAGGGCTGCACGGTAGGTACATACTGAGGCACATGTACAGCTGGTGGTGCTTGGGGGACGGGACGTGTATTATTTGTGTTGGGATAGTGCAGAGGTGGAGCAGAACCCCATTGCACTAGGCAATGTGCAAGCACAACACACAGGGTCCTTGCCCCTGCCAGCGTACCATCTAAATGTGCATTGGGGGAGGAGTCGAAGAGAACTAAGCTTATTCCAATGATGTGGGCCTAGTGCTTTCTGAGTACTCTAGCAATAGCTCATCTGCCTACTGTGGGCTGCAAGTAGACGTATAAAGAGACTCCACTTGAAGCTACTCTTAACTTTAGTTCTGTTGTATCACTAGTCTCCATAAAGCTGAGACAAAGCTCTTACCTGTGGTGGATGAGATCATAGCTTTTCATGTCACCTAAAACCACCCAGCCTGTTAAATGCTGAGTGAGCTATTTCCCTTGCTACCTTTGTGTTGTGCACATCCATCTGATGCTAAATAGATCTACCTCCCTGTCACAGGTTTCAGTAAACTTTGGACCGTACTTCAAATACCCTCCAAGAGACATCACTTACCGCCCCGTAAGTACTAGTTCATAACTACATCTGCTTTTTCTTGTGCAGTTAACATGGCATAGGTTTTAAATTCAAATCTTGTATCTCCATTCTATCAACAAAAGAAAGTTCAAGATTGAGTGGACCACTTAGTTGTCACCTGGTTCTCTCTTGGAGGGTGGCAAGGAGAACCTAATCTGACTGTATAAAGAGGCATTAATAGTAACTTTCTGCTAACTTTGTTAGGACAGCTACCTTGCCAAGGTGTGTATTTGAGCAACATTTTATTGAGGGGAAAAATAGACTGGGTTTTAAAAGTCCAAAAGCACCATCTTAGCTTGAGGTACTTGACGGATCCTGCCAACTATTTCCCTGTAGTTTACATGTGCAACCTTAGACTGTCTTTATCTCATGATGTGAACGTATGACCCCAATCACAAATGGAAGGTATTGCATCAGGTATTCCTTGAACTTCCCTTTGTCCACCCGCTCTTTACTTTGAAAAGAGCGTACGCTTGCCAACCGTATTGTGTGGTGGGGGATTTAAGTGTTTTTTCCAATAAATCATCTTAAGAGTTCCTTAGACCAGTTCCTTAACAGGTATTAAAATAGAGGGATGAGCACATGACTTACGAGGAGAGGCTGAGGGAACTGGGATTGTTTAGTCTGCAGAAGAGAAGAATGAGGGGCGATTTGATAGCTGCTTTCAACTACCTGAAAGGGGGTTCCAAAGAGGATGGATCTAGACTGTTCTCAGTGATAGAAGATGACAGAACAAGGAGTAATGGTCTCAAGTTGCAGAGGGGGAGGTTTAGGTTGGACATTAGGAAAAACTTTTTCACTAGTAGGGTGGTGAAGAACTGGAATGGGTTACCTAGGGAGGTAGTGGAATCTCCTTCCTTAGAGGTTTTTAAGGTCAGGCTTGACAAAGCCCTGGCTGGGCTGATTTAGTTGGGTTTGGTCCTGCTTTGAGCAGGGGGTTGGACTAGATGACCTCCTGAGGTCCCTTCCAACCCTGAGATTCTATGATTCTATGAGCTAGATTAGAGTGGGTGAGAGCCCTGTATGTGCATTTCATTGCTTAGTGTAAGACTCTGGTAGTTTAAGGATTATTGCCTTTTCCATAGAGTAGATTCTAGCAGACAACATTCCTTTAAGGCAGTTTTGCCCATTGCTATATACATGAAGACTTGGGTGAGAGAAGTAAGGTGTCTTTATACTGAAGTTAACCCATTTCCCATGAGAGAAGTGATAGAAAACAGTACAGTGCTAAGCTGTGCTCTGCACCCCAAGTAATTAAAGCAGGGCTGCTGTAACCTCTTCTCTTCCCCTTCCCAACAGATGAGTGACATGGGCTGGGGTGCTGTTGTAGAGCACACATTGGCAGATGTCCTGTATCATGTGGAGACAGAAGTTGATGGAAGACGAAGCCCACCATGGGAGCCCTAGAGGAGATGCTGTATATACTGATTTCTTAAACACTGGACAAACATGGTTTATTTCTAGAGAATTGCAACATCAGTTTCTGAACCATCACTACTTTGTAAAGGATGAACCAGGCTCAGCTGCTACCTAACTGGCAGGTATTTATAGATGGTTATTGGTGGTGTTAGGTGTACACTATATTTTGAAAACCCAACCTCCACCACCAGGCCAGTAACTTGTTACATGTATTGTGCTACTCATTGGTGTCTTCTGGAGTTTTCAGCTAACTGTATTTTTAACAAGTTACTGGAGTGAGTATTTGGTCATATCACAACTTCATTTAATATCCAGATTAGTCACTGCACCAGGAGTGGGCAATAGCTATACAGCCCTGCTTCATCATACATTTCAATTGAGCAGTTGTAGCCAAATACCTTAACACAGGTTAGTATAAGCAGCTGTGTTGAAGGACTTTTAAAACTGTAAACAGCTTCCATACAAAATCTTGCTGTACCAAAAGTACTATGTAAAACTGAAGTTGGGGGGAGAGATTGCGATTTTTATATTAACTGGCAACCAGTTTAAAATAAAACCTTTCCTCAAGCATGTTACAGCTTTTGTCTGTTTTATGGCTAGAGCCTTGATCTGGCACACCACCACCAATGGAGGTTTGTGATGTGCTCTTAGCTTGACACCCCCCCTCCCCTTTCTCCAGGCATTGTAGGAAACAGTGCAACATCCTTACCTTAAGGCTAAGCCTTCTCCTGTGTAGGAGTCAGTGTACTTCCACTTAGTCCCAAAAACTGGGCAGCTGAGTTTAAATTGCAGCTACAGCTACTTTTCAGGCCTTATGGTCCTAAAAGGTTTATTTTGTTGTGGGTAGGTGTAGAGAGCACAAGCGGCGTTCAGATTAAATTCCAGGGGCTAGGCTTTCAAGCATACCATGTTGTACAGCCTTGCTAAGTTAGCCAGTGCCTGTAAAACACTCCCTTATCCTGCAGGGGTGTGTCTCTAATCACAGTGGTTTGTTGCTTTGCCACACAGCAGTTGTCTTACAATAGATGTTCTGCTACAAGTCGTTTCTTACAGATTATTCTCCTTTATTAGTAGTGTTATCTTCTCAGCTATATATTTTAAAAGTATCTATACATCTTACATCACATTGGATTATTTAAATTCAGTCAGTACATTAGGCTACTACAGAATTACATTGCAAATATTTTAGTGTTTTGCATAGCAACAGTCCTATCTCAGCAGGGCACAGGAATTGGTTGGCTCTAGGGAAGTCAATCATTGCTTTATAGTACAAGGTAAGACAAGCATTGTTTAAGATTTCCCTAGTGGATAAGGAACCCCCACCCCCTAAAATAAACTTGCTTAGAGCTCCATGGGCACTGAGAATAAATATTAAATAGTCCATTCTGTATGTCTATACAAGAAAAATAAATACCTGCAAACTGGCTTTATAAATTAACTTCCTACAGCTGAATTCCACTGAGTGCAAAACTAATGCTGGTGTATTGGGTTCTTAGGTAAAAGTGTAAGATGCACCATCCTACTCTAACTGTATAGAGTGTCTTATGAGAAATCAAGTCAGCCACTATCCAGCCTACTAAAAACCAAGACAGGTTACACAGGCCCCTCTGAAAGGGGGGGAATAAGTACATGCTTACTGCATCAAATACTGTGATCCAGTTGTACCCAACAGACCAGGCTACTTAGTTACATCCTTTGCTGACTGAAAAGAGTGGCAAGGTAACTCCCATTAGCACATTTAAATGAAATGGAGAGCTAGCTTGGTATAACTTGGCAAATCTCCCTTTGCACTAACAATTCAATAATAGGATCTGCCCAAGGATTGATTTTTGGATATTGCCAGATGCCTTGAGCTATATATTAAACCTGTAACTAACTCACTTCTGATCTTAAGGCTGAAGAGTGTGTTCCTGTACAGCAAACTACTGTAAGTACCTATGAGGGAAATAGAAAAGTGGAAGCTGAGGGTTAAGCTGGAGCTCTACTCTGTGCCTTGAAGTCAAGGCCCCTGTTTGATCAGAAGTACTTTCGCTGTGAAACTATCAAAAGCTGTTGCAGAGCACACAGCCAGCAACACTGAATCCTACTATGTGTAATCACACAGAGTAGTAGCCTTTTCAGTCAGTCACTTAAACAGATCTTCTGGGGGATTTTGAAGGGGTTGCCTACACCAACAGATCTGATATGTTCAGCTAAGAAGGGAGCCCAGCTGGGTGGTGGTTGGAGGCCTAAGTGACCAATGGTTGAATTCAATGTAGCATTAAAAACCTGAACCTATTCATTTACCCAAAAAAAGCCCCAAAGCATGTCTCAGATAACACACTACATGGGATAATCACCTCTGAGGTGAAATCTAAACATCAGGTAGGCTTCTGGCTGTCCCTGAAGATGCAAATGCTGCTGAAGGTTAATAGTTCGTTAGGGTGCAGCAGCGACTGCTTCAGCAGCTGACACCAATTGGAGTGGGTGTGGTAGCCAAACGCTTGCGGAGGTGGTTGGCAAAGTCTACCTGGGTCTGGGAGAGTACTTGGTTGATTATTGTCTTAGGCAGCCAGCCCTGAAAAAGAAGAGAGGCAGGAGTGTGTTAAAGGTGAGGTATTTCCTGGGCCTAAGGAGTTAGGGGGTTGGAGGGAGCCAACCCTGCACCTTAGGTTGCAATGAGATTGGATAAAACATGAACCACTTCTTTGTGGTTGGAAAGAGCTGGAACTTCCAGTGAAGATGAAATAGTTTTCAGCTGACCCACAGTGAGAATTACTTCAGTCAGGAGAATGTCATTTCAAGAAGTTAAACAGCTGCTCCTAATTTCTTAACCTTAGACAATGTTCAACCACCCCCTTCCTAAGGAGTCTGCCTGAGAGGACTCATTTATACTGTTAGCATACAGTTCACCATGTGCACTTACCTTTAGGTCAATGCTGAGTAGCCAAGTTAACTTGGTCTGTGAAGGATTTTCAGCCAGTGGATGGAGAACCATACAGGTGGGACCGTTCTCAGCTCTGGAGAAGGGCAGGAAAACATTGCATTAGGAAACCAGGGACAATGATTTACCATCCAAATGTGTGTGTCTTCTGTACAGTCAGTTTTAAAGGCAGGAGGGTGGCAAGACACTACTCTCAGGCTGGGGTTTGCTATAGGGCACCAGAAGATGCTTCTGGGGAGAGGCTGCAGCATGCTCCCAGCAGCCAGAAATTTCCCATGGCACAGTCACTGCTATCCAAGTAGTGGCTTTGTTCCAGTGCGACTTGGCCAGTTGTCTGCTGATTTAAGTCTCTCTAGCCCTTGACCCCCATTTTTTTAGAAATCAGGTTAAATAAAGGACTTTGAAGAATAGATCTGCTTAATGGAGGTGTAAAATCAGTACTGCCATGTGTGCATGTGCCAAGCCTGGCTGCTAGGCTGAGAGTGGAGGGACTAGTTGCTGCTACTGCCATGCCGTTCACTAGTGGGGGTGCAGCCCACGCTCCATCATGAAGTTAAATTTAAAATTTGCCCAGCTATAGTTTCCTACAGAGTGGGGAAATAAGGGTGCATTTACTAGACAGCTGGGGGGAGAGGAGGGAGGGACAGTACCAGTCAAAAGGGGGCAGGGGCTGGGAAAGTTTAGAGTCCTGCCTATTTTACACATTTGAATCTTTCTTGGTAATGGGAATGAGATACCAGATCAATTCCCTGCCATGGTGGCACCTCCATCTCTGCTGCTGAAGACTGAAATGCTGTAGGGGCTTTGAGCTTAGTAAAGGGACATCTAGGTGAAATTTAGTGGCATGTATGATGCAGGAGGTCAGACTAGATGATCTAATAGTCTCTCCTGGCTTTAAACTCCACAGAGTGAAGAGCCTCCTGTTTTGTGGCATTTAGGTGTTTAGTGTTTGTTTCTATAGAGGCCAGTAAGGGCAGACAGCTGACTGCTGACTGAGAGGGCAGCTGAGCCCTATTTAGGGGGTGGAGCTTGGCTGATTAGGGGGCCTATAAAAGCGGCTGCCCAGCCAGGCAGCGGCACAGCTGCGAGCAGCGGCAGGCGAACAGGGCTGCTAACAGGGGAGTTTGAGTGGGAGTTTCACAGGGGGAGTTGGAAGGGGGCAGGGGCACGGTGCTCTGTGTGTTGTGTTCCCCAGGTGAGAATGCTGATAGAGGCTGAGGCAGCAGAGGATTCAATGCAGATGATTGCATGTGGGAGCTGCGGTATGTACATTGTCCATGCAGGGGGGCCTCAACAGAGGTATGTTTGCATCAAGTGCAGCCTAATAGAGCTTCTGGAGGAAAGGATCCAAGGTTTAGAGATGCAGGTAGAAACCCTGATACAGCATAGAAGGGGGTTCGAGCAGCTGATAGAGCAAAGGCTAGGTGTGGCTGAAGGGGAATGCTCAGGCACACAGCTGGGAGCAGGGGCAAAGGCCTGTGAGGGAAGAATGCGGGGGGGACACCATGGTCAGTGGAAGCATGTGACCGTGAGAAGCAGACAGGGGAAAAAGGAGGGCTAGTGATGGGGAAATAGAGCTACATCATAGGTTTGGAGAATGAGGAGGGGATAGAGCAGGTGCTAGCTGATGGTGAGAGGGCAAGGAAAAAGAGAAGAGCATGTAGTCCGATACTAAGACAGGAGGAGTCGATGGAGACAGCTCCAACTTTGGGCCCGGGGACAGTACAGAGTGGCTTAAGGGGGACTATAAGGGATGATAAGAATGGGAGCAGCATACAACCAGGGGGAACAGCAGATAGACTAGCAGAGCACACTGTCACCAGGCCAAAGCAGGTCTATGTAATTGGCGATTCCTTACTGAGAAGGTTGGACAGGCCAGTGACCTGGGCCGATCCAGAGAACAGAAGGGTGTGCTGTTTACCAAGCACTAAGATTCATGATGTGGACCTGCAGTTGAAAAGGATCCTAAAAGGGGCAGGTAACAACCCGTTGATCATCCTTCATGTAGGAATGAATGACACGGCTACATTCTCACTGAAGAGAATCAAGGGAGATTATGCCAGGCTGGGTAAGACACTTAAGGAAATCGAGGCTCAGGTAATCTTTAGTGGGATTTTGCCTGTCCCTAGAGAAGGGCGGCAAAGGGGTGACAGGATTGTGATGTTAAATAGTTGGCTCAGAGAATGGTGTTATAAGGCGGGCTTTGGGATGTATGGCCACTGGGAGGCTTTCGGGAACAGAGAACTGTTCTCACAGGATGGGCTCCACCTGAGTACAGAAGGAAATAGACTTCTAGGAGGGAGGCTGGCACATCTAATCAAGAGAGCTTTAAACTAGGAATTGCGGGGAGACGGTTGGGAGATGTCCAGGCACTCTCCACACCAGGCTTTAACATTGAGAGGGTGGACGAAGGGATAAAAACTGATATTGACAGAGGGAGGGGTTTGGACATAAGGAAGGGGGGGGGGAGGGACACTAGACCAATGCGTCATACTGACGGTACGGTGTCCCTACCAAAGTGGGTAACAAAGGTGAGAGAAGCCAAAGGGCAAAAATTAGGATGTTTGTTCACTAATGCTAGAAGCCTAGNCAGAAGGAAATAGACTTCTAGGAGGGAGGCTGGCACATCTAATCAAGAGAGCTTTAAACTAGGAATTGCGGGGAGACGGTTGGGAGATGTCCAGGCACTCTCCACTCCAGGCTTTAACATTGAGAGGGTGGACGAAGGGATAAAAACTGATATTGACAGAGGGAGGGGTTTGGATATAAGGAAGGGGGGGGGGAGGGACACTAGACCAATGCTTCATACTGACGGTACGGTGTCCCTACCAAAGTGGGTAACAAAGGTGAGAGAAGCCAAAGGGCAAAAATTAGGATGTTTGTTCACTAATGCTAGAAGCCTAGGTAACAAAATGGAGGAACTGGAGCTAACTTTGCTAAATTCAGGCAGCTAGTTAAGAAAGTGGATTGGGCAAACGTATTTAGAGATCTAAAGGCAGAAGAGGCGTGGGATTATTTTAGGTTGAGGTTGCAGGACCTGTCTGACACCTGTATCCCGAGAAAGGGAAAAAGGGTTGTAGGTAGCAGTTGTAGACCGGACTGGATGAGCAAGCATCTCAGAGGGGTGATTAAGAAAAAACAGAAGGCGTATAAACAGTGGAAGATGGGAGGGATCAGCAAAGAAACCTACCCTATGGAGGTCAGAGGGTGTCCAGATGCGGTTAGAAAGGCCAAAAGCCAGGTAAAGAAAGATCTCACGAAGGGAATTAAAAAAACTAGTAAAAGGTTTTTTAGCCATATAAATAGAAAGAAATCCAAGAAAGAAGAAGTGGGACCACTTAAGAATGGAGACGGGGTGGCGATTAAGGATCATCTAGGCATGGCACAATATCCAAACGAATATTTTGCCTCGGTATTTAATGACACTACTGAAGGGCTTGGGAATAGTGGTGGCGTGAATGATGGCAATGAAGGGGGGAGGTAGACATTACAGTATCCGAGGTACAAGCCAAACATGAACAGCTTAACAGCAGTAAATCAGGCGGTCCGGATGACCTTCATCCTAGAATATTAAAAGAATTGGCGAGTGAAATTGCGAGCCCCTTAGCGATAATTTTTAATGAATCCCTAAACTCAGGGGTTGTACCGTTTGACTGGAGATTAGCTAATGTAGTTCCTATATTCAAGAAGGAGAAAAAGGTGACCCGGGTAACTACAGGCCTGTTAGTTTAACATCTGTAGTGTGCAAAGTCATGGAAAAAAGATTGAAGGAGAGAGTAGTTACGGACCTTGAGGTCGATGGCAATTGGGACAAATTACAACATGGTTCTATGAAAGGTAGATCGTGCCAAACCAACCTGATCTCCTTCTTTCAGAAAGTAACAGATTTTTTAGATAAGGGCAATACAGTGGATCTGATATATCTTGATTTCAGTAAGGCGTTTGATACGGTACCACATGAAGAATTACTGCGTACATTGGAAAGGATGGGGATCGCAATGAAATTCCGGAGGTGGATAAAGAACTGGTTAAAGGGGAGACTGCAGAGGGTCGTACTGAAAGGGGAGCTGTCCGGTTGGAGGGAGGTTACCAGTGGAGTTCCTCAGGGTTCGGTTTTGGGTCCGATGTTATTCAATCTATTTATCGCTGACCTCGGAACCAAAAGTAGGAGTGGGCTGATAAAGTTTGCTGATGACACGAAGTTGGGAGGTATTGCCAATTCGGAGAAGGATAGGGATATCCTCCAGGGAGATTTGGATGACCTGGTAAACTGGAGTATTAGTTATAGGATGAAATTTAATAGTGAGAAGTGTAAGGTTATGCATCTAGGGATGACTAACAAGATTTATAGTTATAGGCTGCGGACGCACCTGTTGGCAGTAACGGACGAGGAGAAGGACCTCGGAATCCTGGTCGATGGCAAGATGACTATGAGTCGGCAATGTCATGTGGCCGTCAAAAAGGCTAATGCGGTCTTGGGTTGCGTTAGGCGAGGTATTTCTAGTAGAGATAAGGAGGTGCTAGTCCCGTTATACAAGGCGCTGGTGAGACCTCATTTGGAGTACTGTGTGCAGTTCTGGTCGCCCATGTTTAAGAAGGATGAACTTAAACTGGAAAGGGTACAGAGAAGGGCCACTAGGATGATTCGAGGAATGGAAAGCCTGTCGTATGAAAGGCGACTTGAGGAGCTCGGATTGTTTTCCTTAACCAAAAGAAGGTTGAGGGGAGATATGATTGCTCTCTTTAAATATATCAGAGGGATCAATATCGGGGAGGGAGAGGAATTATTTCGGCTCAGTGCTAATGTGGATACGAGAACAAATGGATATAAATTGGCAGTTGGGAAGTTTAGGCTTGAAATTAGGCGAAGGTTTCTGACCGTCAGAGGAGTGAAATACTGGAATGGCCTGCCGGGGGACATAGTGGGGGCGAAAGACCTCTCCGGCTTTAAGACTAAGCTTGATAAGTTTATGGAAGGGATGATCTGATAGGATAACTTGATTTACNTGATCGCCATATTTGGAGTCGGGAAGGAATTTTCCTCCGGGGTAGATTGGCAGAGGCCCTGGAGGTTTTTCGCCTTCCTCCGCAGCATGGGGCAGGGGTCGCTTGCTAGAGGATTATCTGCTGCTTGAAGTCGTCAAATCATGATTTGGGAACTTCAACAGCTGAGTCAAGGGTGAGAGTTATTTCAGGGGTGGGTGGGTCAACTCTTGTGGCCTGCATCATGCAGGAGGTCAGACTAGATGATCATAATGGTCCCTTCTGATCTCAAGTTCTATGATTCTATGGTCTGTGGTACATAGGAGGGCAGGGCGAGAGCATCAGCTAGATACCTGTACAGTAGAACCCCATTTAGCTGGCCTAAGTGGGATAAACCAGAGAATGGGAACATGCAGTGCCAGCTTCTAGCCCTTGAGCCCTGGTTGTTTGGTGAATGCCAAGAGCCAGTTAAGGGAGGACTGGAGAAATGGGATGCTACAGCCTACAGGATGTCAGTCCGTGGGGAGAAATTGAGGTATGACCACTGCCTGAGGCCCCAGCGATGGCAGGGAATTGCTAATGGGACAAGATAACAGCTTAAGCAAGCTTGAAATGTATAAAATAGGCAGGACTCCAAACTTTAACATACTCACCACTGTTACAGCCTCCTCCCCCGCCAGGCTGGGAACAGGAGGCTCTGTACTTCAGTACATCAGCAGCTCCACTTGAGCTGTTACTTCCAAATAGCCACCCCCCTCCCCCTTACAATCCCACCCGACCCCCAGCTCTGTACTCAGGCAGCTGCAGCCACACTGCTGTGTGCACCCGAGCTGGGACTGACACCTCCTACACACTGTGCAGACGTCCCCTTTCCGGGCTGTCCAACTACTGCTGCTTTGGCTCAAGGTTTGTAAAGCAAGATAACAGCTGGAGGGCTCCCTACCTTATAAATCCCTTCTGTTCTGGCATCGCTCCGTAGCTTGTGGCCATCCCTGCCAGGACACATGTAGAACCCCGTCTTCTAGAACACCGCACGCTGACAAAGTCCCGTGGTCCCACCACATTGCCGGGCGTGGCCGCAGCAGTCTCATGGGTGATCACCGTGTCTTTCCCAATCTTCTGGAGAATCTGGACAGTAACAGTTACACAACGTTAAGCAAAGCCAGCGTAAAAATGGCTGGTTACACAACCGTTCCATTTAATAGCCCCTGGGTTGTGGTGTATGTCTCTCAGTTACTGCGTCTGTGCCACACTTATTTCTAGGGCTCCCTGTACTAGGAATCTTGCAATGCATTTAATAAAGTTCTGTGCCTTCCTCCCCCCAGCCCCAGACTGCTGTGTCTACCTCATTGGCTCCGTAGTCCCGCGACACTGAGGGAAATGGATTTTGGTGGTAACGTACACGGTACTCTAGGAGCAGGCTGTGCTGTGTGGGAGAACATTTAACCTAGTGTGAGATGTGGCTATCAGTCAGGCAGCAGGCCAGCACTGTTACCGCTTCAGTGTATAAACTACACACACCCACTTGCAATAAGATTCCATAACCTCCACCTGGAGAAACAGGCTGAACTTCTACCCTTTGCTGACACCTTGTGGCTATTGTCGAACAAGCTCCATCTCAGCTGCAAAACAGAGCCAAGATAACGGCCAAAGCTTGGAGCTGGCGCTCAAAGGCTACAACTCCCTTTGGGCACATTAGATGTTTCTCTCTTTAAAATATATAGTAGAAAAACCCTTTATTTTACTGCTTACTCATAAAGGCCCTTCTTCAGCAAAGCATGTGCTTAAGTCCTTGGCTGAATCGGGGCCAAAGCAAGCAGTCCTCCCTCTTCAGAGGACGAATGCAGTTGAGTCTCTCACCTTGATTTCCTTGATGCTTGGATTCCAGTCTCCCATCTGCTCCATTCTTTCCACCAACTCATCATACACAGAGTTCAAGGGCTGGTCCACAAGCACCTCTAGCCGGAATACCTTCCCAACGTCTGGGAGCATCTTGCTCAGCACTTTGTCCCCATTCCCCTAAAGGAAGTCAGGAAGCCCCAAAGAGTTAGTATTCCCAGTAGGTTCACTTAAGAAAGGACAAGTTAGAAACCACCACAAGTCAGAAATCCTACCGCTATGGTCTCAGTTTTCCAGCCATCCTGGTCCCCGAGGATGCTGAGCGATTTCTGAAGGGCTTCCTCTCCCTGTTTAATGTAGGACATCTCCACTTCACTGAAGGGCTTCTCCTCCAACCTGGAGCCTGAAAGGGGGTGGAGTAGAGGGTTTTAGTTGGGCATTTATGCAGTGCTGTTTGCAGCTCTATCCTCTCAATGAATCATAGAATATCAGGGTTGGAAGGGACCTCAGGAGGTATCTAGTCCAACCCCCTGCTCAAAGCAGGACCTCATCCCAACTAAATCATCCCAGCCAGGGCTTTGTCAAGCCTGACCTTAAAAACCTCTAAGGAAGGAGATTCCACCACCTCCCTAGGGAACCCATTCCAGTGCTTCACCACCCTCCGAGTGAAATAGTGTTTCCTAATATCCAACCTAAACCTCGACCACTGCCTCTTGTTCTGTTATCTGCCACCACTGAGAACAGTCTAAATCCATCCTCTTTGGAACCCCCTTTCAGGTAGTTGAAAGCAGCTATCAAATCCCCCCTCATTCTTCTCTTCTGCAGACTAAACAATCCCAGTTCCCTCAGCCTCTCCTCATAACTCATGTGCTCCAGACCCCTAATCATTTTTGTTGCCCTCCGCTGGACTCTTTCCAATTTTTCCGCATCCTTCTTGTAGTGTGGGGCCCAAAATCACCATTGCATTGCATAGGACAGAGTAACTTAGCAGAACTCAGTAACCTTTCCAGTCCAGCACCCGTGCTGGTGGGCTTAAGAGTGATGCTGGTTTCCTGCTGTGCATTTCTATATGCATCAGCAGGTCTGAGTCTATATCACAGCTGCAGCCTCTCAAAGGACTTGGGCCCCAATCCTGCTCCCACTGGAGCCAGGTGCAAGACTCTCCGGTTTGAATGGTGCGGGATCACCCCCTTTGCTGGTCACTGTACATTTGGCAGACTATGGTACTTACTGAGTAAGGAGCTCCTCCTGCGAACTTGGTTGATCCATTTACTGGGACCAGGGCCAGCAAAGGCAAGTTTATTCAGTTCCTGGCTGATGGCAACAACCGCCTGCCTTCTCAAGCCTTGAAATGAGAGGGTAAGATTGAAATGAAAAGAGCTACAAACTTCACAGTTTACTTTTCATGCTTCACTGTTTGTGACCCTGCCTGAAGATAAAGCTGTTCCTGGCCAATTTCCTCCCATCAGGCCCACGCTGATTTTTTCTTTAATTTTATTTACCTTCCATCATCACCAGCTGTGTCAGTAAATCTACAGAAACAGGGTTTATCATCATCCACACACGGTTGAAGCAGCAGCACGTGTATACAGCAGCTACATTTGGTTTGCTTTGGATTTCTGCAAGAGTGGTGCTCTTTTAAAAAAAATCCATTTCGGCCCTTCCCCAGCAGAGTAACAATTGTATTTGGAGACCATATGTGGAGCCTAGGATGTGCAAAACACGGGGAACGGGGACTAGCCACATCCCAGGGGCGGCTTAGAATCCAGCAGTTCACAACATCGGAAAATTCACCTTACACTGAGACTAGAAGCTGTTTGAGAAACTCTGCCTATGCTCCTACTTTTCCAATTATCCAGCATGCTGGGATTGGAGAGCTGTGCACGCCAGGATGTGCAACATCACAGCAAGCAGAAGGGAGGCAGACTTCTTCCAAACCTGCAGATTGACTTTTGCCAAAGAAATGGTCTGCGATGTGTAATCTAGACCTCAGCCTGCTCCCTAGTGCAGCAGAACCAGAGACAGCCAGAAGCCAAGCAGAGTCTGTTGGAAGTTTCTCTCGCTCGCTCGCTCTCTCCAGCAGTTTGGAAAAGAGAGCAGATTCCTAGCAATTGGAGTGGATAATCTAAGTCCTTTCCATGTGAGCTCTTCAAGGCAGGGAGCAGGTTTTATCTGTACATAGGTACATTTATGGCACTATAAACAACAGCCTCCCTGGAAACACAGACTGTTCTGCGTTCAGAAACAGGCATACCCTTCCCCCTGTCAAGCTAGAAAGAGTCTCCTGGCAGCAAAAAGGGGAGAGGTGAAGAGATTTTAAGGCCAGCTGGGACCACGGGACAGACCTTTAACTCCAAGGGAACGATGACAGTTTACACCAGCTGAGGGTCTGGGCTGCGTAACACACAGCAGAGAATTCCCCCAGTGATCCCTGCTGGCAAGCAGGGCATAGAGCCTCTAGTTGCCCAGTGCTTGGGGCAATCGGGGTCGCAGACAGAGTACCCGTAATAGAAATAAACATCACTGCTAAGGAGCAGGAAATGAGGCACTTTGAATCTGACAGTCAAATCCACAGCAATGGGGCCTTCAAGCCACCCCCTCACCCCCAGCCCAGCTCCTGAGGCAGCTGCTGCCCCAATGACAGCTGCATGTCCCCCTCACCGGTCATGTTGCGCAGATGCCTGTAGGAGATCCCGGCACACAGTTTGAAAGTTGCTGGCAGCATTTTTCTTTTCTGGTCTCAGCTCAGACTTCCAGCGTCAGTGTCTCCGGGGCTGCCTCTGCTGGACTAGTGTTTCTCTGCTGCAGCTCTCCCCACTCGCAGCCTTAAATACTCCAGCTGAAGGATGCTGGTTAGTCAGCAGAGAGATAAGAAAAGACATCACTTACCCAGGCCTGCTGGGGGCCAAGGCCAAACCCTTCTCATGCATCTGTCATGTGGGCAGCGTTACAAGAGGCAAAGCTGAATCTCCTCCCTTGGCTACATTAACCCACAGTTAGCCGGACCTAGTCCCAAAGCAAAGGCCGCCAGCAGGCCAGTGCTTCGATTCCCAGGCACATAGCCTAGCACCACCCAAATGCAGGTGTCCAGCACAGGCTGAGAGCGGCCATCTCCCATGGAGGGATCAAACAGGGGAGTGATCGTTAGACATGGTCACCATGTCTTAGACACTGCAGTTCGCCCCAGGTGGGGGGTGTTTTTCTCCCCCATGATTGGACAGCTAGGCCCCAGAGACTGCCGTCCATTGCCCGGGATCAGTGCGGCAGGTCGCAGGGAAGGCTCCCGGGGTCGGCAATGGAACCTGCCTTCACCTAGGACAGGGTTCCCGTTTGGAGAGTTGCTCACAGGCACTGGCTGGCTACTGTAGAGGGGCTCAGGAGTGCCAGGCTAGAGTAACTGAATGGAGCACCGGCGCTTTAAGGAACGAGTTGCATGGATTTGCAAACACAGATCTAGTTGTAACAGGCAGGGCTGGTGGACGTGTCCTTTAACTTAGAAAACATGATCTTTAAAAAAAAAAAAAGGGGGGGGGGGGGGGGAGAAGAGACGCAGCCTCAGGAAGCCAGTGGAGTCACTAGCCTTGGGCAGAGCATTAGGAAAATAGAGACCCTGCGCGCTGCTCGTCCCCGGGCCAGCCGCGTGCACCCCTTACAAGGGCATATCCCATGAGGGGGGCTGGTCTGGCAGCGCAGCCCCCTGCGGATTCAGTCGGGATGCTGGGCATGAAAGCAGCCGCTGGAGCGTTAACAGGGGCAGACCTGGCTGAGGAAAGACGCCGCTGGGGGTGGGGGGGCTGTATAGGCAGCAGTCCCACCTGTGTGAGCGAGGATGGGGGAAGTAGGTTGGAACTATGGCGTGTGGCTACACAGGCATCTCTGAGCACAGGGCCACCCCATTATGTACATCCCTGCACCCTCAGAAGCCCCTCACCCCCCCAGTGCCTTGAGTGGTCTGAACTCAGCCACCCCCAGAGCCTCCTGGGAGTAAACAGAACCATTAGCTTTGGGGGAGGGGAACCCCGCACCCCCACCCATTGCTCCCTCCATCCCTTAGGGGCGTCACTGCCCAAACCTGGCCCTGGGGGTGTCAGCGCGCCCCCATCTGAAGCTGGTCAGGATGGAAGGAGGGAATCTACACAGCCACCTAATACAGCTTCCTTGCACAGCGAGTGTTAGGGACAGATCTCCCCCCCCCCCCCCCCCCCCCCCCCTCCAGGAGCCTGGGCAGATGGGTGTTCTCCCAGCACATCGGAGGGCAGGGGGACACAATCTGCCCCTCGAGACGGAGAAGGCTGTCTGGCTCCCGGCTCATCCACTCCCCAGGGCACGGTGCAGGATTCAAACCCTACGGGACATGTACTAACTGAAGCAACCTTAATGAACAGCAGCAGCACTTGGCTGTTATGTGCCCTTTCATCCACAGAGCTCGAAGAGAGGTCAGTACCATCAGCCCATTTTACAGAGGGGGACACTGAGGCACACAAGGGGATGTGCTCAACAATCCAATGGCTGGGAGATGAATCACTGAGGGTGATTAACCACGGGAACAATTTGCCAAGGGGCATGGTGGATTCTCCATCCCTGACCATAGATATCTGCTCTAGGGATGATTTGGGGGAGGGTCTCCAGCCTGTGTTACACTGGAGGCCTGACTAGCTGATCACAGCAGTCCCTTCTGGCCTGGGAATCTCTGAATGTACCAGGTTACAGAGCCCAGGTCTCCCCATAGGCACTGCTCTGCAGTGCAGTACAGATGCAGTCATCCGAGGGAAGGGGAAGTCCCCCTACACTGAGGTTTTCCAAAAGCGTGTATTCGCCGGGCCAATATCTCCTTCAGAGGTTGGATTATCTCCCAGCAGGGTGGGCAAACTGACAGCGAAACGATAACACTCAAGGATGGGATGACATTTCCCAGATGAGTTACAGCCAGAGAGACAAAGGCTCAGAAGAGCCAGTGAATCACCAGCTGCTTCCTTTGACGTCAGCGTTCGTACCCTTGTGCGGGGAGCCTGACCTTCCCACTTGATGTTGCAAGAATGGATGAGGCATGAGGTCAGCCCCCTCTGCGCTATCAACCCCACAGTCCGGCCTCAAAGCCAACACAGAGGGGCTGGGGGGGGCTGTGGCCAGGGGACCAGGCTGGGATTCAGGAAAACTGGGCGCTGTTCCCCAGAACTGCCAGGCAACGCCAGCCAAGGGACTTCCCCCATTTTCCCTCCGACCCTTTGTCTTGCGAGCTCTGAGGCAGGGACTGCCTCCAATTATGATCCCATGCAGCACCCAACATAGGGTCCCAGCCTCTCCGTGCTGCCATAACACAAACAACTGCTACTACTGAGAGCAAGAACATGCGTCACCTGCCAGCAGCCTCTAGCCTTGACCTGACACAGCTCGAGCTGCTGGCCCGTAACAGGTCCCACCCAGGGCAGCATCACAGCTTGGAAGCCTGCAGCTGGCCCCCGGCATGAGTGTAGGCCTCGGGCCAGGGTAAAGTCAGGGGCCAGTTCACACGTGGGAAACATTTCTCTCTGGCAGATCAATGTAAAAACCAAGCAGCTGCTGTGGGACGCTGCTCGGGCCGTGGAATGGGCTCAGGAGAGATGGGCAAGCAGGCAGGTGAATTTCAGACACAGCCATGGGGCTATCATGTCACCAATTCACCCACCCCTCCCAGCAGGGTGTGTGACTAGTTACCTCCACCCCTGTCCTCACCCTGGCTAGCATGCACTTCCCCCTCTCTAAATCATGCTGTGATTGTGTGCCTGAAGGACACTGCATGGAAACAAACAAACAGCCTTTTCTGTCATGCTAGATAAGAGATATCGAGCATTTAAATGAGTAATAAAATCAATTAGCTAGAGCTGCCTGGTAGGATTAGGATAAAGTGTTTTAATACAGACAGATGAACTATCAGTCCTGGCTGCAAATTACACAACAAGCAACAACTGAAGCACAGCCTGGAGCTGGCTTTCCTCACAACATGGGTCCATTACAGCCGCCCCCCCCCCCCCACACACACACACGCTCAGCTCCAATCGAACATCTCTGAGCAAAAAGGTTTGGGGTGAAAAGTGGCTTTTCAAACAATAGGGATATTTCTGTAGGTTTTCCACTCCCCCTCTCCTGCATACAGAGAAAAGGGTCTTTTTCAAAGTATTTGCACAGAAAGGACTCACCATGTTGTGATGCAGCCACAGAGCAGAAAGGTTCCAGGTCTGAGCACGGGTTTCTGAGGGGGACGGAGATCTATCCATACAGTGAGCAGATAAAGTCAGCAACAGTCCCTAGAAGGAAAAGCCAGTATGTGAGAAGGTCACATTTCACTCAGGAAGATTTTTTTCCTCCCATCCCAAATATCAAAGACTCACCTCAGACGTGTTGCTTGGCTGGTTCTTTGTTTTGTTTAGAGCGGGTAGAAACATGCAGGGGGGAAAGTGCAATTTTTTTGTGAAAAAATAAAATAAAATAAATCAAAAGTTTCCAGCCAGCTCTTTGCTAGAATCCGCAGCTCAGCTGACAACACAGGCACGGGAGCAAAAGCTGGAATGACGGGATGGATCCCTCGATAAATTGCCCTGTTCTGTTCATTCTCTCTGATACATCTGGCACCGGCCACTGTCAGAAGACAGGATCCTGGGCTAGATGGACCTTTGGTCTGACCCAGTACAGCCACTCTTATGTTCCCTGCCATACGCAGGAGTTTGAAAGATTTTCCAACAGAACCAGGCCCATGCCAGGCAGGGGCAGCTCTATGTTTTTTGCCGTTCCCCAAGCACCGCAGGCAGGCGGCTTTCGGCGGCGTGCCTGCGGGAGGTCCGCCGGTGCAGCGCCATTGGTGTCCCCGCCGCCGAATTGCCGCCAAAGCCGCGGGACCGGCAGACCTCCCGCAGGCACGCCGCCGAAAGCCGCCTGCCTGCCACCCTCACAGCGACCGGCTTGCCGCCCCAGGCACGCGCTTGCTGAGCTGGTGCCTGGAGCCGCCCCTGATGCCAGGCGTCTATCTGGCTGACTGTATGGCGCCCACCACCGTGCCAGACACCTCCCAAGCCGCCCCGAGTTCAGCCTGGCAGCCCCTGGCAGCGTAGCCCCAGTTGAACGAGGAGGAATGGACGCACTCTCTACCCCTAAGTCTAGCCTGAGAGAGAAGCTGAACCAGACCCCTGAGTGCAGCTCTGCAGCACTGGCTAGCAGCGCCCCCTCTCCAGAGTTCGCTTGCAGGTGGCCAGTGCTGCTACTGACCCTGCCTCACCTCCTCCCAGAGCAGACAGATCATATTCGGTTACTTTAACTCTTGCCAAAACCATCCAACACCCAGCTCCAGCTGTCCTGGGGAAAGCCGGTGTGAGAGCGTGTGCCTCCAGACACAGGGCTGCCCACCACTGCCCCTGGAAATAGATGCCAGTAGAGAACACATCCCTCGCCCCCAGAGCGTGGCTCTCTTAGCATGGCTGGTCTGTGGTTACTCGGTTGGTAACAGGGTTTGTTTTGCAGCCACACGTGTTGGGCCCAGTACTGCACTCTGCCCCACCCCAGCCACTCCACTGGCTGTGGTGCACCTGGACAGCTCTATCTGCAAACCCCAGGGACAGTGCCGTAGGCTCTGCTGGACGCCTGCATCGTGGCTGGTGGATAAAGAGTCCATGCAATTGTTTGTGTCGCGTCTTTCACAGGAACCACGTCCCCAGAACTCCGGAGCTGGACGCAGAGCTGCAGATAAACAGCAGCAGAGGGACAGAAAGTCTAGGCATGGAAGGGGAACAGCAGTGTTTGCAGGGGAGAGAGTCTCCGCTGTGACAATGGGTAATGAGGAACCATCCCAGACAGGGGAACCCTGAACCCTTCAAGCTTCATCTTCCCCAGAGGTGCTGGTCAGACTAGGTAGCCCAGAGCCCCTGTGGTTGTGAAGCCTGTACTTATCCACACAAGCAGTTGCTCCCGAAGGCAAGGCCTCTGTCCAAGGACATGGTTTTGTTTTGAAAAGTGTCCAAAACCAAAACCACCCCCAAGAGCTCAGGACAGAGCCACCTCTGCAGTTCCCGGTCCCAGACGCTAGTGTCAGTTGTAAGCCCAGAAGGGCTGGTGGGCCGGCCCCCTGGGTGACGTGCCGGAGAGTGCCAGCAGCAGAGGGATTGCTGAGACAGGAGCGCTGTCTGACTGGGACAGGCCGGCTCACTGCACCAACCACCACCCATTTCAAATCAATGTTCTCGCCACCCAAAGCGGAGTGAGCCTGGGTCTCGGAGCGGCAGGGTTCGGATTCCCGGAGCCCCAGGCTCCAGCCAGACCTTCTGGGTAGAGCAGTCGAGTCCCGGGAAGCTGACCGTGCGGGCGCTCAGCGCTCAGAACGTACCGTTTGACAAAAAGCAGCTCCAATGCGAACAATCCCACCATGGGGCCCCGGAGGCCTTTGCTGCAGCGTGACCCGCTCGGCAAGGTCCTTTGTTTCTCTCAAGACTCTCCCGGGACAGGGGCAATTGCAACTGGAGGGGTTAAATGTGCTGGCTGGCTCCTCACGCCAAGGCAGACTGGCCCTAGCTGCCGGGGTGAAGTGTCACAGCCCGGCTGGCAGGCGCGGGCAGAAATGCCACCCTAGAGACTAACTCAGAGCCAGGATGGAGAAGGCTGCCTGCAGCACAGCGCCGAGCTGCCAGGTTTGTCTGGAGCCAGGACGTCAGGCTCTGAATCGGGGGAGCCTGGGGAAGGACGGGGGGCACCGATGCACGCTCCTGGGCAGGGAAAGAGGAGTGACCCAAGACAGGTTATTCACTCAGTATCGTAGCAGCGCCTGGCTCGGACACAGCTTTCGCCTCACACCCCCGGGAGGCAGGGCAGTGCTATGATCCCCTGTGTACAGATGGGAGAGCTCAGTGACTTGCCCAGGGTCACGCAGGAAACCTGTGGCAGAGAAGGGCCAATAGAGCAGGGTTACTGTAGGGGCAGTAATCACCTCCCCTTCTATTAGCCACTGGGGCCAAGAGGGGAGAGCAGGTTCCCCTAAAACTGAGCCGAGACCCGACAGCAGAGACACTGGTAAAGGCGGGACGTGAACTGGCAAAGTGCTGAGGATCCGGCCTCGGCCCCATGGAGCAGAGCAGGGGCCCGCGTGCTCGGCTCACAGCTGCAGGGGGATGCCGCGAGCCCAGCCCGAGCCCACCCTCACACAGAGCCGAGGGTTCTTTGGCTCGTTCGGTTTCCAGAGCAACAGGAACGGAGGCAATTTTCCCTGCTCTCCTCACCGTTTGCAGGGAGCCTCCGAGCAGCCGGACCTTGGAGAGAGAGAGAGAGAGAGAGATGCGGGAGGCAGGGCTGGCTGGACAGAAGGTACTTATAGCTGGAAGCACCAGATGCTCAATTGCTGCACCAGAGAGGGAGAGGTAGGTGCTGGTGCCTAGAGCCGTCACACCGCTGTTGGGTCTAATGCTCCCCCGGCTAGGGGATGCAGCTGGTTTCCTCGGGACTCGCTCGGGGACGGGCAGTCGCACACCCAGTCTGGCTGGTTATGCAGGGAAGGGGAGGCTGACAGTTTCGTTACCGGGATTGTCTAGCGGAGGCTGGCAGTTTGCTTTCGGCATGGAAAGGCTGGGATGTGCTAGTCGGGCCCCAGGCTCCAGCGTGAAAGGCCCAGAAAGGACTGTCTGGAACAGACTATTTCCCATCTCCCATCCGGCCGTAGCCTTCAGCATGACTTTGCTTGTAGGCTCTGAGCTCTTTGGGGCCAGGCCGGTCTTTACTCCATATCTGCCCCGGCCAGCATGATGGTGCTGTCACGGAGCCCCCGGGCGATGCTCTGGAACTGCTCCCCACAAAGCCAGTCAGGACTTTGGGGAGCCTCCTCTCCCTCGGAGCAGATTGTCTTCAGGGCAAGAAGCTCACACAGCTTCACCTCCTGGGTCTCTCCTTGGAGCATTCAGCATATGCCCCTCCGTGTGCTTCCCACAGCGAGTCCGCCCAGGCGGGGTCCTGGGGAAGCCACCGGGTCCTGCACCCCCACTTCGCAGTCAGACGTGACTCTCAGCCAGCCAGTAACACAGAGGTTTATTAGATGACAGGAACACGGTCTAAAACAGGTCTTGCAGGTACAGACAACAGGACCCCTCAGTTAGGTCCATCTTGGGGCCCCAAGGGGGCCAGAGCCCCATCTGGGCACCCCCCCGTTTCCCCAGCCAGCTCCAAACTGAAAACCCCCTCCAGCCCCTCCTCCTCTGGGCTGTGTCCCTTTCCCGGGCTAGGAGGTCACCTCATCTCTTTGTCTCCAACACCTTCAGTTGGCACCTTTGCAGAGGAGGGGCCCAGGCCATCAGTTGCCAGGAGACAAAGTGTCAGGCATTTATGTGCACTGGCCCTTCGCTCTGCAACAACCATACACCCTTATCCCACCACCTAGAGACTTAAGAACTGCATAGGGGAAACTGAGGCACCCCCACAGTATTCAGAGGAAACATTAAGAACATTCCCACTTCGTCACAGTTGCCCAGCCTGGTGACCTGTACATGCTACTGCACAGAGATATGAAACCGCAGCAGCAACGTCCCGGAGGTCCCTCGCCTTCTCTCCCGCAGCTGGGAGCAGGAAGCTCAACAGGCTGCTGGGGTTGAGAAAAGGCCCATTTCCTATTAGAGACATTATTACAAGTCTCTCGTTAACCTTGGTGACATCGCCTTTCCCAGGCCCAGCTTCGCCCCAGAGCAGGGGCACGCGCAGGAGTAAAAACCAACGGCTTTTGGAGGAGCACGTTCTGTGCCCCCGCCGGGGCCCCCAGAGCTGGGCCACTAGCGCTCTGGCTGTTCCCAAAGGAAGCCTCCCCACCCCCCAAGCATTCTACAATGCAGCTCCCCCTCTGTCCTCAACACAGTGATGGACAATAGGGGCCCAGCAAGGCATTGGGATCAAGCTGGAGCACTGCACGCTGGGACCTGTAGTCTCCATAGGGCAGATGCAAGACTTTGCCCGATGACACAGTACGTAGGCTGTGCCAAGCGCTGTACAAACAGCAAAGAGCCAGTCCCTGCCCCAAAGAGCTCAGCGTTCGGGCTGGTCCAAACAGGGTGGATCTGCGACATGCAGAAGTTCGGGGGGTTGTTCAAATCGGACGGACACTCGCCTTTCACGGGACACTTCAAATAGTTGGTTTTGGACAATTTTTCAAAACGAAATTTCCTATTTTTTTCTGTCCAAAAGAAACAAAACACATTTCTTTCCGTGGGAGATTTCATCCACGTCGATACCGTTTTGCAAAAACAATTGGTTTAGTTGAAACTGCATTTTCTGGCTGAAAACTGTCTGGACACAACGTTTTCAACCAGCCTCATTTAGAATCTTGCCTCTTAGAGGCCTCAAGCCCCTGGCAAATGCATTGAAACAGTGCGTTCTGTGCCCTCAGCCACGTACTAAACACGGATCATAAACAGCACCCGCTGCTGCCCAGACAATGACACCAGCCAAGAATTCGGCCCTTCTCCTAAAGGAGGACGCGCTGTCTAGCTGCCCATGAGGGTCTGCAGCCCATGGGCAGCTCTGATTTAAGGGCTCTATACTTTGGCTCCCAAGTGAGCCTGGTGTCTGCAATCTACATCCCCTCCACACCCACGGCACACAATCCTCATGCACTTCGGGCTTCTGTGGCTAGTCTCACTGCTCAGCAGCCAGCAATAGGCCCGCAGGGAAGGAGGTCTGGCACCCAAACAAAAGCCAGGTACCCCACGGCAGAGCTCTGCCGCAGCCCGTACTGCTCCTGGGGCTCAGGTGGCAAGCAGCCATCTCAGGGAGATACGGGGTACCCTTCCCCAGGAACGGGGGGCCCAGCAGGGGTGGGGGGGGTTGATTCTAGCCCCCGGCTGGAGAAATCCAGCCAGGTGGGGCTGCAAACACAGGCTCCCTTATGCAGGGTGGAGGAAGGAATTTGGAAACAATGGGCCCCCGATTCCCACGTACACTGAGGCCACCTCATCCCACTCTCACCCTGGCAAGGGGCGGAGACAATCTGCTCCCACGTTAAAGCCCCTTTCCCGTCCCAGAGTGGTGTACAGGGGCTGTAGTGAGCCTGCGAACCAGACCTGGCACCTCTGAGCTTCCCAGGGCAGGGAAGGCAACTCAGGCCTGGAATCCCCACACCCCATGCCAGGACGGCGGTGGAGGGATCCCAGCCCCGTCTCCCTCCAAGGCAGATCTATCAAGCAGCCAGGGCCTTTTGCCATGCGTGCAGCCCTCGAATCCCAAGGTCCTGCCTGCTCCGCAGACACCGAGGATCGCGGGTCACTTCCTGAGGAGTCAGGGCTCCCCAGGGTCCTTGGCCAAGCTGTCCTCTCCCCAGCCCACTGCACAGCGTGCGCTCTGGACATGTGGCTGCTACCCCCGCACTGGCTGCATGTCTAGAGAGCTCTCGCAGGAGATCCATTGAGAGAACGGGATCCCGGGCAGGGCTGGCTCCTCTCAGCTCAGCCTGGCACGGTGCAACCAGCCCGTTCTCTCAGACTCGGAGGTAGGGCCAGGCTAGTCACGGGGAGCCCAGAGCTGCTGCATTCTCTCTTTGCAGGTGCCTGGAAGTCCCTGCCCGTGAGACCATGCTACCAACCAGACAGTGCTGAGAAGATGGCAGAATCCATTCCCCTAGGAAAGGCCTGGGTTACCATGAACCACACAGAGGGGCTGGGGAGCGGTCCCCAGCCCAACGAGAACACGACGTGGTCTCCTTTGGCCCCGGAGCCGTCCCCGTGGGAGTCCCACACCATTGTTGTGGTGGCTATCTTCTGCTGCGTGTGCCTGCTGCACTTATCTGCCTTCCTGTACACCATCTGCTTCCGGATCCAGGGCCACTCCAGGCCAGCCCCCCGCCTTGCCAGCCCTGGTGTCTACGAGGAGAACGAGCTGGCCACCTTCCAGCCATCCCCCTCCACCACCGACACGCCAGCCAGGGCCAACCCCTCCTGACAGCAGCAAGAGGGTGAAGCCAAGGCACCTCCAAGGCCAGTACTGCGGCTGGTGTAAGTCAGAGAAGCTGCTGATTTCAATGGAGCAAAACCGGTTTGCACCCACTAGGGATCCAGCCGAATTGGTTCACCGGCTGGAGCACATGGTTTAAGGGCCCAGCCGCTGTTCGCACCAGTGTGACACAGAGGGGGTTCAATCGTGGCGTCTAGCAGCCTACCGTGTTTTTGCTAGGGGACTGCAGCACCAGTCCTGGACACTGATGGCAGCCCCAGACAGGCCAGCCCCGAGGGAGCTCTCCCCAGGCCCGGCGGGGTCTCAGCGTGGTACAAAGGGTGGAGATCATTCAGCAGCCCGACCAGTCCTAGTGGGGGAGACTGTTCCACCTGCCCATGCCTGCCCCCCGCCCTGCACCTGGTAACTGCTGGGGGCCCCTCTCCATAGGAGGCAGCGCAAAAGCTGTGTCACCCCACAGACAGCATGGGCAGTCTGTGAAATCCCAGGGGAAAGCCATCCTGCAACCTTGGGGGAGCGAGTGCTGCTTAGCCCGCCCGTGGGCCCAGCCAGTGCAGGACCTGGCTCGTGGGGCTGGCGTCAGGCCTTTTCCCTGGAGAGCCCCCGTGCACAAGTCTCCCCTCCATGAACATGGCACATGGTGAGCAGGACGGGCTTGTGCCTGGGGCGCTGGGCGGGGACTCTGGAGACACAGGGACAGGTCCCAGCTCTGCCACATGCTGCCTCGGTTACTCTCTCTGGGCCCCTTCCCGCAGCTGTGGATGGGGATAGGGACCCTCCCTTGGTCTGGCTTTTGGCGGCTCAGGCTGTGAGCTCTCTTGGGCAAGGACCGTCCTTGCTACGTATAGCACCAAGGGGTCTTGAGTGCCACCGAAACGTAGCCTGCAGGATGCAAACCCTGCACACCCTGCGGCAGCCTCCATCCCAGACCCAGCTGCAAGTACAGGAAGCTTTTTAAGTTGCAGTCACTACAGTGTTTTACCTTGTTCTCCAGGAACTGGGGATCCAGTCTTCTCTCACACAAGCAGCTCTCTCTCCCCCGGGGGTCCAGACAGGGGCTTTTAGCCAGAGGGCAACGGCAGGCAGCCTGCAGGAGAAATCCCCCTTGCAAGTGGGCCTGGGAGCTTCCCCTTCCCACAGGAACAAACAGAAGAGCCCAGTCCTCTCTGCACCAGGGCCCCATTGGTGGCACCTGTGGGAGGAGGCTAGTGCTAATTGGTCATTAGGGGGAAGGCAGCAACTTGCAGGTGTGTGAGGGGCTTTAGCAGACAGGGCTTTGGCTTCAGTCTGAAACCTGTGCCAGGCTCCTATACAGGTTGAGCCATGGACTAGCCTGCCCCACCCACTCACCAAGGGTGGTCAGGGGTTTGGGCACTGCCATCTGGTTTCCCTCCCCACACAGGCGCTGCCTGGGAGCCAGGTGGTAATAGTGCAGAGGGCAAGAGCGCCTGGAGGGAGCCCAGACAGCTCCCAAGGGTGGGACAGCAAGGACCTCGCTGCAGCACAAGGCGGGGAGCTGCCCATGGCCCTGCAGCCAGGGAGGGGTGTGGAGATGCTACAATCCAGCTCCCCCACCCCTCCAGGCAGCGGGGCCCCTTGTCAGCTCCCCCTCCCCACCACAGAGCCTGCCACTGCCAGGAACAGACCTGCTGCCCCAGCCAGCACCCCCTCGGCCTGCTCCCACGCAGGGGTGGAAACACTCCCTGGGGGCGCGTCCCTCGACTCCGCAGGTTGCAGGACTGGCCCCAGGGGGGTGTAGGCGAGGGGTCTGCACTATGGGGCGCTTTCCTTTCCCTGGCTGGGCAAGCAGCGAGAAGAGTAACCCTCTGCCCGCGCTGGCCAACGATGGGGGAATGGCACAGCGCTCCCAGAGCGCCCCAGCCGGCCCGCCGTGGCTACCAAGGGGGGCGCTTGCCCTGCCGGTGCTGCTCCTGTCCAGTAGAGGGGGGACCTGTCGTCAGCGTGGTCAGTTTTGGGGCCCCGAGAGCTGGGGGCAGTAGCACCAGTTCTGCAGAGGGCAGCAGGCTGTCGGGCCAGCCCACCGCAGAGGGCATCGGCAGGGCAAGGGGGTAAAGGGGCCAGAGCAGAAGCCAGGTCCTGGTGCCTGTCTCCCTGCCAGGGTCCCCGCTTGCACTGGCATTCCTCCCCTGCTCTCCCCAGGCCTCGGGCCAGACTCTGAGGCGATCCCGGCTGGTGGGGTGCATCCCCCACCTTGGGTGCTGAGCTGAAAATCTGACCCTGAGCACACAGCCCTGCACTGCTTCCCCCTGGGGCCACCCAGTGGCCAAGAGAGCTCCCTGCAGCTCAGGGGTCTGACAACTCAGTGCAAAAACGAAGCGTAAAGCCGGGAGGGTTATTTCAAAGACCGTTTTACCTCTAATGGGCTACAGGGGATGCACTCAGGAACCGCAGGGAGGATGAAGAGGCTCAGGGCTTATGGGACTGATCTTATTTGGCGGGGAGTGATGGGTTTCTAGGGCACATGGGGGCCTGGCAGAGAACCAACGGCTTCTGCTGCTAGAGTGGCAGCATGGGCCGGAGCTTAGAGCACAGCAGCGGATTTGGTCACTGTGTCCCCAAGACACCTTAAGGAACATTCCCGCTCTGTGCCTCAGTTCCCCCATATCTGTGAGATAGATGATGGCACATACCTCTGTTAAATGCTTTGGGAGCCATGGCTGAGGAGCTAAGGAGTGTTATCACTGCAGGAAAACGGCCCTCGGAAGGAGCTCTCTCCCCATTACTCAGAAGATACTGGTGTGTTGGTTAGCTCAGTGCTAGGCTGGAAGCCTGCAGTCTCCCTTCCTTGGAGCAGCACAGGACAGTCAGCCGGACAGGTGCAGCTGCTGCAGGTTATGGCCTCAATCCTGCAATCGTACCTCCCTGGGCTGGCCCCAGCACTCACATGGGGCCCAAAGAGTCCAGCTGCACGGATCTGGTTGCAGGACCCGGCCCTGTCTTTGCACTCCCTACTGAATGGCTGATCAGTGAAACGGAAAGTATCACATGCACACACAGCGCTCACATTTCTAGGGGAAGGTGTGTATATTGTTACTGGTGGGGGGCAGGAAAACCGAAAATACCTGTATATCCGGAAGTTACAAGGGCACACTCCAAAAAATAAAAAATGACCATGCATGTAATTTCAGTGCTTTACAAAATGGAAGAGGAAAAAAAAAAAAAAAAAAAAGAAAACCAACCTAAAATATAGTCCTGTAATTAAATTACAAATTAGAAAGTTGTAAAAGCTTACTACAAAAATACAGCGGCGTAAGAGGGCTTCTCCTCGACTGGGATAAAGTGACATCCACTTCTTCCTCTGAGAGGTTGGGTTTGTTTTGTTTTAAATTCCCCATAAAAATATCCCTGAAACACAGATGTGTACAAGTCACCACATGGCTTGCTTTGCTGCTTTTAGCTTTAAAATGTACATCCAGGCACTCACCATATAAGTATTTACACATGTTTACAAATGTACAAAAACCAAACCGAATACGCCAGAACCAGGAATTTACAGTGTAAAAAACCAGTCCAAAGCCCATGGATGCTGAGAGAAAGGAAAATACAAAAATACAGGTGTCTTTTTGCAAGGGGGAAATTCAGTCTTGTTTGGAATCCCCAGGGCTTCCTGCTGGAGAAACTGGCATGAGACAGCACCCTATCCTTGCATAGAAACCGACACTGTCCATGTGGCGCACAGTCTCTTTCTGGACAAGGTCAGTGGGTCACAGAGCATCTTTCAGCAAAAGGCAGTTCTCAGTCTGCTTAACAAACACACCCATTTTCTCTCTCACACACCCCGTTTTCAATGGTATCAGAAAACATTTTCCTCTCCGATGAGATGGAGCAGGATACAATCATGTTCAAGAAACTTTCTCTGCCCAGCCCCCCACATAGAATCGTTGCAAGTTCTTCAAAAAACCAAGCAGGGATTATTTCAGGATCTCTGCTGAGGCTCCAGGGATAAGAGACACGGCATCTGAAACCATCTTTCCCGGTTCATTTACACCGAAGCCATCGGTTTGTATTTTTCAGAGGGACAGTCATGTCATCTAGGCCCAAGAGTTACTTTTTCCTAAATAAAGTGTTTCACAGAATTTAATAATTGGATCAACCTGAAAGTGTCAATGAACAACACCTAGTCTGGTTTTACACCACCTCCTGCAGCATTTGCAACTCACTCTCTGCAACCTTGGGCTGGTTCTGGAGAACTAGGAAGTGAAACCCACTGACACCAACCTGCCTAATTTCTCCCTCCAAGCTGAGCAAAATGCATGAAGGGAACAAGAACACAACTTTTTGCAACCACTTTCTGTTTCGGTTACTGTTGGTAACATGAGTGCAGCGGGATCAGTGTTTTTTTAAATTTGGGTTGAGGCTGTCAAACAGTCTAGAGGATTTAGACACATCTTCCATCGATGCATCTAAATCTCCTGCAACATTGCACTGTTTCCCCCCTGACCTGTTTGCGCTTCTAGCCAAGCAGTTTGCCAAGACCAGGGCAAAGCGAGGTCCATGCCAGTCCCGCCAAGCCAATGGCTGGGACACAGACACTTCCAGAGACCAAATCCAGACCCCAACTGCTCAGCTCCAGCAATGCTCCCGGGGAGCAGCCTCCCTCATGCGCCATCACCCTACATTTCACCAGCACTGGCTTTTCCTTACTTTACAACCCAGCACGACCCCCAGAGCACTGACAGCCCTGTCTGCACTAGCAAAGTTGGGACCCACCAGTCACCAGCGCCGCTGTCGTGCGGGCTGGGCTCAAAGCCGGGTGAGAGACGGGCCCCAGCCCAGCCTGCACTGCAGCTGCCACCGGCAGGAACTCAGCTCCCAGTTCCACCAGCGCAAACCGGACTGGGGAGGTGAAGATTCCTCCCGCACAACCACCGAGCAATCAGGAGTCCGGCCAGGCCTGGAACCCCATCGCCCCGCTGCGCTCCCAGAGATTCCCACTCCCCGGAGGAGACATGCTCACGCTGGAAGCCATTCGAACGCGGGACCTGCTGAGGTCACCACAGGCATGGCTCACGCGCCAGCTGAGAGAGGGGAGGGGCATAAGGCTGTAATACCCTTTCTTACCACAGGGGGCAGGTGTCAGTCGGACAGAAATGGCTAATCTTTGGGGCACCGCTCACAAGGTTCGCTCTGGTCAGGCCTAGAGGAGCCCCTTGGCAGGAGCCAGCTTTACCCGCTGCTCTAGGCATGGAGAGAGGGAGAGCTCGAGTGGGACTGCACGGCCCAGCCCGCCTTTAACCTTGGTTCCCCCATCAGAGAGCTCCTCCCTTGGGACACGAGTCCCCCGGGGCAGATTGTCCCCATGGAGCGTCTGGTTTGGATTCCGATGAGCCGAGCGACCGGGCAGAACGCGCAGCTCCCTCGACAGCCAGTGGCTGGGGCTGGAAGAGCCAGCGACGTGCCCCGCCCGACCCCGTGGCCCACTCCCGCCATCGAGCTCCCCAGGGAGCGGTGAGGCTGGAGAACAGAAGGGGGTTTGTGCTTTGGACTCGGAATCGGGGCGAAGCCACAAAGTGCAGCGAGTCGGCCGCTCTCGGCCTGGCAGATCTGGCCCGGCTCAGGAGTCTCTTATTGCCAGCCCCGGCTCCTGGGACAACACAGCCCCACGGGCCAGTCTCGAGAGAGGAGCCCCTTTGGCAACTACTGACCTGGGGGGTGAGAGGAAGGAATGGTTTCACATAAAGAGGAATTGAAGGTGTTTCCCCTGCCGCAGCTCAGGACATCGCTAGCACCAGCAGAGCTGGGAGCTTCCTTCCCTACCCAGCCCAAGGGGGTCGGGACACCAGGCACTGGGACAAGAGAGAGGGTCTTTACTCTGGCCTCAGCAGGGGAGCAAAGAGGCACCCAGGGCTGTATGACGACATCGGCGTCACTGAAGTCTGAGCGAGTGCTGTGTGCGCATTCAGCAGCTCAGCTTGGGGGGGCTCCGTGGGAATCTCTTCACTCCCCTGCTCAGAGCCCGAGTTTCTTCCGCGGGGAGCGGCTCTCACTTTAGCACCAAATCCGTTAAGAGCAGACAGCTCCCCCAGCACAAGGCCAGCGCAGACCCTCAAGATAAAAACATGGCCCCCGCGCCAGGCTCCCTGCATCACACACACGCCCGCCATGAGACAAGCAGCCCTGGGGCTCAGGTGCTATGAAAACAGATCCCCCCCCACTCAGCAATGGTGCTCAGGTCCCATCTCCCAGCCGCCCGCGTTCCAGCCCGAAGCCGAGACGACTCCCCCCCTCGGGTCGCGCCTGGGCAAGGAACAGCCCAGGGGCCCGTGGCCAGTCCCATGCGGGGTCAGGGGGTCTTACTCTCACCCTCTGGGCCAGGCTACGAGCCATCGTCGTAGGCTGCTAGACCCTGGGTAGGTGGCAGCCGAGGGAACCAGGAGCGACCTCCCGCTGGGCCGAGGGCAGGGCCAGGATTCGGAGGGGGACTGACTGACTCTCTGGGACACTTGCTTAGAGAACGGAAGCTGCGGTGAGGGAAGCCAGAGATGCTGGGTTTGGGAGAGGGCAAGAAGAGAAGGGGTTTGTTCATTGCTCCCTTCACCAATTCTCTCCAACAAGGGGGCGTGGGTGCAACTGACTGATGGCCTTCGTGACCCCAAATTAAAGGACCCCTGGGTCCTACCCCACTCAAACAGAGCCTCCTTGCTCCCCCGGCCTGGGCTCCCCCAACCCTGCTGGTGCCCCTCAATCCCGACCCGCAGCCCCACCAGAGGGGAGCAGCAAGGTGGAGAGTTCAGTCACACGAGCACCCCCTTCAGTTCAGACATTTTTGCCCTTCTTTAGCAAACCGTAACTCTGGCTTCCCCTGCGCTGGCAGGACACGGCTGGCTGAGCCCCTCTATCGGTGCTGCCGGGGGGAGGAAGGGGGGGGCGGTGCTAGAACAAGAAAGACCCTGCCTGGACTGAAAGGGGCTGGGCAGCTACAAGACACACTGCACACCTGCCCCCTGGTCTCTGCAGCCAGCTGGGTCTGGCCGGCCCCTATTCAGCCTGAGCAGCTAGGGGGTCCCACCCAGGCTGTGAGCCCCACCCCTCCTCTCTCCCAGACCCCGCAGACGGGGGGGTGACACCAGCAGGGACAGACACAGGGTGGGCACAACGCCGACAGTACCTCCCAGGGCAGGGTTTGCAGCAGGGGGCAGGGGCAGAGCGGGAGCAGCTGGGAGAGGCCACCCCAGTGAGCACGGCAAGGAAGCTATTGGTGAGAACGAACGCCGACTCCACCCTCTCGCGCGCGCACAGAGCGATCCAGGCTCCCTTGCGCAGTCTGTGTCTGGCATGCGGCCGTGCCAGGGTCCTGCCAGCGCGATGCGCCTCCGGGAGCAGGGCTGAGCCGGCTCTGGTGGTGGTACCCAGAGGCAAGCGGATGGGATGAGGTGCAGCGAGAGTATCTGGCTCGCGGTCCTGCGGCGGGGGCTGCATCTTCCCACCCGGCCTCCATGAGTGACTCAGCCCAGCAGGGCAGGTGACGGAACAGCCCCTCACCCCAGCCTCAGCTTCACATCCACGGTAACCCTGAGAAGGCAAGGACGGCAGCTCCACGGGCAGGCTCCGGGCCGGGGCTCCGGGCCTACCCGTGCTGGCTCTAACGGAGCAGGGTCTCCATGGTAGAAGGGGGGTCAGGAAGGCGCCTGCGCCATGGCCCGGCCTTGGCAGGCGGAGTTGGCTGTGGGAGGATGTGAGTTCACGCCCGCTGTGAGGTTGGAGTGTGTGTTGGTGCTGATGGTGTAGTCAGCCGGCTGTGGGGGAGACAGAGGGGGACAGCGCGTCAGACAGGGGCTCAGCCACTCCCGCCTGCGGGCCGCAGACTCCCCCATGATAGGCCTGGCCAGGAAGGCAAGGGACAGGGGAAGGGCTACTGGAGAGACGCCAGGAGGTCTGCAAGGGCAGCAGCTCAGCAGCGCACAGCAGGGCAGACACCCACCCAGGGAGCGAGGTCTCAGGGCTGGCCACGCGCCCGAGCCCTTCATACCAACGGCACAGAAACCAGGCAGGGCCGACGGGGGGTGTTACCGGGCCAGTCTCAGCCATGAGATGCCGTCTGCCAGAGCCTGGCCAGCTGACTCCAGGTTGGTCTGAGGGGGCGTTAGCTTCCCCTGGGCCGGAGGGGTCAGAGCGAGCCAGCCTTGGCTGTCAGGGCTGGCGTGGAACTGGGCAGTCTCCAGTGCCTGCTGCGGTGCATGTGGGGTGGGGGAACCCCAGCAGGGCCAGGGTCCCAGACCGGGGCGAACGCCTCAGGGAGCGCGGCCGGGACAGACAACAGGCCTTACGTGCCGCCGGAAGAGCCGCTGAAGCAGGCTGCGCTTGGGGGGCTCGGGGAGCTGCTTCCAGTCCAGATCCGGGGAGCGCATCCCATTTGGTCCAAACACATTCAGGTCTTTAAAGCACTCGGTCTCAATCATCTGGGGAGAGGCACACAGGGGAAAGCTCAGCGGGAGGCACCGGGGGCCACAGGGAGCCCAGAGATGGGACCGTCCCCCAGGCGATCAGAGGCAGCTCCCTGGGGAGAGCACTCTCCCCGTGTCTCTGGGAGCAGGGGGCTGGCCAGGCCGGATGCATTGGGGTGCCAGCACACTGGCGCTACCATCCCTGGGAGCCAGCAAGAGGCGGGACAGCCCCATGCCCTGGGGCTAGGGCAGGATCGGGCTCTTCTTTGTATTCCTCAGTTTAAGCCATGGGGCTCCTGCCCCTCCTCCCGGGGCAGCTCCCTCCTGCTGGGTCACCCTGGGCTCCATTCACACCCACCCTCCTCGGGGCTTGCAGCTGCAGGGCAGAGGCCTGGATCCCAGCTGCCCCAGGCTCTGCCCAGCATGGTTTCTGGTGGGATGGGGCAGAGGTCCTCCCAGACCCTGCCGTGGGGCCCAGCTGCCCAAGAGGGAAGCCCACCACCCGTCCTGCACACCCTGGCGCGCCCCACAGCCCTGGCATGGGGGCAGAGGGCTCGGCAATCAGGGCACCAATCTTCCTCTGGGGAAAGCAGACAGGCCAGAGCCCCCCGACCAGCGACATGGACTCAGCCTCCCTCCTTGCCAGCTGCTGTGCCAGAGAGAGGCGTGGGGGGCACTGACTGCGGGGACACGCTGTGGGGTGAGGGAGGAGTTCGGCCGTTATGGCTGCAGAGTCCCGTCCCCCCTTTACCTCATTCTGCCAGGGGATGGAGACGCTGCCCGTGGCGAATTTGGCATAGAAATCACTGTCCGTTTGGTCCAGGTTGACGCCCTTGACGGTGGAGAACTGCTCGATGTCCAGCACGTCCTTGCAGTACACGGCCCGAGGCTGCAGGGCCCATGGAGAGGCTCAGCGTGGGGCAGAGGACTGACCACCCCAGGGTGCTCCAGGGCCCACTCCCCTGGTGCTAGTGGCCCCTGGGCTGGGGAGGCAGCCCCCTCAGACTCAATGTGCACCCACTGGAGGATCAGCCCATCACCACTGACCCAGCACTGACTCGTGGCCCTTCCGCCCCCACCCTGCCCCTCCCGGGCTCTTACATCTGGCACAAACGACGGCTTTATGACCCCGGCCTCCAGGCGCTTGAAGTTGATGGTCCTGAAGAATGGATGCTGCTTCACCTGGGCGGCCCTGTCCTCCCCGCAGCCCAGTCGCTGCTTCGAGTCCTTGGTCAGAAGCTGGGGAGACAGGGACCAAGGCCCAGTGGTCACACGTGGGGGTGACGCAGACTGAATGCAGCGCAGCGGGCTAGACAGAGCGGGCAGGCGCTGCCCCCACAGCTAGGCACACAGGGGATGGCACCCAGCCTGGCAGGGAGCTGGGGAGGAGCTTGTGTATGGACAGTGGCACCCCCAGACCCCAATGAGCCCAGAGCCCCAGCGTGCCAGGCGCTGCCCCCAGTGAGATGGTCCCTGCCTGGTGAGCTCACGCTGCACCGACAAGACACTCATCACCCTCCGTTCACAGAGGGGCTGGGGCTGTGTCCACACGTCGAACGCAGCAGCGACGTCCTCCCACAGCTGTAGCCAACCCACCTCCCGGTCGAGGGAAGAATTCGACCCAACGCTGTTTATCCCGGGGGGTGGGTCAGCAGAGCCGTGGGATTTCCTCTCAGCGCTTCCCCTCTTCCCCGGAGCTGGAAGCTGGGTAGTGTCTGCAGCTGAGAGCAGCGGCAGGGTCTAGACTGTGGGGTCAGGGAGGAGTCACACACACAAACCCGGCCCCCGCTGCGGACAGACAGGCCTTAAGGGATGGGCACAGGGCCTGGCAGCTCCAGCTGCCAACTCACCATCTTGCAGATGGCCTTGGTGTTCTCGGTGAACTTGTCGGAATACAGCTCCTGCTCCTCCTGCACCCGCTTCTCCACCTCCTCCCGCTTCACCCTCTCCTTGCGGGCGCGGAACGGCGACTGCCCCTCGATCATCTCGTAGATCAGGCAGCCCAGCCCCCACCAGTCCGGGCTGAAGGTGTAGCGCTCGTTGTTAATCACCTCCGGAGCTGGCGGGGCGAGAGCAGGGGGCAGCCCTCAAACAAACCCCATTCGGAATCACTCACCAGCTCCCAGCCAGGCCCCGAGGCCAGGCTGCCCACAGGTGGGAGAAGGGCCCCACCGCAGAGCACAGCCGTCCTGCCTAGCGGCTTCCCCCTTGACACCAGCACCTGGCCCAGGGCTCTGGGTTCCAGCCGCCCCCCTGCCCCCGGCAATGGCAGCCCCGACACCTACCCATGTAGCCGACGGTCCCGACGCGGCCACGGATCATCTCGCCCTCCGGAATCTTAATGGCCAGCCCCAGGTCCGAGATCCGGATGTGTCCTGCCGCGGGAGGGAAATCAGAAGGCTCAGCGGTGGGACTGCCCACCACCCCCACTCCATCTGGGGCTCCCAGCTCCATGGGCCTGCCGCCTCCCTTCAGCAGGGAGCCCTTCGGGGACTGAGGCATCAGCTGCTTGGGCTATTCTAAGGAGATGGGTTTAGGGAAAATCATCTCAGAAGGGAACAGAGGGAGCCACTGATCTCAGGTGCAGGGCAATGCATGCGACGTCTCTCCCAAAGGGGGCAGATCGTCCCCTCCCATCCCAGAGCATGGCACCACCTCTACCCCCTGCAACAATGAAATGCAGCCACCTCTGGGGTGAGAGCAGCAGCCCGGGGCTGGGTGGGGAATTCCAGCTCAGCACCCCCTAGTGCGGCGCAGACAGAGACTCCACTTTCAGTCTCACCTGGGAGACACTGTCCCCGCCCCATGTGGGCCCAGACACTGTTCTCAGGGGGGCATCTCAGGTCTGATGCCTAGAGCCTGAAGCCGTCCCTCCCACGGCAGGCGTCTCCCCCTTCACCCTGACATGAACGTGGATTCCCGGGCTGCTCTGTCTCGGGTGCCCCCTCCAGCTGGTGCTCTGTTGAGCGCAGCTTGTGGGGTGAGCCGTACCAGCCGGGGCAGGAGGGAGCCCGTCCCCTGCCCTGGGAGGGGGCTCAGGGCTGGGGCCAGCCTGGGTGGGATACGCAGTGCAAGCCGATGCAGTGAAGAGAGTCAGAGCCAAGCAGCAGCCAGGAGGGGCCAGCTGGGCTCCCGCTCCCACCAGCCTGGGAAGGGGCCGTGTAGACACCGGCAGCTCCCCCCGGGCGTTCCCCACTCACCGTCATCATCCAGCAGGATGTTCTCCGGCTTCAGATCCCTGGGGAGGAGAGACAGACCCAGCTCAGAACGAGACAACCGGGGCAGCCCAGGCTCGGCTACGGCCGCACGTGCTCCCTGGTTCTGCCGTGCAGCACATGCCAGCTGGGGCTCGCTAGCTCAGCTGAGTGCACTGGGGGACCCAGTGAGCCTCTCAGACCCTGCTGGTCAGCGCGGTGTGGGAGCTGGGTCTCACAGCCCAGGCCGTGAGGATGGGCTAGATCCTAGTCAGTGAAGAGGGAGGGCATGGCCCAGCATCTTGTGCCAGGAGCACAGCCCCGAGGGCTGGGGAAAGCCGTGGCCCGGCAGCGTGCAGAGCCTGAAAGGACAGGCACAAAGCAGCGCAGGGAAGGGGAGGCCCGGGGCCGGCACACAGAACTCCCCGAGTGCCTGGCCGATCAGGAGGGGCCCTGCAGGGAGCGATCCTGCCCAGCCCCTGGCATGTGGAGAGAGGGAGGGACTCGCTCGGGGACCATCTCCTCCCTGGGTGAGCAAGTGCTCAGTAGCGGGACAGGGCATGCTCCCGACCCCACAGCCCGGGCACTGCCAGTCTGCCGCCTGGAGGCGGGCACCGCCGCTGCGCAGCTCTCGCGGGGAGCCATGGCTGGCCCGCGTCAGGCCCGCTCACCTGTAGACAATGCCCTCCTGGTGCAGGTGCTGCAGCCCGCAGCAGATCTCGGCGGCGTAGAAGATGACGCGTTCGTCCTCGAAGCCGGGGTTGCCCATATTGTAGATGTGGAACTTGAGGTCGCCCCCGTTCATGATGGTCAGCACCAGGCAGAGCGCGTCCTTCGTCTCGTAGGCGTAGGCCAGGCTGACCTGCGAGAGCACCCCACCCCCGCCAGGCGGCATCAGAGCCGGCACCCTCGGCACAGCCAGGCCTCCAACAGCTGCCTGTCGCCATGGCTGCATCGGGTTGTACGGACCGGAGGGCACAGGGGAGCATGCCAGCTGGGTCCCCACGGCACCCCCCTTCTGCATGCTTCACTTCAAACCCAGCCACCCCTTCACAAACACCGCCAGTGTTAGTGGGTGTCTCCATCCCACTAACACCCAGCAGGGTCCCCCCAGTGGCCAGCTCCAGGGAGAAGGGCTCCCGAACCGTCCCGGAGCCAGAGGAGGGAGCAAGCAGCAGCACCAGGCAGGGCTGGGAAGCCCAACACTCAGAAGAGTGACACTCACCACAAACCTGCTGTTGACTTTCTCCAGGATCTGCTTCTCGTTCAGGGCCATGGCCTCCCCTTTCCGCTTCTTGATCCGCTTCTTCTCCAGCTTCTTGCAGGCGTACATCTTGCCTGTCGCTCGTACCTGGCAGGCACAGACCTGGAGGCACAGACACAGCGCGGCGTGAGGAGGCTGGGAAGGGCAGCGCCTGGTGCTTGGGAGATGGGACTGGACTAGCTGGAGGAGACCCCTGGGCCAAGGGCCTGGCATTATCCTTCCAGGCATGACCCAAGCCACGTCTCTGTCCAGAGCCATCAGGAGAACAGAGTCTTGGGCAATCACCCGGCTTCCTGATCCCGTCTGGGCGAGAGGCAAGGGGGCTTCCCCCAGGGGATCGTGGGATTTCCTGGCCGGCAGCAAACTGACTTATCTGCTCCAATTGTCTTTACAAAGCTCCTCTGTGTCTGGCCTCTCCACTCAGCCAGCCCCAAGCAGCGCCCCCTGCCACACAAAGCCAGCCCAGGGGCCAGCCAGCAGGGCCCAGCTGCATGTCCCCATTGGCTAGCCCCAGGCTCCTCCATGGAGGGTGGGGACAGACAATGCCCTTGTGCCCATCCCTCACCACGGGGCTGTGCTCACATACTGGCCTCTCAGAGCCTGAATCCCCTCATTTCTGGGCGAGGCCCCCCTCAGCCTGGCAGACAGGCCCCTGCCCAGTGTTCCTGGGGCTGGCAGTGCTTGGAGACCAGGGCCTCACCAGCTGGCAGCATTGCCCGGGCTGGTGCTGCCATCAAAGGGGATTATTTTACACAGAGGCTAGAGAGCCTGTGCCACGCACCAGGGAAACCAGCCCTTGCCCAGCCCCGAGCCCCCCTCTCCAGCGGCACAGCCCTACCTCTCCAAAGCCCCCCTTGCCCAGGATCCGGTACTGCCGGAAGGTGTCCTTGGTCACCGACTGCCTGAAACGACAAAGCCGCGAGGCGTGTTTCAGGCCCATGAGACCCCAGCTCAGCTCGGTCGAGTGCAGTCCAGAGACAGGCTCGGCCGGGCAGCCCTCACTCACCTCTCCAAGTACTTCCACTGCAGGAACCGGTCGAAATACATGCTGTCCCGATAGTCAGCGAAGGGCGCGCCGCTCAGGTACTCGTGCATAGGGCTGGGGGAGAGAAGGGGACATTAGCTCTGCTCTCCCGGCTGTCCCACTGGAGGACCCCTCTCCAGCCCCACGGATCATGGCCACGCTGTATCACGCGTAGCACAGCGAAAGGCCAGGCCCAGTACTCACTGCAGACAGCTGCTGAAGAGGTCTTTACAGGCACTTCTCTGCAGGTTCTCCATGCACTGGTTCATGAGGGCCTGGCTGATTTTCGGCATGTAGTCTGAAGACTGAGGCGAGAGGAGAGCACGGCAGGTCTGAGTTCTGGCTGACATCGCCAAGCCCAGCCAGCTCCCCACCTGGGTATTTTCCACCTACCTGATTGATTCTTGGGTAGGAATCCTGGGAGATCCCAAGCTGCCTTGCCCAGCCCTAGGCAGTCCAGGGCCTTACTAGGCTCCTAGCACCTTGTCTAGCCCAGCAAGAGCAGCGTGAGAGAAAGTGCAGCCGAAACCCTGCTCTCCGGCAGGGACACAGACCTGCATCTTCTCCATGCTGCCTGCAAGGGGCACCCTCCCCTCACAGAGCGAGCATGCTGCTCAGCAGACACTTCCCTCTGGCCAGCCTCTGCCTATCTCCTTCCCTTGTGCTCGTGCTCGGAGGGCGTGTGGGGGACCGGGCACAGACTCACCTCGCTTTTAAAGAACCTTCGGATGATCTCGTCGCCCATCTCCTTGCGCCGCTCATCCGGGGAGAGCTCGTAATCGATCTGGGCGGAGCAGAAAGGGGTGTCAGACTGAGCTGGGCTGGATGCTTCATTGGTCATTGCTCTGCAAGGCCTGGTGCATTTCAGCACCGCTCCAGCCTTGGCAAGGAGAGGCGCATCCCTCTGGCAGCCCGGGCGGCTCCTCGGCAGACCCAGACAGGCACAGCCCAGAGCGGTGAAGCCAGCCCCAAGTCCCCACATGCCCACCCCCAGCAATGGGCAAAGCAGGGCTCTGAGCACGGGAGGGCTCTGCCTTTTCACCACGGCACCAACTCCAAAGGGTGAGGGAGCCGCCGAGGCAGACACCGTGTTGGTTCCACACCTCTGCCTCCCATTGCCTGGCACTGCCGGGGAGCCTCCCGACAGAGTGCCCGGAGGCACCACGCTCCCCCCTCCAGCCCTTACATCAGGACCTGGCCTTGGAGACCAGACTGGATGGCCTGGGACTCCTCTCCCGCCCCCAGCGCAGACGTGCCAGCCCTCGCCTCTCTCCACCCTGTAGGCCACATGCTGCCCTTGATCCCAGGGGAGCTGGCACCAAGCAGGGTCTCGGCAGCTGAAGTGGCCAGCAGCATTACAGAACCGGGCTGCAAAGGGATTTCAGCACCAGGCCCAGAGCTGCCTTGGGCGCTGCCCTGCCCCAGCTATCCCAGGGCCTGACTTCTCTCGCCCTTTGTGCTGGAGCTCTGCCGAGACGCTCTCCCCGCTGCCTGGCCACCACACCCCTTGCCAGCTCGCCACGGTCTTGGGACAGGCTCTGTGCAGCGCTCATGTTCCCCAGGTACAGACCCTGCCCCTGTGCTGGGCACCACGGGGGCTGAGGCTGCAGCTCACGGGATCAGCACCTATTTGCTTGCCATGGCACCTGGGCACCCCTACAGGGCCTGACTGCATTTACCTGCGTGACGTTATTGTCAGCGAGTGTCGACGCTCGTGGGACTCTGCCCCATGCTCAGGGCGACCAGCACTGGGCTAACCGTCCCCTCCCTGCAGTACAGCTCCCTGACAGGCAGGAAGCCGGCGTGGGGGGGGGTGTAGCCAAATGTTCCCACTCACCAGCCAAACAAAAGGAACAGCTGTGCGGACAGTGGGAGCCATTTATAACCAAACAACGAGCAAGTGCCTGCGAAGGCGGGGGAGCCACCGGCCGGAACAGCCTGGATCCGCACACTGCCGTGGGGAGAGCTAACATGACACATTGCTCGGGGGGATTCACCCACGCTGCGCTGACCCCAGGGCTCTGCTAAGCACTCGCTGCTAGGCCTCCTGGACACAGCTCCAGGCAGAGCAACAGAGGAGAGCTGGCTTTGCTCGTCTTCCCCCTGGGCCATGACAGCTGCAAAGCAAGCGGGCACAGACCCTGCCGGGGCTCGAACACCACAGTCACCCTCACCACGGTGCTGGTTAGGCAGCAACGGACTCCGCCCGAGAGACCCCTGTTCTTCCGGTGGCCCACCCTGGTGCTAACACCGACACTAACACACCTGCAGGGCCTGAACCGGCAGAGAGCAGGGGACGAGCTCCCAGACACAGGAGCAGCCAGGCTTTTTGGCCAAACCCTCATTAGAAAGCCAACCACACCAGGAAAAACCTACCCTGGGCCAAGCGCCTGGACAGCCTCCCCGGCGTCTCCTTCCCGCTTTGCTCCTGTTGGCACGGGGCCCCTGCAAGCCCCTCCCAGCATTCCTCCCCGATTTCCACCTCCCTGCCCACGCCTCCCCATTGCGTGTCGGCGGTTTGCCTTCCTCCAAGAGCCACGCTCTGCTGCTATTAAAATCTGACCTGCCGCTCCCTCGGCCAGTGTTTTGGGAACTCGGACGGGCGCTAGGAGACGGAGGACACAGGAACGACCCCCAGCGGCAGGGATGAGCAGCGGGCGAAGGGTTCGTTCAGAGCTCACCTCTCCCATAGGGCAGCAGAGTCAGGTATGAAGCTGGCTAAGCACCCGGTCCCCTAATAAAGGGGGGCTGGGAAGAGAGCCAATCGGGAATAAACGGAGCAGGTGCTCTCAAAACCGTCCCAGGCTTCGGCTGCCTTGAACAGGAAGGACGGAAATAGGCTCTGGAGGGCCGGCATAGCGGGGATGGCTCATGGGTCGCCCTCATTCTCAAGGCTCAAGTGACATCTGTGTTTTCCTTAATAAAAAGGCCACTGGATGACAGCCATGAGAAACAAACAGGCTGGAATGTCCCAGGAGGAGCTGCGTAAGCCTCTCCGAGCCAGCCCTGAACAAGAGCGCTGGCTGGGAGCTCTCCTTCCGGGGCCGCTCCGGCAGGACCACTGAGGCCCAGAGAAGCCAGGGAATGGGAGGGGGCCGTAAAGCGACCAGGGACCAAGCTGTTACCAGTCCACTTTGCCGAGACAGGATACAGGGAGAGCAGGTGGCAGGGACAGCCCCTGCTGTCCCCATGACCCAAGGTGTTGTCCATAGCCCCACTTTACAGATGGGGAACTGAGGCACTGATCGGTTAAGTGACAGGACCCAAGATCACACAGTGATTGAGTGGCAGAGTTTGCTAGCCACTGGGCCACATTTCCTCCCAGAGCAGGAAATAGAACCCAGGAGTCCGGACTCCCCGCGCCCTGCTCTAACCTACTAGACCCCAATTCTGCTCCTATAGCTGGGGACAGCATCCAGCCCCCCTCCTCTCTGCTCTAACTCACCAGCCCCCACTCCCCTCCCAGAGCTAGGGACAGAACCCAGGAGTCCTGACTCCCAGCCCCCACTGCTTTAACCCACTAGACCCCACCTCACTGGGGAGGAATACCTGCGAGATCAGCGATTCATCCATGGACACAAGGCAAGTTCAGCAACTCTCAGAGCCACATGTGGCCCCAGGCCATTTCCCTCCCCACCTTTGACATTTCCCGCCAGCAGCCTGCAACACACCCCAGCACCAACAACAAGCCAGCACAGCCTGCAAGGGCCCCCGGGCACGCAGCCTCTGAGAGCCAACGCGCCAAGAAAAACACACTCCGTGAAGAGACACCAGCCCATTGGCACCCAGCAAGGATGTGCACAGAGCCGGCTAGCAATCACGGAGCAAGTCCCGGGGGCCCGCGCTGCAGGGTGGATCCCATGTGCCCTCAGTAATGCCACAACACGACAAGAGCAGAGCCGTGCGAAGGGGCTGTGGGGATCGCTCACAATTGGAGCTGGATGGCAGCCTGCTGCAGGGGGGCTGGAGGAGACCAAAGCACCGCAGTTTATCTTTCCTTCAGAATAAAGAGAAGCCTGCCCCTGGGATCGGGGCCCCACAGCACAACCTCATACACACTGCAGCGTTATACATTGCACGTCTTTCCCCCTTTGCAATATGCCAAACTAGATCAGTGGAGCATCCCGTAGTGCCCAATCCCTGACGCCTTCCAAGGCCGGTGAAACCTCACCCGTGCAAGCAGCGAGCTGGGAGTGAAAATGCTTTCCCGATCCCCACAGCCCCCGGGGATCTGACAGGCAAGCTGGGCTCCTTCCATCCCACTCAACACCACCAGCAACAGAGGCTCTGCAGGCCAGGCTAGGTCAGGCCCTCAGCAACTGTTGTGGAACCAGTTTGCAAACTGGGGGGGCCGGTCTTTGACAGTGGGGTGGCAGAGGCCCAGCGGGGGCAGAATCTGAGCTGCAGAGCCTGTATTCCAGCTGGACCGTCAGCGCCAAGAGGGGAGTGTGTGGACAGACAGCTAGAAGAGCTGTTTCACGGCTAGACTGAACCCATTTCATCAGGGCTCCCAAGCACATTTTAGAGAATAGCCTCACATTAAACTTCCCTCAGCAAGTAACCTGACTGCACTAGCTCGAATGCTGCTACAGGAGAGTCCAGCCTCTGCCTTGGGGCCAGGAAGAGGGGCTCAGAAATCCAGCTCAGGCCTGGGCGACACACACACAGCTGCTGAGGTTTACCTCACAGAACAATTTCAAGCAAAGCAAGTGAAATCGGTGCCAAACCGTGTGTGGACAAAAATGTCAATTTAATCCTGTTTCTAACAATTTAGCCTGAAGTGGTAAATTTCCAGGCAGAAGCTAAAGTGAAATACCCAGTGTGTGTACACTGGGGCTCGCCCAGGTTTGACTAAACTGGTTTTTAAACGGACTTGAGTTTACCCCAGTGCGCCGTGTTTTGTTTTGTTTTGACAGAGCCCCCACAACTGTAAATCCACCAGCAGAGCAAGCAAACGACACACACTGGGCATTAAAACCCCCTCAGCGCTGCTCCACATCCCCACCTCCTCCGTGCTGGGTTGGGATTTGGGGTTGCAATTTTTCCGCCCACCCGTCTCCTCCACCCACTAGGCGCAAGGCATTGGCAGAGTTATGCTCTTCTAACCTGATAGAGACCTTGTAAGCCAGGCGGGACTTTACGCCACCCCAACTGTCTTGGGGTCACTTGAAACCCACCAGTAAGGACTCAAAAAATTGATAATTTTTTTCTTGAACCACTGGAAAGAAAAACCACAAGGCAGGTAGGTGAGAGCAGGAGACAGCCTAACCAGTGTCTTTAACGCACTGCCTTTCTCACCTGGCTTCTCTGGAGCCATCACTGCTGGCCCAATCCCTCCTTACAGCTCGCCTCCGCCATGAGGCCAATGCTACACTCGACAATGGCTAGACAACTGCTGTGCTGGGTCTGCTGCCCGTGACACCGATAGCAACCACCTCCGTGTCACCTTGCGCTCCCCCCGTGGTCCCGTGTCTCCTGGTTAGATGGTAGGAGCTGTAGGGCAGGGAGTGCCTGTGTGTGCTGTGGGTGTGTCGCTCCCCGGCACAACGGGGCCCCCCCATCACAAACACTACTAGAGACTGGAAACTCCCCGAGCTCACGACAGAACTCCAAGCGTGCAGAGCCACACAGCCCCCCGGTGTGACGCCAGGCTGCGTGCAACAGCAGCACAGACCCGGAGCCCCGCCAGGAAGAGAAATCCCACTGCTGTGCGGAGGGGTTAGCCCCTGTTTGCAGGCTTCTTACAGACAAGCAGGGCATTGGGGAGGCTTTCCAGAGCTGTTAGCAGTTGCCGCGGTCATTAGCGTCTCTGTAATTTCCAACATGCCTGGAGGGCCCTGAGCGCGCTCTGAACAATGACGTGCAGACCGCAAAGGGCTGGGGTGCCCGTAATCCCAGCCAGGAAGCCACACACCCTTTGCATATCGCTGCCAGGGCCAGGCAGGGACATTTCCAAATGAAATGAGACCAGCGTACGCACAGACACGCAGGCCGATGGAGAGGGGCTGCCCCCACCCGGCCCTAGACACTGCTCTGGCAGCACACAGGGCCCAGGAAGTGGCCAGAAGAGAAGTTCCCCAAGTGCAGACACATAGGAGGCATCTCTATGATGCTGTGCTCAAAGTCGCCTTCCCCCTGGGCCGGGCCAAACCGAACCTGACCTCATGACTGCACCAAACAGCAGCTGGGAGAGAGCACACAGGACTCAGAACCCACCCGGCGCCAGAGAACTGTAGCCCGCCCACCAACCCCCGCCAGACCAGGGTCAGAGAGCCAGAGACCAGGGGCATCCAGACGCAGCCCTTCCAAGACAGAGCTCTCAAGTTCAGGAGGGGATTCCAGAGCCAGGATTGGAGCTCTAAACCCCAGGGACTGTCTCTCCCAATCCATAGAGAATGGATGGGGCGGGCCAGAGTTTGGGAAGCTTCTCCAGTTCAGTTTCTACAGCGTGCCCAGCCTCATGACCCCACATGAGCCTCAAAGGGACTCTGCCTGCTAACTGAGCCAAGCGTTCCCCACTCTGCCAGCTCAGACAACAGCATAAAGCAATATATGAGCTGCCTACAGTGCCCTACAAGACAAAAAGACGCCCATTCTATCAGCTGGGTGGGAGATGGATTCCTCAAGCAGGGGGCCCTTCCCTGTCTGTAGCTAACCACATGCATTAGAACCAGGGCAGAGCTCGTGTCTTAGCCAAGAGGCCTAGTTCTCCAGCGTGATAGCGCAGGAACATTTTCCCTCTCCAGGTATGCAAGAGAACTGTCTGATAACGTGGCCATCACCCTGGAACACAGCGATGCTTAAACATGGTCAGCCTTGTCAGCTGCTGGCGTTGGAATGCAGGGACTGCTCGTGGTGTGAAAGAGGAGAGACTGCTTCTAAAGCAGCCCAGACTCAGACAATCTGGAGCTTGAGAGACTGAAATCACAGCTGGGTCAAGAACAGGGACAAATTTCACCAAGACTTAAGTAAAAATTTTCTCCTCTCCATTTTTACTGGTGAAATTTGGATGTGAAATTTCATTGAAATATCAGAAGTTACATGCTTCACGTCACACAATCTAAATCACCTCCTTGCATCGCAACGAATGAGGGGCCAGGGCAGACTCTAGGTGTGGAAGGCGGTGTGTGAGGCTGGTCAGGAGGAAACACGGTGTTGCTCTTTCAGCCCACAAGAGAGGCAGGGGAGAAGGAGGGGATTAAAGGGAAGGACAGTGGTGGAAGGAGGAGCTGGAACATCCTGCAGAATTTTACTAGCTGGAGACAAAAGGGTTTGTATCTGGAGACATGGAAGAGTCCTGGTAGGTACAGACAGCCTGTGGTTTTGTTATATACCTGTACTTACCAGCAACCACCAGATCAACTTTGATTGGAGGAGTTTTATTTAATTGACTTAGATGGGCAAGAAATTTTTTTTTTTTTTAAATAAGCTCAAAGAGCCTCACACAAACCCAGGATTGTTTTTCAGGCATGTGTTTCCCATTAAACACCCATATGACTGGATCGGCCTTTCTGCCACTCAGATGCATCAAGACTATGCAAAAAAAAAGAAAAATGCTTAAGTTTTCGTACACCAGCTTGAATTGCTGGCAGGACTGGCTGCTTCCTTCAACACAGAGCGAGATTTTCCCCTGACCCAAACCAAATGGGACTAAGCAAACTCCTCTCAGTCTGAAGGGCAAAAGCTCCCTCAGTTACATAAACAATTTGGTAATGGGAAACACAGATCATTCTAGGAGGCTTACGTTTTCTATTAAACAGCATCTAAAATTGCCTCCTGGCATCAGAAGAGTCTAATAGCAGATGCACATGGATTTCAGATCAGAACTTCAAGTTAGCTAATGAAAAAAGCCCAAATCTTCTGGTGTGACCCAGAGTGAAACCAAGCCCTGCTGGACAGACCATGCTTCCAGAACCAGGAAACCTTCGAGGGGAAAAACAAAAAGCCCTTGAGAACGCCAAGATATGATTTCACTAGGAGGCCTGACTGAAGTTACACGTTATCTGGATGGAATTTTTGCACGGTTGCCTTAGGAAGGGCTGTGAAACGCACTGGTGCTAAGGGTGCACTTTAGCAATTTCATTTTCTCCTGCATCTAAGAAGCGCCTGTCCATCACCACCACCTAACAATCCAACAACAGGGAAAGAACATAGATGGAAGGCAAGTGACCTTTTCTCCCTCATGGAAACATCCTAGTGAATGCCCTAGGAAATCACCACCTCTATGGAGGCTGGTATTTACAAAGCCATTTGAACAGCAAGAGAGAAGCTTGGAACCCTCCTACAGAATCAATGGCAGAGATATTCTCTATGGCCCCATTCAACCATAGGTGTCTAATTGAAGCACATGAGTCGACCCAAAGTCCTGCACAACTGGGCCCCCACAGCTTTGCTGTAGAATTCAATAGGATGGTTCAAAAGATCCTCATTCGATCTTACATCCTATGAGGCTTTAAGAGCAATTCCCAGTCCCCGTGAAGCTGTGCGGGACGTTTCCATAGGACTGTTCTGATCAGGAGCTATATGCACGGTGGGCTTTCTGTCTCACTGCACATGTTCCTGAGAGACTTCCAGCTCCCAGAGAGATCAGTTATTGGCAGAGCCAATGCTACATGGGAATTCCCACAGCCCGTACCACACCCCCCCATCTAGCACACCCCTACATCCACTTTCCCCTTCCCTTCGGAATCCCATTGCTTTCCATTTGCTGCATCCCTTCTCGCCCCCCGACAGAGCAAACGCAGGGCTCCCTACACTCCATGTATTACAGTGTCATCCCGCACCTGCAATCGTACAAGACAGACATCCCTCCTGCCACGATCCTCCCAAACCCAGCAGGTTGCCCTGGCTTCAAACTGCACCCGACCCCAGGAACACCAGAGTCCCCGGGCTGCTGGTGACTAGCGGGGCTCTTACCACAGCATCCAGGAAGTGGATGCAGCGCTGCAGCTCTGGCCGCCTCTCGCAGAACTGACGGAAGAGCAGCCGGCCGATGGGCTGCTTGTCACACAGGCTGCTGTAGTCCCTTTCTGGAAAAGAAAGCCAAGGAGGAGATGGGACAGAAGAACGGCTCACCACCGTCCGCATCCGTACCGGGTCATTCCGCAGACACTGCCCTGTGCTGCGCCCCAGAGACCATCTCGTGGGCAGACGAGCCCTCCCCGCCCGTAACCCTCCACAGCTCTGTTCCCAAACGACTGGGTTCTGCGGATCACTGATGAAGGAGGCACACAGCTCTGGAGAGAAGCACTTCTTTAGAGCACTGCTGCATCAGGCAACAGTGCAACCAGGCCATGGGATGAGAGCCACTGCCCTGCTTCTAAAGTACCAATGGCCACTTCCCCGCACACACCTGGATCGCCATTCGAGCTGGTGGACACTAGGTGGTGGAGCAGTAGACGGGGAGCATTGCTGCTGCCTGGCGGGTCACACAGAGCAGCTGTGATTTCAGCCCAGATCCAGCCGGTAACGCTGCAGGTGAGCCCCTGCGCTGAGGCAGAGCCATAGGGACGTCCATGGGGCTCTTCCCAGGCCCGAGGATCCACCCACACAGAGTCACCGGATTCGGCTCATGAACAATATTTGTCTGTTGGCCACTGCGCAGCCTCCCGCTGCGAAGGCTCTGAAAGCAGCCCCTGAAACAGGAAGCTGCTCCCCCACCCAGCAGGGCTCAGAGCACCTGCATGTCACTGCCTTGGTTAAAGGAACAGACGGGCAAGAGTTAAACGCCAGCTTGCACAAACCACACCTGTTGCCTTAGCTGACGTCACTAGAGCTGACACTGCATAGCATGGCTGGGATTTCTAGGGGACCAGCTCCTCAAGACAGTGTGCGCCCCCCTCAGGCAGCCCCCTCCACAGCCCCCTTTGCCCCAAACACCTTGGCCTCTGACCTCCCAGAGGTTCGGGTGCATCTGGATGCTAGGCCAGGCCTTGCTGCAACTCTCTCCAGAGAATGCATGAGACTCCCCAGGGCAGAGCGTTCTCATGCATCTCTCCTGCAGAGCGTGACAGGGGCCCAGCTCCATGCTGGGTCCAGCTGCACACAACGAATTCCAGGCCAAAGCCCCCAGCAGCTGCAAGTTGTGAGTTCTAGCAAGACTAAAACATTGCAAATGTCTTTCCCCCTGCTCCTCTCCTTTCTCTGAGCTGGAAACTGCCCCCCTGGCCTCTGCCTAACCACATTCCCAGGCCATATAAACACACCCGCTCCTTGGTGTTGCATCCCGAGTCCCAGTGGAAGGAACAGCCAAGCATGCATTAGGGGAAGAGTCACTGACATCTCCGAGGGAGCATGGGAGAAGGACACACTTATCTTGGATTCTGAGAGCGCCTGCCCCAGCACCCTCCCACTCAGAGCCTGCTCAGCGCGGGCTTCCCAAGAACCTTCGTTCCACCAAACTCCGCTGGGCGCTCAGGGGACAATGGCTCCTACACTCACCCTCACAGAGGCAGCAGCAGCTCTGCCTGGGGTTGCAGCAGCGCTGCCAGACGTGAAGTGCCTTCCAGAGGCTGGAGGGGCCCGGGGCTAGTTTTCTCCTCTTGGGCTCAGTCCAGCTTCTGGGGGAGCCAGGAAAGCACCAAGTGGGGACTGCTGATGTCAACCTCCCCTCCCCCCCCATCAAATCCCCATTAATGGAGAGTCTGGCCTGAGCAAGGGACAGTGCCCTCGCCCACCCCACCCCCCGATGTGGACACTCCCCAGCTACCTCCTCCAGTCACTCTCTGCGTTGGGGGAAGGTCCCAGGGGAGCTGGGGCCAGGCTTCCTGAGTCCTGCCCAGTCACCATTCAGCCCTGGGCTAGGGGCAGAAAGGGCACTGGCGCCGTGCGCGGATCGCCCCAGCCAGGGATGAGGACCAGGTCTGCCCTGACTGTATTACATCCCATCGGCTGCCTGGGATACTGCTGACCATGAGGTTTCACTGGGGACCCAGAAGTTGCTAATGGAGTGAGAGAAACTCCCCACCCCCCCCTGTTCTAACCATTAGACCCCGCTCCTCTTCCAGCGCTGGGGACAGAACCCAGCTCCCAGGGCACTAACCACAAGGCTGGGCTTGCAATGGGGGGCGGGCCAGGAAGGGAAGATTCACTGGCACAGCAAGGCTGCGCATTCCCTGGAGCAAATGGCTCCAGAACGGAGCTGACTCAGAGCCGGCAGCCGGGACAGGCCCCTCCCAGAGACAAAGAGACACAGCCCTTCCATCAAGGGCTTATCGCCCTGCTGCCCCTTGGACTACCAGCAGGTTTGAACCCAGCGCCATGCGGGGCGGGGTTGGGCGATGCCGGCACACAGGGCCATGTGACGGGCCACAGGGGAGTGTGCAGGGGGAACCGATGCCGGACACACAGGGCCGTGCGACAGTAGGGGAGTGTACGGGGCGGGGCGATGCCGGGAACGCGTGGCCGTGCGATGGCAGTGGGGCGTGCGATGCCAGAAACGCGGGGCCGTGCGATGGCAGGGGAGTGTGCAGGGAGGGGGGCTGATACCGGGAACGCGGGGCCGTGCGATGGCGGTGGGGCATGCGGGTCGGGTGGGGGGGACGATGTCGGGAATGCAGGGCCGGGCGATGGCGGTGGGGCGTGCGGGGGGTGATACCAGGCACGCAGGATTACCTGCGGATTGCACGTTTGCAAAAAACCGAAGGGGAGAATGATTCCTTCTGCAGCAAACATGGGACAAGCTTCTGCTTCCCAGCTCCAACCTGCACGTCCTCCCCTGGCCCCTCCAGTGCTCCACCCTCCTGGCTCCCAGCGGAGCATCGAGGACTAGGCTCTGGGCAGCTCTTGGCACGCGCTGGGCCGACTCTCCCGAGAAAGCTGCAACCTGGCTGTGAGCATCGAGCCTTTGGGACTCCGTCATCCCCAGCCCTGAACACCTCCCGCTTAGAGCCCTACCAAATTCACCCTCCATTTTGGTCAATTTCACGGTCATAGGAATTTAATGATTTCAGCTATTTAAATCTGAAATTTCAGAGTGTTGTAATTATAGGGGTCCTGACCCAAAAAGGTCACAAGGCTATTGCGGTGTGTGTGTGTGTGTGTGTGTGTGTGTGTGTGTGACAGTACTGCTACCCTTACTTCTGCGCTGCTGCTGGTGGCAGGTGCTGCCTTCAGAGCGTGGCGCCTGGCCAACAGCCACCGCTCTCCAGCAGCCCCGCTCTGAGGCAGCGCAGAAGTAAGGGGCAATACTGCGACCCCCTAAAATAACCTGGTGACCCCCCCTGAAACTCCCTTTTGGGTCAGGACCCCCAATGTGAGAAACACTGGTCTCCCCCATGAAATCTGGTCTTTTGTGTGCTTTTATACAGATTTCACGGTGGGAGACCAGATTTCACGGTCCGTGACACGTTTTTCATGGCCGTGAAGCTTCTGTCGCCCTGGTCCTGGAGCACGCCCCCCCCCCCCCCCCCCCCCCCCCCCCCCCCCCCCCCCCCCCCCCCCCCCCCCCCCNGCCACACCCCAGCCCCTCCTGAGCCGCCCTGCTCAGGTCTCTCCGGTGCCCCGGGGGTGCCAGCTCCTTGGTGCAGGGGACACGTCTCTCTGGGCAGACACGGCGCCCTAGTCTATGGCACTGTATGCCGTTACGCTGCCGCCGCGGGTGGCTGGATGAGCACGGTGCAGCTAATGGCTCCCCAAGACCTAGAGTCCTGCGGGACCCTGAGGCCAGCAGGAGACCCGAGGGAAAGGCCTAAGCCCCGCTGCAGACGCAGGAAGGGAGCTCTAGGGAGGTGGCACCCCACTGAGGCTGCCTGTACACAGGGGGTTGATTCCCTGTGCAGCTCGTGTCGCTCGCAGAGGACGCCCCACCCCCTGCCAGGGAAGGGCCAGGTTAGTCACGGACACTGGTCAGTGACATCTGTGCACCAGGGTGGCCGAGTGGAGAGCCGGGTCTGGGACAAGGTGGGGGCGATGCAGAGTCAGGGAGTGCTGCAGCTGTGTCTCCGGACACGTAGTCCCCCAGTCCTGCCCCGCGGGAGGTGCCGCTTTCCTTCACCTGCACTTCTACCACACACGCCCCCCCCCCCCCTCACCCGGGCGAGGGCGGGCGAATGGGGGTAGTGCCTGGCTGTTCGCAGGTGTCCCCAGATGTATGCACGGAGCACACCCTCTCTCCAGCAACAGCTAACAGCCCCAGCCTTGACCCTCTTCCTGCCTCTCTGCCCCACCCTCCTCGGGCGCCGATAAGCATCTCTCCTCTGTGCTGGCAGGAAATGATCACAGGCTTTGTTGTCAAGCGCAATAGCCGTAGCATGGAGCTCCCCATGGGCCCCTGGCATTTCCCATTGCTCTCTCTGTACCCATTACTCTCTCGGCCTCTCTGCTGAGTGCAGCTCGGTGTGCCAGCCTGCTCTCCCTGCACGCTCCCCTCTTTCCCCGCCAGCTTGTACCTGCTCGTTCGCAGCAGGCACCCAGGCTTTGCGGCAAGCAGGTTTTGCCAGTTCTTGCAACACAATCCCCGCACGCCCCTGCACGAGGCTCGTCTCCGGGGAGCAGCCGGGCTGGGGCTCGCCGCTTACCCAGGCCTTTCCGAAGGTCGTCACACTGGCTGATGTGTGGGAATCTGAGGATCTCTTTCCATTTCTTACTCCTCCCTTTCCGCTTCCCTCCACCTCCTGCAAGGGACAGAGAAGGGGGCAGGAGAAGGAGAAATTAATCCGGAGACAACAACCATTGTCATTAGAGCATGGACACCGAAGGGAGGGACAGACCCCGAGTGCTCACGCAGAACTCATGGCATCAGGACAGTGATGCTTCACCTGCCAGCCAAGGACCTCAACGCATCCTTAACCCAGTCCCCACAACCGCCCTGGAGATGTGGGGGAGAATACTCCTCCCCAGGGGAAACTGAGGCGCAGAGAGGGGAAGGGACTTGGCCAAGGTGAGGCTCACAACTGGGCCCTGAACCCAGCTTCAGACACCGGGGGAGAAGGAGAGAGCGTGCAGATGATGCCCCTTCTCAGCAGTTTCTACAGGACTTTTCCCCCCCCTGTTAGATCTGTGGTTTTCCCTCCCCGCCATTGCTGGAGCATCAGAATTCGGGAGAACAGGATCAACTTTACTCCAGAAGGCCCCAGCTCACACCGGGCACCCAGGGCAAGGTGGGGGTGACACAGAATCAGGGAGAGCACGGCCTCCTTTTCACACTGCAGAATGGGGATGATCCAAAGCCAAAGGGAAAGAGACTCCCCGTGACTTCTATGGGGCTTTGGAGCAGGCCTTCGACGCGGAGAGGAGCTTCCTGCTGCCAAGCACAGGGGAGAGCCTGACGGGGCCCTGCAAGGAGCAGTTCCCAGGCCCCAGGCCAGTCAACAGGAGCCGCGCCCACTCCTGTGCATGGCCGGGCCTCGGGGTGCTTCGCAAGCTGTTAACGGGTTATTCCCCACCCCACCCAGGCAGGCAGCTACTGTCACCCCGTGCTACAGGAGGGGCAGAGGAGGATTCAGCCCAAGAAGTCACAGCCACCCCACCCCACCCCGGCTGGAAGGGAAAGGGCCACACTTCTGTGTGTTAACGCACAAGTGGTTGCACTCCCGGCTCCCAGCCCGACCCAAAGACACCAGCCCTGCCACGGTCCATTCGTGCATGGCGCTGAGTGCACCCAGGAGCGGCTGAGCATCGTGGGGGGCACAGCACCTCTCCCAGGGGCTCGGCACCTTGCAGGATTCGGCAGGAAAGAGCCCTGGTTTCCAAGCGCCCAGCAGTCCCATGGTGCCGCTTATGGCTGAAGTTGCAGAGGAGCCAAGTCCCCCAGCCGGCCGAGCTCTGCACAGCCTGGCCTCCCGCGACTGAACGCGCTGTCCCTCTCCGCTCTGCTGTGTCTGAATGCGCCGACCAGCGACTTGCTTTGCCCCCACAGCTGGCGGCAGCACGTAACACCCCCCCGTTTGGCTCTTCCCCTTCCAGCAGCACTAATATCGCAGTGCAGTGACTGCAGGTCCGGGCAGGAGAGGGGCAGCCCCCCTGCCAGTTCTGACAGCGGCGACCTGGCTGGCAGGCTCCACAGGAGCTGAGCCTAGAAGCCAGAGGGGGTTTGCGCTTCCTCCAAGAACAATGCCGCACTAGCTTGCTAATAACCATCTGGTTTCCTTATCTCTCGGGCTGGTTTATTGTTCCACACGCCATTCCCTGCTGGCCGGGACTTGCTGGCTGCTATCTGCCCTCATCTGCGCACAGAGGATGCAGGCCTGACTCTGAAGGAATGAGCTCATGGCCTGGCGTGCTTCCCCAGGGGACAGACAACCTGCCCAGCCTCCCTGGCAGCTGCCTGTCCGCCACAAGCCATGCGTTCCTCACCCCACTGGCATCCCCTCTCTGTCCAAGTCCTGCAGGTCAAGCAGTGGCTCTGGAGAGGAGTACCGGGACCCTGGGAGTGTATTCAGCGGGGAGAGGTGGTCTTTTCATTCTACGAATGTACAGCCCCTAGCACAGTAGGACAGAGACTCCCTGGTGCAAATAAATAGTAAGTCTCCAAGATCCAGAGCCGAGCTCTCAACCTGCCAGGGAGCGACATGCACAAACGATCCATGCAGGGAGTGTAAAGTGCTGGGAGATCCCTTCCTACAGTGTCAAGGCAGTGGCACTGCAGCATCTGTTGTTGGGAATTCCTGGCATTTAAAATAACAGAAGGGAGGGGGAGTGGGGGGGGGGACGCAGCGGGATCACCCCAAGGGGGGGGGAACCCTGCAGACACATCCCTAAGAGATGTTCCCAGCCCGACGCAGCACCCACCACGCCCGGGCAGAGTGCACCCACATTCACCATGGGGCCCTCCTCGGCAGGGAGAAGCAGGGTTTTGGGTTTGTTCGTTATGGAGTGACTGGACGTCGTGCCAAGGGCAGCGGCCCAGTCCCATCCTGTCCTGGGGTTCCCACAGCTACGGCAGCAGGGCCAGGTGCTGCACACACCAGGCTGCTTCATCCCAAAGAAGTCAGCGGGCGGCAGTGCCACCGCAGCCTGCGGCACCAGCCGGGGCCTCCCACCCCTGACACACCCAGGCTGGGTCCAAGAGGAAGGGAGGCCAGGGCTGCAGAACAGCACAGACGAGCTGGCCGGGGCAGGCACCTGCAGCAGGTGGGTTTAACCCAGCCAGGCATCTTACCAGCAGCTCCAGGGCTATCCCGGGGTAGCTGCCCAGCCACCGGGCAGCCGCAGCATGCGTCCTGCTCACTCCACGCCTGGCTCTCTGACACGTACAAAGGCTGCAGAGTGGAGCCTCGCAGCAGCAGGCAAGGAGCTACCACCTCCCCTTTGCTCCTACTGCGCCCATGATACTGCATCCTCCTCCGCTCCCACCAGCAGCACAGCCATGAGGATGGGCCTGCTGGGTGCTCCCTCTCAGGAGGGCAGCCGAGCCCGGCCTCACCCCTGCCCCCAGGGAGAGCGAGCGAGTGAGGAGCAGCTGTTGGGAGTTCCCAACCCACAGTGCTCCTTGCAGGACCCTGGCCTGAGACGCCCGCCCCAGACAAAGCAGCCACCCCGCAGAGCTGCGCCTGCGAGACTCCAGTGCTGTCGCCCGGCAGCTCCCAGGCCCAACCACTAGCTGCAGACACAGAGCAGGTACCTTGGAACTTGCCTTCGGAGCCGGAGAGCATCAGGGACTGGCGACCCGAACGGCATTGCATACCACTACCCAGAAAGGGCTTTGCTCTCCCGCTCTGCCCTGCACAGGGCTGGCATATCCAATGGCTAGAGCGCCAGCTGGCATGTGGCCTTTGGGAGGGGGTGTCCTTTGTACAGGTACGGCATGGCCCTGCCCCGCCAGCAGGCCTCATCCTGCCCTCGACAGCTCCAAGGGGGCTCAAACACCATGGCCCAGTCAGTCCTTGGCCTTGCCACTGAGCCTGCAAACCAGGGGCAGGGCAATGCCAGCTGTGACATCAACAGGAAGGACTAGACCAAGAACCCATCCAGCCACCCTCACTTCACACCTGGGCCCCGCACAGCTGGGAGAGGACAGCTCCCAGACAACCCCGCCCCAGGAACAGAGCTGGGTGGGGAAACATGGAACATTTACAACCAAAAAAAACCCTGCAAGTTTTCCAGAAATTTCGCAAAAGATTCCCCGCCCCCACTCTGCTCACAAGCCAGTTCGTGGTTACAACCGACAAAACCCGGGAACCAAGGCAAACTCCGAGAAGCGGGGAACGGGAATGAGCTTTGGGGAGCCTTCGGGATCACTGAAGGGTTTCTATGGACTCTCTCTTTCCATAGGCACGCACACATGCCCTTCACTTATGAAGTAATCCCAGTGGGGATCTGACATCAGCATTCATTCCGGCTGCTCAGGGCTGGGTGTCAGCCAATAACAATCTCCACCGTTGACCAGCTGCCATCTAAAGGTCCCATTACGTCAAGCTGAGCCAACAGGAAGCCAGGACCCCGCTACAATGCTGCTTGACAGAATCCCGGGGTCTCGTCTGCAGACTCCTGGCCAAAGGCCCCAGAGGGCCCATGTTTCACCAAGTCCTCTAGGGAGTTGGTCCGGCAGAACTTCCTGCCGTAATCAATTCACTTCCTCATGCATGAATAGGCCAAACGTCAGAGAGCTGGAACTGGGCAGCAGAGCAGTCCCAGGCCCGGCAGTAAATACGATGCAGGAATTACACCAGCTTCTGCCGCTACGCTAATTCGCCTCTCTCCGTTCCCAGCCAACGGGGCTGTGACTGGTAGACACACCATCTGGAAAAAGAGTCCCTATCTCTCTGCTCCAATGTGGTTTCAGGAGCTGGGCAAAACAGTGGACTGCACAGCTTCCCAGTTAGTATTTGCGGTGTGCTGAAGAGTTCATCCTTGAGCCCTGGGATATTGAGGGAACTCACCTGCTTTCCACCAAAGAGGGCAATCAAAAGGAGCAAAGCCATCTGTGATGGGAAGTGCAGGGCGGCTGCTAGGGGCAGTTTTATCCCACTCAGCTTTTAATGCAGCATATCGGGACATTATTCCCCTCGCGGATACACACAGCAGCTTGGTTATTAGCAGAGATAAACCAAGAGACAGCCAGGCAGCAAACCAGGGCAACAGGGATAGCGCAGAGTGCCAGAGGATGACACTGGAGCAGGACTTTGCTGTTCCACCAAATAGGGACAGGAACAAAGTAGCTTTGCTGAACTAACCAAACCAAAACTAACAAATACCCACAGCCTTTCCTGGGCAGTCATCCGGCCCATTATTTCTAAAGCCTCTTTCTACAGCCTCCGGAAAAGCGATCCCAGCTGCTCCCATGGAGCTGACCCCACGCCAGGGCACCGCGCCATGCTCTGTAACAGGTGGCGAGCAGCATGCAGGATACGGATGGCTTGCAAGAGTCCTGGTCCCATCCTGGGCACCGAGGGTCGAGGATGGAGAGGAGGGACAAGGCCCCGCTTGCTGGCTGGCTGGAGACACTCACTCACTCTCTGCTTCTGGGATCGGCAGTCGGGCGCTGGCTGCCAGGAGGATGGTCTCTAATTTGGAAGGGGCGAGGAGCCTGCAGGTGACTTCTGTTGAGTGTTTAGCACTGGGGGTGGGGGCGTCAGCTGGAGACAGATTCCCAGGCAGCTGCATTCCAAGGACAACTGTGACTAGCCGGGCCGGAACTCTCCCATGAGCAGGAGAAGCTGCTTTCAGATCAGTAACATCCTTGTTGGCTTGATCAAGGGCTTCCCCGAGGAGCCCTTCTGAGTGCGCCACATCAGCATGCTCCAAGGCGGGTCTCCTCCCTGCTGCAGCAGACACGCAGCCAGACCAGCTGCCCGGTGGATTCCAGGCAGAGCCTTCTGGCCCGGGGAGACTGGCTCTGCAAGGGCAGCTGGAAGCCTCCTCAGTTCATTCTGCAGGGGGCCAGCCACCCTGGGCACAGGTCTCACTCGCAGCAGCAGGACGCTGCATCTCCCCTCAGTCCTGCTTAAAAGGACAGTGTCACTCAGTGCCAATGCCACCTGCACCCTTCTGGTGGCAGACCAGATGGAGCGGGGGGCCCACGGGAGCCACTAGCAGACCAGATCCAGATCAGCTTCCATGACCCTCACCAGCACAGACCTGGCACCAGCTTGGCCAGCCGCCTCCTTTCGGCAAAGAAGAGCTTCCCGCTGGGACTTGCTGTTGGTACCAGCCTCCCTGGGGGAAGGCCTAGTAATTCCTGCACGTGGAGAGAGCGCGACAGGGAACACGGGGGCTTTTTGCAGGAGCACTCACATGCTCTGCCCCACGGCGGTCCAAGGAGCTGGATCCTACACCCAGCCATCGGCTCTTTGAATTGCAACCATGCCGTGCAAAGCCTTGGGGGGGCGGGGGGGAGATGTGCTGCAAGGGCACAGGACACTGTTAGCAATGGCCCTGCGCTAGCCTTTGCCAGCACCGCCAGTTATTAGGCTGCTGCTAGAACTCACAGCGGAGGGTTCAGCTGTCCAGGCCAGAGACCCAAGGAAGAGAGAAGTCGCCTTTTGCTTTACCCCTGCAGGGTTCTTAGAAACCTCCTTGGGGCCAGGGGGCTCCTGCTCCCTCTGCTGCGCTTCGGACATCTGGCTAAGGGGAAGACACGCTATGCTAGGCTAGCCTGCTGCTTTCAGCCTGCTCCTTACAACCAAGGTCTCAGCCAGCTGCTGAGAGCTTCCCAGGGCTGGGCACCCTGTCAGCCAGCACTGAGACCCCAGCCCTGTCTGTCACGGACACGGGCGGCACCACGGATACCCTCCCAGGCGCCACGAGCCTTCTGGGGCCTGACCAGACCCATGGTGGAATTCCAAGGGCCTGCAAATGCCACTGCTCCAATGTTGCTGTGTACAGGATGGTTGCCGGGGCGAAGAGCAGCTGATTTGCTGTCAAGTGGTTGCATGGCAATTAGTGCTCCTTAATATGGAATCCCTTGATCACGCAGTCCATGTGACCCAACAACTGGCTTCCTGCTCCCCATAGAGCACTAACCACTGGCCTCTGGAGTGCCTGAGGCCACAACGGATTTCCCCAGCAGCCTGGGTGTCTGAACTCTGCTCAGCCAAGGCGGGGAGCCTGGGGGCCACACAGGTGTGTGTAACGCTGTGCAGCCAGGTGGGGACAGACCCAGAGGTGCAGCCCAGAGACATGCCAGGCCCCACCTTACCAGCAGGGGTTTTCCAAAGCACCCAGAACTCCCACTGGAGCCAATGGGAGACACGCCTGCTCCTCACCTGGGAGCACGAGGCCCAGGCCGCTCCTCCAGTGCCCGCTAACAGCGAGGCTACACCTCCCCACAAGGCCCCAGTTTCCACTGCTGCGCCAAGCAGAGGGAAGGACAGCAGCACACCTGCCCGAAACCGAAGAGGGAATTTTCCTGCCCAGCCCCTCCCTGGCTGGCATGACGCCGCTGAAGAAGCTGTTTAATATGGATTATTAAAGTGACGAGGCCTTGGATGACCTGGGCTGACTGCCTACTTTCCCGTGTGGATTTATTTCTTTATCTTCTTTTATAGACTTCTGTGAGCTAATAATTCTCTAGCCAGGCTGCCTCAGAAATACAAACTCTGCAGGAAAAGTCCGGGGTTCCCCTCCGAACAAGACAAGGCATTCTCTTCTTCCTTAACTATTATGGTCGCGCCCCATTGTGTTAGGGGCTGTACAGACACATTGTAAGAGAAGCAGAAGAAATTTGCTGCTAGTTTCAGGTTATTGTACGTCACTGGAAATGCAGGCGTTGTGTGTGCGCACCAAGATGTGTTACATCAGCAGGATTCTGCTCCCAAACAGCTTTTTGGTGGCGTGTCAGCAGCTGCTTAAGAAAACGGGAATCACTGTCCAGAGGAAACCGGACAGACAACACAGACAGAGCACGTTGTTTACTATACGACCGCATGTCCAAAGAACAAAGACACTATTCCCATGACCAGGCCAGGCCAGGTGAAGCAACATAGCTCAGAGCTGCGTGGACACGCCTGGATGGTGCCTGGGCCAGCCTTGCGTACAGTCAAGCACCTCCAGGACGGGATACCACGCTGTGCACTGAGAGCAGCGCCTGGGGATGGGCTTTCTGGCGTGGCGGAGGGCTTGGGGGCTAGGCAGAACAGCTGCCAAGCAAACCCGCTGCTGCTGCCTGCCCCGGCCAAGTGAGCACGGTCCCAGGGCACAGCAAAGCCACCCAAACACTGGGTCATTAGCATGGGGAGAGGGCCACCCGTTCCCCAACATGCCACGTCCCCTCACCTCCTCAATCCAAGCAGGGACGATTCCCATTGTCCCTAAATTCCCTGATGGAGGCAGCCCAGGGCGAAACCAGAACCCAGCAGCTTGTCCCATCCGTCACGGAGCAGCTCCTAGAGCCAAAGGCCTGCCCCATCCCCAAACCTGAACTTCCCTGCTGCCAGGGCAGCCGCCGACGCCTTGTTCTGCCCTCGCTGATTAAGAAGAGCAATGGATCCCTGTCCTGCCAGAGGCCACGCTCCCCACCTGCCCCGCACCCAGCTCCCCACGAGGACTCTGCCTGTTCCACGTCACCCTGCAGATGTTTGGGTTCGCAGCGATAAAGCCTGTCCCATTAGCTGAGCTGGCTCTAAACACCACAAGCAGCCCCCCACTTGCTGGAATTTCTGCTTGGAATGGCTGAGCGTGGCTCAAAGTCCTGCACAGGGTTTGTTCCCTCACAAGCTCACCCCCCCCCCCCATATTCATGCTGTGCCCCCGCACAAACGCAGGCGGCCGAGGGGGTGCCAAGCAGAACCAAGAGCCGGCAGGCACTGCTCAGGCAGCACGGACGCCCGCCTCAGTTTCCCTGCACTCTTCGGGGGGCAGTTACCCACGTCCCTGAGGGCTTGGGACCCCAGCCTCCTTGTCTGAAGCCATGGCCAAAGCAGGAGTCCCAAGCTCTCGGGGACGTGGGTAACTGCCCCCACAGAGTGCATGTGTGCAAATGCACACTTCAGCCTCGCGGCTTGAGAAGGTGGCTCTGGGCCTCTGTTCCGCAGGAGACTCTCACGCTGGGAGAGGTGTTAGAGGAAGAGGCCCAAGGCCCTTCTCTGCCCCCCTTATGAACAGGAGCCGGCTCCCGCTCCCCCATACCATGGCAGCCCATCGCAAGGCATGTCCCCAGGGCAGCTCTCCTGATCTCTCGTTTAGCACCTGGCATGGGGATGGCTCACGCGCTGGCACAGAGCTCCCCAACTCGGACGCCTGGGGATGCACAATGCTGTGTGGTGTCCTGCGGGATCTCAGCCCAGTTCCTAATGCCACGGGCACCGCATCTCACAGACAAGCCCGTCGTGGTGATCCCCATCGCTGCAGGCTCAGCAGAGACACCGAGGAGCCAATGGCCATGGGGACACTCCTCCCCGGAGGGCTCTCTGGCAGGGAGGTGTGGACACAGCCTGTGGGAGGGAGGCTCCCCTCCCCAGAGCAGCCAACCTGTCGCCACTCACTCACGCCCATCACTTAGCCCACCAGGACCCTTCCACTCCATAGGCAAGGTCTCTGCAGCTCCCCTCCTCCTCAGCTCCACCCTTCTCCCCCTGCACAGCCTGGTAGCGCTAGCTCCGTGCACAGCCTCCCACTTGGCATGAATAATCCACTACTACCTTAACGTGCCAGATTGGGGGGGGGGGGGGGGGGGGGGGGGGCCCCCCCNCTGCAAGTTACTCACCAGAGCTTCCATTTCCTCCTTCACGTCCCCTCCCCTCCCAGCTCCCTCCTTCTGCAGCTGAGGGGCAGCCCTGGCAGGAGGCAGCGGAGACAGAATGAAAAGCAAAACTAGCAGTCTCTCATGGCCTTAGAGCGCAGGAAAACTGCACAGCAAGGATGGGGGAGTGTGTGTGTGTGCAGCCTCTAGTCCCTTCACCATCACGGGGCCACAGAGGCCGGAGATGGGGGAAACCAGCCTCCTAGGCACCCGCTTTGGCTCCAATACCTATCGGCCCACGAGTCTGTTTCTTTACTGCACTTACTTTACCCAGCAGCTCTGGGCAGAGGTGCTAAGTGGAGACCCCAACTCGCCTGGAGTCATGCGGGCGCCCAGCTCTGCTGCCGCTCCTCAGCAGAGGCTCTCCATGGACTGAATTTCCCTGGGCAATGGGACACTCCAGGCTCCCGGAAGCCTTGGGTCACCTCGGACAGGGAGGCAGAGCGAATCACACCCTGCAAGGGGGAACACAGACAGCCCAGAACTCCAAATCTGAGCCGTGACCAGGGTGTGCCTGCAGAAGGGAGACCTGGCGGGAGAGAACTCAGAACCCCCCCACCACATTTATTAAAATCTCAGAATATTGGGGCCAGGAACCATGGTTTTTTAATGGTCAGGGTTGCCGATATTGAACCAATCTCTCAGCCTTGTACAGAGATTCAGAATTTTAGTCCCAGGGTAGGACCACACTAGCATCGACACTTCCTCCATCCACAGGACGGGGGTTCCCATCTGTGTAGTTAACCCACCTCTCCAAGAGGCAGTAGCGAGGTGGATGGAAGAATTCTTCCATTGACCTTGCTGTGCTACACTGGGGCTTAGGTTGGCTTAGCTACATCACACCTGGCGCACATTTCTTCACAGCCCTGAGCGACGTAGCTAGGCCCATCTCATTTTTAAGTGCAGACCAGGCCTAAAGCTGAGGGATTGCTCAGACAAGAGGTTTCCGATTCGGGCAATCATCAGGAGAGGAAAACGATCCCTAAAGCATTTGTGTCTGAAATTCATTAATGATGGGAAAGAGCTTTGACTTGCGACCCCTAACTGGTCTCTCTACTGGCTTTAGCCAACAGGACTGGAACAGCCCCAAGCCAACGGCAGAGTCGGCCAGTAGCTAGGTTGACGTCCAGAGGTGGGCGCCCAACACAGAGGCTGGGAGTGGAGTTGTCGTTGGTTAATAGGCTCTTTAGCTCCAAGTGGCTTTTATGGAGCGAGTCCCCGTTTTATTTATTCCAGACTGCTCGGCAGCACCTGAGCAGGACTCAGCCTGAAGCAGAGAGGCTCCAAAATTCAGCAAGTCAAGACTAGCTCCTATCACACAGGGCAATATTAACAAGAAGCACCATGGCTGTGAATTCTGGCCTGTGGCTTTCAGCTCTGGTTATCTACCCCCTGGGCACGGAGGTGGCTTTTCTTTAATTCGAGACAGCAAAGAGCTTTGCGTTTGCTGGTTCTTGGAGAGATTTCTCCCTCTTTCACTCCGCACAGGAATTGAAACCCCCAGCCCGTTCCTCCCCTGTGTTTTAATCAAGCTCGATAACAGTCTTATTAAGTGCTAGTCGTACTTCATTTCGGCCGTCAGCACTAAGCCACGATAAGAATGTAGACGTCTGGAGTTCTAATAAAATTACATTCTTCCATGTGTTTTACATTGATTTTAAATGGAAAGGGCGGCCAGTGCCAGGCTTTGCCAAGCGGTCGCTGTTTCCTCCTCTTTCCCTTCGCTTTTATTTGAGTTTGAATTTTGCGTGGTTGTTGAAAGGTGCCAGGTTGACCTTCCCCTCTGGCCCGTTCAGCCCTCAGACACCTCCAAGGCCTTGTCGTCACGGCTAAACAAGAGAGTGTTTTTACCGGAGATAGTAAAACGAGGCGAGGTCAGCACTATCCCCCACCTGGGATTGGCCTCACCTAGTTTGCCTCTCAGTAAAACCAAAGCGCCTTGTCGTCCCTGTGTTCGGCCCTCGGGATACCGCGTGCACTAGTTAGCTACCCTGATGTCAAAGACACTCTATTTATTTATTTATTTATTTAAGCAGGGAAGACACGGCCTTAGACTGAGGGCCCCACTTAGCGCTACCAGCAAACGGATCGACACTCCGCCACATTTCACCAGGGATCCACTGAGCGGCTCAGCAGCTAGTTAAACACTAAACACCCCACACGCCACATTTCGGCCACGGCTGCTCCAGGCTGGGTTCAGACCGCCAGCCAGAGGGGACAGTCTCATCCTCTCCTCTTACCAACAGGGCGTTCTGATCGAGCTGGGCAGTGACGCAGGCTGGCTAGGCCTGCTGCGAGGAGAGCCAGCGGCAAACCAAGATCATGGAGAACCTTCCATTTGTAAACTTTATAAAGAAAAACCCACAAATCTGGCAAGAACATAAATAATATGAAGTAACATCAAATGCTCGTTTAGGAGAATAATAAACTGAAAATTACCATCACAATCAGAGAAATTTGTCAACGCCACGCTGTGCCACGCCCACGAGGGAATGAACTCCTCCCCTCTCCGGCTGCAAAGTCCAGCTTCATCCCTGCTGTGCGGCGGCGATGCTCTGTCCCTTCGCTGCTGCGCTGGCCACCCCGCTTTCCAACAGGTCCACCCGCGAATGACAGCTCCTCGCCTGGAGCGCCACCCCCTACCCCAGACAGCACCCCCCTGTCCATGTCCCAAAAGTCAACCTCACCAGCCATACGCTCTGTGCCCTTCACGGTCCAGCTCCCTCAGCAAATCCTCTCTTCACCACAGTGCCAACTCTTTCCACCTCCTTCTTCACGAACCACCTTCCAATGGCTCCCTTCGGGCGGATCCCGAGGCCCCTGCCCAGCTCCCGCTGGCCTCTCTCCCCCCAGCACAGCTGCAGGCCCCACCATTGTATCTCTAGGTGCTAAGGCCATGACACTGGACCAGAACAAGACTCAGTTCAAGAGCGTCTCACTAGGGCCAGCAAGGATCACACCAAAGTAGCCCTGGAGATCAGGGCCCTGTTGTGCTGGGCCCTGCACAGTCAGAGACAGACCCTGGCCCAAAGAGCTCACAACCTAAACAGACGGGGCAGACACAGGCTGGGTGGAGGGTTATTACTATCCCTTATTTCAGATGGGAATGAGGCACAGAGACATTAAGTGACTTGCCCAAGGTCAAACGGGAAGTCTGTGGCAGCGGCAGGGCTTGAGCCGAGTTCTCCCAAGCCCCAGCCCAGTGGGTTGGCCACCCGGCCACCCTCTCATCTTGGAAGCAAGTGGAGGGTCAGTCCCTCTGCTTGATTCCAATACAAAGGCACGGAAGCGAGTCGCTGAGAGGGGATTGGAAGGTTTGTGTAAGAGTGAGACACCATCCCCCTGACCAGCTATGGAGGAGGGGGGACCATACCCAGCACTTACATGCAGCCCCGGGGGCCCTGGAAAGCTGCTAGGGAGCCCCTTGAGGGAGTCCCCCCAGCTTCAGTCTCACACTACAGAAGGCTGCATTTCCGCGGTGAGCAAAGCAGCGGGGCCTGGGGATCAATGACGTCTCTCTCCCCCCCCTGCACAGAGGGTCCAGGCGGCTCAGTTACACCTGCGAAGCACTAGGAAATGCTTGGACGAGGTCCACTGGGCCATCACGAAGCAGAATGGAGCTTGCTGCTGCCTTGCCAAAGGTTAAAAGCAGCCTCCCCATCCCCCTGCGCTGCTCATTCCAGTTCCCTCGAAATATTTACATAAGCATTAGCGAATGGATGGAAGCCAATAACCCCCTTGCTTTAACCCTGGCATTTCTCCCCGCACTCTACTCCTGCTCACCTCTCTGGGTAGGAGCGAGCAGAGGCGCCTTTCTCAGAGTCATGCTCTGGCTGCTGGGCAGGAATCACTGGGTGAAACTCTCTGGCCCGTGCGCTGCAGGAGGGCAGCCTGGACGATCCCAACGCTCCCTTCTGGCCTTAGAGGCTACGCCGTCTGAACACACACATGCCCCTCTTCCCAAGTGACAGGTCTCAGTGCTTCCCCGGTCCCTCGCACGCTAAGCCTGCAAACTCAGAGCCCTGGAACCTTTGAGGGGAGCCCAGAGCCACTCGCCGCCACTGCCGGCCAGCGAGGGGCCCCTTGCACGGCCCAGCCCCTCTGCAGGAGAACCAGCGCTCAGCCACACAGAGGGGCGGTTACAGGACAATATTTGGAAGCCGCCTTCTGGATATAAAATAGACGGCAATGATGATTGCATGCCAGCCCCTCCCTGAGGTCTGACACTCCGAACCCCAGGCCCAGCCCAGGTCACACACCAAACTCCGGCATCACCTGCAAAGGCAGGGAACCGGACGCAAGCCAGGCTGGGGAGGGCAAGCGAACCAAACCCAGACACGCCTCAGAGCTCCTGTGCTCTCAGCCCACCCTGCAGTACTCAGGGGCTCCGTCTGGGCCCCCCGTATTTCACTGCCTGAGGGCTGGTTCTCCATACGGGTCATCTATGCCCCATGCGTGGCAGGCTGGGCTAGTTAGAACAGTGCCTGCCGTTAACCGTGCTCGATCAGCTGGAAGGCAGCCAGGATTCTTGCTGGGTCCTTTGGCCCGTGAAAGGGAAACATGGTAAAGTCAGCCTGACGTGCCAGCATACAATCGACACCGGTTGTTAAGCCATCCCTCCCTGCAGCAGTGAGAGTGACGCCCAGATGGGGTCACACGCCCTGCCTGCTCCAAACACACGCCTCCTGGAAATACAGCTCCACTCCAGAGCAGTAGCCTGCCCTGAATCACAGCCTGCGCAAACTGGAAGTCATGTACCCAGGGCCCTGGGTGACCCCTTTCACTTACCCCCAGCTCAGACTGAGGGGAGGGGTTAGGGGAAAACTAACGCCTCAGGGGGAGTGGGTCAAGGAATCTACTGGGCCAGCAGCTCCATAAGCCAGGATAAGACGTCTCATGTTGTCAGCCCCAGAGATAGCTCCGTGCTCCCGGATACCAACCATGGGAGAGCCAGGGTGGGTCAGGCCCGAGAGACCCTGCTCTGCAGAGCATTGAGAATGGGCTGTGGTCATGGCAAATGTACACACTTAGCACAGGACACTGAGCAGGGGCACCAAGCCGAGTCTCCCCCACTCCCACAGCACCAGCCCACATCCCCCCTCTGCGCACACACACCCCCACAGCACCCGGCCGAGTCCCCCACCCAGATGAGCCCACACGCAAGCCATGGCATCAGGCAGAGACACCCTCCCCCAACACACACACACACACACACACACACACACAGCCCCTAGCACCAGCCCCACCACGGTACTGGTCTAGATCCCACCCACGCACCAGTCACTGGGACAGCCTTCACCAAACCCCTTGGCATCAGACCCCACACCCAACCTACACCCTGGCACCCAGCCCAGTGCCTCCAGCCCCTGAGCTGACCCACACAGAGTGGGTCCTGCCCCACCCTGTGCCATGGCTGGCCCCCCTCCGACTGGCAGACACTGCACTGGGGAAGGCTGCACTGCACTTGCTCCTTGGCGTTATTTTTAGCACCTGCAGGCAGGGCGTGTGTTTACAAACGGAAATGCACTATCACCTACCGAACACAGCGCTGGCCTCGGAGCCGGCCGGGACACAGTCAGAGGGTGGCAGAGTTTGGGGACTGGGTTTAACTGCGTTCCGGAGTCCTTCCGGCAATGATCTCACACTTTCCATTCATCCCAACCGCCTTCCAGATCGCAGCGAGATCTCCCCACCCACCCCGAGTTCCACATCTGCCCTCGCCATGTCTCTCCCGCCCCCTCAGCGCTCCCAGGGGAGAAAGACTCACTCGCTCTTTCATTCAGGCTGCTCCGCATCAGCACTGGGCCTATGTCCCGGTGCAGCGCGAGAATCCCCAGTGTGTGCATGAGAGAAGGCAGCAAAGTTTAGGGAGTGCAGGCCACAAAGCCACATTACTCATCTTCTCCCACCCCGGCCCCTAGCTGTTAGCCCGAGGGAAGCCAACATCTCCTTAGAAGGCCTGCACTGGAAGGGGGACTCCAGGATACAGCAACAAGAGCTAGAAGAAGGAATCAACCCGCGCCCTGGCCACAGCCTGTGCCTGCACAGCTCTGACAAGCTTCTCAAGTGAGTCAACCCTCCAGCCGGCAGAGTCTGTAACCCATTAGCAAGTCCATGTCGACTAATTGGTTTGCAACAGAACAGGAGGACAAGCCCAGTCACTTTCGCACAACATCGGCCGGGATCCCCATTCTCCTTTCCTGAGGAGGACCCAGCACACAGACAGCAACCAGGTTCAGGGCTGCCTGACACGCTCCCTACACAGAGAACTGGGAACCTCACCCCCCGGCAGCTGGCCAGATGTGTACTGCATGGGAGCCCAACGAGAGCAGGGTTTCTGGAGAGATTCCCAACATGCAGCCTGGTTTAAATCAGGTCAGAAGTACTAAGGCAGCCCTGCTGTGGGTCCCAGCCGAGCCTGCACACTGAGTGGTGCAAACAGAAAGAGCCCAGGGTAGTGAGCAGAAGCTCCCCAAGCCGAATTATTTGACCTGAACCAGGCCTACTAAAACGCACGCCTGCCTGGAGCATCTCCCCTGCTGCCCACGTCCCCCACTTAGAATTGTGGAGCCCAGGGGGGTCACGGGTGGGAACTGTGTGTCTCTCAATGTAGGCACAACAGGCCCAGCTACTACGGTGGGTGCCGTACAAGAGACTGTCATAAATCAATCCACCCCAGCGTGGCTCCCGAAGGCTTTCTGGAGCCCTCCTTAAACACGTGAGCCCCTACATACACTCTGGCTTTGCAACCCCCATGTCCAGCCCGCCTCGTAACCCCCCAGTGCGGCACCCTCGGGCACAGCCTCTCGCGAGCTAGCGGAGTATATGCCTGCTCAGCTGCAAGCCCCCGACACGGCCCAAAGGGAGAATCTACCCAGCCTAGCAAGAATGAGGTCCTGCGGCACCACAGGTGCTGCTGGGCACGGCCAGCTTGCACGAGCCTATCACAAGTCTCAATATTTTGGGTTTCTCTTGAAGCCCCCGCTCCTGGAGTCATGGGAGGAGGCCAGAATCTCAGCTGTCACTAACGCATGTGAGTTTCCCACCCTCCTGGTTGTGGAGATCCACAAATCTGGAGCACCTGGGGTGGCAAAGCAGCCTGCTTTCCCTCAGGCACGCTGGGGACCAGAGGAGCCCAGGCTTGGCTACGCTGAGGGGCAGCCAAAGTGGTCAGGCCCAGCTGCGGCACTGTCGCTTGGGGGTGGGGTGAAGTTTTGATTAAAAGCATTGACGAGAGAACTACAATCCTCTGAGGAAGGGGCCTCGCTGTGCTGCCTACGGGAGGTGGGAGGAATTCGGAGTCACGCTCTAACATCAGACAGACTGGAGGGATGGGGGTCAGGGGGGCAGATTCATGCCAGTCTCTGGACAGGTCACTAGTACAGCTAAATACAATTACAGAGGAGCCCAGGTTTCACTTGGCTATAGAGAAACTGCCGAGGGCTCACCCCCCTCACCCCAGGTAATACAGCAGGTCAGAGAAAGACATGGGAATTGAACCCAGGAGTCCTGACCCACAAGGTTGTTCTCCATCTTCTGGGCAGGAACATCACCACACACGTCTCCGGCACCTTCACACCTCAATGCACTTTACAGGCTGCCTGTCAGCGGAGAGAGCTCCATGCAGCTGCCTCTCCCCGCTTCCCCGGGGGCACTGAAATGCAGCAGACACCCCAAAGCAAGAGGCTCCCGGACCACCAGAGCACCGCAGTGGGCGGGAGCTGGGTTTGCACTGGCACTTTAATCCCTAATCTAGAACAAACCCTGGGACACTGGCCATTCCCCGGCCTGGGATCTCCCAGGACACTTTTATAGCCCTTATCGCTGTAGTCACTGAGTATCTCACACTCATTCCTGCAGCTGAGGCTCCCAGCCCCGGGAGGCAGGGAAGGGTTATCATCTGTTTTCCAGATAAGGAGCTGAGTCATAGGAGAGATTAAGGGTCACACAGCAGAGCCGGAAATAGCACCCAGCTCTGTCGAGTGCAATAACCACTAGCCCATCCTACCTAGCCCTTGGCTACGGGGCATGAGAGGCCAGGAGAGATAGGCAGTTCAGTCTCAGGGTCTGCCCTGGTTTTCCTTGCCTTAACAAGCAATTGCATTCCCCGTTAGACACACACACCAGCTACATGTAGCCAGGAGACACAGCGCGACCTGAGCTTCCGCTTGGTTTGATTTTGGGGCAGGCAGAGGGAGACTAGAGCAGAGAGATGGCCAGACACGCTGGGGCTTTCCCCGCTGCTCAGGCTGGCCACCCATTAGCTTTGTGCCACTGTTGTCCAGTTTCTAAAGCATTAACTAGTTTGTAGCTCACTTCGGGCTTACAGCAGCCCCGTGCTTTGGAACGGGTCTGTCCCCAGTGAGACTCCACGCGGAATCGGGCAAGGCGGAGAGAAAGCCAGGGACGCACAGAGCCTCGGGATCAGAGCCAGGGGCTGGCAACGTGCAGCCCGGACATCTACCCTGCCTCTGACAGAACCGCTAGTGCTGCTTCTTCCCCGTCCGAGAGGGGAACATCACCCCTCCACGCAGGGAGCTGGATCGAGTATGGATCTGGCCTCTTTGTTCCCTATTCAGGAAGAGCAGGTGCATCTCTGGAACCCTGCAGGCTGGAGACTGCCTGGGCAGGACATCAACTGTCCCTCCTCAAAGATTCCTTCCCCGAGAACCTTTGCCCAGTCGCTGTGCACGGCTAGCAGCAGACCAAGCCCTTAGACAACCTCACACTGTGCATGTGTCATCTCCTATCCCGGGGCAGAGGAGGGCCAGCGCCCCAGGGGAAAGGGCTGTCCTGAATGGCTTGTAATCTAGGACACAAAGGCAGTGCGTTCATTCAGGACTGATAAAAGCAAAACACTGCACCCTTAGCCTGTGGAATTCATTGCCACAAGACACTGAAGCCAAGAGCTCAGTAGGATTAGAGAGAGTTGGACACTGACATAGGGGATCTGGCTATGAAACAATCTTCGAGAGGAGATCAGGTGAAGCCAGAGTCTGACCGTCTTTAGGAAATATTGCAAGGCCTTCCTTTAGAGAAAGCCTTTCCAGCATAACAGTAACACCTAGCTCTTATACAGCTTTCCATCAGTACAGCAAAACGTGCACCACAACCTTGTGTGTATTTATCCTCACAGCCCCGTGAGTTAGAGAAGTGCAGGTGGGGAAACTGAGGCACAGAGACTTGCCCAGGATCACCCAATAGGCCAGTGCAGAGCTGGGAATGGAACCCAGAGCTCCTCACCCAGAGGCCAGATCCCTACATCCTGTACCACATGGTCACTTCTCTTTGCAAACTCCCCTCCCCTCCATGTGGCCCATCTGACGGCTCCGGAGACGGCTGCCTCTGCCGGCAAGATCTACTCAGGGCAGCAGAGCACAAGGCTGGGTGGATGGGGGGAGAAGGGTTCAGCCACTGAGGCCCAAGGAGAACCGCAGCCAGGAGATATACGGTACATCTTGGTGGAAAGGTATAAGCTAGGATGGAAGAGAGAGACCCACTTCCCTGCATGTTAGCAGCTGGCCTCAGCTCCTCTGTGCTCCGTAAACACTGCCAGGCACGTGAGAGCCCTCTGCTAGCTAGCGCACACCTCACAGGCACACAACAAAACGCAGACCAGACGGCAAAGGTGGGACCTCCCGGGGAAAAAAAAAAAAGGGGGGTGGGGCTGGGGGAGGGAGCCAGCCCCACATGTAAATAAATGTTCCTTACATGAAGTTTTATTTCTTTCCTGTTAGGGGAAGGACGTGGTTATGACAGAATCTTGGAGGAGGAGGGCAGAGTAATGGCCCAAAGGAAATTATGCACATTCAGAGCTTGGAATTAGCTTTCCCAGCCAAGACTAAGTCCGGCTGTGCCAAAGCAATACCCCGGGGGCCAAGGAAGCCGGAGCAGTGGCAGCCCAATCCCAGTGCCACTCTGTGCGCCAGACCAGGGGAGAGATCATTTGGGTCCCACCAGAGGGAGTCTGGTGCCCAGGGTGCAATGGGAAAGAAAGGTCCTGTCCGCATTGCGAGGGGGCTGCAGATAAGCCGAGCCCTCCCCGCGCAGGTCTGCAGCTCGCTAGGGAAGGTCTGTTCTCAACCACGGGGAAGCCTGTCATCAGTCACAGTCTGGTGAGAGCTGGGTAGCACCACGGAGCACATTCCCTTCAGCCGCTGCAAACCCAGTGAGCGACTTCGCTGCTTTGACATCACACGCTACAGGCCAGACGTGCTCTCCGCTAGAGCAGTTAGCGCCAGGCATTTCCTTTAGGCTGTTCTGAGGCTAGGTTGCTGCTTCACCTGGGCAGGTGTGGCGGTTCCCAGCAGCAGGGGGCTGACCAGTCTGACACGCCACCCCCTGAAGCAGCTGACAACAAAGGCTCCCCTTCACTAGAAACCGCTGTAGCACTTGGATGACGCCCGCTCCAGAGGGCTGGAGGAAGCGTTCCTCTATCCACACCAGGCAGGGGGAGGGAGGAAGGAATCCCCAGATATGCCCCCTTAGAACTTGCCTGCCCCAGCACGTGGGACGTGCGACTCTGCCACACAATGCTGCTCGCACGCCAGGCCCTGTGTTACCACGAGCACTGCCAAAGCCTCTGCGCAGAGGAGTCGCTTGTGTGTGCACAACGCCTGCTGGCCGTGCAGCATCCCGCCGCTTGCTAGGAACCCCACACTAAGATCTCACCACGGGCGCTGGTGAAACAGAGGCGAGTTCAGGCAGGTTTCCTTAGCTTGCCCCATTGGCCTGTCTGTGCCGCAGCCTACATGGCTTTCCGGTGACACCCCCCCACTCATTGCCACTCCCTGCACACCAGGGCCACAGCAGCAGCCGCTGTGCAGCAGGCCCACAGGGGTGACTTCAGGACATTGTCCTCCACTCCGAGCTCCCAGCCGCCCACCAGGAGCCGGCAAGGGCCTGGATGACTGATGTGCATTACCCAGCTCAGCGCACGCGCTCTGCTCTCAGACAGGACTCTGCTGAGCGCTCTTGGCCCAGCCTCAGAGCCACCAGCGTAAAACAGAGAGAGAGGACCCCACGTGCCCCTCCGTGTTCCGCAGCACGTGCCCTCGTGTGGCGCACTACCCCACCACGTGTCTCCAGACATTGGCAGGGTGCGTCACTTTGTTGTTGCGCCGGCTAAGAATCAGAAGAGGCCCTGTCTGTTCCGCATGGATATTAAAGGTACCACAATAAAACCAGTCTTGTTTGGATTGCAGTAACCCCAGCCAGGGTCAGGGACCCGTTGCACTGGGCGCTGCATGAACACAAACAGGAGACGGTCCCTGCCTCCAACAAGAAAGATGGGGAGAGGGGAAGCCTGTGTGCAGATGTAATATCTCCTTGGGCGCGCGCACACCCAGAGCTAGCTGCATTTCAGCGGAGCGTTATGTAAAATGCTTTGGGATCCTTGGGACAGGAGAGGGGCTATAGAAGGGCTGCAGTATTATTAGATACTGACAGCAGCGACTGTTGTCAGCAAAGGTTTGTAAGTTACTGCAGGTCTCTTTTCCTTCCAGTCCCACAAAGCCCCACTCCTCAGCTTCTCCTGTAAGAACGACTTACATGGAGCAAACGCCCCACAGGCGTGGGTGGGCTCAGCCCCTCCCTGTTTTACACAGAGGATAAGTGAGCTGCCCAAGGCCCATAGTGGCAGTACTGGGACTAGAACTCAGGAGCTCTCGGCGCCGCCGGCCCAGTGCACTAGGCAAAGCTGTGTCCTTTGGAAGTGAAGAAGAATCAGCGGCCCCAGAAGAGGCTGGAAGTCATGGTGGGACAGTGGTGGTGCGCTGGGAGGTGCTGGCTAGAGAGATCATTCAGGCCTTGTTGCATGGCACACTGTCTGTCCTAGGGTTTTCTGGCCTAGGGCAACGTCTCCTGAGTAACACGGCAACCTGCTTCCGTGCCATCAAGGATCGGCTCAAATGACATCTCAAAACAAGGCGAGGAGCCTCCTTAAACAGGTCCGTGTAAACACTGCCATCGAGCCTTTTGAGTGTTTGCACAACACCAGGGGCAAGGCCAAGGGACTCCTGACAGCTCTGCACATTGGCAAAAGGGGATCCAATACTCCGCTTGCAAGCCCCTGGGGCAGTATTCAGCTGCCAGCCCCCAACATCCCCCCCCACCTGGGGCAAGTAGCATTTGAGTCTACCCAGGAGCCGGTGAAGGCAGGGAGCCAGTCTGGCGGCATGAGGATTGAGCTACGCATTCTGAATGGAGAAGAGAGCTCCCAAGTCAGGATGCATGGCCTAGTGGCTAGAGCATAGGGCTGGGGGGAGGGGGGGGGGTCAGCTACCATTCCCAGTCCAGCTCCAGACTCGCAGGGTGCCATTGGGCAAGTCACTGGACGAGGTCTCATTTCTACCTCTGCGAAATAGGAAGACACCCCAGCAGACCCCCAGGAGCTGGCGAGGATTAACCCGAGTGCTCCGAAGCCCTCGGATGAGAGTAACTACAGAGGGAGCAGCATTCCCAACCCCTAAAATCCACCTGACAGCCAGCTGGGGAGGGTCCCACCTACGACCAACACAGCTGCGCAGAGGTGCTAACAAGCGGTGCACTGCCGGACAGGACCTGCAGCTGTGGGCAGCACATGGCCACTACCGGCCCTGGCATACACCATGCTTCAATGGGCCCCTCCGCACTGCACACTGGGACATGCAGTCTGTGGGGCCCCAGCCTATAACCAAGTTTAGGGTAGCTGCAATGTGGTCCTTTCTGTATAACAGTAAGGGCATCCCACGCATCCCCCAGGGTCCTGGAAAGATTTCATCCCTCCTGGGACCCCGCAGCTAGTCTCTACAGGACCAGGTATCTCGGACAGGCTCAGTGATTCCAGCCCCCTAATGCCTGCAGATCTCAGCCCTGCATTCCTCCCCCAGCCCCCTGGCCCTCACTCTGGTACTGGCCTCTCCCCGCTCCCAGTGGGTTTCCAGCCCCTCTCCTGCATGGGAAACACCGAAGAGCCGGGCAGGTTACACCCAGCAATGCCTCTCCCCCAACAGGAAGGTAAACAGCCACAGGTGCCTCTGCGCAGCCGGCCCATCGGCAGTGTTTGCCTTTCGGATGTTTTCCCAAGGCAGGTTTAGGGGCCTGACGCACTCACTGAGCTTCTCTTTGACTCCACTTCCAGCCCAGCCCCAGCTCCCCCTCCCCCCAGTCCCCACAAGGGAACAGAGCCCCTCGCCGAAAGGCCCATGCTGGATCTGGCCCAGTGTCGATGGAGCCTCCCACAGCAAGGGACGAGGCTGGGCCGAGAAGGGGAGATGAGCTTAAATCCAATGGAATTTCGAACAAGGTTGCTGCAGCCAGACCTCCTTCCTGAGCAGAGCACACACCTCAGTTAGAGAGGGCCAGGCAACGCTCTGGCGCCCGAGGAGAGGAGAGCTGCTGAAATAGCCGTTTGTAATTGCCTAGCAAGAGTAAATAAGGAATGTCCTGGTGGAGTTAACACACAGGCGCAGCAGCATCAGCCCAGAGCAGCCAAGGTCCTTGGGGCTGAGCCCGGAGGGTTCGGCCACAGGACGCTCATATGACACCCAGAGCACCTGGGCGGCTGGATGGGCAGAGAATGTGCCAGGCTCCCAGAGACAGTACAAACGCTCCAGAACTTGGATCCGGATTGGATCTGGGATGGGGCCTCTCATTAGCAAATGCACCCGGCCAACGACGCCAGCCTGTCCCCATCTCCCATAACTGCCTCTGCACTTGCTTCCTCCCCATGCATGGGGCACCCTCCTGGGCTGGGCAACGAGGCAACTCCCTCGTCAGCACTGAAATTCCTCCCCAAGACCTACTTGTGACAGGTCACTTGCAAGGAACTAGCTCCCAGCGGTGAGAGGAAGCTGGGAACACTTACAAACGGGTTATGGCATCAAACGGAGGCCAATTCTCTGGCCTCTTGCACCACCTCTTCTTGCCTGTGTGGTCTCCTGATGGGGAGAGCTCGCAGCCTAGGCCTCCCCGGAGGTCTGTGCAGCATGTAGCATGTTGCGGGCACTAGCAAGAACAGGCAGCACCATCCGCGTAGGCTCTCGCCAGCTGTTTGGACACTGCCGCAGCCTGGCAGAGCCGGTGCAGCACAGCGCAGCTTTCAGCTTCCTGCCACACAGCGAGTCTTCCCGGGCACTGGGTCTCGCTCCTGCCCAAGCTGAGCCATCCCCACCCCCCACAGCTGCCAACTCATTGTCTTACTGGGGAATGGTGCAATAGGGGAAGTTTTCTTAAAGCCCGGTGCTTATGCGACTATTTCAGCTTTCATTACAGAGAAGAAAAGTAAGTGTCTAGACCTGGTTTTTGGCTACAAAAGTTAGGGGGGGGAGGGGAGGGGGGAGCCACAACCCAAGCATGACCTGAAGGCTTTAAAAAAAACAAAAACCCCCAAAATGGACCAGAACATTGATTCATACAGTATTTAAAATCCTGTGATTTTTGGGGCCTGACTCCTGAACATTTGCAACTGGCAATGCTGCCGCATCTAGCCAGGAGCTCCCTTGCTTTGAGCAATGGGGGGAGAGGGGTTGTGTTCCCCCAACACCCCTTTGTAACCTCCTGGGGTGGGAAGCCTGGCCCCAGAGTGACCCAGTTAAAAGCCCTGGCAGCATCTCACACACATAGCTCCGGCTTGCTTACCCAAACCCTCCATCCCACGGAACTCCCTGCTCTCCCAAAACACCCAGCCCACAACCACCACGAATGTCGCTGGGAATGCCCACAATCGCTCCGTGTCCCCCCGCGACACTGGGGTAATCCAGGGTGCATGCACATCCACCCCAGCAGCCACTTCTCGACGCAGAGGTCACTACACAACCTGACCAAACAACTCGCTCCGAGCTCCTCCCTGCCCGGGCGACTTCTCCAACAGGAAGCCCATTCAGTCCCGCGACGTCCATAAGAATGTTCCTGGCACGCAGCACACGGTGATCCCGCCACGCAGACACGAAGCGAGTGCGGGACAGCTGGCTCTCTTTATTTTCCCTTCTTGCAGCTATAATGAAATCCAGCACCAGGAAGCTCAATGTGTGCCGGAAACCACAGTGCAGGGGCAAAGGGGGCTTTTATTTGCCTTCGATAGTATATATTTTTAATGATTTCTTTTTAAGAGCCCTTAAGCTAAAATTCCTTGGCCTCCATTAAGCTTGTTGTTCACTCTCTCCAAAGACCACGTGTGAGCTCACACCCGGGAGGTGAGACGGGAACAAGAGTCATTGTCCTTGCAGGGCGGCTGCATCCCTTGGTACCTCTGCTGCATCAGGCATTTGGGGGTGGGCGGGAGAAACTCAGCAGGTTTCCTCCTTGGAATGAGAGCCTCCCGGAGAGCACGCCTGGCGCATTATATGAAAGTGGAGCGCACTGCAGCTGAGAGCCAGGGCTCCGACAGCTGGCATGCTCCAGGACACTCGATGTCAGGCAGCCAGGCTGCTGTGACTGATAACATTTGGCAAGGGAGTTAGCCGTGGGGACACAGGCAAGATCTCTAGCTCGGAGTTGGCACAAGCAGCCCTTGTTGCCACCTACACTGCAGGCTGTTGGCTGCATTGGGCCCAGATTCACGAAAGCTTTTAGCCTCCTCTTGTTGCAGGCCCCAGTTTTTAAATCAAGCCTAACCCAGTGCTGGCAGCCCCTGCACCCGAGCCAAGGGCATGGGCACCTTCTAATCTCAAAGCAGCTGTTTGCCAGCACATGGACTCCTGCGCTTGGTAGGGCTATCGCCACACAACTCCTGGGGTGCTTCCCGTCCCCCTCTGTCATCAGTACACGTCGTCTTCCCGTCTCCTGGGGGCTGGAATACTTCGGAGTCATTCTGGCTGTTGGGTTTAGCCCAGGGGGGCTGATGGCCTGCGATGTCCAGAAGGTCAGACTTCATGATCTTGTGGTCCCTTCTGGCCTTAAGCTCTCTGACGGTTAGAACACAGGACTGGGGGTCAGGACTCCTGGGTTCTAGTCTAGCTCTGCCCCTGACTGGCGCAGTGAGGACCATGGGCAAATCACTTGGGGCCCCACGTTTCAGACCGGTGTAGCAAAGCTCAACACCTAACCCCATATTGAAGCTCCACAGCAAGCGGGCAGGTTTCCAGACGGGGAAACCCCTAGCTCCTGTTGAAATCAATATGGACTTGGGGGGCTCCTTGTACCCACCCAAGCTGAGCCAGGCTCCCCATCTGTACGATGCAAACAATTCACCCTACGCTCATGAGGCTTTGTTAACCTCAGCCCAGTATTCAGAGGGGAGCAGCCTGTTCTTACCGCTCTACGTTTGGGGCTTCCCATGCCCTTGCCTGCAGCATGAGAGGCCTTGAATGTCCCCCTCCTCCCCCTAACTTGTCGGTGCAGGCCAGAAGCCCTCAAAGGCTGACCGTAGGAGGAAGCCCTGGCTAGAGCACTGACCAGTACGGAATCCATGGTAACAGGGAACATCCTCGACGAGAAAGCAGGGGCTGGGATAAAGGGGAGACGGGGGCACATTGATCAGCTCTTGGGGCTGGTCTGAATTCAGGGCTGGAGAAAGAGCTGGGAGGTTGAAGTCCTTCATTTAGCTGCAGAGTGAGGAATGTGGTTGCTGATTCCACTCCACGACGCTCGCCTGGGCAGGAGACAGAACTTGCTCCAGGGCTGGCCTGAGACTGTGGAACGAATGTCCGCAAGAACTAACGAGCATCCCAAACCTCCCCGCTTCGGCGCCAAGTAGCAGGCACATTTCTTTGACCTGCCTTCAGCAGATAGCACCATCGGTGTGTGTGTACTGTACAAAACTCCAGAACCAGAGGCGGCTCCCCGGCACATCTCTCCCCCGGGCAGAGGAGAAACTTGCACCAGAGCGTGCTCAGATACCACAGTGAGGCGGGGGGAGAAGAACCTGTGTACAACAGGCTTGAATCTGCAGGGCCGATGCAGCAGCTAGTGGCAGTGTGAGCTTTCCCCACGCTGGTGAACATGTCTCAACCCCACCCCGACGGGCCACCCTCCGCCTGCCTGGCAAGGAGAGAGAACAGGGTTCCTCACTCTTCCAGCCAACCAAGCCCTGAGCTCTTTGCGGAGTCAGCCAAGAAGAGGCCAGCTGTGAATTTTTTGTGACGTGGACCCCTGTCCCCTGAGCAGCAGGCAGGGACCCGTGGCATGCATTTCACACCAGACACAGGGCAGAGATGGCTTTTAGCCTCTGCCCCCCTGGCCCAGTTTGGAGCCAGCTGCCTAGCAGTGAAGGGCAATGGAAACCAGAACCGGTCCCCCATTCCTTGGGCCGTGCAGCCCACAGAATTCAGCATGCACTGAGTGACTTGCGCACGACGCAGTTTGTTTAAAGGTCTCAGACCAGGGGCCAGCATCCAATCAAAACCTGAAACCGGGCTCCTCCTGCTCTAGGCAGCGCCCAATGGCTCAGGAAGTGCGGCAGTATTTCCTCGATGCAGGTCCCCAGCAAACGCCTTCTCACATTAAGCATGTGCCTGCCCTCACTCAGCCTGCTGGCTACACAGGGAGGGACTCAGAAAGGTCTGAGGTCATATGGAAGTCGGGCTGCTCCACCATCATTCTCACCCGAGACACCAGCCCAGAGCCAGCCGGCAGCTTGAGTCAGAGCAGAAGCTCTGCTTGGCTGCAGCAAGGCATTTCATTCTGCCCCTCTCTTCTGTCTGCGGCAGGGAGACAGAGAACGGGAGCAAGAAGCCTGGGACTGCAGCCCCTGGGGCCAGTCAGGGATGGAGCTTGTATGCAATACTATAATGTAAACACCACCACAGCCACTGAGTCAGTCACTCCAACGTGGAGGGCCATTCCAGCACCCGACTGGCCTGAGAGTGCCCAGCACAGGAGGACTCTCCCCTTCTCCTAAAGGTAGAAATAATTCCTTCCCAAATGGCAGCATGGCTACATGCTAACAGAGCGTCCCGTGTCAGTGCCTCCTCCATTCTCTGCAGCCTCCAGACGTAGGTGACTGACAGCTTTCTGCAATCAGTAGCCCTTCTACAAAAAACCCATAACCAAGCCAAGTGCTAATGGCTACAAACAGGCAGTTTTGCTTTCGTAGCCACCTTGCTCAGGTCAGGCCAGCACACCAAGCTAAACCCAGAAGGACCATAAAGAAGGGAAGTGCACGAACATGGTAGCACTCTCCCCGGCTATCTGACACGCAGCATGGGACCATGTAATGTTGGACCCAGGCTCTGTAGGAGAAGAGAAAGGCAGACACCTCGCAAAGCCTTTGAAATCTTAGGGCATCCCAACTAGGAGTGATCCGTTATGTGCCACAGACCACGGTGCATCTTTAGAGCAGATCGTCCTACAAGGGGAGAAGGGATCCTTTCTTTCAATGGATCCAGTACAACCAAGCCAAGGACCAAGCTACAAAACATTAAGGGAACATTCTCTAAGGAACATTCTCATGGGCGTGCTTCCATTAAAGCCAGTTGAGGGGAGGCAGAGGGGCAGGGGTTTGTTGTGGCAAATGGCAGCAAAACAGCTGGAAAAATGTACCACTCCCTAATGATGATGTTTTCATTTAGGGTAATCCAAGGGCAATGGCCTCTTCTGAAAGCAGCACTGATCCAGGGCTCCGCAGCAGCAGCGCTCACACAGCTGAAAATGAACCAACAAACCAACCAAACCCATGCAGCATTTGTTCTCTCTCAGCAAGTCCCAGCCAGACCAGCTCACACAAGTCAGACACCCCCTCGGATGGGAACATTAAAGCAGTGTTCCTTCTGCTCCTTACGGCACAGGGATCAAGCGTCTGCTGCTGGAAATTAGCTGACAAGTCGGTGACTCATGATACAGAAGAGAATCCAATTCACTGCCCACTCCCAAAGCTTGAGTGACTTCTCCAGGGCTAAGGGGGCAAGAATATGTTTGCGTGGATGCAGCCGCTGATAGGACTGAGTGTACCCACAGAGCAGATGGGAGTAGAGGTGGCACTTTCCTGATTGCGGCGCACGGAGTCTATGTTCGCTCTCTAATTGGAACATGCGGTGACTGTGCGAGCAACATCTGATAACCCCTTATTCAATGGCAGCTGCTAGGCATGCAACCCATTCAAAGCCGGCAGCCACAGGACCCAAAGGAGCAGGGGCAGGGCCATGGCTGGCATAGAGCAGAGAAGCACCGTTGGCTTCCATCAGCCCAGGAGCTGGCCCTAGATTTCACTTACTAAAAAGAAATTACTTCATTTAAAGGGTCTTAAGAAAACCTGTGAAATCAGCCCTGTGAAATCAGAAAAGCTGTTGAATGTAAAATAAAACTGTTCTCCTAGGAAAGAAGCCCACGTACCAAATGGCAAGACATAAGCATTTGGATATCTGTTACATCAACAAACCTGTTCAGAGATAAACCCCCGCCCATCTGTGTTACCCTGCGCTGTCGCAGCCCTGCATGCAGGGAGCTGCCACTCCAATGTCTGCCCTGCAGGATCTTCACACGGCCACAAGCCAGGAAGCTTTTCAGAGACAGACCAACCCACCCACCCCTTCCCTCTCCAGTAATGCCAGCTGTTTTAGACTGTGATTTCCAACAGGAGTCCAAGGGAATTAGGCACCAAATGCCACTGAAAAGCCCTTACTTTCAAATGAGGTGTAAAAGTCACAGGCCGGAGCACTGCACACGTTGAAATGGTCCTTTTCATCTCACAGGAGTGCAAAACACGCCACCAGCTTGCACACTCCCCAGTGACCGCCCACCCACTGCTGACATGGAGCCACTCGTGGAGCAAAATGCAGCTGCTGCTGCTTACCAACACCTGCAACTGGTTAATTAGCAATAACGACCCCTGGTGCCACGCAGGGATCGATAAGCCCCTTCCAAAGCTGGGGAAGGAAGGAACATTATCCCCACTGTAGGGAAGTTACCATTTGAAGACCACATGCAGTCCAACTGCAGTCGGAATTCAGGTTGGCGGATGCACGGCCGCTGATTCCAGTTGAGAAAGGCTTTTCAAACAGCCAGAGTGCCGCACCCACTTGGAAACCTCCCCCCCTTCTAACTGCCCGGGTGCCAGCCGTGACTCCCGACTAGGGCCAAATGAGCCCACTAGGCCAGGCATGGACTGGAACACAGGGGAGCTGGGTTCTCTCCACAGCTCTGCCACTGAGCTGCTGGGTGACCTTGGGTGAGACACTTCCCCTCTCTGGATCTCTGTCTTCTCTCCCACCCTTGGTCTGTTTAGATTCTAAAGCTCTTTGGGGCAGGGACTCTTACTCCGGGTTTGCATTCGCACGTGGTGCAATGGGACCCTGGTCTCTGCTGGGGGCACCTGGCATTGCCATAGCACAAAGTGTTAGAAGAAAACAATAATTTGGAGATGATTGAGAAATTGTATGGGACTGAGCTGGTAACTGATCCAAGATCACCCTAGTATCTGATCTCCAATCAGAGCTCCTCTTCCCATCCTAAGACTCCCTTAATTTCTGCTCTGCATGCAGCCTAGCTCTCAAAACTCCACTAATGGACAGTCGCAGAGGAGTTCTGATGTATGGAGATTGTATATTAATTTTTCCTGGTAGTTCCAATCCCACATAATTACAGGATGGGCAGAGGCCTGGAGCCAGGCAGTTCCGGATCTGTCACACTGTTGTAAATCCAGAGTGACTTCACAGAAGTGGGTGAAGTTCCTCCCGGGGAAGCAGTGATTAGAATCTGGCCCTTATCCTTGTAACGTTTGCCTGTGGTGAGCAGGTGTTCCTCCCTTCATCTCCAGAGGTCAGACAGAAAGGAAAAAAGAATCACCTAGTTATTCATGGGGCTACCAAAACCAAGCTCCAGGCCTGATCCCAGTGTGACACTGAGTGACCAGCTGGGTAAAATATACCGCCCCGGTCACTCTAAAACACTCTCACAAATATCGGCTTCGCTTGGCTTCACACAGGCTTTGTAGTTGCTTCTTCAACCACTTTCTTAGACCCAGAAGGAGCGTCACTGTTAGTTACAATAGCTCCCTTTGAATCAAGCAGAGTAACACCCTGAAATGCTCTTTGCTCATTTAAATGAGGTGCAGGTTCCTACTGAGAAGCGGTTTGCAGCAATTATTACCCTCTTCCCTGCCCCAATTGTCAGCAAACCATGCGGCTAGTCCACGGCCACCTATCAGCCCAGATAGCATCACTCTGACAGGAGTCTGGCAAGGATTTTTTTCACCCTCTTTTAAATTGGGCTTGTACCTTTTTTCCTTCTTTATGTGGGAGGAAAGAAGTCTGAAAGAGTGATTGGTTTTAAAGTTTTCAGAGTAATAGCCATGTTAGTCTGTATCCGCAAAAAGAATAGGAGTACTTGTGTCACCTTAGAGACTAACAAATTTATTGTAGCATAAGCTTTCGTGGGCTTCTTTTGTGTTTTTCTTTTCCTGTTTGGTTTTTAACCTTTAAAATATCAGGAGTGATAAAGAAAACACCACCTAGCTCTGACAGCACATTTAGTCAGTAGATCTCAAAGCAGTTTACAAAAGGAGATCAGTTTCATTATCCCCATTTTACAGATGGGGAAACAGAGAGTGTGGCAGAGGCACCCAAGTCTCCTGAGTCACAGTTCAGGGCTCTATCTATTAGACCATACTGCTTGGCTCACTGGGGGGATTTGTTGTGGGTTTCAGAGGATGTATGTTATGAGCTCTCACACTAACTGAAGGCCAGCAGTGTTAAATCTTAGCAAAGACTTCCTTTCTCCAAAGTGTTGATAAGTCATTGAAGTTAAATATGCACTAAAATACATCTGAAGCAAGCCAACAAATCCTTTCCTCTCCCCATTGCTCAACTTCCATGCTTGGCTCTTGCAATGGTCTCCTTTTACTAATTCTCACCACCATAGTCTTCCCATCTAGATGGGACCTGAATTTCTAATGATATATATAGATATATATAGATATAATTAAAAAACAAAAACAGAAAAAAAATAAATAAAAAAACCAAACACACCACCCATGCAAAGCGAAAACACAAACCCATCTTCCAGCCTTCCTTCTCCACCCTAAAGCAGCTAAAAAAGACACAAAGCCCATATTTAAATCCCTAGTTTGTAACTCATCTTTAAAAAGGGCCCTAAAATGACCACATTTCCCTTTCAGCACCAGCTCCCTACAAATCTCTCCCCCTCCTGTTATGCACCACGATCTGTTGGGGGACAGTGGGACCTTAATTCATTTCCCCACCCCCTACAAACCACATACACATCAGGGAAATTACCTTTCACTTTCCATTTAGAACACACACACACAGCCTGAGAGAAATCATTAACTCAGCAATCGCTTACCATGTTTGTCTATTTTTGTCCATTTTACAAAGTGTAAAATTAGCAACTTCTTTGTCACCTGACCTACCTGTCACCACTTCAGCTATTCACCCCCAGCAGCAGTGTACATTAAGCTGCAGGCAGCAGGGAAGAGAGAGAAGCTAGGTGTAAAGCAGTAAGATTTGGGGGGAGGGAGTTAGCCAACAAGTCCCCAGGACTGCCCATATGGATACAGCAAACTGGTGACAAAGGTGTTCTTTCCACCCAGATGTGAAACTTTGAGTTATGCCAGAGAAATCACCTGTGAACGGTTGTTTTGTAACAATGGCTTAGTCTGAGGCACTGGTAGATTGGAGCTGAAGTAGCATATCTAATTAACAGCTTCTAACACTCCAGTCAAGCTAAAGCCAGGGTACTTTAGTCACAGCCAGGTTAAGGGGGGGAAGAGTTCAGGCCACATCTACATGGGAGGTACACCAGTGTAACTTAGCTTTTTCCAGCAGAAGCTGCCCTGAGCCCATCCACAAATTGTCTTGTTTGTGGTTTATCTTGTGCCTCGTACCAGAATCGTTAAACCGCTTTGGAAGCAGCTTTGCTGTTTCAGTAGGTGTCCTACTGTTGGAAGGTTTGCGTGGATGCATCCTCATGCCAATTTGACCACACTGCTTCAGTGAGTCCTCCCACCGCTATCCCACACTGCACTGGTTCACATCTGGACTGGCCTCTCTACTGACCCTGGGCCAGATGTTCCCACTGTTTAAATGCTGCAGGTACACCCCTATGAGCATCGATTTGCAACTCAAGCTCATGGCAAGTACATAGATTCATAGTCTATTACGTCACTCACGCTCCATACTTCCTCATGGCACAGTCTTCTAAGCCATCCCTCATTTAGGGGCCAGTCGAAGGCGCAAAGACACAGACCTTGCCCACGCTGGGATTCGCCAAGATTTCAGCCGCTAGTGCAGACAGGCAAAGCGCCGCTATGCTGCAATTACTGGCACAGCTTACCCTAGCTCCCAGCAGGGGTGCGCACCAGGGTAGCTACAATGGTGGTTGGAATATGGACAGCTGCCCAGTGCAATCTCAGGATTTTAAGAAGGGCCGGGCTCATGGTTTGTGAACGCTTGAGGTTGGGAATACCGCTGACAGCGCAAAGGGCCCTGAAAGTGCAGTGAAGCCCCGGCAGCCTGTCAGAGCGGTGTAAAGGGGCCCCAGAGTATGAGGATCCTGCCCGAATGGATACACTGAAGGTGGCTGGGGGCACTGGCTTTGGGGAGGGAAGTCAGGAAATTCTGGCTCCCGAATCGCACAGCCTCTAAAGACTCCACCCAGAACACCGACGGCCCCAGGAAAGCTGTCCCAGATCCCTAAACCCTCCAGAGTTTGCAGCTTCTCCTTTAGCACTGGTCACTGTTGATCAGTAACCGTTTGGCAGACCGAGACGTCCGTTCCAGCTGCACTCCAACCAGCTTGAGACACACGCAGCTCTATCTGCCCTGGGCAAGGGCGAGGCCTTGCCCACAGACTCTGGCCTGGCTACGCACTTTCAAGTGCCATGGTCCCCGTGGGGAGGAGTGCACGAGCTAGATCAGAGGCCCTGCCTGCCAGAATCGGCAGGGGGCAGTCAGGTCACTGCGGATTCACCCCCAGCGATGCTGGCAGGCCATTCACAGCGACCGACAGGTAGCCAGCTCCACAGAAGGAACCCAAGGCACTAACCTGGCTTTTACAGGCAACAGGCCTAGTCATCCCACCACGGCAAGAAGCTTAAACGGAAACAGGATCAGGCACCGTTCCACAGAGCGGAATCCCTTTGACCAACACTGGGGCACAAGGCAGCAGCTGCTTTCTCTCCTAGCACCCGGCACAGCAGCTCCAGACCAGACTCCTATCTCCAGCTGGAACAGCAGGAGTGGGGACGGGACGTATAGGGAGGCAGAATATCCTTGTCCAATTGGCCAGGACTCCAGGGTTATCACCGCCGCAGGATCTCTAATGGCTGCACGCAGGCAGGGCCTTGACTCTGCCACGCACCCACGTTTCGGTCCCCCCCATAGCGCATACAGAAGTGTTTTTCTGGCCCTGAGACGAGGCTCCCCCAATGCTGCCCTTGGGGCAGTCAATTGCCACTGAGGCAGAGAGGTTTTCGCACAGTTGCCATTTTACAGTGTTGGCTATGAAGACACCAGCTGCTGCTTTATAGTCCTGGAACCAGCAGCTCAGCCTGGAACCGAGATTCCATCGGAGCCCGCAGCTAATGCACAGTGGAAAAAAGCCCTGCAAAGAGAGCACCTAACACCTTGCTAAATACGCTGCCAGGCCTTTTTCATGGGATACTGATCAAGTCACAGCACTTAAAGGAGACTCAGGATTCCAGAAACACAGGCATGTATTTCAGTACTGTAGGGTTAAACTCTAGTGCATTTTATGGAGGCAGGGATATTTCTACAATGACATTTGGATCAAGTCTTTCCAGATGTCATGCTGGCCGGCATGCAGAAGGGACAGGCGAAGTCACAGCCCTAAACCATCTCTGCCAAGCTTACACTAGCCCAAAGCCGTAGGACCAGTTATTCACCCCTAGGCTCACCCCAACCTCAAATGCACAGGAGTCACAAGCAGGTATTTGGGTTACGTTGGGTGTCGAGACAGCCCGCCCTCTCCAGTAGCATTTCAGACACCCCACTTCATGACCAAACACACAAAAGGATGTACCCAAATGACCAGAGAAGAGACAATCCAGCTGCCCAAGGAACAACAATTAGAATCATCACGTTGTTTGATGGTAGCAGTAGAACAATGCCCGAGAAAAATAAATCCCCCCCCTGACCTTTTTCATGCCTCGCAGGCCAGACTTGAGCTCGGATCCGCCTCTGAAGACTTTCAAAGCTGCATTTGGACCCCCAGCGCCTGTTTAAATTAAATGGGAACTTGGCATCTGAATCCCCTAGGCACCTTTGAAAGACCGAGTCCAAATACTTTTATCCATAATAAGCTCATTGGAATAGATCATGACCTAGGGTGTCCAGGGGATTTGAACCCTGATCTCCTTGGCACTTGAGACACTTTTGCCATGAGCTAGCTACTGTACATTGGTGCTGCTCCTTAGTGGCACGAACTGTTCGCTGCTCTGAGGTGCAGCAGCAGCAGCTCATTCGTGCAAATCATTCCTGAAGGATTCCGGTAGCTCAGGTTTCCAGCCTTGGAAGACTGGGAATCGGAAAAAGTAAACTCTGGATCTGTCCAAGGTCAGAATGCACGAGGGGACCTCCCACCCACCCCATCCAGGATGACAAGTCAGGGAAAGGAACCGTTATCAAGCCTGAAAGGAAATCACCTCACTGCACTTGAATAGCAGGACCGGCCGTTGAGATACTTTCCTGCCTCCATCAGAGAACAGCTTGTGGTCATCTTGTGCTGAAATGAACACACTATTTCTGTCTGAGCTTTTATAGTTGCTCTGCCTCCTATTAAAACTGTCTCTGTTTCTGATACTAGTAATTTACAAGCGATGCATTCCTGCCTGGTGTTTCGCCTGCCTAACAATGAGCTTCCTTGGAAGAAAGAACTAAGCAGAGGGTCTGCGCTACAGTGCTCTGGTGAAGCCAACTCACACCAGCTCAACTTTGACTTGAGTTAGCATGGGCCAAAAGGAGCTTTCATTTGACATCCGATGGCTTAAGTGAAAAGAGCTGAGGAGCTTAGTTCAGGAGACAGGTGCCCATATACTATACGAGTAGCAAGGCAGCTCACAAAGCACACACCACTATGAATGCGGGTCTTGGCTGGAAGGCAAAGGGCTAAATGAGCCACAGAGTCTGAACTCTCTTCTGTAGAGATGGTTCTCCCAAGCTACAGGCTGAGGCACAATTAGCAAGAAAGCTTCCCCGCCACTTGGCGTGTACAAATATAGGAGTGTGTGGCAAGTAGTGTTCATGGGACACTGTTCTCCCACAGTATAGCCTAGGTAGCGACACCACCAAAGCCTTCCAAGTGTAGAACTGGCCTAAGCCTCAATGAAAGGCAACAGGACTGGCTACTAACTCCCTGTTTGCCTTCTGGAAATGGGACTTTGATGCCTTTGAAAATTTCACCTCCAACATTAAAAAAAAAAAAAGTACATAAGAGTTTAGCATTACTGGTATCCCTCTGCAATTCCTGCATATTTACCACACTCAAACAATCAGTGGCCACTTTACATTAAGGGTTTAAAGATAAGGAAGGTAAAACCATCTTTGTGGTGCAATGGGTGAAAATAAAGAGATGCCATCTCCCAGTACACCACACCTGGTTAAAATGTACCACGACCAGAATTTCTGTTGTGATGTCTACAGCACAGTCACATAAAATATACCACACTACATCAGGTCAGCAGCATGACCACTTTTCTCTAGCATAATAAATTAGATCAAATCTCATGAAACAGACCATCTGTAGAATATCAATGAAAGGTCAGGTAGAACACATAATCTTGGGATTCTCCTGCAACACAGCTTTAGCTTTCTGTGGTAATCAAAAGTCACAATGTGCTTTCTATATTTTTCCTTGTCTGCTTGTCAAAGTTTTGCATCCAGACAGAGCAGCAAACATGCATTTTGTGCTTCCTGTTCAAAGACAGAGCCAGAGTCCAAAGCTTAGCTCACACATGTAAATCACATTGCAGTTCTGAGGTGCAAGGGATATGTAAAATTTCCATCCCCAGGCCATAGTCATCACAGAGAAAACTTTAAACAAAAAACAAAAGACTGGTTTTCAAATGTTTGCTCTGTGGATGGCAGGTGAAAACACCAGAGGATGTTTTGTAAATGAAGCTATAAATGCTAAATATTGCAATTATAAAGCATCTTGTGGAATTACTGAGGAAACCCACTAAATCCCAGCTTCCAGATCTGTTTCCTACAGCTGCATTTCAGGTTACAAAATATCCTGTTCTCACACCCCCCCTCCCCCCTCTCAGGGCACAGTTTGCTTTCACTCAGTAAAATCAAGCGAGCAGCAATAAAGCAGCAGATGCTTCACTCCCTGTTCCCGATTTCCTTCTGTTAGTCACGGTGTCAAGGCATGTTCAGAGACACCCAAACTCATACACTCAAAATGACCCAAGTCCCAAGTTATTCTCTTACCTTCTCTGGCTTTCAGCAGGACTGTGTTGGCCACAATATTCTCCAGCTCCATAGTGATCCAGATTTGAATATGTTGCAGGAGAAAGAAGAGGAAAAAGAGATGGAAAAAGGAAGGCGCAACTGTGTTCTCGAAAGAAGTCTACGAGGTGGCTAAACTCCCCAAAAATGAATGTAGCAAACACCCCCCAAAAAAACAAACAAACAATCAAAACCCTCCTGTCTTCTTGTAGAGGAGTCACTCAGAGTCACAGAGGCCAGGATCCGGAGTCTTTGGTGGTAAAGAGGAGGCAGCACAAACCCAAAAGGAGGAAAGGATCCTTCCTAGAACGATTGCAATCCAGGATACAGGACTCCCCGCGGCTCCTTCCCCTCCACCTCCTCCCCAGCCCCCCCGCACCCCGGGAACGGGATCTCCGGCTCGTGAGAACAGCCCCCTGAACGGAGTTTGGGGGCACGGGGGTCATCAACGTTGGGGGGGAAAAACACCCCCAGGGGAAGATGCTGGGGTCCAGTCCCTTGAGTCCAGGGCAGGTTAGGGGCTCAGGATTTCCCCCACCCCCCCAGTGTAAATCCAGCTCCCCACGAAGGGGAAGGAGAAGAGTAGGATCCTTTATCCCCTAGCAGCAGCAGGAAATAGCATGGAATAGAACAGACTATAGCAATCTGAAACTGACTGGCTACAAAACGTTCCATGGGGGCGGGGCTTAGCGCAGCTGACGTTCCATAGGGCGGGGCCAGATGACCAACGCACAAGGATTTATGTAACTCCCCCCTCCCCCCAGAAATATACAGCCTGGAATCACAAATGCACCCTGGGTAACGTAGTTCAACCACCTCCCCCCCTTATTTGCACTTTTGCATCCCCAGTGCTGTGATTTATTATGGGGATAAGACAGAAACCTCTCCCCCACACACAGCCTGGCTCTACGGAGCTAACCACCCCAGGCTGGGAATGGCTTTTCCCCTCGCCTACATTTGTCTGTGGTTTGTATACGGGATGACCCCATTCCAGCCAGGACTGGCTGTCCCAGTGTGGCGGGTGAGGGGAGGTCCCAGCTGTCCTGGACACAGTACTGGAGTGTGGGTGGGGGCTGTGTAGTGCACACCCAGACCATGTCACCTGACAATGTACCCGGGCAGGCCCAAAATCTTCTCACCCAGCCTTCCCAGGGCAGCGGGGAAAGAAATGCCCAACTGCCAGATCAGTTCCTCACGTCTAAGGCAGACCATTTTGAAAGGGTGCTTTAGGCTGTGTGCTGTGCAGGGCCAGGAACTCCCATTTGTACCAAGTGGGCCAGTGTCTAGCATCCCCTCCCAGCAAGAGAACGGACAGCACTCCCCTGTAATCAATACTATGGGGACGTTTCTATTTGTTTTAATGAAGGCAGCTGGACACACAGACAGACCTAGTGGCTTTGCCACCTTCCCTAGCTCTCAGCCTAACCCAGCTGGTACTGCCTACGATTCCCAAACTGGCTCCTCCTAAGTGGGGGAGTTTAGGAGGCATGGAAACGGCTGCACACACTACCCGTGACACACTGTTCACCTCCACAGGCAGCTCTGTCTTCGCTTGTCCTCTGGAGGCACAATAGCCAAACCAGGACCACTGAGACAGGATTGCTTAGGATGGCACAAGAGGATGTAAACAGGGCTGACAAGGGGAAGGGAAGAGAATTAATGCTGAATAGGAAGCTTTAGTACGGGTGAAATATATAGAGTGCCATGAAGAAATAGAGGCAGCAGTGAAAACAGAGGTGCCCCGGATACATGATTTACTTGGTCTTCTCCACCTTCAGTGCCTAGGACCCCAGGAATCTCACACACAAGATCTGGCATATGGCACACAGTGCAGAAAGGGGTTTGATATGCTCATAGGAGCTCATTTAAAAACCTGCCTATTAAAGAGGCTACGGCATTTTTCACAGAACTCGAGATGTTAAATCCCAGCATCTTGGCCAAATTGTAATAGCAACTCTTTGGACCTCAGAAGGATGGTGTTAGCCACAATCATAGAGCTATATTTATTTTATTCCCCAAGTGCACCTGAACTCTAGAGTCTCCTGCTAGGTGATATCTGTCATAAACAAATTATATGTAAAGTGAATTCAATGAGAGCCAAACTTAATGTAAGCACATTGTTAATCTGTTCCCATGGAACTGGAAAGGACACTTGCAACTTAAAAAGATACATCATCTAAAGCGTTGTGCATTTGGGGAAGTGTTTTGGGTATAACATCAGGTATGAATCTAAACCAATATAATTGTACCAGTCTGGACACTCCTAATTTTGAAATAAGAGTGCCTCTTCAGTTTAGCTTGTCTTGTTTGGGAAGAGGTTTAATCTACACAGAAAAAGCCACTCTTCTACCACAGTAAGTGGGGTGTTACACCCATAGAATCCATGGAGATGAAGCATAAATTCACAGAAATGTTTCCACAATATATTCCAAACAAAACAGCTATTTATTTGAAAACATTTCCCTGCAGTGTTTGAGACCTAAGCCCAGCAGCACTATGGAACATGCAAATAAAACCTACTTCAGGGATTTTGTCTTGGCCAAGATGACAGAATTGCAATAAAATAACCCCCAGCAGGTGTGACAACCATGTGATTTTTTGAATTCTCACTGTAAAGAAATGTATCAAATGCTATAATTTGCCTCATCCTTTCTTAAATTTTCTTCGGCCTCAGTGCACCAAGGCCTGGAGTGCCACAGAATAACTGAGTATCTACAAAACAGGAGGAAAACGATCCTTAGCACTCTCCAAAGTAGGAGCTGTTATGCCCACGGAAAGCAATGGTTAGGCCTTACTGGAGGGGGGGAGAATGGAAACAATTCTACAAAGAGGAAATAGCCTGTTACAGGAACTTCACAGGCTGCAGAATTTAAGTCTCCAAAGCTGGAAGAACTTTTTCCCACTGGTTAAGCATGGTTTTTAATTGATGCAGTCCCTGTTCAGTTTGTGTGTGGTGCATAGCTTATGGTACAGGGCGGCCTCAGTAGTGCTGCCCAAGCTCTGAGATGTAGATAATGTTGTTTTTTTTAAAAACTGCATTTGCAGTTTGCATGCGTCTGACAAAGTGGGTATTCACCCACGAAAGCTTATGCTCCAATACGTCTGCTAGTCTATAAGGTGGCACAGGACTCTGTCGCTTTTTACAGATCCAGACTAACACAGCTACGCTTCTGATACTTGCATTTGCTTAAGTAATTTATACCTTTAATTTATACTTTTAATATCTCCCATACCTATTCTTTTCCCTAGAGCATTTTCACAGGTTGGACCGTAGCCACAGAGAGTGGTTCAGGTGTCTTTTATACAGGTTGATACGGTCACCTGGCTGAACACCTGATGCTGCTGGATTGTTCTAGCACAAGCACTGGGAGAGGGGCACAAAGCGGCAACTACAGTAACTCTCACGGCCAGACTGATTTTAACACGATACCACGAAGTCCTCTCACGGGAAGCTCTGTGCACAGTGCCTACACAGTTCCCAGTGAAGGGGATGAGAATCAGTTTGCATCACACATTTACCTCCATGAATAAAATAAGTCTTCCAGCTCTAACGCCCCTCCAGAGGAAGAGCACATAAGCCTCTGAGAAGCCGCTCAAGGGGGAGGCAAGAACTGATCATTTCACTGCACCAGAAGCTGGTTTTACCTTTGTGGAGATCACAGTGAAGAGCCTTACAAGCTGCCCCCAGCAAAACCTTACTCTTGCTGTCAAGTTACCATTCGCTGCAGGGTGGATGAGGTCTTGTAACATCACTGACATGCTGAGTGATACAGCCTGAGATATCTAAGAGCATTCTGGCCAATTCAGCATCAAGACAGGCGTTCTCTCTGCCACTGCGAGCCAATTCTAGTGCCTGCTCTGGGCACACCTGGGCAGTTCAGCACAGGAACAGCAGGTGTGTATCATGTGTAGCAAAACCTATTCCAGTTTCTTGTTAAGAGGAAAGAAGTAGGGTGGACCCGGCAGAGCCAGGTTAGAGGGAGCTAATGGAGAGAGCTAGTGGATTCCTTGTCTTGTCTCTTACAGAGCCTGATTTAATGACGAAGGGATGGTTCATACTTGCAAGGGCGCAGTCAGAGACAAGGAGGGTTAGCTGGACAGCCACTCCCACTGGAGTCACTTGTCCACCAATACCATAGGATCAGACACATTTATGCTACCACCAGCCATTCGCCTGACTGCAGTGAAAGCAGACTCCTGCTCTTCCCTCTAGAAATACACAGAGTAACAGGCTCCAGCTTTCTGCTGATAACCAGGAAGTGCCCCACTCCCACCCCCTCCACTAAGCCAGAAGGAAACATGCTCCACTTTGCATTGGTTCCTCAGCCCTCCCTGGACTTTGATACGAGAAACTCTCTAGGTCAGAAGGGAGCGGTGGGGGCGTAAGATCCCATTTGTGATCAGTACCACGTTGTTTCTTCCATATAGATACAGCCCAGAAAAAGCAGATTCCAGTACAGGTCACTATTGATTACATTGTCAGGATCCAGGTTTTATTTACATGTTGAGGAGCAGTTTTCCCCAAAATCACTTGAAGGGGGGGAAAAAAAAGGGAAAAAAAGATTTCTCTCCATGCACACACGCTTTAAACTGCGCCATCGCATGTGGGTATGTTAAAGGCTATTCAGACACCTTCATTCTTCATAAACAATGATTTTGTGAAAACCATGACATGATTTTAATAGTGTATCTGTGCCATGGAAAACAGGTAAGCCCAAAATTAAAACAAAAACAACAAAAAACAGCCTTTCCAAACAGACCTACACACCCTCTGGCTAAGTGTGGTCTAAACGCAAAGCGCTCTGCTTGCTCGGACAGAGCGAATTGTCCAATGGGCAGAACACCTAATACTCATCTAGAGTGTCTGCCCGCGGGATTGAAAGGCCCCGCTCCTTAAGTGCCTGCACTTTCAGCTTCTCCGATTCCTGCTTGGCTTGCTGTTCCACTCGCTGTTCCTCCAGGATCTCCTCGATCGACACCTGCTGCAAAGGTGTGTCACTCTCCTTCTCCAGGTCCTGCAAAAGAAGCACCATTCAGGGTTGCCAGGAGGGAGCTAGCAGTGAGATCTGAGGCTGTGCTTGCCCTGATCACTGGTGACATTACAGAAAGCGCTTAACGCAGCACTGCTTGGACCACAAGCAGCACATTAACAACCCTGGTCGAGAATCCATGTGTCCCCAGGCAGCTCCTCCGTTGAGCAGCACTTCGCAGTGCAGATACACCAGACAGGATACAAGTCCCAGGATTTCCAGCACTGCCCTAGAGCAGGGGTCAGCAACCTTCGGCATGCGGCCCATCAGGGTAATGTGCTGGCGGGCTGCGAGACATTTGTTTACGTTGACCGTCTGCAGGCACAGCCCGGAGCTGCGGGAAACGGCAGCTAGCATGTCCATGTGGCCCCAGCTCCCTAGCTTACACAATCACCTCAGGTCAGTGAGGAGACGTGATCCCGAAGGGGATGGAGGGATTCAGTTTATGAGAAGCAGGAGCTCTCTACTTTCACTCAGTATGAACATTGTGCTGGAGGGCATGAACCCAGTGCACTCAATGTGGTACACCACTGAGGTTTCGTTTTAACTGGTCCTTAGCTTCACAGTTAATCTATTACGTTCTGCTCTCATAACAAAACCAGGAAAGTGTCATAGCTGAGGTCACAGCGCTCGGGATCTGCTCACACGCCAAGAATCCCACTGGGCTTGCTGGATGTCTCAAGTACTCACCCCTGTCTTCTTCTCAATTTGAGGCATTTGATGCAGGACCCACTGTGTGCCTAGTACTGGGGTTAACATTTCCCACAGAGGGGAAAATGCTGCAACTGACACTGTCTCCTTAGAATGGAGCACAGGAAAGGGGGAAAACAATGAATCCATGCTCCACCTTTGCAGGCTGCAAATTGTTGGAGCAACAGTGTTCAAAGCTGCCACTGGCTGGGAAGGATCAGATGTATGATTTGCCGATGCTCTGAATGGTCAGGGCAGACCCACACCAGAGGGGTTTTAGGGAAGACGTGTCTGCAATCAGAGTCATAAGGGTACGAACAGAAATCTTACACGCTTGCACTTTAGAGATGCCTGGGCATATGCTATGGACTCTGAAGAGGGCTTTATGCTCACAGACCCCAGAGGACCTGCTAGATATTTCTGGCTGGGACAACCTAGCATTGTCCATTGATAGGTTCATTGGCCTGCTCTATCAGAGAAGCTGAGCCATGGCAGGATTTGTCTCCCAGGATACATCCAACTCCCCCCAGGCCGAGGGCAGATGGGAGCCAGCTCAATGTTTCATCCCAGCTCTGGGATGCTGATTCTTAAATGCCCAAGTTTCACTCGAGAAAGCCACAAAGTGTAAAGAGTACGTATGAATTACAATGGGATTTGGGTGCCTACTCCTTAAGTTTCCTTGAAGACCCCAGCCTGAAACCACAGGCAATGCGGAGCTCAGTGTTGCAAACACCCGTAAAGATAAGGATGCATGTGGGAAATTGCAAAAGGAAATCTGACCTGGAAAAAGGCAATTTTGTTGGGTTTTTTTGGGGGGGAGGGGGAGGGAGATGACAGCTGCTCTGCTTAGCACTGACCATGCTGCACCTGGAATACTGCCTTCAGGCTGAGACCACTACAGATTCCTCCGCACGCACTCAGTTACCCAAACATATGCTGTGCTGCAGGCTCACTTTACCCTTGGAGCTGGTGGGAAACGTCTCAAAGCTTCTGTGGGTGCCCACTTTCCCACTTGGCTCTGATGAACTAACCTGCACCAAAATCTTTGCATTACCCCACCCCCAGGAGCAGCTAGAGGAAGGCACCATGTTGCTCCTTACAGTACTGAAGGGACAATAAAAGCTCAGGACCCTCAATTGCAGGGTCGGCCCTTTTGCCTACGTAACGGCACATTCCATGAGCCAGGGTAAAGGGTTACATAATTCCCGCTGTGCTTGCTACTCTGGCACTGTGTGACCATTTCACAGCACACATATATCATCACTGACACGGAAGGGACCCGCACGCTGCCAATTGCTGACGAGACCTGGCTCCAGTGTCAGGTTTGTTGGCAACGCTGCTCAGAGTAACTGAGACTACACTCCCGGGCAGCAAGGGAGCCCGCGCTCCAGCACAGCGACAGACGAGAGGTTTACTTACTATTTCCCCCAGCAGGACAACGTTCTCGCCTCGCACGACAAAGATGCCTCGAGGGATGTCGCCATATTTTTTGCCCACGTGAATGCGCTCCACCGTCTGGTGTAACACCAAGTTCGCTGCAGTTTTCAAGGGAGGAAGAAAACAGACTCCTTTGTGAATTTGTCTGAATGAGGCTACAGTGTCGTGGTCCCAACCCAAAGCAGAGGGGCTGCAAATGCACTGCAAAGCTGCCCTAATGCTCATGCTTCGGTAGCATCCAGGATCTCTGAGCATTTTACCAAAGGGCAGTTGAGTTTCACCCACCACTTCAGTGCAGTTGCTGCTGGGGTGGAACCAGTTTAGCACAATACTGCATCCATTTGCAGTACTGCATAGCACCTAGAGGCCCCACCTGAGATTGGAGCTCCACTGGGCTAGGTACTGTCCAGACAGAATGGGAGGCTGTCCCTGCCCTGAAAAGCTTACAGACTAAGTCTTATCTACAAGGGGATTTCTTCTTGATTAACTCCATAAAAGGACACACTATCAGAATTAGCTACTCGCACTCCAGAATAAGAGTGTCCACACAGAGTTAATCAGGAATAGTTAATCTGCTTTAAATTCACACCCTACCTTAATCTGAATTTACTTTCATGTGTGCATGAGACCTTGATAGACAAGACAAGGGCTGGGAGGAGAAACAGGCACAGGGAGGGGAAGGGTCAGTGGCAGAAAGAGGAACAGAATGCAGGTCACCTGACATCCAGTCCCTTGGGTTAGGCACCAGACCCCACTGCAAGGGAACGGAAATAGGCCGCCAGGGCTCTGGGCTCAAGACCTACTCTTACAAGAAGCACCACGGCTCTTTAATGAGCACAAGTCTCATGTACCGAACTCCCACCGAGAGCACGGCACCACAAGCAGTACAGCACCACACAGGGCACTAGTCACGAGGGAAGCTAGTCACTGGCTCCACTTCCTGAAGCTATGACATGTGTCTTGGTTGGAGGCTTCCCATCCTAATCCTACTTTTCCTGAAATACTGAACTTCACCCTCCACATTTTCAGGGTCAAATGTGCCGGAAGTCAGTCAGAATCCGAAAGGGAAAAACGTTGCAAAGTCTCGATAGTTTAATTGGTAGATCTATGGGTCGCTGTGAAGTTGACGACACTGGGGTTGTACAAGCTGTAAGAAAACAAACACTGTGCTCCATCTGCAGCAGCAATTAAATGTCACACGGTCCCTGGAGCTGTACTGACTCAATTGTTGATTCTGGGGCAAAGACCAAGATGTTTCATCTTAAGTGGCTATTTAAATTGCAGTTGTCCTAGACCCAATAAAATTGTTCAGTCAACATCCACAGAAAGAGAAAAGAGGTCAGCATTTGCCAATTAAAAGCAGGCCAAATATATATAAGTAAGGGACGATATATTAGCCAGCTTTTAAAAGAGGCTTTAACAAACCATAGAAAGTAAGAACATCTTGACATGTTCTTTTAACTTAACCATAGTTTATTAAAGGGTTGTTTTTTGGTTTTTTTTATTACCAACCAAACGCTGCATATATAAAACCCAGTATCTGGTAAGCTAAATCTTAAACTAGCTTATCTTGAAGAAAACCAGACACCACCATGCGTATAAATTCAAGGGGAAAGATTATGCAGATAAGAATGTTTATAATGCCAGCTCTTAACCATGAGGAGTACACACACTTATTTAAAAACCATAACACAAACAAGGTTTAAATTCAGACTTCAAGTCACACCACTTTATACGCATCAGTGCTTTTAAGCCTTGATTGTTTGGAATTGAGGAAATGTGCAGTACTGTTTGACAGGCACATGACAAGAAATCAGCACTATTATTCTAGATTATGCCTCTATTACACCCAACAAGATCACACAGGAAACAAATGAAACAGGAAACTCATCAGATCCAAACTTGCTGTTTACAATTAAGTCACTGAGTCTTTAACCGAAGTGGAGATTTTCTGTTTCACTGCTTTTGCTCAGAGATCTTGCAGTAAAATGTTCTCCTGGTTGCTCTGTGAGATAAAATGTAATTTCAGCACCCTCTCAGCCTATGCATTCCTAATCCCTCGCTCTGCCCACCCTTATGATTATGGATTGCTACGTATCATTAACAGCCATCACTGTATCTAAGCACCATTCGGGTGATCATGCTCCATTTACGTCAACAGAAGGATCAGGCTCTGCACACGTAACCAAGCCTGGCACTGAATTCTATCCAAAATTTAACCCAAACTCTCCACCACTCCCTCGTTTCAGCCAAACACACAAGCAGGGTCAACTTGGCCGGTTACCTTCCACGTCCCATCTGTAGCAGCCCAGCTTGGAGAGCGACGCAGGGGTGGGAGCCAAGCCCTTGGGTGAGTCACGTCCCCTGTGTGTTCCAGTGAAGTGGGGATAAAGATCTTCCCCAGCTAACCTGCACAGTGCTGTCATGCCTGCACAGCGCTTTGCCACTGCTGGGCAGACCTACAGGCCTTGCACTGCACCCTCAAAGTAGTGAGACTGACTCATCTTGATCTCCATTGGCAGAAAACTCTGCAGCCTTCCACAGAGACTGCCCGGCCCCCTACCCCAAAGAGTTCCACCTTGGGAGCCACCCCAGCTGCAGCAACACCTGTCAACTCTCTCTGCCAGGGCTGGACATGGGGGACAGCCGGGACCTAGCTCGTTCCAGGCTTTAAAGATCAGGCGCAACACCCCGAAAAGCTCTTGACTCACAGGCCTGGCAAAGCAGGAATGGGCACCGAGCAAGATGTCATCACTGCAGTATGCACCGCCCCCCCCCCCCCCCCCCCCCAAGGGAGTCACCTCATGTCCCATGCTGTAGCACTCACTCGGCTCTAAACTCATTCTAAACTAATGTTGCTAAAGGCCCTGTCCACACTGCAAAAATAACCAGGTGTGGGGAGGGTCGGGGCAGAACCGTTTTATACCATATCTTTTCCCTTGCCTCTGTGACCGAAGAGCCTGTTATAATACTAGAGAACCATATTTTAGCCTAGGAATCTACCTGAGTTAAGAGATGGCTATAGCCTGTATTTTCCAGTCTATACACGGATTAAAATCTGCCACAGCCATGTCATACAGCTTTGTCTACACATGGGCAAGGTAGCATAGATCCTGTTATACGGCTCCTATTACTGGAACGCTCAAGTACCACAGTAGTTACCTTGCTTAAAGCACCCGGGTCCGAGCCCTATTGGTTTGCAGTGTAGATGCAGCACCACTTGACGTGGGTCCAAGGAGTCAGCTGGAAGTATCCCACAATTCCATGGGACAACTTCCTTAGTCCTCTATCCCAACAATCTGCAATCCACTCTATTGAAAAGGAAAGCCTCTACGCTTTGCAAATGCTAGCAGCTCAGGACTCAGCGTTAACCCATTCTCTTCTGATCTGCAAGCACGCTGTCAGAGAGCCTCCGGGGTTCGCAACGTAGAGCAAACCGATCAAGCCTTTTGCCAAGCGAGCTCCTTCCTGGTACCATGCAGGGTGGGCAGTAAACTTTTCTCACAGTGCACCACGGTCCTAGGGCTAGAGCGGACACATTTCGGGAGGGTGGGGGGGGGGGGGGAAGGGGGGCACTAGGGACTCTGGGACATGGCTACTTTGACTCGGATCTACATGTGGATGCCAGAGCATGGGTTAGAAAAGTCTTAACATGAGGTTAAAATACAATGTAGACACAAACCCAGGGTTCCCTAACACAGGTCAGCTGGCTCGAGTCCCACTAACCCTGGGCTTAAATTGCAGTGTAGACGTATCCAAAGAGGCCGCAGCACAGCTACATTTCTGACATCAGCTGGACATACAGCCCAGACTCACAACCACTGTATCTTCTACACGTTTACACAATGCTGGAACCCATGGATTATTCCCAATCCTTATCAAGTTACTATCTTTATAAGCCCTCTTCCCCCCAAAATGTACATCCAAGGCATTCCCTCTTTCTTGCCAACGGTATCATTGGGTAGATAAATATTTATGATGCTGGTGAAAACTATGTGCCACTTGGCGCCTCTCCATTCTTAAAACACTGTTTGGGAGGTGTCTGGCTCCCCCTAGCGGTGAGCTAAGAAAGTCTTGAAACGATAAAACATTTTAACCGACAACTTGAAAGCTAGAAGCATTTTCAGAGCTATCAAGTTCTGATGCAAGATGCATGTCTTTGTGATCGAGAAGGGGTGGCCACATGCCAAAATAGAGCTGGAAAATATCTGAGCACACAGGGAGAATTAAAAGTCAAACACACAGTGAAATTTCCTCCCTTTTCCCTCTACAGCACTTAGAATAATAGCCGCTTTAAAATCGGTCAGCAAGCTTCTCCATGGAAACCAATGCTGATTACTAACAATGAGCATTCCTCACCTCCCTCCACAGCTCATGGACTGGGTTTGGCAAATGTAACTTTTTCAAGAATGTTTCTATTTGTCACAGGTCAAAGGCTTGACACACACATGCATCACACATGGAATACTAGCTTTCAGCACTGTCTACTGGAGAATTTTAAACAGTGGATTTATGGTAAAGTAGACATTTTAAAAATATCTACATTAAAGATGTACATAATGGGAAGGAAAACCTGCTGCAGGAGGCAGAGAGGGCTCAGACTAAGAGTGAGGCCATGTGATCACATACCAAACTGATCGATGCTTCGTAGATATCCTATCAGTGTTCTACCATCTCGAAGGAGGACCAAGTGTTTTTCTGGAAGAGATGTTAAATCAGCATTAGTGGTTACAGAAAATATCAAGCAATGGTTACAATTAATACATAGGCCAAATTCAAAAGAGAGCAACTAAAATGCTGAACAAGAATGTTTTCATCAGCGTGAAATAGCATTGGTCGTATCGCGGTAGTGCTTCGGAGCCGGTCACGGACCTGTGCCCCATCATACTGTGTGCTGTATGGACACATAACAAGAAGGGCTCTGTTCTGAAGACTTTACGATAGTTTTTATAGCCGGATTTTCTGAGGTGCTGGGCATATGCAGCTGCCACTGAAATCAAGGGGAGCTGCCTGCAGGGGAGACACTGCTGAAAAACCAGGCCATTCATTTGTAAGTGCCACCCAGATTTGAAATGAAGATATCGAGACCCTCTGCAAAGTCACAGCACTAGAGATTTGGAAACACCAACACCAGGAGATGATTGAAAATGTACATTTACGACGCACCCGGCAGCACTCTGGAGGATGCTAAAGCCCTTAAACTACACACAGCACCGCGGAAAGGCAGCCAAGGTGAGATGGAGCGTGGCAGCGGAGAGAAGGGGAAATATGGGATTTCCCAAAAGAAAGGGAGACTCAGCCTGCTCAGTTAGCGCTGAGATGATCATTAACAACCTGAACTGACAGGAGAGCCGGGCTAATGGGCGAACCCCGCTATAGTGAGAGGGAGACGGGGAGCCCGTACCCCCAGCCCAGAGCTCTGGCGGAGGGCAGCGCTCCAGGGAGGAGCCGAGGAGTTTCCCTCAGTCGCAAGAACTTTGCAACCTGGAGCCTTTCAAAAAAGGACACGAAGCTACAGAGCCAGGGAGCTGCGGCGGGGCCTGGCCTGGGGGCCCGGGAGCTGCGGCGGGGCGGGACCGGGCCTGGGGCCCGAGGGGAGGGTCCGGGGCCTGCAGCGGGGGCCGGGCCGGGTCTCGGGCGGGGTCTGGGGGCTGCGGCGGGGCCGGGCCGGGCCTGGGGCCCGAGGGGAGGGTCCGGGGCCTGCAGCGGGGGCCGGGCCGGGTCTCGGGCCGGGTCTGGGGGCTGCGGCGGGGCCGGGCCGGGCCTGGGGCCCGAGGGGAGGGTCCGGGGCCTGCAGCGGGGGCCGGGCCGGGTCTCGGGCCGGGCCGGGTCTGGGGGCTGCGGCGGGGCCGGGCCGGGCCCGGGGCCCGAGGGGAGGGGCCGGGGCCTGCGGCGGGACCCGGCGGGGGGGTCTGGGGCCCGGGAGCTACGGCGCGGCCGGGCCTGGGGGGCGAGGGGAGGGTCCGGGGCCTGCGGCGGGGCCCGGCCGGGGGCGAGAGTCTCGGGCCGGGTCTGGGGGCCGCAGCGGGGTCCGGGGGAAGGCGCCCCCCGGCCGGGCGCCACTCACTGTCGATGTCCTGGATGAGGCTGGCGGTGCCCGGCATGTAGTTCATCCTGCGGCCCCAGCCCGGCGGGTCCCGCCCCGCTCCCGCCGCCCACCACACGCAGCGGAAGCGCCGCCATCTGCCCCCGGATGGACCCGCCTCGCCCCGCCCCGCCCCACGTGCCGCCTGCGGGGAGCCCCGCCCCGCCCCGTGGGGTCACCGGCCCCCGCCGCTCCCCCCGGGCGCGAGGCCAGAGGCTGCGTGAGGGGCCGCGGTGCTGGGGCACCCCCCTTACCCACAGCCCCGCCCAGCGCTCCCCGGGTAGGACCCGGCGGGGGGATAGGGCCCGGGAGGGGCTGTGCTTAGTTAATGCGGGGGACTCGGCGAGGGCATTGGGTGCCTGTCTCTTTAAGAAACGGGTGTCTTGTGCACCGCCCTGGTTTCCACTGATTGGTGGATCGGGCGGTGACGGAAGGAAAGTTGACGCTGATTGGCTAAATGTTTGTTTGCGTCGTTAGATGCGGAACGCTAGGGCTGATTGGCTCATATGCACGGCATGGGCGGTACCATCTCAGTGATTGGCTAAGGGTGCAGGGACTGTAGCGTTGAGATGGCACTTTCAGGGCCATTGGCTGAGCTGGTCACGATGCGGGTGAAGGTTGTATCCCTAGTGGGGATTGGCTGCAGCGGGCGGGCTTCGCGCAGGCGCGGTAGCGTTGCAGCGAGCCGGCAGTAGCGCTGGTAATGTCTGCCCTGCGGCGGCTGCTCTACGGGCCGGAGGCGGAGCGGGCTCGGCCGGAGCCGGAGCCGCCCCCGGGCCCCTGGGGCATGGAACCCCGGCCGTGCCCGCAGCACCGCGCGGCCGGGCCGGGGCCGGCCTGGCCCGGGGGCAGCGGCTGGGACAGGCCCGGTCGGGGCGGCGGCCCCCAGGTAACTGGGACCCCCGGGGGGGCTGGAGCGAGATCTGGGGGGGGGGGGTCCTGCCCCGGGGGGGGGGGGGGGGGGGGGGGGGGGGGGGCGGGGGGGGGGGGGCGGGGGGGGCGGGGGGGGGGGGGGGGGGGGGGGGGGGGGGGGCCCGGGCCGGGGGGGGGGGGGGGGGGGGGGGGGGGGGGGGGGTGGTCCTGCCCTGGGGGCGGGGCTGGAGCGAGATCGGGGGGGGTGGTCCTGCCCTGGGGGGGGGGGCTGGAGCGAGATCTGGGGGGGGTGGTCCTGCCCTGGGGGGGGGGGCTGGAGCGAGATCGGGGGGGGTGGTCCTGCCCCGGGGGGGGCTGGAAGGGGAGCGTGGCTGGGGGCATCCCCGGGCATGGTCCTGCCCTAGAGACCGGGGGTGTGGGTGTCCCTTATGAGCACTCTTGAAGGGAGCTGGGGAAGGATCCTGGGGTTCCGGGGTGCAGATGCCCCAGGTGTTGTGGTCTGTCACTAGCCTGGTGCGGAAGAGATGACTGCTCTGAGATGCAATTAAGCTAAATTGCTGCTGTGTTCCTGAATCCTTTGAACTACTCTAATTGATTACGCATTTCTCTTGCTGTTTCTGTACTCAAGCCGACTCTGCATCTGCTCGCCCTTAAGGCCAGCTTGCCACAGTCACACTAGTGTACTAAGTTAGAGGTTTGAGCCTATAGCTACTGGAAAGCGCCTCTGTGTAATGCCACCTCAAAGCCCAGAGAGGGAGGAATTCTGGTTTTGGCAGCTAGCCTGGAGAAGCAAAAAGCCTGGAAAGGCTTGTTATTACATTAAAAAGAACAGGAGTACTTGTGGCACCTTGGAGACTAACAAATTTATTTGAGCATAAGCTTTCGTGGGCTACAGTCCACTTCTTCGGATGCCCACGAAAGCTTATGCTCAAATAAATTTGTTAGTCTCTAAGGTGCCACAAGTACTCCTGTTCTTTTTGCTGATACAGACTAACACGGCTGCTACTCTGAAACCTGTAATTACATTGTGTGTGAGGATTTGAAAATAGGTGACATCTTAATATGCTTTCAGGCCCTTATAGTGTGTGTTAGAGTCACAAACAGCAGACTGTTCAGACAGGCTCTTCCTTCCCTGATTTAGTTGGGGATTGGTCCTGCTTTGAGCAGTGGGTTAGACTAGATACCTCCTGAGGTCCAACCCTGATATTCTATGATTCACAGCACTGCAATATATCTACGAATTCTCTTTGCATTTTTTTGATTAGACATTGTCTAATCTTCTGCTAGTTCTAGTGCTATCAGTTTTCACCCCTATGGGGCAGTGGGTATGCATGAATGCAAATCATGTGCTCTTTCCTAAGCCTGCACTCATCCCCTCCCCTCGCTAACCTCCTCCCCCAAACAACCCATTTTTCATGCAGTTCAAGGCAAAGAGGTAACAGACCGTGGATGTATTTTAATTTGGTCCTTTTAGCAGGTGGGTCACCAGGCTAAAGGGAGTCTCTCTCCTAAGGTATGTGGGTCTAGACATCACTGTGATGGTAGCCAAGTACGTATCATCTCAGAATCCACATGCATAATTCTTCAGGCAGGCAAAGGGGGTGATGAAGTGTGGCTGGTGCAGTGGAGTTATCCTGGGTAGTGGGATCCGGTAACTCACTCTTTATGTGACTTGGGACAGGAAGAACCGTAGAAGGAAAAGAGACATCAGAAAAACAGAATGAGGTCTGAATTTTCCTCTCCTAAGCAACATGGAACCAGTGGATCAAATGGTGGTTTCTAGAGTTAACACTGCTTGTTGGACTCCAAAGGTTAATTCATCTACTTTAGAGTCTAGAACACGCAGGATTTTATTCATGGTCAAAAGTGAAATTACCCAGAGCATCCAACTTCTGTAAATTGCATGCTGCCAGCACCCTGCCCTGGTCTGAGAGTTGGGGATCACAAGCTTGGGAGCTTGTCCTCCTGTAAGCTGTGAGAGGTATGCTGAGAGCAGAGCTTGCTTGAAGACATGTTAAAACATGCTTTTAGAAAGGGGTTGTGTCTCTTTCCATTCCTGTCTCTGTACAGACCCCCACAATATGTGCTCAGAGGAACAAAGCAGGTTGGCGATCTCATTGCATCCTGGACAATTAGAGGAGTAACTTCTTCCCAGGGGAACTGTGAGGCTCATTTGTTTAGTAAGGCAATTTAAGATCCCCTGATGGAAGGTGCTAGAGAAGGACTGTGGATTACAGTTCAGTGCCAGATAAGAACAATTTCCTAGCTTTGTTGTCACAGTAAGATGTGAACACTCTGATTCACCCTAAGCACAACCAGGTTCCTGGAAATGAAGACTGCAGCAGTGGCTGTGTTGCTATGTGTACAGCTCAGAGCAAGGCTTGCCAGTGTTCCACATCAATTCCTGACGTCAGGCTGATCCTGGTTGCCAGCAGCCAGCTCTCACAATGAAAGGCACCCAGTAAGCTTGAATATAGCACAGGCAAGGACGGCAGGGAAGAGGGGTGTCTGTAAAAGTGTTGTTTGCAGCAGTACCTAGCATGAATGTCAGTGAGCACATTCCAAGAGGAGCCCATTCATGCTGAGGAGTTAACTGCATCTGTGTATCGCTAATAGCAAATGGGCAGCATGAGTTCTTGTGGCAGTTTGTGGCTGCTGTATCTTTAATGAGCTTGGGCTGCTGTTCCTCGTTATACACCGGAATGAACTATGGGGAGACTTCTATTCATTACTGTGACAGATATGGCAATTTCCTGGGCAAACCTCACTTAAATGAAGTTTAAGTATCTTAGGAGTTGATTGTATAAAAAATGCTAATGTTTATGTACAGTATTATTGTGGGATTATATGCAGCTTCTTTCATGGGGGGACAGGATTAATGTAAACCCTGGGAAGTGCTATGAGCTTCAGAGGCCTCTTTGGAACGGTGTGCTAGACAAACCAAATTAAGTGGGCTTGCTAGGAAATACTTGGGAGGAGGGGAAGGTGCCTTCTCACCCAATTTTTAGAAGCTGTGCCCTGAGGAGAAGAAGTGCATTGTCTGCTGATCGCCTGTTACATGAGGACAAGCTCAGAATCCCAAACTGGATACAAGACTGACTCTCAGATTTGCAGGCAGGGGAAGGGGGGCGCGCTTGTTCTGAGCAAAAGCTGTTATGAACTTGTGGCCACAGAAAAACTCCTGTGTTGGGGTTGGAAGGACTGTTCATCTGCCAGAAGCCTTGTTGGAGTTAGGGGGACATCTCTGGTAAGCTTACTAGCATGCGTGTAGGTTCTTTTATTGTTTTTATATCTTTTCTCTGTAATGATTTTTACCTTAAGAATAAAATCTGCTTGCTTAGAGCTGTGAGGTAACTTCATTGTGGGCAATTACACTGTTTATAGCCTCTGAGGAGAAAAGTAAAGCAGGCCTGCTTAGGCAGTCTGACTTTGCTGGGAAATCACAGTGTAGGCAGGGATCTGTGCAGCCTGGAAGTACTCCAGTAAGGGGGAAGAGACGTGTGTCTCTGCTCAAGAGAGGTGATGGCTGGGGAGCCAGAAGTCTGAGAGTAGGTGCCCTTGTTGGATCATGGAGGAGGAATAAAGATGCAGTTGCCCTTGGACTGTGACCATTGCTATCCAAAAATGAGTTGTTTTATTTTCCTTCTTAGGAGCAGCCTCCTTATCCTGGATATGGTTCCAACTACTGGAACTCTGCTGTGCAGCCTAGAGTTCCCTACCCAAGTCCGTACCCCACTGGACCTGAGTTACAAAGCCAGGTATAGTAAAAGGGCAACTCTTTCTCCTCGTTTCTTTTGAAACTGAAAAGTTTGTTTTCTTGGGGTGAGGTTCAAGCCAATACCCCAATACTAAAGGGCTGGTTTCCCTTGAAAAGAAAGGACCCAAGAATCCCACATAGGCGATATTCCTAAGCACTTGGTTCCTTTGCCCTTTTCTCCTGACTGCATTAGCCTCAAGAAATCCCACACACTGATGCGAAAATATTAAATTGGGTTTAAACTGGAATTTGAAACTTTAAACTACTTTAGCATCCATGCCTGAAACTCTTTAGCTAATTGTTGAAGCTCAGTGCAAATGTATTAATCTCCTTCGCTGTCAGTGTTGGTGACTTCCAGCTGCTTGATATGAAATACACTGTGTCCTGTTGCCAATGAACTGACAGTAATTTGGGTAATTATTTTTATATCAGTGGTCCAACTAAATGAATAATCCCAAATGACTTCTAGTGTCTTTCAGTCAAAGATCCCAAAATGCTTTACAGACTCTTAAAACAGTCATGTGTTAGGCAGGTTTCTATTCTGTTTTATAAATAGGGAAACTGAGGAACAAACAGATAAAGTGACTTGCCTGCCGTCACACAGTGCGTCAGTGTGGAAGTAGGAATAGAACCCCCTCCTCTGCCCTAACCATTAGATCACCCTAGAAACTCCCGAAAGCTGGGGGCAGAGTAGACTCTTCCTTGCCTTTCTCTCCCTGCCCATCCTTGATTCATGTCTGGAATTCTTGCCCCCTGGTACTGGGCAAATTCTTCTGGTTTCTTTATCCTGCCAGCTGAAGAAATTAGCTCTGATCTTACCACTAAAGCAGATACAACATTGGTAAGGCTGGAGACCCTGTTTAAAAAGCCCTACTCTGTACCATAGCAATCTTTTTGAACACTCCTCTCATTGGAAAATGTTATTTAGCTAATTACAAAGCACATGCTGCTTTAGGGTTTCGTACTTGCATCTCATCTGCTTAAAGTATAACCGTAAAATCTCATCTTATGCTCCTGTAGGATGAGATGCGCTAGGGTTCGTGTTACAATATGAATTTGGTTTCCCATCATGATTGTGCTTGGAGCAGTCATTCTCTAAGGACTTAGCACTTCTTTTTTAAGAACCAGGGTGACCGTGTTTCTTACCTGACAGTGTTAGTGCATTTTTTATTTCGTTGAAGAGGAAAGAGCTTTTTCTGTTTTGGGAAGACTAACGCCCTCTCTCCGGTGACTATGGATAAGGTGTGATTCATGCTCCTTGGATGAACTTGGATGTACAGTAAAATCTGTAAAAACACAACCCATGTAGGAAAAGCAACTTGAGTCCTTGGATATGCACAGGTCAAATGGTTGCTATTTGGAAATAGTATAAATGCAATGGCAAGTGTGGGTGTGTAGTGCCTCGCACAATGGGCCCTATGATGCTAATGCACTACAAATAAGACATATTTCTAATGAGGAATATTGGAATAACAACACTTATTCATAGGCAAAGTCAGTATTAGCACTAGTAAAAGATGACAAACATTTTTGCAGAAAATTTGTCATTTTAATTCCCAGCTTTTGAAAAGGAGCAACTTAATTTATTCAACATTTTACACAAAAAATGGATAGCAATTTCCTCCCCGCCTTCCTTATTCGTTGGCAAAATGGAAAAAGGTGGGGATAGGAAAAACAAAATGAAAAGTAGTTAAATTTTTCTTCCAACTAAGAATTTTTTGCAAAAAATTCCCTCTTCAAATAGGCCCCCCTTTTTTTTTTAAATTGGGATAAATTGTTTGAAAAATGTCAGCCAGCTGTAGTCATTATAAATGACAGGACTTGCATCAGGCATGAGATTATGGAAAGTGTTTAGCAAACCTCACACTTGGGAATGCACATGTGATGTGTATGTAGGGAAAGAGTCTGGTCCCAGCTGCTAGTTGCATTACAGCCAGTGCAATCTAGGGACTCAATGCATTCTCCAATGGAGGGGAAGAGGATGGGAATTTAGTGCTTGAGAACGACTCCTATGACTTTCCTCCTTTTTAAAGTGATTAACAAAATAAAAGGCCCCAGCTGTGTAGGTAGAGAAATGCCTGCCCAGCAAATTTACCAACAGAGAGACACTGATAATCTGTAAGAATGGCTGACGCTTTAAATAATTAAAAAGAATGGTCTAATCCTCAGTAGAGGGCAAGCACTATTCATTCTTGCCTGCAGAAGAAAAGGAAGTGACAGAGCACAGTACTTTTTCTCTACTCTCTGATCCCATGACTCACTCTTCTTGGGCTGTTAGTATTATTTATTATTGGTATTATAGTAGTGCCAAGGAGCCTGAGTCACAAACCAGGACCCCATTGTTCTCTAGCCACATCAGTAAATATTAATTCACCGGATAAAATGCTTTAAGATATTTAGTATCTGAGTTGCTTGGATGTTTCCAAACAAAATTTTGCTAATGCACAGTTAAGGTTGTTAGTTTATTCTCCCCTCCAAAATTATCTAATTTATTCAACTATTTCTCTTGAGAATGTAACCATTATAAAGTCAGCAGCTTCTTAGTTAAAGTTCTGTTGCTGTGACCACTGTGGCCCTCTCTTCCTCTAAAGACGAAATATACTGTGAAGATGAGACAAAACTAACAAATGTCCTTTTCAGTGTAGCAGATTTAGGCACAGAGACAGAGAGGGGTTAGGTTATAAACACTGCTTTTCCACAGACAGTAACTTTAGCCTCCCACATCTCAGTTCTACACCAGACTCTTCTACCAGCTTACCTGGTTAGAACAAAACTGACCGTATCCAACTGTCATGTGGCTGTCACTGCATTCCATTCCCTCTGTCATTGCTTCCTATGCTCCGTTGCTAAGAGCCTTGGTGTGTGTCACTGACCACCATTATTACATATGCATGTTGCATCTGACCAAGATGTATGTAGTAAGACCAGGGAGAGATTTCAAGGCTGCTGGGAGCCTTCATGATTTTAAAGGCCCCTGTGACCACTGACTGTGGCACTCCAAAGACAGCTACAAGTTGCCAAAACTCCAATTTGGGTCAGAGAAACCTGAAGCCAAGACAGCCCATTTTGGGGGCTGAAAGAAACTTGCATATAACAGCTGAAGGCGGGGTGTACCATCCCCTTTCTCTGGGCAAGAGAAAATACACAATTACTATAGGAAAAATGCCAGATTGAGGGGGAAGGTGCCCCCCAAAAAAGCTAGCTGAGAGAGATGTACTGATGCAGGGCTGAAGAGCAAAGGCAAGTTGGAAGGTGCTGCAGCTGGAAGAGGTAAAGCAGGTAGACTGTCCACGACAGGGGGAAGTAGTGATGATGGAATATCATCATCCACTGGAAAGGGACATGGCCACAGCTCCGCAGCCAGAAGAAGAGGTGGTGGTGATGGAAGGAGAAGACTCACTGAAAGGTTTTGAATCCTCTCCACTGCATTTAGATAGGGATGTTGGAGGAGACAGTCTGATCCAGGGTGTTGCAGCTGCTTGCCCACACTCAAAACAAGATCTAGGCTCTCAGGAAAGAGATGATCTGGTGAAGTGGCTCCTCCTCCAGCTTCTGGAAGGGGAGAGGAGGCGCAAGGAGGCAGAGAAAAGGTGGGAGGAGGCAGAAACAAAATTTCAGCAATTTCTCCTGGAGTTGGAAAAGAGAACTAACAAGTTGGCTCTGAGCTCCCAGGTCAGACCTGGAGAAGCACTCCCCCTTCACGTAACTTCTCCAGACCACATAGAGTCATCGTGCTCATTCTGGATACACATTCAGAGGGTGTATCGGTGGCTGAAAGACCAGTGGCCCCCACGTATGAGTCTGTGTCTCCCAAGGCAAGTGCAAGAGACTCATTGCAGTGATGTAAGTGAGGCTGAGCACTATGCAGAAATGTGTCGGTACAGGTTTAGGGAGTACAGATTCCAGGAGGCAAAGGGACCCCAGGAGGCTTACGCTCAATTATCCGAGCTGTGCCACAAGTGGATCCAGCCCAAAAGCAAGAGTGCAGCATGGATTGCTGACATGCTAATCATAGAGCAGTTCCTGGAGATCCTCCCACATGATGTTCAGACATGGGTTAGGAGGAACAGGCCAGACACTGGGAGTAAGGCTGTGTCCTTGGCAGAGTACTTCCTGGCCATAAAGGAGCATGCTCAGTGCTCAGAACTGGTAAGGCCTCCAGAATGTCCTGTGAGGGAGAACTGTAGGGCTGAAAAAGCAGGGAGTGGGATTATGACTTCAAGGACCACAAATGCACTTCCTGAAGAGAAACTGGGCAGCTTGCACACATGGTCACATAGCTTACCGCAGCCCTGAGCATGTGCTGCACTGTGGGTGGAGGGGTGGGGATTGGCTTAGATGCTCTCATCCCTGTGACACATGAGGCAACCCAGAGTTGCCACATTTCTTGCTCCATTGTAGTCTGTTCTATGACAGCAACATCTATGTCAATAGTTTTCTTATATGTCATCTGCTGTCCCCCTCTTTTCCATCTTCCACCAAGTGGTGTCCAGTCCAGGGCTTATCTAGGAATATGGTTTTTCTAGGGCTGTCAATCACCGTTAATTCACACGATTAACTCAAAAAAATTAATTTTGATTAAAAAGATTAATCACAGTTTTAATCGCACTGTTAAACAATAGAATACCAATTGAAATTTATTAAATATTTTGGATGTTTTTCTACATTTTCATATATATTATATTCTGTGTTGTAATTGAAATCAGTGTATATTTTTTATTACAAATATTTGCACTGTAAAAATGATAAAAGAAATAGTATTTTTCAATTCACTTCATACTAATACTATAGTGCAATCTCTTTATCGTGATAGTGCAACTTACAAATGTAGAATTTTTTTTTGTTACATAACTGCACTCAAAAATAAAACAATGTAAAACTTCAGAGCCTACAAGTCCACTCAGTCTTACTTCTGGTTCAGCCAATCGCTAAAACAAACACATTTGTTTACATTTACAGGAAATAATGCTGCCCTCTTCTTCTTTACAATGTCACCAGAAAGTGAGAACAGGCATTTGCATTGCACTTTTGCAGCTGGCATTGCAAGGTATTTACGTGCCAGATATGCTAAACATTTGTATGACTTTTCATGCTTCGGCCACCATTCCAGAGGACGTGCTTTCATGCTGATGACGCTCGTTAAAAAAATAATGCATTAATTAAATTTGTGACTGAACTCCTTGGGAGAGAATTGTATGTCCCCAACTCTGTTTCACCCACTTTCTGCCATATATTTCATGTTATAGCAGTCTCGGATGATGACTCAGCACATGTTGTTCATTTTAAGAACACTTTCACTGCAGATTTGACAAAACACAAATAAGGTACCAATGTGAGATTTCTAAAGATAGCTACATCACTCAACCCAAGGTATAAGAATCGGAAGTGCCTTCCAAAATCTGAGAGGGATGAGGTGTGGAGCATGCTTTCAGAAGTCTTAAAAGAGCAGCACTCCGATATAGAAACTACAGAACCTGAACCACCAAAAAAGAAAATCAACCTTCTGCTGGTGGCATCTGACTCAGATGATGAAAATGAACATGCGTTGGTCCGCACTGCTTCGGATTGTTATCGAGCAGAACCCGTCATCAGCATGGATGCACGTCCCCTGGAATGCTGGTTGAAGCATGAAGGGACATGTGAATCTTTAGCACATCTGGCATGTAAATATCTTGAAACGCTGCCTACAACAGTGCCATGAGAACACCTGTTCTCACTTTCAAGTGACATTGTAAACAAGAAGCAGGTAGCATTATCTCAAACTTGTTTGAGCGATTGGCTGAACAAGAAGTAGGACTGAGTGGACTTGCAGGCTCTAAAAGTTTACATTGTTTTATTTTTGAATGCAGGTTTTTTTGGGTACATAATTCTACATTTGTAAGCTCAACTTTCATGATAAAGAGATTGCACTACAGTACTTGTATTAGGTGAATTGAAAAATACTATTTCTTTTGTTTTCTACAGTGCAAACACTTGTAATCAAAAATAAATATAAAGTGCGCACTATACACTTTGTATTCTGTGTTGTAATTGAAATCAATATATTTGAAAATGTAGAAAACATCCAAAAATATTTAAATAAATGGTATTCTATTGTTTAATTGTGCGATTAATTTTTTTCATCGTTGACAGCCCATGTCTTTTCACATCTGTACAACATACCCAAACACTTTCAGCCTTATTTCTCAAATCATTGTCCCTACTGTCCGTTGGCCAGTCCTTTGTAACACATCAGCATTAGTTACTTTATCCCACCAGTGGACACCAAGTACTCTCTGTAAGCATCTCTTATGTAATGCGTTAAGGTTCCTGTTGCCAAGTTTCTGAAGAATATAACCTTGTGGGTATCACAATGACATTGTATAACTTTATCTTGGTTCTTATGTGAATCTCCTTACTTTTCCAAATCCAATATCAATGTCAAATATGGGGAGTCAGTAGTCATGGTGCTTCTGTGATTCACGTGGCAATACAACATGACAAACAAGTGTGCTTCTGAGATAGACAATCAGTGCTGATGGCCAGCTCAACCAGGAAGTGGAAGCAAGAACTGGAAAGGCGTGTGGAGCTTTTTTGAAACTGATAAATATGTGGAGAGGTGGGGGTTGTTCAGGGAATCAGGATGTGGGGTAGTATTTGCAAATCCTTCACTGACTGTAAGTGTTGTATAAAGGCAGGGATCATGAGAACTAGAGAGGGGGTTGCGGAGGGAAGAGGGCTGTTGGTGCTAAGGGGTATTCTGTCATGAGGGTCTGTTGAAATGGAAAGGAGATTGACCTCTTTGGTTGTCAGAGTGATAGAAATCAACTTTTTCCAGGGATTCTAGGACCATGGAGTACCAGAAACAGTTATGTGGATAAGCTTGTAGAGGGCTAATCAGTATACCGGGGCACAAGGTAGGGACCAGAAGTAGTGTGCTGAGCAGCACCCGACAGTTAAATAATGTTGACCTGCCTTACAGGGGTGGTGAAGAGGCTTAATGTTTGTAAAGCATTCTTGTCAGCCTCTCATTGGAGTCTCTGTAATGCTTGATAAGACATGCCAGGAGGAAGACAATTAAATTTCTACCCTAGATTTCTATCCCCAACCCACAAATTTTCAAATGCAAACCCCCTCTCCTACTTTCATGGTAAAACTTTAATCACTCAAGTGAGGAAAGAGTTATGGTTCCCACAGCAACAATATTAATATTCCATACTGGTGTGTGCACAGTTGCTATGGAAACCATAACTCTGAATTTCCTGATTTGAGACTAAAATCCCTATTTTACAGTTGCCTAAAACCTATTCCACTCTTCCCCTACACAGCTCTGTTGCTGCTCCTATTCCAGACCCTAGAGCCTTTGGCCACTCATAGAATCACAGAAATGGAGGGCTGGAAGGGACCTCAGGAAGTTGTCTAATCCATCCCCCCAACCTCCTGTCTTTCTGGGGCAGGATTTAAGTATACCTAGACAAGGGGTTGGGAGTTTGACAGGTTAGACAATGATGGGGATTCCACAACCTCCCTTTCAACCTATTCTAGTACGTAATATTTGGTTAGAAATTTTTTCCTAATATCCAACCTACATCTCCCTTGCTGCAAATTAAGCCGATTACTTCTTGTCCTTCCTTTGATGGACATGGAAAACAATTGCATGTTGTCCTCTTCATAACGACCTTTCACATATCTGAAGACTTAGCATATCCTCCCTCAGCCTTCTCAAAACAAAATATGCCCAAGTGTTTCAACCTTTCCTCAGAGATCAGGTTTTCTAAACCTTTTATCATTTTTATTGCTGCCCTCTGGACTGCTCCGGTTTGTTCACATCTTTCCTAAAGTGTGGGGTCCAAAACTGGACACAGTTTTCTGGCTGAGTTTTCTGACCAGTGTTGAGTAAAGCAGAACAATTCCCTTCCATGTCTTACATCCAACATTCCTGTTAATACATCCCAAAATGACATTTGCCTTGTTCACAACAGCATCACATTGTTGACTCATATTCCATTTGTGACCCACTGTAACCCCCAGATCCTTTTCAGCAGTATTGCAGCCTACTCAGTTATTCCCCGTCTTGTATTTCTACATTGAATTTTATCTTTCTTATTTCAGACCAGTTTTCAAAGTGATCTTGACAAATTGGCATTCTAATCCTGTCCTCCAAAGTGCTCGCAGCCCCTCCCACATTCAATCTGTGTCCATCTCTCAAATATGTTCTCTGCTTGTTTTTCAGGGACTGGAGTCTCCCTACACAAATGGAGCCTATGGTGCCCCTGGGGCTGCTCCACACTATGCTAATCTGCCACAGTCAAACACTTACTATTCTTCTGGGCACCCTCGGGCCTCCTACCCGGCAGAGTCTCCGAGCATGTACCGACCGCCATCGGCAGCCTCGCATTGGCATTATCCCCCACCAGACTGCCCCCCGGAAGGCCCCTCTCTCAGGAGGCAGGCCCCAGGATACTCCCCACCACCGGTAAGGAAGCTAGTACAAGAAATACATGCTTCCTTTGGGAATATGCTTGGGGCTGGTGTGAGTACAACCCAGCTCAGTATTGGATATAGCCCTTCTGGAGCAAAGGTTGGCATATGCTTGCCTAAGGGCAGCCTGCCCCTCCAGCTACCAGCCATTCAGGTCTGAGCCCTAGAAGTGCACTACTTAGCTGCTGCTCCTGGCTGCAGCATGGGAAATGTTTATCCCGAGGCTCATCTCATGCCCCAGGTCTCTCATCTCTTGCAACACAGCCCAGTATTTTGACTGACACTGTGCTGACTTAGACTGCAGCTAAACTACATAAATGGCCAAGAGAGCCAGCCATGCCCACTCTTATAAAGATGTGTAACCACTCCCTTGGCCTAGGACTCAGACTTAATAGGCTGACATGTCCGAGCCAAGGTAGCTGGTCTTTGTGGCTCTTAACAAGGAGTGTTTAGTAGGAGTGGAGAAGCACGTCAACATGTATTTTCAATGGCTGAGTGAACGTGACTTTGAAGGTACTACCTTCATTTCCCTCTTCCTGCAGACCCCAGGTATGCCTGTCCCACACTATCCATATGGAGGAGATACCAACCCTGGCATTCCACAGCAAGGACCACCACCACCACCACCAAGACCCCAGGATGAATCGTGGGCTTCCTCTGGCATCTATGGAATGCAGCCACGTTACGCCTGGCCTGCTGCTTCGACACCCCAAGGAAGTCCATTTGTTTCAGAATCATCTCCATCCTGGCCTGGCAATGGAGTTACTTCTCCTCATCCTCCAGTTCATGATACAAAGGTAAAGATTTAATGCTTTCAAGATTCTTTGACACTTACTGGTGCCTATCTTAACTCAGCCATGTGGGCCACTGCACAGCAGTGCAAAAACCCCTTCCCCAGAAGCTAAGCGTGCTGCTTTTACAGTGCTTCTAGCTCCCGCTGGCGCAGGGAAGAAGAGATCTTGCTTGGAAATCCAATACTGTTTGGTATTTACGTACTGCTTTTACAACTTCAGAACGCTGTACAATGCTAAATAATTGTAGAGTGAGTCCGTCAGTCAGGATGAGCTCTCTGACTGCAGGTCTGTGGTCAGACCACTAGACTACACTGCCTCCCTGGAAAACACACGTGTTTTTCATCTCTTTGAAGTGCTTCTACCTTTCCCCCCCTCTGTTAAAGTAATGGGTTCATACTACATAGAAACAAACTAATAAAAACTAGGAATTCTCATAATCATCTTTTAGATCCATTAACTTGGATATCCATAAATAATATCCAGAGTTATACTTAATGCAAAAAACTAAAGGGAGGCATTGGAGGGGATATCAGATCTCATGTTCCAGGTCTCTCATTAGTAGGGATTAGGATGAGACCTTTATGGGGGGCAGATTATCCCGTATCTACCTGCTGCAGGGTTTCTTGCATCTTCCTCTGAAGCATCTGGTGCTCGTCACTGGGAGCCAGGAGACTGGGCTAGAAGGACCTGTCCTGATCCACACGCAATTGCTGTGTTCCTGTCCAAGTGAACTCCTGGGCACAGGAATCCTTTACTAGAGACTTCGCTAAAAATTAATGTGGGAATAACAGATTCTGTTCCTTCCTAGTCTCACCATTCTCCTCTTTACAGTTAGAGGCCCTGGCCACACCAGGATCAGATCTCTGGAAGGTACAACTGTGTTGACAAAGTACTTGCTAGCCGGGTTCTAATGTGAATTTTTTGAATATCATGGCCATGAATTTGTCATCTGGGAATAGTTATAAAATTGTGTAATACACTCCCTGGAAATGGAGTATCTCTCATGATCCTCTGAAATACATCCACACTTACCAGAGGAATTGTGCTAGAATCCTGCTAGCAAATATCATGGTTAAACATAGCTGTAGCAAGCATAATCCTGACCCGACTGTGGGCTATTTCACAGCTGTCGCATTGTCATTCTGCAGACACAGAGTTTTGTGAACCAGATGTGGTTCCTCTAACTAGTTTGTTCTTAAATAGGTCAAAGACTTGCACTAGCTGTCTTTGAGCATTCCTTTTTGGGCTTGTTTATGGGCAGCAATGCTTATGTAAGAAAGTTATGTGAGTTTCACATTATTAGGTCACAGCATATTATGACATCACGGTGGATGACAGTCTCAAAGTGCAGGCCTCATCCTTAGTGACTTCCATTGCCTGAACCCTTTTTGCACTGCCATCCTGGGCATGCACATCTTCCAAATGAGCAGCGAGGCAGACTGGCCCTGCTGCTCAGAGATCTGCTTGCATTCCCTCTTTGACGCAGGATGTGGGATAAGAAAACTGGTGTTGAAGGAAACACATTTTAAAACCTCTGCTTGTTTCTGATTTAGGATACTACTTATGACAAACCAGACCAAGGAGCAAACCACAACAGCTACTTCCCAGAAGTCAATCATCAGCCCTCTGGGACTATGAATGATCATAAGTCAACTCAATTCAACACCAAACCATCCCATTTCAATCCCAAAGTGCAATACAGTGCACAGCCCCAAATGTATGATAATGTACCTAGGAAACCACCTTTGAACCAGGATGCAGGTTTTAAACCCAGCGACCAGCCTTTGTCAAACTCCCTGGGAATGCAGCCAGGGATTCAAAGAGTTATGCAAGTTATGGAGGAGGTTGAGCAGTTGGAGCAAGAGGTGGATGAATTTGTAGGAAAAAAGACAGACAAAGCATACCGGCTCCTGGAGGAAATGCTGACCAAGGAGCTGTTGGAACTGGATTCCATAGAGACTCGTGGCCAGGACAATGTTCGACAGGCTAGGAAGGAGGCTGTTCATAGAATCCAGGCCATACTGGAAAAACTGGAAAAAAAGGGATTGTGAAAGACAGATGGTAACAACTCAAGGCCTGCTATGGACATCCCAAAGCGCTCTGGTTAGGCTTAATTCTCAGCCTGCTTCTAACTACTGTTGACCATGAAAAGCAATAAAGTCTGACTATACTTTAATTTTTTTTTTAAACCCAACAAATGATAAATTGGGTTGGCTGTGGACGAATGAAGGGAGGATTGAAACATCAGTCCTGAATTTTCAGGTTGTTGTTCCAGGCCAACGAATGTACAGACAACTATGGAATTCTGACATTGCCAAACAAAGTGCTTTTGCCTCTGTGGGTGTCTACGTGCTTTTCATCAGCAGGAGAGGAAACGGTGGTATGGAACAGACTTTTCTGTACTAAGCCAAATGTGTGTCTGTAGATGCCATCTGCTGCCCCATGGCTTCTTAAACAGCTGGAATTTCTGTTCGTTACAAAGGCATTGCAACACACAGCAAGTACAACAAGACTTCAGGCTCTTGGACCACTATTCTTGTGTATTATTTACAGCTTCATCACTCTAGTCATTGAGATTGATGTGTATTGTTCTGTGTCTTTTTGGTGCACGCTGTAGTACTGTCTTGAAGTACTGGTGGAAGAGACCATATTAGCAACCAGTTGATATGGCAACTTCACACTGTTTTCTTCTATATAGTGAAGCGCTATTCAGTGATGTTTTATGTGGGGGAGTGGTAATAAGGAACACAATTGGGAGCTTTTGAATTCTGCCTCTAAAAAGGCAATAGTGCAAATGAGAGATGGCGGCATGATCCTAGGAAGTGAAACATTTGGAAAGATTTTTCATGGCAAATTGGAGTAAAAATCCACTTTTTAATTGTAATGTCCTTTCACACAATGCAGTTTTGTATTCCACTATAATCTGCATAACTGGTGGTTCTGTACAGTGCACTGTGGAGGGGAGAGGTAAAACATCTGCCTTTAACCGGGGGGCTACCACATCTGAAATGAAGTAGTCATTACTGTGTATGATAAGAGAAAATAAACTCTGGCAAGTTTTAAAAATAATTTTGTACTGATAAGAAGTTGGAAGTGACTTTCTTTAAAGTTTGTGTGAAACTATAAATGGAACCTGTTGTAACCAAAGCACCATACCTGGAATTCTGTCCTTGCAGCAGAGCCTCATGAGACAAGGCAGCAAGTGGCATGGAAATGGTGATATTCATGATGTTGAAAGGGGGTTGGTGCTACTTTTGAGATGGCTTGGAGCAGACCAGTTCTGTGAACCCTTTGGCCTTTTGCTCCGGGAACAATGACCCCATTTTCCTGAAGCCATCCAGCCTGGCATTCTCTATGCTGCTAGTCAGTGCAGTGGAAGATGTATGTCTGCAGATTCTACATCCTTAGCACACCTGAATTCTGCTGGATGGTACTGACCTCTCCAAGCGTTCGGATCCATCCTCATAATCATGCATGTGATTGACAGTCTAGAAAATGTACTCTGGGCTAATCCAGAAGAGCAGAGTAATCAGTCTGGGCCAATACATTTTTTGGATTGGAGGACCGTGTTTAATAGCAATCAATGCCTCCTATCAGGCAGAGACCAACCAGGCCTAGCTAACGCTGTTTGGGATATAAAGTTGAATCTGATTCCAAAGAGCAGAAGCTATGCTCTAGCTCGTCACTATATTATAAGCAGCCTCCAGTTCTATGCTAATATAAGGGGGGAGATCAGGTTACAAGGACTGAATGTCTGCAGGAAGTAATGGTACATCATTAATGAATTAAACAATGCTTGATGCTACCAGTGCTTCTGAGAATTAATGTTATCCTAGTGTAACACCGACAGACCCCAGTCGGTGGGCAGGATCGACTCTGGGACCTCTGCAGCTTACTGCGTGAGCCTCCACAGCATGAGCTAAAAGCCACCTGGCTGTTAGCTAAGGCTGTAGAGCAGACTCATTAATTGCTCCCTAAGTGGTCTCAGTGCCACTAGATGGGACAGAACACCACACCCAGAAGGTGTGTGGGTTACACTAGCACTTCCTCTCACCTGCATGCTTCATGGCAGAATATTTCTTTATATAATGTGTGAGAAGTTTGCCAAGTAACTACCATTGCTGTCGCAGTTGTAGTAAGTGAAGGCCCAGTATGAGGCCTGAGGCCTGAACTGAAGTAATGGTCAAAACTTTGCTAGCATAAAGCACAGTTAAGCTGTGAGCCAGAGGCAGGCCCTGCTCACAGAAGCTGGCAAGGAAAGGGCTGATGCTGCAAGAAGATACATACCTAAAAGGTACAGAACACTAGATATCATGTATACATTCCACACAGATAACATGGAACAGGCCGACCCATCCGAATGACGGGGGCAAAAGGGTAAAATGATGGATAGAGTTGTTTTGATCGAACCAATCTGTACAAGGTGAGAGGCGGCACCTTACTACGTAGAGGGGTTGTACCTTGCTGCGTAGAAGGGTTGCACCTTAATACGTCAGGAGTGATGGGTAATTTGTTTGTACCTGTGTATAAGAACGTATCCCTGGGGCGGTGTCTTTGTCCGGCCGTAGGGGGAGTGGAAAGTCCCGCCACTAAGCCGGGTCCTTGCCAAGAGGCACTTTCTCGTAGTATGCCCTGAGTTAGGCTAAGAAACCTACAGGGAACTGCAATTGTGTCCAAGATCGCAATAAACCTAGTCGACGTGACTTTGCATCTTACTGGACTCTGTGGTTATTGGGGGTTCTCTTCGGGTCTGCTGGGTCAGCTATCTGTACAGAGCTGGGGCAGCACACAGAGGGAACATACGCACGCAGCCGAGTAATATCAACAGGAGAAAGCAGAGCACCATACCGGTACCATCTGACAACACTGGTGACCCCGACCGCTGATCTGGTGAGTAAGCGAACCTGCCGTGGTAAGAATCGCAATCCAACATGGCAGCAAACCTCGAGCTAGGAAACCCCCTGACCCCCTCCCTTATAATCCCCACGGAGTTTGATAACTCTTGGACCCGCTGGATTGCCAGTAAAGGGGGTCCATATGAATTTAAAAAAGAGAGTGGGGAAACATGGACTGGCATATGCAGAGCGATGGTAGAAACCAAGGCTCTGAGAAACAGTAATAAAAGTAAAAAAGCAAAAATTTTGCAACTCATGTCTATGGCAGTGAGATGGCTCAGACAGCATGCTGGCATGCTGGCCAAACAAGTAACAGAAAAAACAGGAGAAGTAGAAAAGGTAACCCGGGCAGTCGAGCACTGGAAAGCCCAAGTTCTGTTAGCAGAGCAACAGGCGGTCCAAACTCATAATATGCTCGAGCAAGTGAAGCAGAAAAATAAAAAATTGAAAACAGCTGTAAAAAACCTGCAGAAGCAACAAGTGCCGTCCCCTCGGGTTCAGCGTTCTTCAGGTGCTGTTACAGTGCCTGAGGAATGGGGACAGAAATGGAAACAGATGGCTCTTGCCAAGTTAAGAGATGGAACATGGGACAGTTGGGATGAATGTTGCAATGGGGACATGTGGAATGACTCTGTTAAAACATCCGGTCATAACCCATGGGCAGGGGCTACCACACCGCACCTACCATCTTATGATAAAAGCCAGGTTCCAGTTAAACTTAAACTGAGACCTAGACTGGTGCCTGTCAGAACGGGACAAGTAAGTGCACAGAAGAAAAAAGTAGCAAACAATACTGTCACTGAATTGGTAAATCAAATGAAGGAAAATATAAAACAGTTCACAGAGCACATTAGCAGACAGAAGCTGCGACTCGATTGCAGGGGAGTAAATACAAAAGAATTTCAAAGTAAAAAACTAAAATTAAATGGGTTAACACCTAGAATTAATGCATTAACACATGGAGTTGCCCCAAAACAGTTAACTGCAGCAAAAAAGGGCGCTCCCGCCATCCATCTGGCATGCACACAAAAGCAACAGACATTGGGGGAACAAATTCAGGTTTTACAAGAGCAGGTAACTACCCCCATTCTCCTCTCAAAGCCAGGATAAAAACCAGGGGCGCGGTTCCCAACTGTGCAGGTTCCCAACTGCTTTGACCCACAGAACCACACTCCGCGCTCATATCTGAAAATATAACCACCTTTCTCAAATATTTTTACATACCGGTTAAGTTTTATCCTTTATATGCTTTCTCAGTTTGCTAAACTTGTTGCTGCTGCTGCCTGTACTTTCAAATACCTTGATAGAGTTAATCTCTCTTGGCTCAGGTCTCACTACCTTCCTAGGTTGCTCTTCACCCCCCCTTCCCCCCGCCTCTCCTCACTTTGGCTCTCTCTCTTTGTTTTAAAAGTTAAAAGTTAGAGTTTTTACAGAAACCTCCAAAAAATAAAGCAATTGAAAACAGAATAAAACAAGAAACAAAAAGAAAACAAGGTAAAAACTTTACTTTAAATAAATTCAGTAAATTAATTATTTTAACCCTTCAGGAATGCAACAGCTGGAATTATTCCTAACTTTCTTGAAGATATGGTTGCCAAGCAACAGAAATGCACTCTCTGCTTCTAATCCTAACCACTAACTAATATTTGAAACATGGGCTTTTCTTATTTTCATATAGCAGAGTTTTAAAATAATGTTACATATAAAGTAATGCAAAATTCCTTATTACCAAATTAATACAATATATTTGGCAAATAATATATATTTTTATCAATTTTTGTTAAAAGTTTTAAATAAGGTAATAACTTGTTTATTTAAATGGTTAACCCTTTTTATTTTTTTATTTTTGGTTGCCTTATTTTGTATAGTTATGAATAGAATTCTGGCGCCATTTGTTTTTAATTGTAAGTTTGTCCTGTATGTCATGTGTGTTGTCCTGTGTTGTATGTTGTGTGTGTCACGTAACTATTTTTTATTTTTTTTATTTTGTTGTAACAAAAGTCAATTTTATACCCTTTTAAAAAATATATATGTATATGTGGTACCACACTCTTTTAAGATCATGGTTAGGGTATAATCATAGTATTATTAGCACCAATTTTTGTGCAAAGTTCAAAAAGGTTTCAGTTACAAATATATATACATATATTTCTGCCTCAACAAATAATGCAATTGCAAACAAAAAGAATTAAACATTATTTTTTATCAATCACACTTTTGTTTTTTAAGTTTGTAAGGGGAAACCTCAACATGAAGGTAAAAATAATATTAACAAAATGTTAATTTCTTGTTTGGGCTTTTTATAAACTTGTTTGTACTTTTAAATATAGTTATAAGAATGTCATAACCAAAACGTTTTAAAATAACAATTTATGCATAAAGGTAGCGAATTTCAACAAATTTCCACGTTTTCAACAGGTTTCCACCTTTGNTAAGTTGCATCCCACAGACTAAAGACACCAGAACATATCACACCACAAAAATACCAGATGATATCAGTATACAGTGAAGAAACCCCCAAGCATCAAGAAAAGAAAAATGAAGTGCTTTATAAATAAGAGACTGGTCAAATACACCTCTATCTACCATATATGGACAATTAATCAGCTAAAAACCACTAGCTGAACCAGAATAAGCTGTCATTTAATTTAAACTTGGTTACTGTGTAAAAACAACTGTATTATTGCTGTACTACTGTATTATCATTGTACTGCTGTATTATTCCTGTATTGTATTATTGCTGTACAACATGTACAATGTGCATAACCTTGCTAAACTGTTTAACCAACACACAGGTAAAAATCATCAAACAAATGGCAGCAAACAATATGAAGGCAAGGAGAAACAAATTGGTAAAGAAACGAAGTTACATAGTAACTACAAATTGGGTTAACAAATTCCCTGTTAGTACCAGTCATAATTTGGGTTACTAATACAGCATCCTAACTAAGGCAAGGCATACATTATTCAAAACAATCTTGTTTAGTGTCTGAATAAAAACACTAAATCCTGACACAGCACTATTTGAAAAATTGGTTACTGTCCATTCAGTAGGTTATCTGGAAGACAGCATCCATAAAAAACAACTGGATCTACAGCAACTACTGGTGTATCACAGAGTAGTTCAACCAATGGAACAGAAAAACTAGCCACTTCTGTTTCCTGCACAGTAAAGCTTACCGGAGGGTGACAACCAGTAGTAAGGGTAATCTATAACATGGATGGACAGTACTGTGTAGTAACTAATTACAAAGGCCTCAGTGGTAGTGTCACTACTCCAAATTTCTGTTTTACTTTTCATATACATAGCACTGTGGGACACATTATCACAATCCCTATCTTAATATTTCAAAACACTCAGCCTACTATTAATAATAATACAAATGGTAACTGTAATTGCCCTAATAAAAGTGGGTTGCTATCTACAGTACCACAAGGGCCAAACTACAACAACAAATTGAAAAAGAATTGTTATGCTTAAAGATAAAGTGCTGTTATATGTATACATACATACTATACATATATGCCCATATACACTACAAATATATATGCCATATCCATATAATTCATATATATTAATTATTTGGGAGTACCTCTAAGGCTCAATCATAATACTACATTCCTCAGTCATGGTCCCGGGCCTAACATTCCCAGGCCCACCATAAGGGACTAAAAAATAATTGAATAATAAAATCTGCCTATCAGTCGTACGTGGGAATGTGCAGACTAAAGAGACAGATGGGGCATGAGTGTATGGATGGTAAAACAAGGTAACCACATAACAGTGTTTAGCCCACTGGGTTATCTTTAGTCCATGCATTATGCTTTTCCGGGACGATGGGTAAACATCCTCCCCTTAAAAAGACAAAAAGTGGGGGAATGTAGTAAGTGAAGGCCCTGATAAAGGCCCAGTATGAGGCCTGAGGCCTGAACTGAAGTAATGGTCAAGACTTTGCTAGCATAAAGCAAAGTTAAGCTGTGAGCCAGAGGCAGGCCCTGCTCACAGAAGCTGGCAAGGAAAGGGCTGATGCTGCAAGAAGATACATACCTAAAAGGTACAGAACACTAGATATCATGTATACATTCCACACAGATAACATGGAACAGGCCGACCCATCCCAATGACAGGGGCAAAAGGGTAAAATGATGGATAGAGTTGTTTTGATCGAACCAATCTGTACAAGGTGAGAGGCGGCACCTTACTACGTAGAGGGGTTGTACCTTGCTGCGTAGAAGGGTTGCACCTTAATACGTCAGGAGTGATGTGTAATTTGTTTGTACCTGTGTATAAGAACGTATCCCTGGGGCAGTGTCTTTGTCCGGCCGTAGGGGGAGTGGAAAGTCCCGCCACTAAGCCGGGTCCTTGCCAAGAGGCACTTTCTCGTAGTATGCCCTGAGTTAGGCTAAGAAACCTACAGGGAACTACAATTGTGTCCAAGATCGCAATAAACCTAGTCAACGTGACTTTGCATCTTACTGGACTCTGTGGGTTATTGGGGGTTCTCTTCGGGTCTGCTGGGTCAGCTATCTGTACAGAGCTGGGGCAGCACACAGAGGGAACATACGCACGCAGCCGAGTAATATCAACAGGAGAAAGCAGAGCACCATACCGGTAGCATCTGACAACAGCAGTTAGTTATTTTCCCTGGAGGACCAGAAAGAGAAACACCTATTTGTTCTGGGCATTTGTGCTCCTTTAATTTAGTGCAGTTTAAATACCCTGGTGCTAGGAATGTTAAATCCTTAGTGCAATTGCTGTTGGGTTCCAGCTGTGTCTCTATAACGTGCTTAAAAGTTTCCCAGAAATTATGCTTCAGGCTCACAGAAGAAATCTTAAGATTTAGCAGAAACTTTGTTTTTGAAAGGGAACATGAGTATCGGTACAAAAGTTCCAGGAAGGAAAAGGCTTCTTTGCTAAGATGAAGTTAGCTAGACAAAAATTGTACCAGAAAAATACTCCATTTGCTGTAACCTTACAAAATTAACGGCACAGCTTAGCTCCTCTTCCTCAAATTCTCTGGTGACCTGGGGTAGCGCAATCATTGTACAGGCTGAGGAACCTGCAGCCTCCTCACTAGAAGTAAAATGGTCAAAATAGGCTAGTGACTTATGTAAATTAATGTAACTTTGCCGAGCAACTTTTCCTAGAAATGTAGGGATGGAAGGGACCTCAAGAGGTCATCAAGTACAGCCCGTGTGCTGAGGCAGGACCAAGTAGACCTAGACCTGAGAGGTGTTTGCCTAACTTGTACTTAGAAATCTCCAGTGACGGGGATTCCACAATGTCCCTCGGAAGCCTATTCCAGTATTTAACCTCTGATAACTACTCTTTGAGTATGGACTTTCAACCAGTTATATACCCACCTTATGGTAATTTCACCTAGACCACATTTCCCTAATTTCATTTTGAGAATGTCATGGGGGGCTGTGTCGAAAGCTTTACTAAAATCAAGGTATTACCTATATTGCTTATCCATTAGGCCAGTAAGCCTGTTAAAGAAGGAAATTAGATGGGAGGGGGGGGGGGTAGCATGCTTTTGTTTGGCATATCCATGCTGACTGTATTCCTGTAGGTGCTTATAAATTGGTTGTTTAATAATTTGTTCCAGTATCTTTCCAGGTATCAAAGTTAAGCTGACTGGCCTAGAATTCCCCAGGGCCTCTTATGTTCCCTTTTTTAAAGATGGTACTATGTTTGCCCTTTCACCCTCTGGGACGTCATCTGTCCTCCACGAGTTCTCAAAGATAATCGCTAATGATAACTTTTGTTCCCTCTGACCATAGGCTTTAAAAGCTCCCTTCCATCAGCTAATTAAACACTAATTATATCAACCACTTGAATGAAATGAAGAGTTAAGGCTGAGCTCAAATTCCTTGTGACTAATGAGGATTTAAGATGGTGGCATTATACTTCTTCTTAGGTCTGAGGTTTTGCCTGTGCATCTTGCACCATTCTGACGTTGTTAAATTAACTGTGGGCTTGACCTTGTTCTCCTGAGCACCTGCCATCTACGCTGTGGAGTTACGCCATGTGGGCTGTTCAATGCAACATCGTTTTCTTTGCAGTGAACCCCTCCCTGTCCTGTGTGTTAACACCCACTTTACTACCTTCCAGAAAGGGTTATGCATGCCTGCTGAAATGTCCCCATTGGACATAAGACTACCTGCTTCATTGAGTTATGCAGCTGAGACTAACAATGTGTGGCATTTGTGTCTTATCAACATTAATCTTCACAGGTGCCCCATGTGAGGAAGGTGAATATTATCATTATTTAAGCTTGCAGAGGGCTCAGGGAGATGGGTCACAATTTGAATAGTTCCCAAAGAATCCTGACCCCCAGTGCTGTGCTCTAACCGTTCCCTTTTCATGCGTTACTTAGATTTTTTTAATTGGGGGAAAGATATTAGTCTCTGAGTTTCTCAAGTGCAGAAGCACTGTGAAGACAAGCTGGGCTTTAAAACATTCTGGCTTATGACTAGCTAGAAAACAGAAGTGCCCATTAAGTTACTTAGTGCCAGGGCCGGCTCCAGGTTTTCTGCCGCCCCAAGCGGCAAAAAAAAAAAAAAAAAGCCGCGGCAGCGCGATCGCGCCGCTACACTCTTCCGCGGCAATTCGGCGGCAGGTCCTTCGCTCCCAGAGGGACTGAGGGACCCGCTGCCGAAGACCCGGACGTGCCGCCCCTATAGAGACCCAAGTGCCGCCCATTGGTATTGGCCGCCCCAAGCACCTGCTTCTTTAGCTGGTGCCTGGAGCCGGCCCTGCTTAGTGCTAGCGAACACTTTGAAACTGCTTTTCAAAGTGATGACATCATAATGATGACAACATGGAACAGGACACTATGCTCATCAAGAAGTCAGGGAGTGCAAATCCACAAGACTTGCAAAGTCTATGTTTTCAGTCTCATCTCCTGCCACTCTGTACCCTTGTGCCTGTGCTGCAAAAAGGCTCACTTTATGAACAGTGCCTGAAAGAGGAGTGATACAGAACGGGGAGCCATATCAGGAGGGGAGAACACTTTTATCTTTTTTCAGAATGATTTGAACATAGAGATGAGTGAACAAGAAATGGACAGTGGATTTCTTATGTGTTCCGATTATTTTAAATGTAGTTAAGCTTAGTGATGGGAGAGGAAGCCTCGCTATCTCAGAGCCTTGTGTATCCTCCCAGCTCACCTCTTATTAGGCCCCAATTCAGCATAGTACTTAAGCAGATGTTTGTGCTTTACTGAATAGGGATGGACCTAAATGCATGCTTAAACCATCTGCTTAACTCTCATTAAAGTCAATGGAACGGAAGCATATGACGACTTGCTTTGTTGAATGGAGGGCCAGCGTTATTCGTCTGAATCCAAGTGAAAGCAGTTGGTGCATGAAGTTATAGCTCTGAAATGCATACACCGTTATGGAAATAAGACTGGATTGTTTCTCAAGAACAGGCATAGAGGGTTTTTTTAAATAACAAATGGTTTTAGAATTGTAGCTGCACCTCAGCCTTTGTGCTGCTTTTCTCTGAGGATACTGTATTCTAAGTGTAAGCTCTATAGCAGTTACTTATTTACAGGTAAGTGACGATGAAGCTGTGATTAGATTCAATAAGAATTTGAGATTCACTGAACTTACTCTTTAGCTTCTGGTTTCCTTTTATTAAAAGCCACATTAAGAACAAAATTGCTGTGCCTCCTACAGTCCAATTTCTTTAATAGCGATTTCCAGAATTCTCTCACTTGGTATGCAACTGTTAGTCACCAGTCAGCTTTAACTGAAGATTTCTGATAACACAGAGGATCATAGAGCAATCCTGGACCACCTCACCAGCTAATAGATAACATAACAATGTGGTGAGCCAGTGCTGAAGAACAACATGCACATTCAACTGCTTTATAATCCATGGTGCTCTATGGACTGGGACAAAGGTTTACTACTGCTGACACGGGGCAAGAATGACATCAGTCTATACCGGGGTAGGCAACCTATGGCACGCTTGCCAAAGGCGGCACGCGAGCTGATTTTCAGTGGCACTCACACTGCCCGGGTCCTGGCCACCAGTCCGGGGGGCTCTGCATTTTAATTTAATTTTAAATGAAGCTTCTTAAACATTTAAAAAACCTTATTTACTTTACATACAACAATAGTTAAGTTATATATTATAGACGTATAGAAAGAGACCTTCTAAAAACGTTAAAATGTATTACTGGCACGTGAAACCTTAAATTTGAGTGAATAAATGAAGACTCGGCACACCACTTCTGAAAGGTTGCCGACCCCTGGTCTATACATTCCGAGGGACCAGTCCAAGAATGTGCCTGGTATTTGGGAGTCAAAGTCAGAGGAGGAGATGGGGCTTTTTCTTTTTTAAATTAAGAAGCTGATAACAAAGATGATAGGTAATGTGGCCTGCAAACCAATATTGGTTGTAATTGCCTATGTGAACGTGGCTGACTAGATATTGGCTAGCCTTTTAGAAGATGATGCCCTCTTCTAGGGTTTGTAACCCACTGCGTGTGACTTTACAAAATCCCGTGGAAAGGTTTGGAGGAGGAGGAGTGTAGTATTCACACTGACACACAGGTAAGGGGAATGAAAATGTCCTGTTTAAAAAAAGGGCTGGAATGTGAGTTTATCCTTTAAGCGAGCTTAGTTACTGAACAGCTCTGTGGAAAGGCGTTATTGGGAGATGACACTTTTAGCCAAAGAGCAGCATGCCTTTATCCATCGGACAGATGGCAGCTTTCATTTGTTATAGTGGAAGATAGACAACTGACAGCTCTGGTGCAGATTAAGGCATGTCCTGCTGTTTTCTGGCCTGTAGAAAATTCCAATTGCTATAATGACATTCTGCCTGCCTAAATCCCTACTGCAGTTTCTAGCCTCCACAACTCTCACAAACTAAGTGGGGTCAAACTGGGTCAGCACTTGGATAGGAGACCTGTGAGGAATACACCAAATTGGCAATGGCGGTACAATAGAAGGTGCTTTTGGATATTGAACGAGTGGCCCACAGAAAACAGAAGTACTGTGCTATGGGAGGTAGCTATCTTTCAGACAAAATGTAAAACTGTGGTCCTGCTGTAGCACTTTTCAAAAGAATTATCCCCAGTGTCCTTGTCCTACTCTGGTAATTATATTCTGCTGTCTTAAATTCCTCTTCAGTTCAACCGGACTTTAGTCTTCATTTCTTGCCTTAAAACTAGTCGAGTGCACTCTGTGATGTTGCACTACAGAGGTAAGTTAAGCAATCTCTGTGTATGTGTTTGTAAGGCACTTTGTGATCCTTCTAAATGTAAGACAGTATGGAAATGTACAGTCGTTATCACAAGGAATTCAAATAGTGGAACACTCAGTCGAGTGCTGCTGTTAAAACCACAGCCAGCAAGACCAGAATGGGCTACTAATCTACATGAATCTCTACAGTGATGGTGCCTTTGCCACCCAAACAACAAGCTTGTCTCATAGATCCACCCCTGGAACTAGAAGCTCAAGTAAAAAGCACTTTGAGTCTCTCTACCAAGACAAAACCCTTCCAATTTACTTTGTTTCAAAAAGCACCATTTGTTTAGAAATATGCACAATCCTATTCATGTTAAGCCACTAGGTTGTATTGATAAGCCACAATGCATGCAAGAGACTTTGAAAAATAAAAGTTAAAGAAATGTCTTATGGCATTGATGGGAGATCACTCTGAAGTGCTCATTTGCTTTGGGGGTGGCAGGCAGTTGGCATATAGAGCATGGTACCCTGTGAGGTTGCCATGCAGATTGGTTGTATGAACACACAGAATCCATGCCATGAGCAAAGTGACTAGCTGAAATCCCGAAATCAAGCTTTGCTATGATCTCCTAAATTGCTTTGGCTTCAAAAGCTTGGGCTGGCAGGCACCTTTTGAATTAATCCATGCCACCTGCTACACGTACCCACTAGAGCTGTGTGCCATGTGCACAGACCCCCAGACTGGAACAGGAGGAGGTGCTGAGGATCAGGATTAATATGCACTGGCAAAGTTGTGTGGTAGAACCTTACACTGCACCTTCCTGCTGCTATGCATGACTCTAACCACTGCTATTCATCACTCACTTTCATGAGCACAAAGTTTCCTCACAAATGTAAAAAGCAGCATTCTATAAAGCCAGTCTGCCCACAGCACATCTCTGGGCCACACGTAGTCCTGGTGCGTGCCTAACATATCCCACTGATCTATATTGTGCACAGGGCTACAACCCTTTCATGTGGCCCTCTGTGTAACAGCTACGCTGCAACGCAGCAGCTGGTATGCAGTGAATGGCTTCTCTTTTCTTCTATTGTTACAGTGAGTGAATACAGACAAAGGCAGGAGATGGGGACAGGGGACCCAGCACCAAACCAGAAAGAGCAGAGTGTCCCCCCCCCAAAAGGGATTGGTGGAATGAGAAATACGATCAGCTGAGCAAGCCAGCAGAATCAGCAGCTGAAGGTACAGTACTGTCTGATGCAAGAAGGATTAACTGTTCTGGCTCAACTGCAGCAGCCCAGAGCCTCATTTTATAATAAATTGGCAGCCTCCAGGACAAAATGGTTGTTTTCCTTTACATTGTGTCCCAGTGGGGTCGATTATTCAGGGCCTTGAGTGTCTTGATTTGAATATGTGATCACTAGGTTGCGCTTACAGCCAGGCAATGTGTAAACAACCTTTTTGTATTCTCAGACTGGCCCGCTCTCTCTAACTGGATATGTGTGGTACAAGAGAGGGACAAATTACATTTCATGTGGAAACCACAGTATTTGAATGTCGTGATGTTTGGCTGTTAGTTTAGAATTTGCATTTAGTAAGAGTGTGTTTTGCTGCTATGTACTAGCCATAGCAGTTTAACCATTGGCATTTACAAATAAAACTAGGGCAGCTTTACAGTATGTAAAAATGAAAATATACAAACTCTCCCCTCTCAGCCCCAAGAAAGTCTTTCCCCCCAAAAAAACTGTTTAAACGATTGGATAGCTGAGATAGAAGTTTCATACCAGCTGATATAAAATGGAACAGCTGGGAAATACATTTATATTATATTTTTTATAATGTTCTTCTATACACAGGCCAGAAATTCTGCAATGTGTATTTTACTCTCTTTCCCCCCAGGTTTTTTGAGAGGGGTGCTGGCCAAGGGTTGGTGGAGTAGATATTTATTTATGTATGCAATCCTTGATATTTTATCTTGTATATTTTATTTTATGGGATGAGTGCACAAAGCATAGGAAACGCACTTAAAATGTTAATAAATAGGAATAAATGAAATACATATTTTATCTAGTTAAATCAAGTACCTGTATCATCCCCCCTGACATCAGCGGTATTAACAGTCACAGTCTGATCCAGCAGTGCTGTATGCTCACTCGTGTGTGCGCGCACGCACATCCTCCTGGCTTTATGTCTCTCTCAGCTGTGTTTAATCAAGAGTGACACTTACATGAAATCCTGCTGGGGCCCAGGACCTTCCTCCTCATCCTCCAGCTTTCTATGGACCCTTCTCCATCAGCTCTTGCAAACATCGTCACAGCAGTAGATTAGACAGCAGAACAGATCCTGCATCATGTCCCTACTCTGTCCCCACCGCTTCTCTCTAGTCCCCCTTCTCTCCTCTCTCCTCCCCTGACTCCTCGAGCCCCCCACCCCCTTCCCCTGTCCCCCAATGCTCATGGATATTAAAGGAGACTAGAGGGCAGAGCTGGCTCCCTGAGGGGCAACCCCCACCCTGAAAAAATGCACCCTTGGGGCCAACCCAAGCGCGGCCGAAGGGCAGAGACAGGGCCAGGCCCCAGGGCTGTGTCGGGGGCACCCCCGCCACCCCCTCTAATCCCCCCCCCCCCCGCCTTGGGGGCGTCTAAACACCCTCTTCTCTTTGGGGCCACCCCCTTGGGGGCCTGCCTCTCATCCCCGCCCCCTCGGGCCTAGGCCCACCGTGGGCCTGCTCCCCCCGCCCCGCGCCCGAGGAGGAGCCAGGCCGGGCCCCGCCCCGGGAGGGCGGACTCACGCCGCCTCCGCAGCGCCGGGGGCTCGTGGGCCCGGGCCGGGGCAGCCGCGCACCGACAGACGGAGCCGCCCGGCCGGAGGGAGAGACGCTGCGGCCGCGGGGTCAGTGCGGGGAGGGGCCCTGGGTTGAGACGGGGATGATGGGGTGGGGGAGCCCTGGAAGGGGGGCGGGACCCGGGGAGCGATGGTGGGAGCGAGGCCCGGGGGGAATGGGGAGTGATGGGGGGGAGCGGGGCCCGGGGAGAGAGGGGGGGGATGGGGGGAGCGAGGCCCTGGGGGGGGGGGGAGGGGGGGGGGGGGCGGGGGGAGGGGGGGGGGGGGGGGGGGGGGGGGGGGAGGGGGGCGGGGGGGGCGGGGGGGGGGGGGGGGGGCGGGGGGGGGGGGCAATGGGGAGTGATGGGGGAAGGGCCCTGGAGGGGGGGCGAGGGGCTTTGGGGGGGGGCGGGGAGACAGGGGGGTGATGGGGGGAGCGAGGCCCCGGGGGGGTAATGGGGAGTGATGGGGGGAAGGGCCCTGGGGGGGGGTGATGGGGGGAGCCGGGCCTGGGGGGAAGGGGGACGTCTGGTGGAAATGGTGGCATCAGCAGAGAGTGATGGAGAAAAAGGGGGCAGTAGTTGCCCATGACAGGGTGCTGATGGGGGCACTAGTTGCCCAGGTGCCTGAGGAGTTTAATAAGAGCGGCCAGACTGGGTCAGACCCAAGGTTCCTCTAGCCCAGTGTCCTGTCCTCTGACAGTGGCCAATGCCAGGTGCCCCCGAGGGAATGAACAGAACAGGGAATCATCAAGTGATCCATCCCCTGTCGCTCATTCCCGGCTTCTGGCAAACAGAGGCTAGGGACCCCATCCCTGCCCAGCTCTGGGTGCCAGCTCTCCGTTGTTGTACAGGTTTGCTTTGTATGAGTGTGGTGGTTCCCTCTACACCCTCCTCCCCCACCCCATACCCACACCTGTGTGGGAAGGAAGCGGGGACCTTTCACATGGGCCCTCTTTTCTGCTGGGCAGCCTTGGAGTTGTTGAAATTTGGGAAACTGATTTATATGGGACTTGTGGGCTGATGTTAGAGGTTGGGGTGAGTGAGGTGGTTGCCTTAGGCCCTGGGGAGTTTGGCTGATGGGTCTTGCCCACATGTGCAGGGTCTAACTGGTCACCATATTTTGGGTCAGGGAGGGATTTTCCCCTGGGGTCAGATTGGCAGAGATTTGGGGGAGAGGGACTATGCCTTCCTCTGCAGCGAGGAGCAGGGGTCACTTGCTGGTTTGAACTAGAGTAAATGGTGGATTCTCTGTAACTTGAAGTCTTTAAATCACAATTCAAGGACTTCAGTAATTCAGGCAGAGGTTATGGGCCTACTGCAGGATTGGGTAGGTGAGGTTCTGTGGGCAGCAATGTGTAGGAGGTCAGACTAGAAGATGATCATGAATGGTCCCTTCTTGCCTTAAGGTCCGTGAGAACATCCTGTATTTAAAAGGGTGCTGTGATGTTGCAACTCCTACTTAAAAATCACTTGTTCATAGGGATGTCATGAATCACTTCTTAGAATAGATAAGGGAAATAATTTCTGCCAGTGTAATTCACCTGTCGCTGCTGATGCTCTGTGTTCACCTGTGGGTCTCTTTTAGCCTGGACACTGAAATCCATGAAGTTGGTTTCCTTATCATGTAGTCAGTTTCACTGCAGCAAGGTTTGGGGTTCCCAAACTACAGGGCAGTGTGCATGTTCAAAAACAGCTGTTTCCACTGGAACCTTTTTTAGAAGGGTTTGTTTGGTTAAAATGTAAATGAGGGGTCAGATCTGAGAGGGGATTTTGAAAATCGGTTTGGCTTTTTATTATTTATGCTGTTTGTTTAGACTCTTTGCTGTCCCAGAGGGAGAGTTATACAAACTGAGTAGTCAACTTCACCTGCATTTATAGTCAGTTTCACTCTTATGCAGTAGCACAGTGTTGCAATATCTGGGTTGCAAGCATTGCAGGGGCATGCACGTTTTGTTAAAGAAAAAAGTTTGTTGAATTTTTAATTGTATATAAATCCTAAGACAATAGGAGTGTTGTAAAAGTGTATCTTTGCAACCTGATGCTAAAGGTGACTCTATACAAGAGGGGACCCAGTTGTAAGACTGGGGTCTGAATTTTGATCCAAATTGAACCTCATAGTGTCTTTTCAAATTAAAAGAATAAGAATAGAGATTTTTTTCTGTGATAAGGAAAGATAGTTTTGAAGCACAGGTCTGGGAGTCAGGAGACCAGAATCCTAACTCCAACTCTGTCACTGACTTGCTGTGTAGTTTTGAACACCTCATTTAACCTCCGTCTCTCTGTTTTCACATCTTTAAAATGTGCCTAGCATTTAATTACCTTCTGGGGTGCTGCAAGAACAAGCTAACTGTTTGTAAATGCCTTTGAGATTCTCAAGTGGAAGAAGTTCTAGAAAGTTAAAGGAAATACACTTTGGAAGTAAAGAAAATGAGCAATCAGATAAGAACAGTTAATTCTGGGGTACAGGCAGACACTTGTTCTGGGCCCCTTTCCTATCACTATCCTTATGTTTCCTGTGCTCCAGTGTTACATAAGTTTCCTGACTAATTTCTTTCCACTTCAGTTACCACTTTTGTAGTCATGCTTTTTGTGAAGTCAAAATAGGTGTTTCAGTGTATTTGGAAGTGCAAGTAGAATAAAATTGGGAAGGATAGGTGGATTTTCAGGTATATGAGACTTTTGCTATAGCAGCAGACAAGTTTTCCCCTTTGGATTTCGCATGCTGTCAAATCCCAAAATGTTTAGTGGAGTTTTCTTTCACTATCTTTCTAAAATAGAAAACTCAAGCAGCACAAGTATCAGAAATCAGGGATGTGTGAAGCACAACTGAACCGTAGTGACAAATCCTAAAGCATTAACTCCAGCTCATTGTAAAATATCTTTCTCTAGGCATGACTCCTGAGCGTTGTTCTAGGTATGCTGCCTGGTTGTTTTTCATCAGACTCTTGCATTTGCTATTTTCTAACAGGTTCTCTTATTGTTTCTGCAGCTATTTTATTGCAAAGCCACTGTGGAATCCTCATCTTTCAGACTTTCTGTGGTGGAGTCGGTTGAGCCAAAATTGTATCAGACTTATCTGTTCTGGGGCTTGTCATCTCTGTCTGACAGATACATTTTGGATTAAGACAATAAGTTTGTAACAAGTAAGTTATCTCTGCAGCTGGCGGTCTCTCATTTATAGCAGTTTGCCATTCAGTCTGCCTTATTGTCACAGAAATATGCAGTTCTTGGGAGGGCCACGCTTATGTGTTTTTCTCCTTCCAGCGTTAGTAAATAACTGAAGACATTTTAAAAATAAAAATTCAGTGTTTATTCTGTCTCCGTCTGTTTGTTCGTTTAGACGGTGCAATGTCAGCTGTGGAACAGCAACAGGCAGAACCTTCTCCATCATCCAATTCATCCAGTTCCTTTGAAGTAGTGGAGGCAGATCCTGCAAACAAGTATGAGGCAGTTGTTCCTCACTGGTTTTACTGCAAGGTAATAGATTCTAGAGAGAGGTGGATCCCTTTCAGTCGACAAGACTCGGAGAAGTTAGAAGAGGCCCACAACACAAGTAAGTTGAAAATGCCTTTTTGTCAGAAGCTTCTTCGGGGTAAAGTACATTAGGTTGCGGGATAGGTTCAGAAGGAAGCTGGCAGAATCCCCGCATGTCTAGATTAGAGTGGATGAAGTGGTAGCAAACATGGTCTTGAACTACCCTGCACTAGACTAGATGACCTCATGGGCCGGTTCCAACTCCGACATCTCTAATTCTCTAGTTTAAATAACCCTTGTGGTAATATAGCAAACCTTAAAATCTACTGAGGTGAGGTGAATTAACAAGAGTGAATCATGGGTTTTGCAAGATGGGGAAATCTGCAAGAGCACTGAGTAGGCTAAGAATTTGAGATGCATTGTACTGATGTTGTCTTGGGGCTAGAAGCTCCAACTAAGGGAAGTGTTCTAAACATCTTGTGCAGTTTTTGCTATGGGATTTGAAAGTGTCTTCCCTCTCTGGAATTTTAAATTTATCCACATTTCTGTGGAAATACCTCTTCCCTAGAAGGGGGCCTATTCATGTTGCTTAAAAAAAAAACTTTCATCCAAAAGGCTTTAATGTTCAGGCCTCATTAATTTGACACTTACACGGAGCACTCTAGATTTTTTTTTTTATTTGCATGAGACAGCAATCGTATACGGTAAGTAGGAATTGGTTAGGAAGCAACGCTGGCTAAATTCCACCACTGTGAGACTTTCCTGCAGATCTTACTGTTGTGTGGATTTATTCGTATGAAAAGGGGAGCAATGCAGATCGGAGTGTGGGTGGAGCTCCCAGGTCCAGCATGGCTCAGACACTTATTTCTATTATAATAGTGCCCACAGTGTGCTAGGTGCTGTCCATACATATAAAGTGACACCCCTTGCCCTGAAGAGCAGACAGTCTAAGGCTCTGCTTCTGCAATCAGATCTGCATAGGTGCAGAGCCGCAGAAGAGAAGCAGCAAAGGGTGGGGGAGAGGAATAAAGTTTTGTGAGTCTTTTGTCCTCTAGCCCCACCCCCGTTCCAGTGGTTAGAATGAAGGGGGTGATCCTGATTCAAGGTGCCATGTTTTGGTGGCTCATGCAGGTAACAGGTGCTGCCTAATGCAATGTACCTGTAATCCAACTAATAGGATCAGACCCTATAGATGATAGAGCCTGGGCATTTAGGTGACATTTTTGCTCTGAGTAAGGGTGAAATCTCTTGGAAGTTCTCAGTCTGTGCTGGAGGGGATTGCTTAGAGGCCTGTGCCTCCACTTGGAAATGCTAAGATTTCCTGGTGCCATGAGTTCAGACTCAGGCCTTGACCATTCCAGTGTAGGGAGCTCAAATTGCAGGGAGCTTACTGTATGCAAGTACATGAATGAGACTGAAAATCTGATGTCTTGCCTGGAAGTTAAAGATCCCACAGCATCTCTTTGAAGAGCAGAGGGGTGGCCTGGGGCCCCTGTCCAGTACTCTTTCTCTTTGCTGTTGTGGGGCATGCTGTGCACTGATTGGCTGCCATTCCCTTTCCCAAAGGAAGCTGCATCTCAGTGGTACTGTCTGTATACAGTTTTAAGAGCTTTGGGATCATCTGGTCTCAAAGGGGCTAGGGAAATACGAATGAATATAAACATTTAAGGTCTTGCTGCTCTCAGTCATAGTGGGATCGATGTAAACCACTTAGCTTACGGATATTGTAAGCTCTTTGGGGCAGGGGACTCTTTTGTTGTGTGTCTGTACAGCACCTAGCACAGTGGGGGCTACCGCAACACAGACAATAATAAACTAGCACTTGTTTGTAGCCTAGGGCCTTTCTGATCTCTCCACCCCAGTGTGGAAGCTTTGACTTTCTGGCATGATTGTCCTAGGAGGTCTTTTTAAATGGTGACTGTGTTTGTTTACACAGATCATTGTATGGATTTTCTAGGTAAGCTCCATGCAGAAGCGGCTGATACCCCCATGATTTGCATAGTCTAAAACCTCTTGGTAATGTCCCCTTCTGATCTGTTTACACTTCATGGCAGTCCTTGCATTCCACAGGGAAAGACAATGAACAGCTGGTCATTCCAACGGAAGGGGGCAGGTATGACGTGCATTTGAAGAAGAGGCTGCGCTGTGCCATGTATTGGGAGGAAGAGGTGTCTGAAGTGAGACGCTGCACCTGGTTTTACAAGGGAGACAAGGACAACAAGTATATTCCCTACTCGGAGAGCTTCAGCGAAGAGTTGGAGGTACCGATGTCTCGCCTAATAACGCTCAGCCCGTCCAGGCTGCTCTTGAGCCCTGCTGGCTTCTGCTTGTGTAACATCCTGAATTCCATGAGGGGTCTTGGCACTGAGTTGTGTCCAAGGACGTGAACTCGAGGGAGATGTTTGGGTGACACTTCATGTTTGATTAGCACCACTGGAAATACTGCACCTCTCTTCTCTGCAGGCTCGCCCATTGTCTCTCTCCAACATGCTGCAGTTAATGCAATCTCCCCATCCTCATATCCCAGCTCTGCCTCCTTCCTGGCTCTTGCTATACAATTAAACTGCCTGTCCTCATTTTCAGCGCGCTGGCCTCTCTGCTTCACTCCTTGTGACCTACATTCTGCCAGATGTCCTTGCCTTGCTACTCACTCCCTCTCTCCTCCTACCTCTTCGTACGCTACTTCCATGCCTGGTCCATCCTCTGTCTCCCGCTTCATAAAGCATAAAGTCCCTCCTTAAAGCCCACTTCTTGTGGCTTGCTTCCCACAGCCAATCTCTGCTTCAGTGCTACCCGCAGCTCTTCTTCTGCCTGACCTTATTTTCATAGGCAGTAGTCGATTCTTTCAAGCTGCAGACACACTTATTTTTCGCTGTCCTTGTCTGTTGTAATGTCCATATTTCTCTAATCTAGACCCTGATCCCACAAATGCTCTCACTTGAGAGTAACTTCACTAGTGCAAATAAATAGTGCCCCTGAAGCCAATGGAACTATCTGTGTGACTGAAATTCCTCGTGTGTGTGAACTTGCAGGATCAGGTCCATAGTAGTAGACTACAGAAAGAGAGCTGCTATGTGACCTGAAAAGTGCCAGGCCTATTTATGATTTCCTATGAACATTTAGTATTAATGGCCAGCGACTCTTCCTATGGAAAATGATTTTCCATAAAACTTTAATCTGATATTACTTCAGTAGAGTCTAAAGTGGAAGCCGTCGCCTCTATTAAAACTGGCAGCCTAAGGGGCGCCCCCAACCAACACTTTGTAAGACAACATTTAACCCAGGGATAAGACTGTCCCCAATCCAGACTCATGTCTGATTTACCTCCCTTTGATCAACAATATTTTAAGAGCTACCCTACAATAAGAGGGGAGGGGGCAAACCTCCAACTGGTAGAGTTCCTGTGGAAATGTTTGTTTGACTTGCAGAGGTTTCTCTTCTCCCCAGGAAACTTACATGATTGCCATAACTCTGGATGAGTGGAAAAAGAAACTTGAGTCCCCTACTAGAGAAATCATTATATTGCATAACCCAAAGGTAAAACCTGATGATTTACTGTTTGTAGCACAGACAGACTTGTGTTTTCCCCTTTAGTTCTGCTTTCAGTGCTGGTCTACACTCAGGTTTTTAGAAACCAATATACCTAGTGATACGCCCTCGTAGTGTGGATGCAGTTCTACCTGTATAAAGGTCCTTATAGAGCTACATTTATGGGAATAAGGTATTGTGGTGTAAGGCACCTTTATACTGATATCACTGCAGCCATGCCAGAGGGTTGTGCCACTTGAACTATATCAGAATCTAGCTTAGGTACTTCTGTTCCGCCATTAGCATCGTCTCTGATTGACTTGCCCAAGGTCATACAAGCCAGTCTGTGGTGAAGCAGGGAATTTAAGGTGGGTTTCCCACCTCCCAGGCTAGCGCCCTAATCACTGACCCATCTTTCCTCAGGTATAAAATCATGCTGCTAACCAAACAGTTAAATTGGCTCAGTGGCTGAAGACATCGTTCCATTCTGTTTTCTAACTGCTGCACAGTGGAATACTGGCACCCAGAGACAGCGTGGTGTGGAATACGGACACCTGTCGTTCCCAGATGTTGTTTATTGTAACAAGGAAAATGCAGTGCAGAATTATGCATAGAACTGTGTATAAAGTAGCTCAAGTGATGAAATTGCACAGGAGCAGAACATACAAGTACATTTTAAAGAGTACAGTGAACTCCATCTATTCAGTGTCCATCTGTGTCCTCAATAGTGTAGTGTCTAGACAGGTTTGTTCTTTGCTCCTTGCAATGGTATAGGTGGGCTCCACCAGTTCCTGACAGATGTACAATGAGTTGCTTATCCCCCTTTATAGGAGATGCTTAAATGTGTTGCATGTACCACAGAGTTCTAACATGCTTCTCTTCCTGTGTTTAAGCTGATGGTGCACTACCATCCAGTGACAGCCTCTGATGACTGGGGCTCAACCCCTACAGAACAAGGTCGACCAAGAACTGTTAAGAGAGGAGTGGAGAACATCTCCGCTGACATCCCCTGCGGTAAGTTAATGATCTTTCTTCACATCCATCGAAGTTGAGGAAAACATTTCCCAGACCCTATCTGCCTTGCTTGTTGTGATATGGCTTCAGAGAATTTAAAACACTTTTTTTTTGCTTGAGACTTAAATATGGGCTTATGGGTGGGTCATCTCATCTCGCTGACAAATTTCCTTATGTGCTAATTCAAATATTACAGTAGTTTCTACAGCCTGCAACTGAGACCAGGGCCCCGCTGTGCTGGGCGCTGCACAGACCTAGAGACAGTCCCTGCCCCAGAGCACTCCCAGCCTGAACAAACAGGAAAGGGGGAAGAGGAAGTGCTGAGCACCTGCCCTCTGAAGATCGGGCATCGTCCATTGAGCCCTTCATATCACTAGTCACTTCTGAAAATCGTGGCTGGTGTACTTTTGTTATTAAAAACATAACCAAACCCACGTCTTGGTATGTGCATGTGTGTATATCACACAGACATCCATGCTCTCTCTCGTGTACACTTTACAGAATGTAAATCGTAACTGGGGGCCAAATTTGACGCTTTTGAAAAGCAATTGAGCTTTGCCACCAAGCTAACCACTTGCCAGCACTAGCTTTTGCTTCTGTCTGTCAAAACCCTTCATTATCCACCTACAGGCTCTTCTAAAAAGATCTTACGTAAACTAAAGGAGGTGGGAGAGAAGAGAATGAAAATCAAACATTGCCTGATGCCTGCTTTAGTCAGAGAGGCCTCTGCAGAAAGGCCTGCTCCTCCAAGCTGCTGAGCCATACATCTTTAATTAAAGACGTACCTCATTGGTGGCTCAGTGGGGCAACGTGGAGTACGGTTGAGTGATGGGAACATGTCTTCCTACCTTGATGATATTGAGAGAGCCTCTTAATCTAATTGGCAAGGGCTACAACTACACGTTATTGTACTTAGAGGTAGAGACTTTACACCTGCCCAGCCACATGAATACGTCTCTAAGAAGCTGAGGGTGGTTTTTTTTTTTATAACTCAGAAGTACATTATCCTCGAGACCCAACCTGTCTCTCTGAAATGGTTGTGGCGACTGGGAGGGGAGAATGTCTAGGCTTTGGGTTTGACTGCAGAAGCTTCACCTCACCTGCATAGCCTCTCAGTGACGTTTCACAAGGCAGTCTGGTGTGGAGGAACCAGTGCAACATTGGGAGTTCTAATCCTGGTCATGTGCCGAAATCGCTTCACCTTCCTCAATTGGGATAATGCCACTTACCACCCGCCATGTGCATGTATGTTGGTGAGGCTGTGTGGAGATTATCTGATGTGTAGGTAGTACTTTAAATATGAAGTACTATACTGAGCACTACTATTGCTCTTGACACACAAACCAGGGACCAAACTTTATAATATTCTCGGACCTGGAACTTTCTTAGCATTATCCCTTATCTGACCCCTCGAGGGTTTCACACATCTGCCTCAGAGGTTGAGATCTCAAAGGAATATTGCATCAGGTAAACAATTAGCTGCTGTGTAAATGGTTCTCTCTTTCCTCCTCTTAGGGGAGCCTCTGCAAATAGATCACTTGGTTTTTGTAGTTCATGGAATTGGGCCAGCATGTGATATCCGGTTCCGGTCCATCGTCCAATGTGGTAGGTGTGCACAGGCGATTATACCGTTTCACGTGCATCACCCCTCAGAGAGCACAAATAAACACAGATCTGATGGGAAAACACATGAGGTGCTGTCATCACACATTTAAAGAATTTGACAGTAATCTTGGCAAACGGTAAGACAGAACTTGCTGACTGCAATGAAGATGCGTAGTTTGAATATACGAGCAGTGAAAGCTGGTTATCTGGATAGAGTTGGACAGATTTGGACAATCATTTTTATCAGAATGATCACTGTGTCCTAATCCTTCAAATAGTGAGCTTCCCAAATCAGATACAGATTCTTCAAGTAACTGAATAAATCTGTCCTCTACTCAGTCTATTGTAGGTGGTAATCTTGTCCAGTAAAGTCTAACACAAGTTAATGTCCCATCCAAGGGTCTTTAGAAATGTGACAATTTCAGAGAGTGCTTATATTGTCATTGTAACTGCCTGAGTCTTGGAGAGGAGATCTGTTGATAAGCTGTGTGTACCATAAACAGGAAAGTTAAGATGAGATACATTTCTATAATAAAACCAAAGCTGTTGCATACTTCAACAATTTGTGGGGTCAAATGTCTTTAATTCTGGTAAAGTGTCCCTTTTTTTTTTTTCTTCATGCAGTCAAGCCTTTTGATACTGCAGTCTCTGTCTTACAGTATGCATCTAATGGAGCTACTATCAGTGAACTAAAATGAGTGAGAAGTAATTTAAAACCCAGCCCCTGCCCTAAGTCTCCGTACCGATATGTGAGACTTTTACAGTAGGTTTCATAGCTCTTTAAAAAGTTTCTCTTTCCTCGGTTGCTGTGTGAAAGCTCCAGCAATCAGGGGAAACAGACTTGCTACAGAGCAAACGGTGACATCCAGTTTATGCTTCAGCTGAGTAGTAGAGTGTTTTTGTCTGATCCCTCAATTAGTGATCTGCGGTGTTACTTGTAACAACAGTAGGTTAAAAAACTTCAGACTGAGGTGGGCTGTTTTGTCTTAAGCTGACAGTGTCCCTTCAACTCAGCTTGTTCAGCATAGTAAACGCAATAGGCTTTTCCTAGCAAACTGTTTGTTTTTTCTAGGCCTTGATACAGAGCTCATATTCTCTTTCTAGTGAATGACTTCCGTAACGTTTCCTTGAGCATGCTGCAAACACACTTCAAGAAAGCCCAGGAGCAGCAACAAATTGGCCGGGTAGAGTTCTTGCCTGTGAACTGGCATAGCCCTTTGCATTCCACAGGGGTGGACGTGTAAGTCAATTCTAGCAACTTAGAGGTAAATCTACTGTAGTGACTGAGTGAGTGAAATCCAGGAGTGTCTTGCCTTTGCTGCAGTGGGTGAGAGATGAAAGAAGAGCTTTCAGTGCAGTCTCTGCTGCTGCTACTTTACATCAGGAAACACACAGGTGAACATAAAAAAGGGAACCAGGAACTGTTTGTAGCACCTAATATGAGGATTCCAGCCCTGCTGTCCAGTTTTCTCATGAAGCCAGACTGATGTCTAGTTTAAATTGCACCATAAAGTCTATTGGCATTTAAAGCCAGAAGTTCAGACTGGTGTTTCCAGTTGCTGTAAGAACACAGAGCAGGGGATTTGGGTATCCAGCCCCTATTGGGAGTCAATGAGAGTTGATACCCCTTCTGAAGCATCCCGCTGCACAAGTGGGGAGCGATTTTAAATGCTCCTGGAGCAGGGAAGGTTGGTTCTTGGCATCCACATCTCAGAGAACCCTGTTCCGTTTCTGAGGAAAGGTGGTTTTGTAGCTCCTTTCTGTTACTATCTTCTGTTAACATGAATTAAGAATTCAGGTGAAATCCTCAATGGCATAACTGCCATGGACTTCAAGAGCCAGGATTTCACCCTGGAAACCTACTAGGAAATAGCTACCGGAGCCATGGGTGAAATCTCTGTCCCTCATAACAATCCCTTGTTCCATGTTTAGTGATTTGGAGCGAATTACCTTGCCGAGCATCAACCGCCTGCGGCACTTCATAAACGACACCATACTGGATGTTTTCTTCTACAACAGCTCCACCTACTGCCAGACCATAGTGGATACTGTTGCTTCAGAAATGAACCGTCTGTATCGGCTCTTCCTGCAGAGGAACCCTGACTTTAAAGGGGGTGTTTCCATCGCAGGCCATAGCTTAGGTAAAGGGTTTAGTCCTGGGTATCCCAGTATTGTGTGTAATACTGTAGAATCTATAGAATGTCTGTTTGCACATGGCACAAAACCCTGGCCCTCAGTTTAGTGCTGAAGTCCCATTTCCATACCATGGGACACTTGAGTGTGGGAGAGGAGGAGGGAAGTCCCCCCTCCCCTTTACCAAACAGAGGGATATGGGCATGTAAGTATATTTATTCCAGCATAAGATCTGACGTTCTGCTCAGAGACTGTGTATGTGGCTATTTTTTTTAGGGTCGCTGATATTGTTTGATCTCCTAACAAATCAGAAAGATTCCTCTGAGGATGAAGACGGCAATAAAGAGGTAAATTCCCCACGGCTTGTGCGTGTTAAGCAGCTCATTGATTTAGGATGGAATCTGTAGGCTACATCCACACTCCAGCATTTCCATAACTGCTGCAATGCAGAACACTGCTGTTGTCTCCTGCTTCTGTAGCAGAAGAGCTTCGAATTCTCAACGCTATCCTGCCAGGTGTAGATCTAAACAAAACAATCCCACACCTACTACCGATATTGTAGCCAGAACATAAAGGAAGAAGGAGACCAGCTCTGTAAACATGACCCATGTGGCTGTACTTGCAGGGGTCCCAGATGGGTGCCTATGAACAGGGAGACATTGGGGGAGTGAAAGAAATCCTGAAGAAGCTTGAGCTGTCTGAGTACTACAGTGTCTTTGAGAAGGAGAGAATGGACACGCAAGCCCTGGTAAAACAGCTCTCCCAGCAGAGTGGCTACTGTTCTTGTATGTTTCACTGCTTGCCTGCAGATCTATTAGAGTTCACATTTTTCTTCTCCGTGCCCATCACCCTGTTTTGGGGCACGTTCACACAGGTATTTCTTGCATATGTCATGCCCTCTGTTTAGAGTAAAGCCCACCTGGCCTAATGTACTCTGCAGGCTCTTGATTCTGCCCGTGCTAGCAGCAGCCCTGGTTTCCTGTGTGTGGCGGATAGGCTGGCGGTGTGCTGAACTGTACACTGGAGACCGAAAATGAGACGTGTGTGTGGGAGGCATTTCTGCACTTGAGGCTGAGTTCAGAGATTGCTGCCTCTCTCTCCAGAGCAGAGTGATCCCATGCAATCCGTGCTCGCTCCCCTTCCAGAGGGGCACACTGAAATCAGAGCAGTTCACTCCCAGGATCCCTGGCTTCTGTAATGCTGAGAATGGAATATCCCTAGAGTGCACGGTTTCCTGTACTGTAGTAGTAATGGGTTGTAACTTACTGTCCAGGCTCTGTGTACGGAGAAGGATCTTAAAGACATGGGAATTCCCTTGGGACCAAGAACGAAGATCCTTCATTATGTAAGAACCAAAGACGAAACACAGGTATGTTTTGGGGGTTTTTTCTAGGGGGGATGGTCCAGTCCCAAGTGGCGGCTTGTTTGGAGTCAGTGGGAAGCAGTTGTCTGACCATTGTTGCCAGCGCAGCTGCTTATGTATGTTGCACTGGCACAAGGCGTGGCGGATGCAGCTGCATGCATTGTTGCTCTGGTCATTTTGGGGTCGTACCCAAGAGAATGCTTGCATTTTCTAGACACCATTGCCGCGTCAGTTGTATTGTGGCCTCGGGGTGCGTCTGCGTGGCAAGCGGAAACCTGCGGCAGCCAGTCTGAGAGCCCAGGTCTAAAAACTGAGTCTTGTGGGGCTTGCACAACGGTGCAGAAAATAGCTGTGTAGACGCTTGGGCTCTGAAATGCACACTCCTCCCTAGGTTTCAGAGCCTGAGCTCTAGCCCCAGCCCAAAGGTCTACACAGCTGGTTTTGGCCACTGTGAGAGCCCAAAGCTGTAGATCTGGGCTCTAAGAATTGCTGCCGTGGGAACTCTGGGAAAGGGGGGCTGTTACTCGGGGTTTAGCTATGGAGTGGGCTGTGGTAGCTCCTGCAGCTGGAGCCATGCTGGTCTCTCTCTGGAGGGTGTTTCTGCCAGGGTGGCAGCTGTTCAAGGCTTTGCAGCTGGGCGGAGTGGACATGTCCAGAACACCAGAGCCTAAAACCTCCCGTCCTCTTGTGCTGTATGAACAGAGCCATTCCCAATAAATGGTCAGTGTCTGCACTGGGAACTGGGGAGCCAGTCAGTGCACTAGCTCCGGCTTGTTCCCAGGTGATGTCTCCTTGGCTCCCGCGTGAGCTTGCTGTTGTGTGGAATCTCACAGGGGACAACCCTTGCAGTCTCTCCCATTCTTGTTGGTGCAGGATGCTCAGCAGCGGGCCCATGTCCCTGCTGGGAATGACGACGAGAGCGAAGATGCTCCCAAACCTGAGTCAGGGTCATCCCCGCAGCTGGGCGCCCGGAGCAGCAGCACGAATGAGGGAAAGCGTCAATATTTGGATGTCGGGCTAGGACAGGTAACAACTCACATTTGTTGATGTGGCCTGGTAGAGCCGGTGAATGTATAATATGCAGAACTCAGACTAATGGGGACTTACTTAATGCCAACAGAGCTCTGGGGGGGATGGCTGCTAATTGAGGGTCACTTCACCATGCTTCTGACAGTGTCTAGTTCTGAGGGCAGAGCTACCGTCATGGTGGTCGCCAGGTCCCAGTCCACTGTCCCCTTCTCTCCCCCAGCCTTGCAGGTAATGCGTTGGCCTCCGCTGCTTGTAGCCTCTCAGTTGGGGACTCTTGTAAGTAGCTCAATGCTGGGGCCAGGCTGAGATGCACCCCATGCAGGGTGTCATTACCAGGTGCCTCTGAAGTCCTGTTTAAGTGGCTCCTAGGCCTCACGCTGGAGCCTGGAGCAGGCTCCTCCCGAGGTGCAGCTCTCTCCTGGCCCTGGTTTAGAATCCTGCCACATTCACCCCTCTCTGTATGTGTTTGCCCTAAAGATGCAGCTGAGACTCCTGAGCTGGTTCCAGTCTCCTGTGACCTTTAACCCTTGTGCTCAGGCAGGATGGAATAACACGTGGGCCAGGATATGTGCCTTCGGTGTAGTGACCAGGAGAGGCTGGCTCTGCCGTGGGCCTGTTGTGTGACCTTGGGCAAGTCCCTGCCCCTCTTGGTGCCCTGACTCTTCAGGGTGTGGATAGCACAGTGGGGCTCCAATCTCTGGTGGAACCCCTAGGTGCTACTTTGCTACAAACAATATCCTCTGGGGGAACTTCCCACATGGCCATCTCTGGTATTGTCTGATGGTGCTAGGGACGTCAGCATGGAGTCTAAACACTGCTGTTGTGTCTTAACTCTGTTAGGTCTCAGCAAATTACCCTCAGCTAATCTACAAACCTGACATCTTCTTTGCTTTTGGGTCTCCCATTGGGATGTTTCTCACTGTACGAGGTGTGAAAAGGATCGATCCAAACTACAGCCTTCCTACCTGCAAAGGCTTCTTCAATATCTTCCATCCTGTATGTATGATCAATCGACGTAATGCTCGCATGCTAGATCTGCTGTAGCTACCAGGCTCTTAAACCTATGCACTCTGAGCAGCTCTCACAGCATGGCCCTGGCCCCTTTGCTATCCTCTACTGTGGAATAGCAACCAGCAATGACTTTGCTGTCAGTACAACGCTTAGGGGCTAGGGAACGAGAGCTCCTCGAGTCTGCATTAGAACTATCTGCTTTAATCGTGTAGCTACCATTTGGCCTCATGTTGGGGGCACTTGGCTTCCCACACGGGGCAGGGATGAGGTGGGTGTAGAGCTGAAGTCAGTGCTGCTGTTCTCCTTCTGTGCAGTTTGACCCGGTGGCATACAGGATTGAGCCCATGATCATTCCAGACCTGGAGTTCGAGCCCATGCTGCTCCCTCATCACAAGGGCAGGAAGAGAATGCATTTAGGTAAAGCACAGAGCAGGCCTACCTCATGGCTCGGTGCAGGTCTGTAACACTGTTGCTTTATGCAATGCATGTTACTGCTCAAATGCCTCACCTCAGGCACCTGTGTGTTTCAGAACTGAAAGAGGGCCTGACCCGCATGGGTATGGATCTCAAGAACAACCTGCTGGGGTCACTGAGGATAGCCTGGCAGTCTTTCACCAGATCCCCACTGCTGGCCGTGGAGGCAGCAGCCACTGAAAACGAAGCTGCAATTAGTTTGGAGAAACAGACAGGTGAAAAAAATGAGAAGGGAAGAATTGGTTTTGGGACCAAGCCACAGCTCAGCGCTGCTAGTTCTCCTGGTGTGGGAAGGAAACGAGGATGCGAATGAATTGTCCCAGAGCAACCTGGACACCTACTCCTGGGTTCTCCTTATTGCCATGGTTTTCCCATTCTCACTGCCTACCAACCCCACTGTGCCTGATAGATGACCTCTACCCACAGATCTTGCACTCCCTTCTTCTGCTGCCTGGGTGGGAGAGGCAGGCCCTGGAGTTGTGGGAGTTCCATTCCGGCGGCTAGCATTGGACCGGTTTGGCTCTTGCTGCTAAGGGTCCTCAGGCTGTGCTGTTGCTGAATCATGTTATTTTGGTTAAGTCCATTCAGATGTGAAGCCCGAAGAGCCTGCTGCTACAGGGAAGGAAGACACCCCTCCTCTTAATGTGGGAATGCTAAATGGAGGCCACCGGATTGACTACGTGCTGCAAGAGAAGCCTATCGAGAGTTTTAATGAATATTTATTTGCACTACAAGGCCATCTCTGCTACTGGTGAGCATCTCCTTAGCCTACTCTCTTCAAACTCTCCCTCTGGTCCCTGGCACCTTCCTACGCTTGTAATGTGCATCTTTAAAGCTGGCATGGTGAAAGCAAGTAGATTCCAGTCACTTAAAAGGCAAACCGGTTATTTATGATTCTTTCCTATAGTAGCCCATGCCTCAGCAATGAAGGGATTGCCATGTGCTCTCTTGTCTGTGTAGTTCTAACACTCCTTTCTTCCAGGGAGTCCGAAGATACCGTTCTCTTGATTCTGAAAGAGATCTACCAAACGCAGGGCATTACATTAGATCAGCCTCTACAATGAAGTCAGATGACCAGCTGCGCTGTTCTGGCGACATGATGTAAGTTACCTTGTCTTTCTGAGACACCTCACGGTGAAACTGACAGCCGTTGACATGCTTACTGTGAAATAACTTCTTGCTTCATTTGGGAATGGGTGTTAAGGATGTAGCTGTCTCACCTAGGAGCATTCCATTTTACAGCACTGTGCCTTAGACAAGTCCAGTGATACTGTCTGTCAGGTTATGAATGTTCCCAAGGGCTGTAACTAAAACTGAAGAAACTTTTTAAATCTAACTCCTTAGCATTCATGCTCTTCGTTGTGCTTGGGCAGTGAGAAAGCTGAGTAACTTGTGCTTTAATGGAGTTGTTCAGCTGAGAGGCCCAGGGATTCTCCCATGTGTTCAATCCCACTGTGTCTGGTCAGTGTCAATTTCATAGGTTAACCCCAGAAGGTCCCACCTCCTCCAAATCACAGCTCAGAGCATTTCATTCAGTGATTCCTGCATCAAGACCCATAACTCCTGGTTAAGCTAGAGGATGTCTTTCAACCAAGATTGTATCTTTTTATAAAGACTCCAAGTGATGGAGGCTCTATCACCTTCTTTGGGAAGCTGTTCCAGTCCATGAACCCTCACTCTTTAAAAAATAAGTAAATGGGCCTTCTGTTTTGAATATCTAGCTTTTACTCCCAGCCAGTGGATCTGGTTATGCTTTACTCTGCTAGTTTAAAGAGCCCTCTAGTATCCACTGTCTCCTCCCCAGGAAGGTACTTGTGACTTGATCAGTCTACCTCTTCTTTGATTAAACTACATTGACTGCTCTTATTGCAAGATGTTTTCCAGTCATTGAATCATTCCTAGAGCTCTTCTCTGAACACTCCCAATTTTTCAACATCCTTTTTTAAAGTGTGGACACCACGGCTAGAAAGAATATCCAGTAATGGTCTCACCAGTGCCATACAGAGAGAAAATTATCTCCCTAGGAATAGACCCCAAGGTGTTAAGAGAATGAATCTGGACTCTTTCTCTGCCCAATCGCGCTCTTTCCTCAGCCTCTAGAACTTCATTATTTACTCAGGAAGGTGTTTACGTGAACTTAGTACTGGATGAACACTACTGGAGACACAAATCCTGTGTTAGAACCCTGACTCGGCTGGCACAGCTAATGGCACTTGGGGTGGTGGCAATTTTGTGATGTGACTCGTGTGCATGAGGAAATGGCTTGAGGTGTGCTACTGGCTTACGTGGGAATGGTCTCACCTACATGGAAAATCCCTTTGTGCGTTCAAACTTTAATGCTGCATAAACCCTGCTTCCTTGTAAGCTGTGTGCCCTTTCCTGTTGCTTCCCTAGATGCACACCAAGTGACTACTCACCTGGAAAGCCCGGAGTTTCCTCTGCCTTCCTATCCTCTGCTGCTACTGTATCCTGCATGCTGCTTCCCACGTACCTGCTGCTGCCTGGAGCACTGGGAGATTTTTCTCATTTTGGGGGGGAAAATCAAGGCAAAACACTCTTCTCCTAAAATACCCACTATGGACTTGCCCCTGTGCCCATTGTGACACCCATGGGATCGTTCACTCCAACACCATTCATCTGACCATCTCGTAAGTTACAATACTAGCTGTTCCAAGTATAAATACAGAAGAGAGGTGGTTGGGATCTGGTGCTGGAGATTTCAGGGCCTCGTATTGAATCCTGGTTAGTGAGCAGATGTGTTGCTTGTGAAAAACGCCTTTAATGCCCTGGGCACATGCCATGCTACAGCAGTAGAACCACAGTAGCTTGGCAGAGTGAGCAAAGAGGGGTGCTATCTCTTGGCCTTCTGAGATGCCATGAGCACTAGAGGCACAGCAGTCCAACCTGTTGTGGAAGTGCAGACAGCTCTTACGTGTTTGGTTTTCTTACACGCCTTCTGTCATGACTGACTGTCTCTATTCCGCACGCCCAGGGTGGGTGGCAGCCTCACCTGCCAAGGTACTGTATGCTACAGCTTTGCTTTTAAGGGGCCAGCTCCCCTAAGACACCCGAGCTGAATCATGCCTATAGAATTATGTTGCAGTGGGTGGCCAAATAGGACTCCTTCATGAGGCTTGCATGTTTTCCCCTTGGTGTCCACCCACAGCGTGGCCTCACTGTATTAGGGGGAAAAGTGTTTGTTATGGAAGCAGGTGGGAATTGGTCTCCTAAGCTGCTTGCTTTGCTTGCAGCTGAAGTCATGACAGGTGTTTGCACCGGATCATGAAGATGTCTGGTTGCTGCTTATTTACTATTAACAGAACTAGCCCAAGGCTTAGGAATAAACCCACGTATGGCTTCACATCAGAGTTCAGGCTGCCTAGCCCATTGCAGTAAGTTTCTAACACAGACCCAGAGCCCTGGGCTACTTGAGGCTGGCACATCAATGAAGGGATGAAGCCTGAACCAGCCTGGATTCTGGCTCTAATTCCATTCTCCTTCACAGGCAAGACCCCTCTGCAGTAGGAGTGGGATCTGTCGAAGGAAGAGGGGCTTAAGCCCTCTAACGGTAGTGGGAGAAGCTGTGCAGTAACTGCAGCAGGGGGCTGAGGACAGACTAACTCCATGTCCAGTTCCTCAGCAAAGCATTCAAGCTGGATTCAGTCAAGATCTCATTAGGAGAAAAAATAGCTGCACTCGAGCGTGGATGAATAGCTGTGGTGGTAGAGGCTTTCAGTGCGACTCATGGGCCAAACGCTCTCCTTCACCACACCCATTCCACACTGCTGAGTTCAAAGTGGCTACATTGGTACAACTGAGGGGAGCATCTGGCACCATCAACCAACCTCTACTATATAAACAGGTGCTGGGACTAGCTCCACGTTCACAAAATGTGGATGACCCTGCTGGTGAAGCCATGGCTCATGCTGTATTAACCAGGAGCTGCTGAACGATTGCTGTTAGAAGCACTGTAAGGGCAACGTATGGGGCAGAGATACTAAAATGATAAACCCCTTGTAACCAAAGATGTACAGGGTAAACAACGGACTAAACTAACCCCTGAGCAAGGGAGAGCAAATGCTGTGAGGGTGTGTGATAGTGTCTCTGTGAGTGGCCACTCCCACGTCCCCCCTCCTGCTGTACACTGCAATGGGCCTTTTCCCAGTGCAATGAGCTTGTTTGTTTTCTTCTGTGTATTATTTGCACTATTTAAATGCATTTTGTATTCCCCAACCCTGCCCCCTCCAAAAGAACTCACCTGACTGTGGCAGTGATGTTGTGCACAGCTAAGCTCCTGGATTCCTATCGCCTCTCCTGGAGGTATGTAAGAAGGAACTGTTTATAACAGGACATACAGTCATGACCAGTTCTTCAAGTTATGCACTTTGGGTAAAAAATTTAAATGCATTTAAAATTGTTATTTAATGTCTTTTTCCAGTCAATACAAAAGTAAATCTATGGTTGCAGTGGTTGTGTTTGTGTGTGAGGGAGAGTTGCGGGGGGGGGGGGGGATGTGAGAACCTATTATTTTAGGATCTAACTTCATGGCAAAGTAAAGCTGTTGTCAAAATTTCCAAGAGGAGCCCTTGGCATTTTACAAAAGGCCACTGCAGTGGACAAGCATTACAGGAGAAAACAGAACTAAGAAGTAGCACCAACTAGAAGCACCTCTTTGTTCATAGGCAGGGAGAGCTGCTTATAAAATGAGTGTATTGCTGTAAGGATAAGAGTTTTTCAGCAAAGCCCATGATTCAGCCTCTTGTTCGCATCTTGCTTCTGTCCTTGGGAGCAGAGAACATGAAACAAAGGAGATGCCCAATTCTAAAAGGGGCAGAGCTCACCTTGTTATTGTCCTTCAGCTATGTATGAAACAGCCTCAACACTGCCTGCTCACCTCCAGCCAGCAAAACAGGTGCTTTTGAAGGTTATCTTAAAGAAATTACTGCTACTTTCTTTTATGGTTAGATTTGAGAGAGCTGTAACCCCTCAACGGTAGAACAAACCAAACCTTGTGACAAAATACACTTGCCTTACCAGTCACCCTTTCAACAACTGTGAAGACAAATGTCATTTGCTACTGACTGTCATCTCTCATTGTTGTTAGTGAGGGAGGAAGCAAACCTTGCCTAGAATTGCTAATAATGGACAGACAAAACTGACCTACTTTATGTAAAATGAGCCAGCTACAGAAAGACGGATGATGTTCTTTAGTGCCAAAAAGTAATAGAACTCGTTTCACTGAATTAAAACCAGCTTTTTATTTGACATTAAAAAACCCAGTAAATGACATGATTCAGGTACTATGCTGCTTTTCCTCCCCCAAAAACCACAACAAGGGTGAGCCCTTGCTCTTGCGTACTCTGAACTATTTTAGGTGTGATTAACAGGATGTTCTTCACAGGCCTTAGCTTGGCACAGTCAACAGTTCCAGTACTTAATGTTAGGTATACAGTACATTTGAAATTAACATATTTCCTATGAAACAAGAATGCAAATTGCTCAGTTGGTCCACAGGGAAACATCCTAGAAGGAAAGATGCTGCATCCTTTCACCTTTAACAGTTACAGACAGAGGGAAACATCCTCCCTACAAAGCAGTGAGCCCATGGACGGTGCTGTACAAACAGACACCATCTCAGTGCCCTGCTGCTTCTAGGTTGGAATTAAATATAAAACACCACAGCGTCTCTCCCCCCCCCATCCATCTTAGCTGTAATTCTTAACAGTGGGACCATGAGTGACAGCCCCTTATGGTACGAGGCAGTCATGCCCGTCAGACGGCTCCCTGGCACTACAGTGCTGGCCTTTCCTTGGGAGGATGTGGGAACACAGGACCTGATTAAAACCGACCAGGGTGATGAGGACACAGTCCAGCTATCCTCAGGTGTGAGTTGGGGCAGGATTCTGGAAGCAAATGTATTTACAAATGGGCTGAAGCGCTCTGGGCCGTGTCCAACAATATGGCATGGAGAGATTCCAAAGCCAGCCAGGGTGCCACGCTAGGACATCAGCCCACCATCTGTTTGGTTGGACCCGCTGCAGGACAGAACCACACCTAGTGGGCCAAGGAGGTGCTCTCTCTAAATGCACACGGTAAATGCGGTGTACCCACGACACAGCACTGACCGGCTCTGCCTGTGCATGCTGTCCTTTCATAAAATGACATTCTCCACTGCAGAGGGCTAACTTCCCCACACATTACTACATGGCCCCGTGCACCTACAGGATTTCCACCAAGCCGCCCCTCACAGAGAGCCGGTTCTTGCTTTAGATGTTGTCGTAGCCAGCCTGCTCCCCTCCCTCCTGCAGGCTGGAGTACAGTCACTTACACAGCTTCCTCCAGGGCTGGCCTGAAAGAGGGGAGTGTCTCTCAAACAAGAACGGTAGGAGCACAGGCCTGCTGAGCAGGACCACTTACCGCATGTTCAGGGGAGCAATTCCTATTCCGCTGTCAGCCGCAGCCTCCTTTGGGTTACTCAGTTACTTCACCAGGTAGGCAGTGAGCGATGGTCCCAAAGCCTGTACCCTTCCCCACCCTGTGGGCTGAAGGGTGGAAGGAATGATTACCCAGGGGCCGGTCCCAGCAAAGTCGATCCCATCATTATATTTCCAGGTGGAAGCTGGAGCTGGCCAGCTTTTGCTCCTGTGCTGGTGGTAGTTTGGATTTACACTGCAGTGGTTTATGGCACTCTGCGTCAGTCAGGGAAGGGTAATGCTGCCTGTAGCATAGGTATGCAAATGTGAAACCAATCGCTGAGCCAACCAGCACATCTGTGGGGTGGAAACAAAAGGGTTATTCACCCCCAGCTCGCAGCACTGTCTCACTGAACCCCAAGGAGCAATGCTCAGATACCACGACGATAGGCAACGTGGGGCCCGGCAAATCCACTGCTGTTCAGAGCTCTTACTGGGACCAGGCAACGATCCCCGAAGACACTTTCCCATTCATAAGTACCCGTCCCATGGCACAGCTCCAGGCACTACACACAGTGAGTACGATGCCTGCTCATGGTGCTCCAGTTAGAGCTGCCACTTAATCTCAGCTCTAGCGCTGAGCAGAACACATTTCACAGTGAGCTCTCTGCCTCCGCTACTTACAGCCCAAAGAGTATGAGAGATCACGACCCTGGAAATGACTTTTTCTTTCACCAACATTCCCTTGTCCCACTTAGAGCCCTGAACATCAGTGCCCCATGCTACCTATCCAGGGTCTTCTATGGTGCCCATCACCGTGGGCACTGAGCATGCCCCAATTACTTAACACAACCCACAGCCCCGGCTCTCCTCTCCCCCCGGCCAGCATGCTCACCTTGCCAGTGGTGCTTGTAATCGCAGGTGCGGGACAGCGCGATGAGGAGAGCGCAGAGCAGTGGTGATAAGAAGGCACAGAGCCGCCAGGATTTTCCACGCCCGCCAGGGGCGAAGCAGTGCAGCTTTCCTGCCAGGTAGAAGGCAGAGAAGGCAAGACCAGCAAAGGCAACTGGGCAAAAGGGGGAAATTCATGTCACTTAAGAACCCGTGCTCCAAGAGCCCCAGCAGACACAGAAACCCCAGCTCAGGGGCCATCCATTGCCTGGAGTGATTTAAGAGTATAAAGGCCCCCTCTGAGCTTGTCCTGAAAGGACACTAAGCAAAAAGCAGGGACAGGGAGGTAGTACTGATACCTGGCACTCGGGAGCTCTGCAAAATGTGCATTGCCATTTTACAGAGGGAAAAGTGAGGCCTGGCAAGAAGTCAATGAACATGCCCCAGGCCACGTGGCAAGGCAGTGGCGAAGTTGATCCCACCTCTCAGGCACCTGCTCACCCTTGTTTGCAGTGCGTCATGGGAGAACCAAAGAGGAAACAAACGCTTACAAGAGGAATGCCCACTCGGGAAGCTCTTGCGTCCCTCAGTCACCACGTCCAGGTCACCGGTGCACACCAGCTTAGCATTTGCCCGTCCATCCGGAAAGCAGCGGTAGAAGAAATCCGGCCGTGGCCTAATGGGCAGAGAAGCAAAGCATGTGACCCTGCACCATGCAGAGGAGGAGACACTTAGCAGCTGGCATGGTTTGCCTGGACGCTCCCCTGCTCAGGCTAAAGCACCAGAGGGCATCCTTGCCCGCCTGCTCCAGAATCCCCCCAGCACAGCACAGCCCTCTAGGAGCCTTCAAAACACCCACCCTGTCCACACAGCACCCAAACCCACGGGTCCATTCCAGGAACCACACAGAGTTCTGAAAAGGGTCCTGGGGAAGGAAGGGGCTTGGGGTAGAGAATGGGGTATGGAGTCCTTCACCCCCCAGGTGGCTGGCAGCTCTGGAAGTGAGAGAGCCTGACTACAACAGACAGTCATTGCCCTCCAACAGCTGCTCAGCAGCCTGGGTGGTGGTGGGGGGGGTCCCAATCCCAGGCCCTGAGACTGACCAGTAGCCACACCTCAATTGGCAGAGGAGTGAATGTGCTACAATGACTCAATTCCCCACGGAGCCTGGTAGAGACCCTCCAAGAATAGGCTAGTGCACTGGTGAGAGCATGCAGGGAAAGCTCACCTTGCCACTGCTGCTTTGTGGAGAGACACTGTCATTCCCCAGGGCCATCGGGCCCTGTCCCCACACTAAATTCACTGAGGGTGGGTGGTTAAGAGAGTGCTCCCAGCCTTTCCCCGCACTCCCCCCAAAAGGGTCTGGGAAAATATAGCCCGTCTCAGGCAGCGTACTGCTGACTGCCACATAAAAGACTGCCTGGGTCTGTGGGCGCAGGGGTTGGCGATTAATGGACTTTCTTACCTTCCCACGACTAGCTTCACAGCATTTGTGAAGACCCCGTTCAGGGCAAGAGCAAGGCTGGCAGCTGGATGAGAGCAAAGAGCCCATGTCAGCACCAAACGCATGTTAATATTTAACCAGCCCACACCCGCAGCAGTGGTTGGAGAAACTTTGCAGGTGGAGTCGGCCAAGCACCTGATCAGTAGCCTCTATCAGAGGGATGCTTCAGCTGGTGCTGATGCTGCATTGGCCTGTGTGTCTGAGTTGACTTGAGAGGTGGCACTTTCACCTTACATGACACCTGTGTGTGACCAGCAATGGATTCAAGAGACCCCTCCTCCCCTCAGGCCCACTCTCCATCACACGGAGGTTCCTGAGTCGTAACAAGGAGATGCCCCCACCCTAGGCTGTGACAGCCACAGCTCTAAAGAACCACTGCATGAGTACAATGATGCTCCCTGTGTCCCATGTGCTGGGTGCTGATCTACCCATTGGGCATTAGTGCTGCTACAAGGAAGAACTTGTTTGCCCCAAGGATGCCCTCAGTTCAGCGTAATGTTGTTGGTGTGACTGTCAGGACTGGGGTGGGGGGAGCTCACCCAAAAAGGCCTCCTGCGTGTCTCTGCGGTCGACTTTCATGAGGAATTTTGCCAGAAGGATGAACGTCAGAGGACACAAAAACGAAATTAACTGCAACGACACAAGACAGCACAGTAACAACATTGCACGTTTGTTCCTGGAGCTCCCTCGGCTTCCCAACCAAAAATCAATGCATGAGCTGTTAAAGGAGGCTAAAAACCTTCACCCCTAAACCAAAGAGTGCTCCCCCCTTCACTCTTTACAAACCGAAAGCTGATCCCAGCTATTAGCGTTGGTAGCTAATACTGAATAAGCGTAGGTAGCAGTAGCATGGCTTCCAGCTCTCACTAATGCCCTAACCTGCAGGGGCAAAGTCCATCAATAGGGAGCTCTCCAGAGACAAGGACAGCAAAGGTAAAGAAGAACAGCAGCCAAAATTTCTCTCTGTTAAAAAGTTGCAGTCCATGTAATATCCTTGCCCTGCTGCTGCTTCTGTTTAGGTGAGCTCTTAAGGGGGCTTCTATTCATATACGTCTGTAAAATGCCAAGCACCTCGTAGGAGCTGTATAAATAATCACACTGACATAGGGACCTGCAGCCTCAGCTTGCTTTCATACATCACTTCCGCTGTGGCGCTCCCTCGCTGCTGCTCATTCGGACGTTGCTACCTGAGAACAGTAAGGCCCCTGAGCATGTTTCACTTTCTAGGTGCTTTGCAAATATTAACTAATTAATCCATCAGTGGTAGCATCCAAATTGTTTGCTAGGGAGAAAAACAAGAGCAGCTGTCAGGAGACAGCAGTTGTTATTGCTGATATCAGGGACAACGGACTCTTGGGGATTGTGTCACAACACCCAGTGCTCCAGGGAATGCTCTTGTCGTCAGACAGGCCCAAATGTCATTTGCGGTCACTTTGGGAGTCTAACATGGCACTTGACCTACAGGTCAACTCACCAAATCCAAATGCCATGCAAGAGTTTTCTCCTTTAGCATTTCCTACATGCTGTACCTGCCTCTTCAACAAAAAGGAACTGTAGTTCTTTGCCCCCGAAGCCACTGACCAATCCAAGAACTGTAGCCTCTCTCCAGGAATGCCACTTTCCCAAATCAAGGGACACAGCCCATCAACGAAACACTGTCTACCTGAAAGCTGGTGAGTTTACTTTTAACACATTTTTTTAATCTCACGTCCTACCCCTGCACTGGAGTCCAGTTTTTGCGGTTTTATAACCACATTTTCCTATTTTAAATGTTTTTTCTCCCCCGTTGCTATGTGAAACCCCACACAAACAGCCGGGGAAGCTGTGTCCGGGCAGCACTGTACCTGCAGTCAGCTTCACTATAGGAACTGATACAGAATTAAAATTCTCTCTTCCAGTTATAATGATCTTAAGTTCTACCTGCAGCTGTAGTAGGTAAACAGTTTTCAGAGAGGAGCCTGTTTTTTTCTGAGGGCGTCCCTATAATCCTCTATGTCACACTTCCATTCTTCTTGAGCTTCATTCAGGTTCTGAGTCATCACAGCACTTAAGCATGTGCTTAACTCTAATCACAAGCTAAAGTGCTTTGCTGTAACAGCACCTCACTGACACCCAGTAACCACTCATCACTTCTCCCTCTCTTCTCATCTCATCTTTCCCCCGCCTCCTCTCTCTCTAGGGAGCTACATTCCCTCTTCTTTGGCTTGCTTGTATAGTTATATCTCCTACCTCACATCCAATAAAAACTTTTAAATCACCAAAAATTTGGCCCAAAAGGTGAGGTTTTGTTAAAAACAATTTCTTATAAAACTTAGACCAACAGAAACAATTTCACATTTAATAAAATAAAATTCCACTGAAAACAGTTGATTTGAAACAATATTCCCTGGCAGCATGTGAAATGGAAAGCTCTGCAGCATTGAGAACCTGACAGTAAAAGTGACTGAACAAACATGAAACTGATTTTCAGTGTCCAAGCTGAAATGCAAAAAGTGATCTCAGAGCATCAGTAAGGAAAGGTAAATCAGATTTTAAAAATTCTTTCCTTTCTAATAATCTAAAATATCATTAGTATCGTAAATTAAGAAGAGTGTTTGTTTCCATGATTTTTTAGCTGATAGCTATTATTTAAAGAAAAAAAACTAAAAAGAGTGTAGTCACCTGGGCGAATACTTACAAACATGAGCTTGGTGGGTACATGGTCCGCTTCTATGTATGGGTTTTTATAAAGCCACATCTCTTCAGGCTGTATGACACGTTGAAATGGAGGCAGAAGTTCCATGATCCTAGAGAAAAAACAAGAGAGTTTGGAAAGATGCATGCTAGTGCCAGGATTTGGGTAGTTCTAAGGAGGTGGTCAGTTGAGTGACTCCTTACTCTCTCACACAATACAAGAACAAGGAGACACTAATGAAATTAAAAGGCAACAAAGGTTGAAACTGATTAAACACTTTGCACGCACCTATTGCCACAAGGCATTGTTAGAAACACTCAAATCACCCTGCCAGCACAGTGATTCTGTTTCATTACCAGAGGATCCCAGAGGTTGGTCGAATTCAAAAAGGCACTAGCTATTTACATGACTAATATGAATTCCATTCTCATATATACTAGCTACGATGAAAATATATGAGAGATAAAACCATATGCTTCAGGGCACAAGCCAACCACTGACTGCTTGGGGCTAGGAGAAAACTTTCCCAATTAGCAGGTTATTGTATGATTGTCCATGACGCATCAGTTACAGGATACAGTCAGAGGCTAGGTACTGAAACAGATGGGTCATTGGTATTCTCAGATATGTCCAATCCTATCTTCCTAACTGCCTAATGAGTAGTCAGGTTGCATCTTGGGCTTGTCTACATGAGAAAGCTACACTGGTTCAAGGGGTAAATTTAAACCAATATAGTTAAACCAATGCAAAAAGCTGTGTGGACACTGATTCTGGTTTCAGAGTGGCTTATCTCACAGGAATTGCCAGACTGGATCAGACCCAAGGGTGAGGTCCCGCTAGTCCTGTACCATATCTGTAACAGTGGCCATCACCAGATGCCTCAGAGGAAGGTCCAAGAACTCAGCAGTAGGTAAATGTGGGATACTCCACGGTCAGCCTTAGGGCTCCTTCTGATCTCTCGTAGTTACAGATTGGCTTAAACCCTGAAGCACGAGGTTTAATATCCCTGTTTAGCATTAATTATTACTCTGGATAGTCTTTTTATCCATATAACTATCCAGTCCCTTTTTGACTCTTGCAAAGTTTTTGGTCTCAGTGACTTCCCGTGGCAATGAGTTCCACAGCTCAATTATCATTTCAGTCAGTTTATCAGGTATAGATGTAAGGCATACTGGTCTGTAATTCCCAGGATCCAGAGCCATTCTTAAATATAGCCACATTTGTTACCTTCCAATCTCTATTTTACTCAACAGTGTCATGCACCAGTTTAACTGTATCAATTTAAGAACCACTTTAAGTTAAACGGGCAACGTTCCTACACAGTCAAGGCCTCTATCTCCATGAAGGGAACCTCCTCTGTTTCGAAAGTGACCTGAAAGAGGAAACATCACAGCCAAGTCAGCCACATACCTCTGTGCTGAATCCCTCCAGGCTGGCTACAGTGGGGGAGAAAACGGGGCATTCCACACCAGTACAGGTTTAACCTAACCTCTACAAAATAAAAGCAGGTTCTCTGTAGCTGCCATCCAGTTCCCTGGTTCTGGGGTGTCACAGATCCCACTAGGGCTGTCTGACCCCAGAGCTTCCCATCATGAAGTCATAGTGCAGCCCAGGCCACCGGCTGCCAAGTGGTAACTACTAAGTGCAATGAGGGGGTTGGCTCTCAGTCCAGTGTCCAGCTGGCACAGAAGGATCAACATCAACAGAACCAGGAGGGGGGTGGGGGGGGAGCTGTCTTGGGGGATCCCCGTGTGCGCTAAGGTGGGGGGGGGGGCTGCCCCGGGATCCCCGTGTGTGCTAAGGTGGGGGGTCCCCCTGCCCTGCCCCTAACAGGGGGGTGTTTCCCGGGGGGATCCCCGTCTGCTCCGGGGGGATCCCCGGCCGGGTGGGGGTGCTTCCCGGGGGGATCCCCGTCTGCTCCGGGGGGATCCCCGGCCGGGTGGGGGTGCTTCCCAAGGGGACCCCCCGCCCTGCCCCTAACAGGGGGGTGTTTCCCAGGGGGGATCCCCATCTGCCCGGGTTCCCCATGTGCGCTAAGGTGGGGGGTCCCCCCGCCCTGCCCCTAACAGGGGGCTGTTTCCCGGGGGGATCCCCGTCTGCTCCGGGGGGATCCCCGTCTGCTCCGGGGGGATCCCCGGCCGGGTGGGGGTGCTTCCCAGGGGGATCCCCGGCCGGGTGGGGGTGCTTCCCAGGGGGACCCCCCGCCTGCGCCCCACTCACAGGAAGGCCCCGACGAGCAGGCCCCGCGCGCACACTTCGGCCACCAGCCGCGGCCGCGGCATGGCCCGGGCGGGGAGCGCGGCGCGGCCGCTCCCTGCAGCGAGATGCGCCGGGGCCGGCGGCTCCTCCCTGCCCGGGGCCGGCGACGTGGCTGCAGCCGGAGCCGCCCGAGCCCGAGCCCGCCCTCTGCCGTGAGCCGCCCGCTGCTGCGGCCCCGCCCCGCCACGGGAAAACCCGGCCCCCAGCCCAACGTTACCCAACAGCCCAACCCCTACAGGCACCCCGCTAACCCGCACAAAGCGGGAAACACACACACAACACAACACCACAGGGCGCTGGTGCAATGCAGGTAACTCCCATGCGTTTCCAGGGGGTAGGAAAGAGGCTAGACCTGAACTGTCAACACAGCTTGGCCATTCTGCCCCTAGGCGCTTTTACTAACACCTCTGCACTAGCTCTTTATAATGTCTTTCAAAATAAAATCACAGGGGGGAGAATTCATGTTTTCCTTTTTAAACATGTGGGAGAAGAAGGAATTGACCAAATAATCCCTTCAATGAAGCAAGATATAAAGATACACCCAAGGGGAATTGGCAACGATCACAGAGCAAGCACTAAGCCAAGGGTTTAAAAACAAAAGATTTAATAAAGAAGCATATTCTGAACGTCAGCCTCGGGGCTGTGTGTTACCTTTTTGTGCTGAAATTTCTGAAATTAAGCTGCCTCCTCTAAGGGGTCTGTAAAATGTCCAGTACACTTTGGGTGCTATATAAATAAGACCAACAGGAAACATTTAAGCCACTTGCCAGAGTATCCACAGATCAGTTAAAAATTTGGAATTATCAACATTACCGAACAAAAACCCCTTCCTACTGAACTAGTCCTTCCTTTTGACATATAGAAAAGCACCTGCTACAAATAATGAGCAACACTAGAATTCAAGGTGGTACTGCATTCGAGTCTTTGGTCCGCCACTACTTCTACAATCCCATATGAAGCACAGTTACTAGTATAAATGTCAACTGACAATATTTTATAAAGAACAATCAATATGTAAGATCACAGCCCAGTTGCTCATAAATTTAGAAAAGCACAAACATTAAATTACACTAAAGATCTAAGAAATAGATGCTAGATTAATGCTCCAGTTCAACTAGGATGACAGCACCAGAGAACAAGTATGAAAGAATCAAGCCTTGACTTATTTTTCAAAGCAACTGACTCGGTTGACTCTAGAGGCTTTGAAATATAAATGTAAAAGCTGTTCCTTCTGGTTGTACAAAGTTCCTTTTGGTGTGCTTTGTAAAACAGAGCTGCAGAATGCTTTCCATAGATTCCAGGCCATCGCTCTGTGATCATCCATTATAAATATATAGCGGCTCTCTCTACAGAGATTTTCAAATAGACCACATCTGTAACTTTATTCTTAGTTGAATTCACACATGGGTGTCAATAAATATTTTACATTATATCTGTTTATTGGTCACTTTGTTTGCTGTGTGTTTTTGATGCAGCTAGATAGTTCAGAGGTATCTATGTTCTCTGTCCATAGATTGAAAGTTACAATATGAAAAAATTCACATTCTTAATTGGAACATTCAGAACAATTTATTGAAGTCAACCTCAAGCAAAATTTTAAATCAGTGGAATGTCATTAAAAACCTTTCCAAATTAATCCTCACAGAAGCAAAAACACATCTGAATTCCAAAGTATTTGTAAAATAAAAAAGGCAACATCTCAGTAAATATAATGTACAAAAATTATATGATCCTACCATCACAACATTCAGTAAGAAGCTAAAATATTACAGGCAATTCTAAATACACTATAACTAGTTGACAATAAGCTATCTATATACAGGTTAACCAAGCTTTACAGGTTTCACACTATGCAAGAGAACATAGGCCAAACAACAACCCCCCTCCCCAATATTGTATATCTCAAAGTCTATGCGGCAACATCAAGTCATAATACAGTAATGCCCCAGTGGAACATCCCCAGGGAAAATTAACACTACTTTGTTAGTGTCAAGAGCTTCTAGACAAGTTCTAGAAACTCCTAAGATATTGACTTTAGTGAATATTGATGCTTTGCTATTAAAGACTCAAGTGATTTAGTTAAAATAACATTTCACAGAATCTACAAAGTTTGTTACAGATAAACAAAGTCTACAGAAATAACGACTCTACAAAGGTCATTGTTACAGATAAAGATTACATGGAAATGAAAACAGAATCTGTAGGTATCTGTGTTTGTTGTGCAATATCACTTGTGTAGGTACAAATGGGTTAAATTTTAATAGCAACCCCAAATATGCACATACCCTTATACAAAAAGGACAATCTTATTACTAGCCAGTTGTAATAGTTATTTTATCGTCTTGGTTTTCAGTGGCAACGATTAGTTTGCTTATAAATGAAAAAATATGACACTAGAAATGAGATACGGATCAATATTAATTAATAGGAAGCAAATGTATTTCATCCAGTCTGTTTGTAAATCAAAAGTGAACAAGAATTCCTTAAAACGTCCAGTGCTAGGCTATGGGACAAATGTTTGAGAGAGGATCAAACATATAGCCATAGTTGCTTTTTAAGCTAGAAGAGACACCATTAAAAATGGTAACTCTCTCACTCTTGTGCACAAATGCAATCAGTACCACATGACAAACAGTGAATGCATGGCTTTGGCAAATTCATATCTATTTTCCCTTTTTGTTTTTATATTGTCCTATACGAAGTACAGAAAGTTTCAGTTTTATAATCCTCCCACCCTCAGTAGGGTAAAAGTACCTGAGTTTGCCACTCAGGAGTAGAATATAATAAGAAACAAGCATTTTTTTCTTTTTCTGAATGACGTCTTGAATACATCCAGAATTTCAGGAGTGTATCATAAGTGCAAATGTCTTTTGCTATACAAAAATAAGTGGTGTGGGGTGAGGGAGTTGATACAATATTATAAAGTAAAGGACATCAAAAAGTTGCTGGTGTCTCATGCAATACACTTCTCATTAAGAGCATACGTAAGTCTGAGACATCTGCTTTGAAAAATCTCTCCATTTTGCCTTGAATACACTGTACACTGGGAGTGGAAAGTAATTTTTAATTCAAGTTAAGGGGGGAGGTAAAGAGACTTTTGATGTCGCATATAAAAAATGTTATCTATGTATAAATAAAATAGCTGTAAAAATAATGAACTGCAGAGCTTCAAGTACATTAAACCCTGAATTCAATGAGGCAGAGGTTTCAATGTTAAAGTGACTACTTCGTACCAGCGGCAGACATTCTCATTCCCCTACCCCACCTCCCTAACCCAACCCAGATAATTTTTTGTGTAAAGTTCAGTATATACATATTTTACGTCTAGACGTTCACTTTCTATTATGTCTAGTAAGTGTGTCTGTCCGATTCCACCTGGAAACTAAGATAACAAGTTTTTAGTGGAAAGGCCAAACAAAACATTCTAACCTTCTCACTCCATGTTAGACTCTCTAAGCCTCTGGTGGTAAACGTAGTGAAGATAAATTCATACAGAAAAAGTTGCCCTTACAATTAGCTGTCCTGAGCTGCAAACGCCTTCCACTCTTACGTCCTACTGACATGACAAGTTAATTTTACAGACTATCAGAAAACTGCAGTAATTAATCCTTACACCATTAGGGCATGGTCCACGGAACCTCTGATCTGAACTAAGATGCATACTCTATAATAAAAGGGGTCCAGTAAAGTAAATCAGAAACATCTGTGCAGGGCAGCTCAGGTATTGCATTACTGTGTAGCCAGCATAATAATAATATCTAGAGTCAGGTGTTTGCTGAAAGTTTGACCCTATTTTAAAACTTAACAGACAAAAAAATCCAAATGAGGGGGAAAAAAACAATGTGATTGGCACCTCCTTCACTTAAGAAAGGGCTGCCAGATTATTATATACAGTTAATTAGAGCACTTTATTTTCCAGCCAGGAAGTAACAACCAACCACAGCATTCTCTTCTTTGCAGCAAATTGTAGGACTCTGGACTAAAACTTCCAAACAAACAAAAACAAAAAACGCCTCTCTAGCATTCTTCCTACAACTCAATTCAGAGACACTGAAAGTTGAATTCAACAGCCCAAAATACACAGAAATACTGATAAATCAAAATGTCGATATTTACGGTAACAAATTTATAGCAACAAATTTCTGCTTTACTACAAAAGTTATGTTATTCTTCCATTCACACTTTAAATAATGTTACAAAAACATGGTTAAAATTTGTTTTCAGCATATTCTGTGTTCTGCATACAAAACCATTACCTAAATAAAGAGAATCCCCAATTGTCACCAATTTATTTCAACCCGATGGTCTCTTATTTCACTAAAAAGCTTCCTGATGCTTTGGAAATTCTCCCTCTGTCGCAGTTAGAAAACCAATTCAAGTTTTATATTCATAATTATACACATTTAAAAGCTATCCTTGTCCTCACACCACCCATGTCTCAGCCCAGCTGTTGGCTGCTTTCAGTTACAGTTTTCTTATGTAAAGGATTAGACAAGAGAGGACAATCAGCAAGAACTTTGAAACAGAAGATATAAAGTGACATGGCAGAGGAGTGACAACTGACTCCATGACCCTCGCAGCATTATATGATTTGCTAAACTTTCAGAGTACCTTCATATACTTAGTTACACCCAACATGCTGATATGTCATAGAATATATGTTGATAATTTCACATGGCAATTAATATTTTTAAACCGCTGTCAGCTCATTGACATCTCAAATGCTTAAGGCATTTTGACATAGCCATTCCTCCCCAGTCAATGACAAGACAGTGTTGACATACTATAGAAGAATGCACATGGGAACACTTCATCATACAATATTTTAAAAGTTCAGCACTTTCTGGCTTACCATATCCCCAAATCATCTGAACAACAGAAAACCTAACATTTTATTATGCAATGTAAACAGATCAGGTCTTATGGGCACTACCAAGGAAAGAGCTGTGTTTGGAATTTTAGAAAAGGGTGAAAACCTTCTCCATTAAGAGCTTTTTTTTTTTTTTAATCACAAACAAAAAAGCTATGAAAAATAAAATCCTATTTTGTTTAATTTTTTTTTTTTTTTTGTAAAAAATACCAAAATATAGCACTGCTTACAAGCAAGATTAGTGTTTTAGACATTCACTTCAGTATTGGCCATAACAGGACAAGTGATCTGCATTTTCCATCAGCACTCTAAACTATAAACTGACCCAAAGATCACATGAGATCTCTATACTATGTAATAAAACAAAAAACCCCAAACAAACTGAGTTTACTGGAAAGGGATCTGTAAATTGTTCCAAGAGGAATAGCTGCCAGGTCAGTGAAGTGGCATTTCAGGTGCTTCAAAGGCTGTAGTGTATTTTGTCAATTTTGCAATTGCACAAAGAAAAAAAAAAAAAGTACAAATCTGACACACCCACCCACCCCCGGATTAGAAATAATTTGAGAATGCAAAAGGAAACCTGGTACAAAGGCGAGCCATATTCTAAAGCCCCATGGTATTATTTTCCACCCCTTTATTAGTCACTTTCTGGAACTGAGATGCCACCATGTACCTGCAGGTCTATGCAGACATTTTCCCAGAGACAACGCTGAATGTTCTTCAGAATGAATAAAGAATTCTCTCTCTGTCATCTGCCAGCCATGCCTTGTATTAATTCCTTCCAGGTGGGGGTGCTCCGGAACACCCAGTGGCAAAAAGTTAGTGTAAAGGGTAGCTAGCAATATCAGTACACCAGCCATTGCCTACAAATTAAAGGATTACTGTTGACTATGCTAACTATCCTGGGATATACACAGTACTTTGTAAGATTGAGTACCTTAGTGTAGGCCCAATACATACCCTGTTAATTCAGGAAGTGCTTTTAAGAACTGATTTTTCACTATTGGATAAAAAACAATGAAGATAAATTCAATTGGGAGATTTATCCCCACCCCCGCAAATCTAAACACCCCTGCTCCCCAAAACTCTTTTAAAAACATGTAATACACACATGGGGCTGATCCCCTATTCCTTTAACACTCAAAAACTCCCTTTGAAACCAATGGGAATTTGGGAGGAAGGTAACAAAGAATCAGGCTCTAAGAGAATCACCATGAAACAAGCACAGACTAAATATCTGATAAATACATCGAAAAGGGCTTAATCCTGCACTCAGTGAAGTCAATGACAAAGCTTGCAATGACTCCAACAAAAGCAGGATCAGGGCTTTCGCTACGATGAATGTAGTGCAATGTTCAGATGAGACAGCTGTCCATGAATCCTCTCCACCCAAAACTGCCCTCCAAATGAAGCGAGGCAGAAAAGTGACCATTGCACAATTAAGCTCTTTCTATGCTTGCTTTGTCAGCTAACACCGCTCATTTTAACAAGGACCGTAATTGCTTCCCCTCACCCTTTTTGTTAAAATATCTAGTGAAATAAAAAGCACTTCAAGAAAAAAAACACACTGGATAATACTCCTAATTTCCTATGTGAAAATCTTTACAACATTATTCATAATAAGTTAAGCATGATGAGATGAAATCCATCTTCTCAAAAGACCTTTAAAGATGACCAACTGGAATGAAGGCATTTCACTGTCCACTGCTCTGAAACCCACATCACTCCTCATGGTGTTATGTGAAAGCTGTTTGTAGATTGGGGAGGGTTGGTCCTCTCCCTTTTTTAACTACTAGACATACACATTATACCGGATTGGTTTTGCTACTCAATTATTTTTTTAGACACGCTGACTGATCAGGACCAGAATCCTCAACGTCCTTTAAAATTAAATAAATAAATATGCTATGTTTTCCTTTCTACACTCAAAGAACATATTTTAACACAATATTCTTTTCAACGTCAAAAGGTTTGCTTTTTTTGATCTTTTTTCCTTAAGAAAGCCAAGACATTTCTGTTTTCCAACAGTAAGAGCTGCTGAAGCACATTCAAGGGTAAGGTAAGAAAAGGACAAGAACAGGAAAACAAAAACCCCAAAACGGACACGACTGACTGCTTCCGCCTGCCAAGATTAGATGGTCCCTTTCCCAGTTCCAACAAGGCGGCGCTGATGATGAAGACTGAATGTGCCATAGCAGTCTCTTCAAGTTCATCATATATTTGCCATTTGTTGTTTGTTTGTTTGAACAAATTTATTCCTTTGCTTCTTCACCAGGGTTCTGGGGTTGCAATTTGCATTTGATCTTGCTCCAATACTCTGGTGCCACAGGAGATTTGGGGTTATGTTCGGAGCAGCAGAGACGGCCATCCAATGCTGATGCCACTAGGGCTCCCTTCTCATGATCTTTACAGAATGAACGAGGGCAAAACTCGCAGAATGAAATTGCAGGATTGCTACAGATGTCACACTGGTGCCACGGACATTCCCACTTTCCTGAAGATGGAAGAAGGGAGGGAGAGAAAGGAAAGAGACAGGAAGTTGAAGTTAGTCTTTATCTGGGATAGATATTGGAATTGGTCTTTGTCATTCCATGTAGTACAGAGTCATTCAACTCTATGCATAAAAGGTACTTCCCAAAAGCCAGTTTTTATTAGAGTTCCTGCATCTGTCTTTCACAAGGATTGGATTGGAAGCTGTTATCGTTGACAAATTTACATTTTTGAGCCTCGGGTTGACTGTAAGCAAAACATTACTGCACTGTAGAGCCAAATGTAACCAGATCCTCCTGCCTTGGCATCAGAACACACTGTGTACTTACAAGATAGAGCGCTAGCTTCTATGCACATCTGACTTGTGAAATTCACTGTTTTCTGGATCTGAAGACAGTAATAATTTGGATACACTGACTGAAATGGGTATCCTAAATCAATCTTTATAACAGAATCACACTGCACTATATTGTTAAAAACACAGAATGGCTGAGTTCTGAGTCATAAATGAGAAGGTGTCTCAGACAAGAGTGGGATAGGGCAATGCCATATTTAAGTACAAGCAAACAGAGACCACCACAAAAACATGCAGGCATGCATTAGCATAACCACATGCCCAACTGTCAGGTTGTAAAATTAGACTGAGCATGTCAAAAAGGAAAGTTAACAGCTTCTCCTTTCCCTCATACTGAAATCATGCTATATTCCTTTAAACTGCGTTGCTGTAGAGAAAACAGGAAGCACTCTCCTTCTTCCGGACATAACGCACTGCATCCACAGCATGCCCAGACTCTTAGCCCAGAGAGTAAGAACAGCACCAAGACAGGACTCCAGATCTCTAACATGGCTGTGTCTGCCTCCACCAGGCCAGGTAAAAAACAAATTTTACTTCTTGAAGTCGTTCACCAGCGTTTTCTTGCTGATCAAATGTAATAATTTATGTCGCTAGTAAAGAAAATTTGGAGGGAAGCTTTCTGTACTTCCATATACTGCTGTCCTGAAAAGGCACATCTCAGGTTGAACTCCATTCATAGCACAAAATCTTCCACTTAATTCAGTCATGGACTAATGTGAGCCTCCAGTAATAGATAGTTTAAAAACCAGGATAAAGTGTTTTTGTTTTGTTTTTAAATACAATTTGCTATTGTTGGTTATCGCTGGATAATTTGAGCCTAGGCTACAAAGAGTTGCCTTTTTAATTAATAAGGAAAAAGACAAAAAATAAAAAAAGAGACCCAAAGAAAACCCACATGACTAGAAGATAAGAGATTTAGAGAGACCGTTAAAATTTAAGCACTACCATGTGCTGTGCATAGCTGTTGTCATAAGCATTACCATGTGATATGAACTTGGGAGTCACTAGACTGACTAATTATTTCAATCAAAATAAAATAAGCAAATATGATCCAAACAGGAGAAAGGCTCTGCAATTAAATCATAGCTTTATAACTGTTTGCTGGTGATCTATGTCTCCACACAGATCTTTCTTTAGAAATATTGCTATCCAAGGAGATTTCTCAATACAGAAGAGCATAGCAAAAGCAAACCTGTCACATTTACGGTAGGGGGACATCACAGTTTGGATTAAGCTACAACTTTATATGCAGCATGATATCCATGAAGCAAGCAAAGAATCTGGTGGCCATGGGAAAGCACTTACCAAATGGTGGTTGAGTCAGGTTAAGGCATAGGAGGTGGTATGCTTTGGGGCAGTCCTTTTTGTCACACATGACTAGTTCTCCTCCATCTCCACACTGGAAACAGTTGTCCTCATGCATCTGCTTCTGCTCTGTTTTTATTTTCCGTTTCTTCTGCTTTAGCTTGGCATTCTTTGCCTTCTCTTCATTCGCTGTTGCAAACGCCGTCTGGCCATTAAAAGGAAAAATCACAGCAGTAACAATTTTAGTCAATAATAGTCACTTAAAAAAGCCACATGGCCCCCCAAAAGTCAACTGTGGGTTATTATTTCTGCAAATCATGCTCAACAAAGTCTAGTCTACCCAGTGACTCCCATCTCCATCTCTCCTGCCACACACGTTTGAAACAAGTTAGAATGTTGCCAGATTACTATTAGTGAGCTGTAATATGATGGTAATATCCAAAGGCCCAAGGAGGATTGGTCCCTATTGCAGTAGGATTTGTATTCCTCAGAGAGCTTATGCAGAATAGCTATGTGAGCAGAGACTTCAGTCACTTCTCTGCCCCTACAGAGATGCTACTTTATAGAAGCTGACTAAGGTCAGCACTCTGGGCTGGGACCAGAATGAAGCACATCTGCAAGACAAGTTTCCAGATCCTCAAACAAGCAGGGGAATTTCACAATGCTTTCCATATAGGAAGGGCAAATACAGAAGTAAAACATGTGACAAGATTTTTTTTTTTTTTTTTAAAGTCAGGCACCCTAAACATGTTGGGACTGTTCCATGCCACGTCTGGGTAGCAGACTGGCTGGTTGCTCTCTTCCATCCTAGAGACGGGTACGTTTACAGTAGTACAAACTTGTAAAGCCTTTGGGGGAACCTTCAAGGTACTAAACAGATGTAAGATATTACATTAAATGAAACAGACCTCTATTCACTCTCCTCCCACAAAAAGAGCTTTCAATACAAGTGCGTTGAGCTCAATTTTTATTTCTGTACAACTAACCTTCGGCCGTACTCCTAGGAAGCCACTGCAGTTTTCTGCTCCACAATGGCATTCAGTCCTACCATTGCCCAGACAGTCCAAATTATAATTAAATGTTAACTCCATCCCTGAAATTTAAAGAAAAACTATTCACACACAAGACGGCAATTCAGCTTTAGCATTTTCTCCCTTCATATTAACACCACTGTTTTTAAAAGGGCATAGTTACAAGATCACAATATTTATAACTACATCAAAAATATTGAGATAAAACATACTCATGAAGCAACAGCGAGAGAAGTTGTAAATAGCAAGGCAGAACAAATGATCCAGAATCCATGTTCTGAGGACGACAACTCAGTTTTGTTCTGTTCTAAAAACCAAATGATGATTCAACCAGTAATAATGTGGTTGTGGAACTATAAGTCTTATGAGCCTGGTTACAAACCTAGCATTGAAATAATTTCTTTTTAAAACACTCTTTTCTAGGTGGAATATACTCACATAGAAGCCTCAAATAGTTTTTTTTTCCTATACTGATTGTGTCCATTTTCCTATTTGGATAAACACTGATTACTGGTTTTTAGTTTTTCTGAAAAGAAACAAAGCGTCCTTCCTCTGCTTTGTTTATACAGTGCCCGCATAGCTTTGGACCAGACGGGAGCACTACACATTGTTTTCCTACAGATCATACAGAACCATTGGCTAGTCTATCATTTTAATCTCAGTTTAAAGTGGTAGATTGGTTACAAAATGTTTAGCATCTGGAGGCTGTTCCAGATCTGATGTTAGGGAACGGATCTGAAATTGGGGGTCTATGCTAGCTGAAAAGGTCTATGCAGACATGGCAAAAAGAGTTAACATTGAATTTCCCTGTGTTTTCAAGTGTTAGGTGAAGCCCTTGATATTTTGTGTGTGTTTGTGATGAAGCAAGTTTCATCTTTAATATTCTGCATTTCATCGTAAATTGCTCCTAATGAGGCTATGCATATGAAGAGCTAGAACTTCTTGATCGTGCATTTCCTTTGTCCCAATGGGTAAGTTAGTAATTGTAAATGCCAATGTGACCAAGTAACTTCAGAAGGGAAAAAGTGGGTGAGCTGGCAACTGATTTCCATTTTAGGAGAGGAGGGCACATGCAGGATGGAGGCTTCTTTTTACCTGCAGGAATATCACAGAGAGCAAAGAGTCCAACTCTAACATCCCCGTTCACTGTCCATTTCTGTGTTTCACAGTTCGGATTACAACTATGGTTCATAAAACGAGAATAATTCCCCTTTGGACCAGCATCTATTATCCGGTCCTTCAATAAAGAGACAAAAACACAGATTTAGGATCAGACAAACAAAAGTCTTCCTTTGACAAGTAACGACAAATGCAGATAATATATTTAGACAGGTACTTGATAAATGAGTTATAATGGATATTGGCTTTTCCTGGAAGTAACTTTTACCTAAAGCTCCTCAGCGCTTATGCAGGAAGAAATGAATGGCTTATGGTACTGCTAATAAGCTCTGGATCCTTCCATCTCTAGTTCAACCCCAATCTTGGTCAATAGAGACCTAAATGAGTTACCCTCCAAATACAACTGTTTAGTGACTGATCAGAAATATGTTGGAATTGCAATGCAATTCTATCAGACAGGTGCCCACATTCCACTCCGACTGACAGTCTTGTTGGCAGTATCAGCAGACACACTATGGACTGAACAGACCATGGGAATTCATTTTCCCACTCCCCACAGAAGCCCCACCAAGTCAAGGCTGAAGCACAATGGTCCATGAAGTACCCGCTGTATGAAAAGAGGGCTTCACTCTCTGGGACCTTTCACCTGCACTAAATGCATTACATTTTAGCTAGAAGTGAAAGAAAATGTAATTCTTGTGCTTTAAACATGGACCCTGATCCTGCGATCCCAGATCTTAAGGCCTAGTCCCTTAAGCAGCAGTATATTTTATATTGTAGAGATATGGTGCTTTACCTTTGTAACAGTTAACATATAAAAATTGGTTATGCTGTTCTCATGGGCACGTTTGATCCGCAATCGGCATTCTTCTTCATCAATTAATTCACCAACATATTCATTTACAAATTCACCCTGCAAAGTCAACCAAAGAAACCCATGCTTATTGCCTGCTATCTGTATAGTTAAAGAGGGAGGAAGCATAGAAAAATGGGATGGGAAGCCCTTAGAGATCAATTTTGTCCATTGCAAGGTCTAAGTAGGGTGGCTCCTTAGGATAATCAAAGTACTGAGAACTGGTTAAAATAAAAGTACTACACAACACTGACCAGTATAGAAAAATACATATGCACACAAATTTAGATTAAGTTACAGAACTGTGCTTCAAAATGGAAGCATCACAACTAGAACTTTTAATAAAGCAGCAATTAAAAATAGTTATGCCGTTCTGAAGGACACATTTGATTAATGAGTTGTATCTTTCTTGGTCAATTGCATATAGCCTGTTCAAGGCTCTGCTTGTACTTCTGTCCTTTTTAAAAAAAGATCTGTATGGTCAGTCTATAGAAAATGAGCACATATTTATAACAATATATTCAAACACGCATGAGAAAACACCACTTAGGCACTGTGTACCATTAAGTATAAGGCAATAGCAAAGCCAGAATTAAGACTGCTTCTCCATGCACTGGTCCTAGTCATAGCAGCACAGCTTAGGGTGACCAGATGTCCCGATTTTATAGGGACAGTCCCGATATTTGGGGCTGTGTCTTATATAGGTGCCTATTACCCCCCACCCCCGTCCTGATTTTTCACACTTGCTGTCTGGTCACCCTAGCACAGCTACAAGATTCTACATTATTTGGAGGTTCACTGGCAGTATTTTAAGTCACATGCTTTCTTTCTTTTTTCTTTTTAATTCCAGGCTAACATACAGATGCCCACAGAATATCAACCTGATATGACAACACAATTTACTGTACTGCTAAACATTTTCACTGCATAGCATTTCAACAATTCATTTTAACAGGACTTTTAACAGTCAATAACAAACAAGAAAAGTTTGTGATAAAGTTTTAATGTAGAACAGATATTACAAAACTGGCTTAAATAATTAAACCACTAAAAACAAGTTAAAAGTGAGCCTTCAGGCTGACTGTGTATTCCCAGCTTTCACATGATGGACTTTGAAATGGCCAGAAAATGATGATACCTTGATACAAGGGAGTTAACACTTAGCACATTGAGGGTCATTTTATTGTAACAGTCTCAACAGTTCTAATGCTTAAACATTTCCAAAAGCAGCTCTTTGAGATGCTCAAATTTAAGTGTCAAACAAGTGTCTGAGCAGTTTCAGTGGTTTTTTTTGTTTGTTTGTTTTTAAATAAAATAGTACCAACATGTTACAGACTATGTGGTGTCAACAGTCTGACAAAAGTCCAGGAGCGCTAATTGCTCTCCTAGCTGATTGTGGGAATGGCTCCAGAGAGACCAGAATCATGTCTGTCACATTTTGGAGCTTTGAAGGGGAAAAGGCTGTACTGCAGGAGGAGATCATCAGGATAACATTTTCAAAAGCACTTAAGTCATTCCTGGAAATGGGATTTAGTCTCCAATGGACACAGGCTCCTACGGTACTTGGACAAATCTGTCATCTCTGGGATGAAATTTTCAAAAGTGCCTCTCTCTCTTTTCCCCACCAAATTCCTTTTAGTTTAGCCTGTGTGTTTTGGAACAGATGGTTTAATCAAGTGCCCAGAAGGGTTTTTCTAATGGAGCCACTGACAGAATTTTTAGTAGAGCTCCTACAGGACACAAATACATTGTTTCATACTTAGTATATGAAGAAAATTCACAGAAAATCCACCATAAAAATGCTATGAAAATTTACCATGTACTTGGTGCAGAAAGAAACTGAAGAGAGTTAAAAAGTATTCTCTGTCAATTTACTCTGGTTTCCTCTAGTTACTTGTTAGTAAATTATTTAAGTACCCATGAGTAGAATTGTCCCAAGTCCAATCAAAGGTTTATAGTTTCAGCTGAAGCAGTGGTTAGAAACGCAGATTTGAAACTGGTTTGTTCACACACTTCTGATATTGCCACAGGTAAGTGAATACTTGACACATCCATTTAGGCCCCGCACAACATTTCTCTATGCCAAATTTCTATGTACAGTAAACTAAGTTACTAAACAAATACAAGGTAGAGACCCTAATTAGAACTGACAAAAGCAAAGATTTCACAGTTAAAAGTTGCTACTATGCCTTTGCCCAAGCCCATTTGCCTGGGTACTGCAGGGTCACTTCAGACTAGTAGATAATCCTCTACTATCTACGTGTAATATTTAAGCAGCATATAACTTAAGGATGAAAAACAATCCAGAATCTCTTTGCTTTTGTCTAACTGTTGAGATTACATTTTGGAGCAAAACACATCATCCAACAGCGCACAAATTACGTCCAGCTACAATCCAAAACGTCACATCAGAATCCCGAGTCTGGACAGCAGTCAGCTTCATTTAACAGAGAATCGCAGTGAAGACCTTACATCGAGTTTAAGTCCACCAGAACTGTGGAATGTGCCTTCGCTATGAGAAGTTCCAGGATACCTTCTTTAGCAAGATGTGTGCAAATTCAAAGTGAAGAAAATATGAAGCCAATTGAAAGCAAAATAGTGCTCTGGAGTGAACTCTGAGGATGCAGGTCAAATGATAAAAACAACAACTTGTCCTGAAGTCTTAATTGTCCATTCCATCTGCAGCCATAGCTGGATCTTCCATTCTTCAGGTGTGCTCAGCCTCCTCCTTGTTCAGAAACAACGAAGCCTGCATGAGTAAGAGCAAAACATACATCTGTCCATCAAATCCAATCCTCTGCCTGGCAAGTTAAAGCAGCCGTGAAATCCAGGCCCATCATCCTCATGCTTGCCTCGAAGTAGAGCAAGACTGCAATCCAGTGTAAGATTTTGTTTTTCCATATCAACTGTTGCACATCCCACCTGAATCCCAGTGGATAATCCCAGACTGGTGTCCCCAGGAATACAGTGTGCAGCGATACAGTGTAAAGGAAAACCAAAATGATCCATTTCCAGTATCTTTATCACATAGTCAGGAAAGGTACTTTCATCCCCCACCCTACCCATCAATGCTACCCCACCTGCTACCACTCCTCTAAGGACTCCAATCATTCTAACATTTATGTTAAATTCTCAATATTTCCTGAAGCTAATCAGTTCTTGGTGCTTTCAGTTATAACAACTGCACCATGTCCATCAATAGAAATCTCTGTATCTTCATTATTCTTCTCTGCCTTCTTGAACTTTAAACAAGAATTTAAGCGTGTTGTCCAATGTAGCCTGATCACCACAAGCCTTTTATTAATCCCCTCCGAGTTCTTCTGAAATAAATCCAGTCTGTAGAGTTGAGTGTCAAGGAGGCTATGTCAGCTCCCTGGTGACCAGACGTTTGTAAGAGCAATGTTGCATCCCCTCCCACGCCCAATCCAGACAATCTGCTATTGGGAACTGCAGAGTGATCATTTTACCATGTAAGAGCTTAAAAGAAAAGGCAAAAGAAAGTACAGAAAGCTACCTTGACGTAACCCCTCGGAAAGAGGCTCACCACCTTAGGTTGCCCCATCTCCCATCCTTTGAGTTATTTCATATCATGAAGTGTGATTAATTTCATTTGCTGTGTTAACTCTGGGGTTGAGGGAAAGAGAAAATAATGGAGGTGTGTTTTATTTTTTATTCCCATCCCTCTATGACTTTAGCATCTTCAAAAGCCAGGCTTGGTCAAAAGAGCATCTGAAACCATCTAAAAACTATTTTTTCCCTCTCCCTCCATGCTTGGAAGTCAATATGAGAACTTAGGTACATCACTACCTTCTAGAAGAAGTACTGATAGTCCTCATCTCCTGCCCATCACCAATGAAATTTATAATCAGTTGAATCTGACTCTTACTCTATAAGAAAGCATTGTAACTGCAAAAAAACACCTCTGCCAGATGTCTCATATTCCATGAAGTTGGATTTATCATCATTTCTTCCATTTGAGGAAGTTTCATGCCTTGTAAATTTAAAGAAACAATTGTATGTAGGATGAATTCACTTGAAAGTATTAACTTTTTGATACATTTTTTGTTCAAGTTACAAACAATAAAAGAGTAGCAGCACTCTCCTCAAATACTCTCTTTAATGGCTAGCTCAGTATTTGTCCTAAATTCTACCTTTTTAATGTTCCTTTTTGTCCTGAGACCCCAGCCACGCCGATCGGTTTTTATGATTTCAGCATCTGGATAGAGTCTTTTGGTGAAGCACTGGTTTTGACAGCGCTCTCCTGCTGGGCACACTTGGGGATGACACTCATACTGTAGCATCCTGTTCAGACACTCTGACTCTAGGCCACAGGGGTTCTCATCAGATGGCTTGCAATTACAGCGAGGGATTTCTGACAAATCAGCAACTTGAATCTGAACTTTCCCTATTACCTTGTTGGACTGTGGAACAAAACAAAACAAAAAAAAGACAAGGGATAAATTTGGATTTATGGCCATACACACAGAATTTAGATCAGAACCACTTAAATCAAGGCCCAGGACAGTCAAGGTATTTCAAAATGTAGGCAAAAATAACAGCTATTACACACACAGCTACTAACATCAGAGGCAGTTGTATTTTTTCTATTCCTCTCTAAAAGGAAGTGTGTCAACTAAGAAAAGGCAACAAGGCAAAAATACTTCTCTGCAATCTAGGACTTTCAGAGGTTGCATCTGGCACTGCTCCACCACTAACAATCAAGCATCTCAGGTGTTCAGAGAAACCAGCAATGAGGTATGTAGCACAGAACGTGGGACAGGACTGTTTCAGACTGTATGGTACGTGTATTAGTATGACAACTCTTTTGAGGCATACAAAAATGTGCTGAAGTCCCAAGAATTTAAACTATTATAAAGTGCAATGAAATAGATAAGAGCACAACCTGGGGTACAAAAAAAATCTAGACCATCTTTTTAGTATCCAGATTTGGAGATTAAGTTCCCACACTAATAGTTTGTTATTTTTCAATGCTAATATAATTTCTTAATGGTAAGTAAGCCCCAAGATTCATTTGAGATGGGTGGGACCCACTTGCAATTATCAAAGTCCTTTGTCTTCAGTAAAACTGACCTTAAACTCAAAGTCCCTTTTACTGATGCTTACACACCTTCCTTATAACAATGAAAGGACCTATGGTACTAAACGAGGCAGGCCAGAAGAGATCTTTGAAGAATGGTAGACTGATCATCTGAATTTTCTTCTAAGCCACAATTTCCTTCCCTGTTTAAATCTATAGCTCATTCACACAAAGGAGAGGACTCACTTTAATATGTTTGTAAGGTGGGGGTTTTCTTGAATTCCTTTCAATCTCTAGTGCTTCTTTGCTTTCTCTTTGTGCTTTCAGTTCCTGGAAGCGTTTTGCAGCTTCTTCAAGTGCTGTGCAAGGGAGTCCAAAATGGGGAGGAATTAGTATTGGCTGCTGCTGCTGAGAGACATTTTTGAAAAGCTAGGAATTAGAAATCTACCAAGAACAAGCTAACAATGAAATGTTACACTATGGCATGAATGAGTTTTAAACCAAGTAGTTTTCAGTAGATATTTAAACACTATGGGGTGGCCATCTGCATCAGAGCCCAGGTTCCACCTCATAACTTCTTTCCAAGTTAAGTGGGGAAGAATTGGGGTTGCCTACAAACAGCACAGAGAGGGAGGAAGTTAGATGCTAATAATATTTTAACCTCTATCCAATGGCACTATACAGAGTTTGCAGCTTAACACAGACGCAGAAAACTAGCCACATAATTCCCATGCAAGTTAAGTGATGATGTAGAAACAAACATATGGAAGTTTTGTTATAAACCACTATAAACTTTGTTTAATTTTACCTTTCTTGAAGGTCTTGTTAATACTAGTTTGCCCCTCAGCAAAGCTTTTATCTCCTTCAACATAAGGGAAAACTCTGCCCTGGTGTACCCAATAGTAGTCATGTGAACCAAAGAAAAATACTGGGAAGTCCCCGATATCATGTTTGAGGCCCTGTATGTTGAGAGGCACAGACCTGGGATTGCAGATCTCAGCTGGCCACCACCTGAAAATCAGAAAAGAGTAAAAACTCAAACTCTATGAAACAAAGGCAAATTGCTTGGCTTCTCAGTCTGGGAATTCCAGTTCAAGTAGTAGAAGGTACATTTAGTTCCTAAGAAATGTGACTGCAGTGGGTCCTATCCCATTCTCCTTACACAAGCAAAACTGCCTTTGATTTTACTTGGGAAGCTCCACAAAAAGATATCCATCTTTACAGTTCTCATGCTCCCAAATCCGGGGTATGGCTTTGGGCCTTGTGTAGTATATGAATTTTGGGACTAGCTATCTGAAGAGAGAATCTTTAACACAACTGTCCAGCTGTACTTTACAATATTTTTACTGAAAAACAAATCATTGATAAGGCTATTTTAAAAATATAATTTGAACAGTTACAATCAAACCAAAATTTAAATGTTTGCCAGACATTCAACTTGTTTAGATCCACCGTTTAATGAAAGACTTTTAAAGTTTTGTTTTTTTTAAATGAGGTTTTACAAATCCTGGTATGAGAAGAAAAAACATTGTCACTTAATTTTTCCCCATGGAAACTTTTTTTTAAAGGGGTGGGGGGGGGAAAGAGTGTTAATCCTCTTGGGGTACTGGAAATCCAAACAGCAGCATTCTGCTAATGCATAAGAACCAGAAAGTAAACTGGCCAGCATCATTTCACTGCCCAAGTGAGCAAAGTGAAAGCAATAAACAGCACTAGTGATGAAAGAGTAATTTGGATTTTTAAAATTCCGTTTAAATATCAGGCATTCCCTTTCACACTCAAAATTAGACAAACAACATGAAAACTCCAGAACAGAACATAAGAACGGCCATACTGGGTCAGACCAGTGGTCCATCTAGCCCAGTGTCCTGTCTTCTGATGATGGCTGGTGCCAGATACTTCAAAAAGAATGTGCAGAACAGGGCAATTATCGAGTGACCCATCCCGTCATCCACTCCCAGCTTCTGGCAGTCAGAGGTTTAGGGACACCCAGAGCAGGGGGCTGCATCCCTGACCATCTTGGATAATAGCTATTAATGGACCTATCCTTCATGAACTTATCTAATTCTTTTTTTAACCCAGTTATACTTTTGGCCTTCACAACATCTCCTGGCAATGAGTTCCACAGGTTGACTGTGCATTGGGTGAAGTACTATTTCTTTATGTCTGTTTTTTAACTTGCTGCCTATTAATTTTGTTGGGTGACCCTTTGCTCTTGTGTTACATGACAGGGTAAATAATACTTCCTTATTCACATTCTTCACACCAATCATGATTTTATCAACCTCTATCATATCCCTCCTTAGTCATCTCTTTTCTAAGCTGAAGAGTCCCGGTCTTCTTACTCTCTCCTCATACGGAATCTGTTCCATACCCCTAATTATTTTTTTTGTCCTTCTCTGTACTTTTTTCAATTCTAATAAATATTTCTGAGATGGAGTGACCCAAGCTACACACTGTATTCAACATGTAGGCATACCATGGACTTATATAGTGGCATTATAATATTTTCTGTGTTATCTACCTCTGTCCTAATGGTTCCTAACATTGTTAGCTTTTTGACTGCTGCTGCACATTGAGCATATGTTTTCAGAGAACTATCCATAGTGACTCCAAGATCTCTTTCTGGAGTGGTAACAGCTAATTTAGACCCCAACATTTTGTATATACACCATGAACCAAATAAAAGCATAGTTGTCTCTGGCTATGTTCACTGAACTGCCTAGGTTACAATTAACGAATACCATTTGTAGTGTGATTTGACAATTTCAAGTAAATGGAGTTAGAAACCAAAGACGAAGCTATGAGCCAATAGTGGGACCAATTCTGAATATTTTCACACAGCAATTCAACCTGGAAGAGAATATAAACACTGTAAAAAAAAAAAAAAAAAAAAAAAAAAAAAAAAAAAACCCAAAAAAAAANAAAAAAAAAAAAAAAAAAAAAAAAAAAAAAAAAAACCCTAAAAAAAACCTACTTTTAGTCTCATTTTCTTATGCTCCATTTGTCCACTGAAGCCAAGGTTTAATCACAAGATCATATTTAAATAACCAATGACATGGATGCATTTCTAGTTTTAAGTTTATCCTGCTGAATATGTGTAGCCAACCTAGGCTAAAATACTAATGTGTTGAACTTAAAGGTAACTAGGAAAGATAAGGCTCCACATTGTTTAAAAATAAATTATTATATACAGATATTTAATGTGTACGTCAGCAACCTGAAGCATCTATTCCAACATTTTCAACCTCTGAGGAACTTGGACCCCTTTTGGGTTGATTCTAGGAACTATTATTGGAAAGATAGCCCTATGCTCTGAGCAACTGTAGCAAGAGACAAGCCTTTAATTGACTGTACAATAATTAGTCTTGGACATATTTCACTGATTTGTAACAATTCCCTGGTAGTTTTGTTGTACTTGTGAAAATCTGGAAATAAAAATTAAAAGCAAGATTGTCCCTTACAATAAAAAATGGGATTCTAAAAAAGTCCTCCATGGACAACTTGAAACTGCAGTGCCAAAGGCTGTCTGATGTACTTTTCTTTGGAGGTGTTCTATAGCCAGATCTACATAAGAGGCAGAAAGCCACAGAGGCAGCAAAAAGCATATCTGAGATGAAAACCCCTGGCAACCTCCCGGCCTTCCTGGTCTTGGGAAATAGAGGACTTATCACCTCCACCACCGTCTGTTAGACTTGCAGCATTTTATTGATCGCATTTATTTGGAGGCACAGGTGGGGACTTGCAAGAGAGAGGATCAACAACCATCTGCATTCCTGCAGAGGCCTTTTATGAATGATCTCTAAACATAAAAGCAAACTAGGGAGTTTTGATGCCCTAGGTATTTCCTGATCTTCCCCATCTGCAGGGCACATTTAGGGAACCCACAGATAGAACTTGAGTAAGTATTCACCTTAATGCCTAAAAATGCATGAGTAGAATTTATTTAAAAAGCCATCCATACAAGATCTGACACCATGTTAGATACAGTGTACACTTTTGGCTCTTGTTTACTAACACTGGGCTGCTCTGGTTGTTTACCTGCATAGCTGCAGGATATAGTAAAAACTTAACCTAAAACAAAAATTTAAAATAGTTTCCAGTTGTATTCAGTGAACTTGCCTGTAATTTCCAAGCTTGACCCAAACGATCTGCTTGTAACGTAGTTTCTTGCCAGCTTTACAGTCATTGCAATTCCAACATCCTTCTGGCATCTCTATGTTGAGACATTCAGGGTGGAAGGACGCTGGACAGGACTCGCAGCACAATAACTTCCCACCTTGAAACAAAAACTCTCTCATTTTACAGAAATAAGGGTTTGAGGCTTGTGAGAGTTTTTAAAAAAAAATATTATTTAATTCAATGCATTAAACTTGGATTTGCCTCACACCAAACATATGGCAAAAGGAAGGGATCAAGTCAAAGTTACAATGCTGGATTAAAAATAAGTATTTTTTGTATTATATATGTCTCTTCTCTTTATGTGAAATCATAATTCCTGACTGCATCACAAATTGGAACAAGAAAGCCGATGAATTTAAAAATTTTAGGTTAAATCGGGCAAGTTGGCATTACATCAGATCCCCCTAAGAGAAACAGTCTTGAAAACTGTATGGCTTTTTTTTTTTTTTTAATACAGACAGTCTGGCAGTGGCCAACACCTTTTCTTGACAATTAGACACATTTTGCACTTTTTTGGAATACTTTTTAAACCAACATTGTCATGACTAAATCCCTTAGCAATCAGTTAGTGTGCATAAAAATCAGCCTATAGGTTGATCAATGTTTTTCTGCTTTCAAAGTTACAAGAGAAAAAAAACATTAGAATTGTAATTATAAATCTGTGCATACTCTTCAAAATGAAGGTTTACCAGTGCGAGCACTATAAATTTACTTATATAATGCAGAATGGGATATTACAGAAAGATTTCCTCCTCCCCCAGAGTTCCCTTTGAACACAAAGGGAATCTGATCTAAGAATGTCATAAACATTACTTTAAAAAAAAAATTTAGACAAAAAAGGTTCTTTTTTGGTTGGCTTGTTTTCTAGCAGATGTGTTTATTGTGGGCACTCACGGCACATCTAAACCATTGGCAATACACAAAAAAGCTCATACAATAAACACATTTGCTACAATCTAGATAGAAATGTAATGAACTTTTTAGTCCCAGGGTAAAAAGACTGGGAGAGATTTAAAACAGCATTTTAAGCAATTATCATAATATCTGAAGTTTGAATTTTTACTTTCAAATATTCATCAGAAAATCTTGTCCACCTATAGACTTTCAAAACTGTCATTGATTTGATTGTAATATATTGCAAGAAGCATTCCTTAAACAATCAGTGACAAAATCACTTACTATATTTCCTCTGCTAAAAATGTAATAAAATCCAAGCATTTGGACTTTCCTGAGCTCCCGCCCGATGATCAAGTGTTCATTTTTTAATGAATTTTTTAAGTGTTGTTTCAGAGGAAATACAGACCCAGCATAAATTACTGAAACAATATCCAACATGGTAAAATGCCAAGAGATGCGAAAACCAAACAAAAATCAAAAACAAAACTCTCAGAGCTAAGCAAGAAAACTTTGCTCTTAGGATGCATTAGTAAGATATTGCTCAAGCTAAGCATACAGAGGGCTCAAAATAATTTTTGTGGTCAGAAGTTACACAAAATAAAAGCTATCTACATCTAGCAATGATCTAATTTTAAAATGACTGACTGGGAACAATTGCTAAACACCCTTTGGGAAATCAAATTTTTGTGGGGATAGAGTATGACCTCTGAATCTTACAGACACATATAGCTGGATCTGTTTCCATAAATTCCTTTTAAAGCAATAGCATTACCAGCGTAAAGCAATCAATTTTTATGCCTGAAAAAGTTTCTGTCCTAATACTATTGTAACTGCCCACCTGCCTGCCTTTCTTGACAGGGCAGTATCCCTGTTTGCTCGAGATGCAGCACCTTCTGCCACTCCAATAAGAAGCATTGTTCCAGGAAGTGAGCAGTCAGTCACATGAGGAGAGAAAGGAGCATCAGTCGGCCTGCACTAACAGAAATGAAATACAAGGCCTCTGGATTGTAACAAAAACGCACAGGCAAAAAGCCATCTGCCTTCCTAAGTCTTTGGTCTTCCTCTGGAATGCCAATATACCAACAAACATTCAAACGGATAAATTCTCTACTCTGACTGTTGCAGGCTCTAGGCAGGCTCCAAAATAGACTTCCTCAGATAAGCAATTTAAGAAGTTTAAAGTCATTGAGCTGGCACTGAACTACAACAATACTAAACTTTATTCACCTCCCCCCCTTAGCGTTATAATTATGTAGATTATTCCAATTTTATGGAGGCTACCTAGTGGCAGATACATGATTTAACCTTTTGTGGAGAGGGAGAATTTAGTGATATTAATTATTTTAAGCCCTTTTATTGTAATATTTTGCCAACAACATGAACACACACTCACAATAATCAATGAGTGAAATTTACTAAAAGCAACAGGTGGTGCTCAACAAGCAAACATTTTTTTGTTTGATTTAAAAAAGAAAAGAAAAAACAGGAAAAGCGAAAGTAAACTGAAGAGAAAGAAACTATTTGGTTACCTTTCTCACATTTCTTTTTGGAAGCTGACGAAGGAGGAGGAATCATAGGTAATTTCATCAACTCAGCACGATTTGATTCATTCAGTAGGTAGTGGGACTTATAGGCATATGAACTGAACAGGGGGTCTGAATGATCCTGCACTACCAGCCCTATATGAAACAAACAGAAAGAGATGAGTTGCAATGAAACTACCCATGATTCCATAAAGGAGAAAATAAAATAAATCCATACCTATTATGCATATATATGTTATAAGTTTGAAAGAAAAGATAATATGAAGAAAAAGAAAAGTGTGACAGAAAAGGTTTCTATATCTACTAAAGGAAGAGGTTATGTGTCAGACAGACTGAATCTGAGTGTAAGGAAAACTGAAGAGTAAACAAAAAACATTTCTAAATGAAATTTTATTTGTGCAGTAGTTTTAACTTGCACACTTAAAAAAAAAAAAAAAAAAAGCACCAGAAAAGTACCTGCTGCTAATTCCCTATGAGCCATCCTGCCCCCAAAAGAAAACAGCCAGCCAAATTACAAAATAGCATGACTATATCACTGCATCAGAAACAGTACTGGCAGTAGGGTCTATAAATTGGAGAAATACAGATGGTATATGCAAGTCCCCATATGTTCAATAATTCCACAGCCATGGAACTCACCGCTTGCCACAGACTTGGGGTTCCAGGATCTCACCTTTAATTTTTAAAATTTTTTACATTGTGTTTCTTGCCCTTACAGTTGTGGCGAAAACCCCAAAAGATGTGTGCCAAACGTGAGCCAACACACAGTGAGTCTGCAGGGCACCCGAAACAATAGCTATGAGGTGTGGCTTTCCCTACTTATCTCAAGAAAAGCTCCATGGACTCTGCATTTCCATGGCTATGGAATTTTGCCACTGTCAATCACTTGACATTTTGTTTTCTGTCTCCCTGCATTTGCCCCCTGCTCTCCAACAGCACAGCAGTTAAGGCCTGGGAAGATGAAGTGCTGAAGCCAGCTACAAGTTCCTCCCTGCCAGGGGGAGGAGATTCTAAACTGGGCTGCCTAGACAATATTGCAGGAGCTGATGCAAGGGGAATGGAGCCACTAGGGTAGCATAGCAAAAAAAAACCAACCCGCATTCTCAAAAATAATCAAAAAATTTCAAGTTAAATGAGTATTTACACTATGAGCCATAGAAGTGCTTGTGTGGGACAGAGGGGATTGGGAATGAAGGGTATTTCCATGGTGATAAAATAGACTAATACAGGTGTGTCATTTGGTCCCACTGTTGAGGAGTACACCAGGCTCTGGCTACATGTAGCTACTAGGTAAGTTTTTGATATATTCTGCTAGTGTTTTGATTTTCCCACTTTTTAAGACTGCATTGGGTCTAAATACACAACTCTCTCTTCCTAATACTACTTAGCATGTTAAGTGATAGGTATCACTGTTTGCACGTGCAATAAGTAACAGAACATTTGGAGGACATTTAATTCCTGATTTCTTCCTCACAAGGGATTCTCGCAATGTGCCCACCACCACCCAGAGAATTTCACCAATTCCTACTCCATGCCACCATCCTGATCAAAGGTGACTGGAGGGAAATCCATTTTGAGCCAGCAATACTGCTGAATGGGTTGATGAAGGTGCGCCTTGCACCTCAATCTTTCCACTGGCAGAGAACAATGCCTCCCAATGGCAGCTATCCTGGACAAAAACAAATCAAATATTCTCCAAGAGTTGCCATATCCCTACCACAATACAAAGCGGTTTCATTTAGTGGCCAGTTATTTTGTATTTTTTTAAATTTTCAATAGACATACTGAGTACACAGGAGTGCCAATGTATTTTAATTTCCATCTGCATGGTGCTGAAAGATTATTTCCATTACTATAAGGAGGTGCACCCTTATGTACAGTTCAGGTTTCAGTCACAGGGCTTGTAAGTAGTTCAATTCAGATCATAAATTAGATGTGAAACATATATAAATCATAAAAAAACCCATATAGATCCGATGAAGTGAGCTGTAGCCCACGAAAGCTTATGCTACAATAAATTTGTTAGTCTGTAAGGTGCCACAAGTACTCCTATTCTTTTTGCAGATACAGACTAACATGGCTATTACTCTGAAATATATAAATCATGTAACTGTCAAAACAAACTGGTGACAGAAAAAAATACTTTTTCTGTAACTTACATAACTTACTTTAGAAAGTGACAGAAATACCAGATCTGCAACTCCATTCTCTGGTGCAATCATAATAAGAGTAAGAAACCACCCCTTTTCATGCTACTAGGCAATCAATATTCAGATTTGGAAGCCTAGCACCAAATTCTGCTTTCAGTTGTGCATGTCTCCCACTGACTCTTGATGGATGCCAAATGCATGCATGAAACTTCCTGCCTGTAGGGGGACTTACCTAACAGACCCAGTGACTGTCTTTATTTTGTATTTGTATAGTGCTGAGCACATGGTCAGCACCTTAAAAAATAATCCTGGAGAGCTTCATTTTCATAAACAGAGATGAATACATTTCTGACAAAGTTTTACAGGTTTATAAAGAGATGGGAGGGGAGGTGTAGAACACAAGAGCAGAGACATACTCAGCTTTCAGGAGCCAGTTCCATATATGTTGTGGTCCTTCACAGAAACAAATACCGCATGCTACTGGATAGCTAATTATCCTGGCATTGTAACTTAAAAATGCTGTTTGGTATATTGTAATATTACAAACACACTACAGTTGCTCTAGAAATGTTAGAGTTCCTCCATTCTAGAAGCCTATCATGGAATTAAACTCAGATCTCATTACAACCACAGCCTTTCATAAACTGAGACTATCAATATCTAAACTCACTCATGTAAGTAAACTTGTTCCAAACAATGGATATAGCCCTATGACCTGCCCCATCATTGAAAAAGCTACAACAACAGTAGGTGAAGAGGCAGCATCCCAGAGTATGGAATCCCTCATGTAAGTCTTTATAGTGTCAGGCTGAGGCCACTGCTGGCCCTTTTAAAGAGGGATTTCTAATCTGATCTCTCATCAACCAACAATGATTCAGTCACCAATTCTCAGCTGATTCTTCATGAGTAGGATATATGCTCCTGCATCTGAGACCAAAGTCAAAGTGTTTCCACACAACTAGCATAAATCCTGAAGCTCTGGACAGTTTTGTTTTACATATCTCTGCTCTGCTTACAGTAGAATCCACTCAACAGCTTTACTAATTCTATGCTGAAAAGATAGAGAAGACAAGCAATTTTTCCCGGGCACCTGGACATAATTGTTAGCTAGAATATTAATATGAAATGAGTGAGATTTGTTTGACATAGGTGTTCAAACTAATGTTTAAAACAAAGTACCTATATGAGTGGTTCTGTTCACATATACAAATGGGTTTTGCTAGTTATAATTCAGAGATCTGAAAATAGGATTTTTGTTTTTAGATTGTGCACTTGTACTCATGATAATGAAGTCAGAATCAAAATAAAACTTAACGTAGGACAAAACACCTATACAGATATCTACAACTCAGCAATAAAAGAATAAAGATACATGCAACATCCATAAGTTTGTCTGCATGTGTATGGTTACGGAACACCAGCGTGATTCACTTTGCATATTTTCCTTTTAGAAATGCCCCAAAGCACTGAAAAAGGCTCGTTAAAGGAAAAGCACTGAACCACGTTGCAAACACTGTTTCACACACTTCAAGAGCCCCTCCCAGGCTCAGCAGTCTAAGACTTACTGTTTCCCTCTGAACCTCCGGACGCCATTTCTCTGGAAAAAATTAAATGTATTTAAAAAGGAAAGAGCTTTGTTTTACCTTGGAACCTCTGTGACAGCTCCATTTCCTGTACTGTAATTAGAACCAGGAAAAAAATCCAACTCTGAGACCCCTCTTTCTTTCCTTTTCTCTAGATCCTGTATCTAGTCATCTGCTCTTGCTCATACAAAACCATCTTTACCACACAAACTAGGCCTCTAATTGCATAAGCTGAATACAAGCAAGCGGATTCAGGATTCATCATGTATTTACACTCCTTTACTATTGACTGTCAAACTGTTGAAAGACATGATGCATTCAGTGTGAACTTTTCAAAGTATTACGTATCACGTGTTTTTACATATTTTATATACATATATACATACATACATACATATACACACACACATACAAAATTACACACAAAAACTCTATGCATCTAAATTTCACACCCCAAAAAGAACATGGTATTGATATTTTTGCACTGGGCTTTTTGACCAAAGTAAAATAAAGCACTGCAATGTTTAGTCCTACCTTCTGGCAGAAGTTAAAATAAATAAAGTAACTGAGACTTCTGGGGCTTCCAAAAAAAAAAAAAAAAAAAAAAAAAAAAAAAAAGCAGGGAAAAATAGCAGCTGCAGTATATGGAAAACTGTATTTTTACCGTAATTAGATTTTAACTGATTTAGGTGGTAATTCCTGTAATATTTTTCTAAAAAAAAAAAATTTCTCAAATGGGAGTGGGATGTCAAAACAGGCATTTTCTAGCTTATGAGCAAACCCCATCCACCCACCTAAAAGATGCTCCATTATTTTCAATTTATAGAGGGTGAAAGCAATCCCTCTTGCTGAAGTGACAGAGAATCAATGTTTACTGATTTGACTTGCAACTGGGGACTCAACATCCACTTTCTTCTCAACTGGCAGCACAGTATGCCTTCTCAGTGCTTCAAAATTGTGTCTGAACATCGAACACACCCGAACAAAATTGTATTCAAAAACTCTAGCATGAGAAATAAATGAATATCATGTGTACTATCCCAGCAGTCAAAGAGAAAGCTTTGAAGCCAATGGAGAGCCCCAAGAGAAAAAAATAATTGTGTAAAATATCCCAGCTTTATCATGTAACTGTAGTAATGACCACACCAGACATATAAACTGAAGGGGGGAAAAAAAGTAGTGCTCACCTCTTGCACAAACGAAACAAAAGCCTACATTTACAGCTGATGAAGAGTGATTCCTTTTGGAATGGTTGCTACAGATGAGAATGTGAGATGACACAAACAAGCTTCCTGCAGCAATACAGCCATCTCCTGAGTGATAGGCAACTGGACATCTCAAACATCTCACCATGCGTCCTGTTTAATATAAATGTAGAAAAATGCACCATGTCACAGTGGAATTAGGATAGGGCAGAAGACATCACAGACTGCGATACAAGTTTGGTTTTAGTCTAACCAGGGTATTAGACATTAACGTCTTCAAAAAAACAACATGCTGTTTCACTCTGTTAACTCTAATGTTGGATGCAGAGCTTCCAAGTGAAGACAAGACCCGTTTGGCTCTAACTAATCTAAAACTGCTTGGTTTGCTTGACCATTTTAGTTGACTTCTAAAGGAAAGGACCTCTTTGGAACAGAACTTTTGTTCTACAGTCCATTGCTATCTGACGAAGAGTACTTCAGCTTTGTACATCTGACCTTTAACTTACAGCAAACTCCAGAAGTCCAACAGCCAAATAAGTTCAAATGACACAGAAGCTATTCCAGGTGTCCTTAGCACTACTTCTCAAGATGCTGGTTGTTTCACATTACCCCACCAAGACTGACCTGTTTCACAGCGAACCCACTGTATTAATGACCAAACTGATAATGAATCCGTTCATAATAAATTTATGTCCCATCCCTCCATACTGTATCACATTATGAATGTAAAGTATCACAATCATCTTCATCTGATACATGTCTCAATGTCAGGTATTTTACAGTTTCATGCTTCTATCCAAATCCAGTTGTGCTCTCACCTTTACTTGCTTTGTGGATATCCTTATCCATTAAGCAGGCAGTACAGCAATGCTGCGGGCAACGGAATCCTCGTGACTCAAAGACTGCAGTGGCAAACTTACGAACACAGGCTTCATGATAAAATTTACCACAAGCATTGACTGAACAGCGCTTCACATCTTTACCAGGAAGCTTGCAGGAAAAGCATGTGTGCTGTCCTTTTAAGAAAAGGAATAAAACAAACCTCAGCATGAACGCTATCAGTTATTCCCTGAGAGGAAAATTTGGCAGAGGAGGAAAAACTCTGAAGTTAATGCAATTCCACCAGTGTAAGCAGAATATCCCCCCCTCACTATAAAATAACAGATTATTACTACTGCACATTTATGAAGGCCCCGATCAGGACGAGGGCCCCATTGTGCTGGGTGCAGGATGAACAAACAGGAAGACATAGCCCTATCACTGAATTACTAATTTTCCTTTTAAAAGTACTTGCTAAGTGGAGAGGGAAGGAAGTTAGCACTGAACTTTATTTACTATAGAACATCTCTGCCTCAGTTTGTTCAGCCCAGCATATGATTACTGAAGCTTCTTCCAATCACTGTAATCCATCAGGCTCCTAAACCAAGATTTTTCCCCATCACTCAAACACAGTAATGCATTTACCATTTTTACACTCCATGCAGATGAACTTCCCATCAGGTATTGATTTCAGTCCCAGGCATTCCATATGGAAGACTCTACAGCACTCTGCTTCGCATGACACCAGAGACTCACCAGAGCTTTCACAGATCTTAAACAAGCAAACAGCTAGTCAGAGAACAAAGCTGTTGACGGATGTTTAAATTCAAGTGACTAACAGAACCAAAGCAAGGGAAATGAACCAGTTGAAATCTCTACATACTATGACACTACAGCTTCCTGGTTTCTGAACAAGGCAGGAGAGTTGGCTGAAGCTACTGCCATAACTAGCAACAGTAAGGCCACTGGAAGCCTTCAGCAGTCATTGAATGTGTTCCCTCTAACAAGGTGCACCCATCCTTTTTGCATCAGCTAAGCAGGGTTATTTTTGTGGTGCTTTCAGGCTTCTCTTTGGCTGCCAAACATGCTTTCCCCTCCCAGCCATATATATAATCTCAAGCAATTGGCAAGACAATTGCAGCATTCTCCCTCTGATGCAGACCTTGCCAGTTAGCCAGGCCTATGTCTTATGTAGACTAGCATACTGTAATACTCTCATTTTGTCTTACTCTGAAAGACCGTCTGGAATCTTCAAATAGGGCAGAACAGAGCAACTTGCTTGCTTGGTGATATTACCCAGTACAGGTTGTATTGTATTGTCTATGGACTCAGGCTTATTAACCTGAAAAATGCCATTTCCATTTTTTTGTAGTGGGGGAAAAAATCATCTCTGGAGCATTAAACCTACAAGACCTGGGTCATTCCATCATTTTTCAAGATTTCAATGTCAAATTATGAGATTTGGTCAAAATACAATAGCGTAATTTAAAAAGAGTTTCCTACTAGACCAGATTAAAATCAGAAGCAGACAGCACATCTTTAGCATATATTTGTTTATAATAATACCATGCACTTTCCACCTACCTGACAAACAGTATCCTTCTTATTTGTTCCAGTGCCTCTTCTTGATAAGCTAGAGTCTACTGATTGTACATCAGAAGCATCAGCATCTGCAGTGGCTGATGGGCTGTCTGAATGCTTTCCAAAGCTACCCTATAAAGAAATCAATCCACAACCATTTTTAAATAAGCGACTTTAAAAGGCTAACTATGGCATGGAAAAATATTAAGTCAGCACTGGTTAAAAGAAAAATGCAGTTAATATACATTAAAAGACCATTTGAAAGTTATCTGAAAGCTTGTGGACCTCAATATATAGTGACAAACAATTTACTGCCCATTTAATAGAGATCCTTTTTTCAGCACTGGACCAGCATGGGAAAATATACACCAAGATGCCTATGTCCCCCACAACCGACCACTGAAATATTTTTCTCACCATTGCCGTAACATTCTATCAGACTTTTTAAAGAGCAAAACAATTCAGTTATCTGAATTTGACTATTGAGTTACTTGCTTATTCAAAACTGCAGCCATCAATAATGCCACTTTTCTGTCAAACATACTGAAACGTATATCTGTGTGCAAATACCGCACATTTACCTGCAGATCATTAAGTCCTCTTGAATCAGAGTCAGATGTGTCTCTGTATGCTGAACTAGTCAGTTCTACATCAGTTGAGGCACGACTCCTTTTCTTTAGAGGTTTACAAGAATCTGAAATCTCGCTGGCACCTTAACACAGACACTGACATTAATCCTAAAATATTGTTTTCATTTTCTTTTTAAATCACATGGAGAAAAATGACAGACACATGAAAGATGAAGCCACAAGGCAGGACTTTACAAGCATCTCCCTTCCTCTAAAAATTTTAAGTTCAGAACTTTGCCACTAAACATTTCAGTGCTCCAGGGTAAAAAGCAATTCAGCCAATAGCATTCAAATGCCATTAAACAAAACAAAACCTTTTGTCAAACTGCTGGATAGCTCATGTATTGGCACAACCTACTGAACTATCACCATTTAGGGCATGGCTACATTTGCAGATGTAGAGCGGTGTGAGTTAAACCCGCCTTCGTAGAGCGCAGTAGGGAAAGTGATGCAGTCTGTCCACGCTGACAGCTTCAAGCACACGGGCAGCTATCCCAGCATGCAAGTGACTGCAATGTGCTTTTCAAATGGGGTGGGGGTGGGGTGGAGTGTGACAGGGAGTGTGTTGTGTGTATGTGGGGGGAGAGAGAGTGGGTTTTTGGGGTGCCAAGAGTGTGTCAGCATGCTGTCTTCTAAGTTCAGACCTCCCTCCCCCCGCCTCTCTCTCACTCTCTCAAAGCAAACAGTAAAATGTTTGCTTTTTCTCCGAGCTGCTAAGCAGCCGGCTTCTCCAAAATGGAGCTTTGAAAGGGCATTTCCGCATTCCTGCAGCCCATTTCACAACAATGACAAGAGTGGCCACTTGACTTAAGCGGATTATGGGACGTTTCTGGAGGCTGATCAGAGCGCAGTAACGCAACACCTCATTCACACTGGCTCAGCAAACGTTATTCCACTCACCGAGGTGGAGTACCAGCAGCGCTGTAGCCGCAGAGTTCAAGCGCTCTGCGTGCCTTGCCAGTGTGGACAGGGAGTGAGCTAGGGCACCCGGGGCTCCTTTACTGCGCTGTAACTCGCAAGTGTAGCCAAGGCCTTAGGTAGGGATAAACCCCAACAGGTAACACCACATCATTTATCTTATAAATATGCCTATGTTCAGACACCCTCTTTTTTTTTTTTTTATAAGAATCATGTAGTGAAAACATTAAAGCAGACCAAGCATACTCTCTATTCTCCCAACTATTATTACAAAAAGAAGGCTATAATTCAGAGGAACGAAGGTAGATCAGTACAATGGAGTCACTAACAAACATCTGGGAATTACTTGCAGTTCACACAGACTGAAAGCCATCAGTGAAATATAATGAATGGCCTGTAAATGGGGTACTTATAATTAAGATTTGTTTTTATTCAGCCAAACTCACCTTTCTGTAATCCAGTCTTCACTGCTGTCTGTGGAACCATTTCTACCTGTTTGGACAGGAAAATCTATAGTTAACAGAGGAATTTTTTCCCCTAGTATAAAAAAGAAAAAACATCCAAGTTTAAGTGATTAGCATATCTGAACTCAGATGTAGTCTGGCAGTCGCCTTCTCAGTGTAAGCCTTCTGTCCTGCTGGGATTTAATCCTAGCTGCCTAGGCTGAATACCAGGTGATAAGGCAGCCATATGTTCAATAGCAAGGTCCTCTCCAATCACTCCCTTTGTGCTTGAAGACAACAGGAAAACTTTATCCATGTCCAGCAGGCAGGAGAGGGGTTCATTCCTGTAGCCAACCCTGATGCTGTTGTAAAACCCCACACCTGTTAAGGTAAACTTGTACTTATACAGGTCTGACACTCAGGTTAGTGAGACACTTAATGTATTGCCGTTTTAAGGCACTTCCATCAAGCATGCACTCTTGAGCTTCTGGGGATATGGACCTTCTCTCTGTATAGAGTGCTGCAAGGCCCATAAAGGTGGGGATGAGGACTCCATATAGAGCATTGCAGAGCTCTATACAGCTGGAAACTCATGTCAGTACAAACTTAAGTAGACAAGTTTGTGATCTTCCAAAAGCACGTCATGTTCTTGGTCCTACATCAGAAGGATGAAATTAGAAATTGTTCTGCCAATATACATGTAATACATGTGAGAATTTGGTGATAAAAAGCATAATTAAAGGAAGAAAGTTGTTTCCTAAGGTCCTGGTTTTAGGCTAAGAATTGCAGGCTTTTATTTCTTTGCAATGTGGTTAACAAAGCATATAGAAACACATTTAGTAAATATTTAAGGATTAATCTAATTTTTTTTAAAAAATATTTTATTTTGTTGTACAATAGGTAAAAACATACAATAGAAGGATTTGTATAGGATACAGTTCGTAATACAAATATAAAATCTAAACAATCACTTGTATTTCTCTATTTCTCACTGTAACAGTAGCATTAACATTTTGTTTTTCCCATTTGTATTCATTCCAGTTATAAATTTAAACCAAGCGGTCGCAGATTGAATTTGGGAATCAGTCGCAAGAAAACTTGACTTTGGGTAACAAATATTGTTGCATAATTGTAAGAAGTTAGTAAGACTTATTTTGAATATAATTTAATACATTCAAAGTTATGTGCATTACAGTGCATCTTTGATTATTTTATTACGTTTTAGTCACATACTTTGCCTGAGAAAAGCAATTTAATGTACTATGTTGCCTTAGTTAGCTACATAGTGAAGCAAGCAAAGCTAACCTGGAACCGCAATGTTCCTATTGTTGGTTCTTATACCTTTGTTAAATTAAGGAGAATTTGTAAATGCAAAAGGATTTATTTAAAAATAGGGAAATCGCAACTTCTCACGTCAAGAAGTTAAAGGGCCTATGTGTCAGCTATTTTACATCTAACATTTAGGTTGCCTTTTAAAAAAAAAAAAAAAGTTTCCGTGACAACGTTTTTTAGAGTTAAAATTTCTTCTGTTGCTTTGGCAACCCAAACACAGAAGTGTCATACTAGTGCATATGAAACTTAAAAAAAAATAAATAGACAAGGCCTATTTTCATCCTTTAAGATGATTGAAGTGCAATAAAATAAAATAAAGTGTAATGGGCAAAGAATAAATTAGGGTTTTTTAAAATATCCATTTTACTCTAATGAATTTTAAAAAAAACCTTTAACCTGTGTCCCTTTTTAAAAAAGCCCATTGGAAAAACCGATATTAAACATTTGTTATACAAAGGTCTCAGGTTTCAAGGGTGGATGCCCTTAGGGTTTAAATAGGAAAAATTTGATAGTAAGGAAAAGAACCAACAACTCTGACAAACTTGTTAAATAAGTGTATTGAGTTAAATATTTAAGTATGTCACCTGCTCAACTTGCCTACTCATCTCCACTCAGAACTTTTTTTTTTAAATAAAGCAACAACATTTGTCTGTCTGGCATTCAGATTAAAAGAGTGCCCCTGTACATGTTAGTTCTGCTTATGGGGGAGAAAAAAAAATCTAAGATCTGTTTTTTGTTTGTGTCTGCCAACATAAAAGTCAGATTATTCATTTTTAAAATAGATCATTCTTAAGAGTCCATTTTCAAAAGTGATCAAATAAATCAGAAACTTTGAAAAACAAAACCTCAATACAAACCAGCAGCTAAACCAAGAGTAAGAAGAGGAAGGAACCTGGTGGCAATTCCATCAAATAGATATTATTAAAACATAAAATCATTTTGCTCACAACAGAAATCTCAAAGTTAACATGTCAGGTTCATTAGGAGTCTTGCATCATTGAGTTCCCATTATCCAAAGCCTGAACTGATACTGTGAAGATGCCAGTAGCAGAGTCACAGCAATAATGGTACTGACAGGGGGATTTCATGAAGGATAGTCCAAAAAGGAAACTCGATGGGCAAAATGGAGAAAAATAAAAAGGCACCAATATAAGCCACAACATTTATGAATACAAAATATATTTTAACTCTCTACATGGAGGAAGCCAACCTGCTCCTTTTTGATCTTCTTCTTTGGCACAACTTCAGTGGATTTCTCAGACTCTGAGCGGGTTCGAATCGATCTTCTCTGTTGCTTCTTTTCTACAGAACCTGAGGAAGGAAAGGATTCTATTACGTGATTCCTTCTATTTCAGCTTAGTGTGATATGTTCAGTACCAAGTCAATGGCTGTAGTAATGAAAGCAAAACTTTTTTTGCTTTTTTGATATTTAACAGACTTTTTAAAAACAGTCAGTTCAAAGTTTTTTTTTGCCAGCTGGAGCCCTGATTGCAGACAATACATCTAATGAAGAGAGGCCTGGGTTCAGAAAAGACACCAATAAAAAGGTGAAGGGAAAGGCTGGAATCCACATGTTTGGAATAGGGTGACAATTTGTCATGGCATGTTACTTTCACAGAGCCTCTAGGTCTGATCGTTTTCTAATTAACTAGTTTGCCTTTTTCTTTTTTTGGAAGGTATCCATAACTCATTACCTAAAATGTCTTGGTATTCTACAGATTCAGAACTTAGATTCCAAACTTTCACTCTCCAAAACGTAGTTCTCAGGGCCTTTGACTTTATGGCCAGGTGGATAAACTGATTTATCAAATATCAGAACTCTAGATATTAGTACAAAGTTTAGTCAAAAGCTAGGCTACCATAATTGCAATAAATTAAAAAATTGACAACTTTAGATAAAGATTTCAGGATGCTGAGAAAAAAATTGAAAAACAAATGGTGGTCAATGGACAGGATGCTATTCTAGCAGACAAAAACTAAAGAATATGTTTCTTAAATTTATGCCCTGGAAAGCAAGCTCAGATCAATAAGGGTGATTAGGATACTTGAAGAAACCAGAACACGGGCTACTTTTTAAAAAAAAATGGCAAGGGCAAAGGAATATTCTGTGTTACAACACTGCTCCTGTTGAGGAACATCTGCACAGCATTTGTGCAATGTGCAATTCTTGAAACAAAGCACACAATTAAAGGTGTAAGACTGACAGAAAAGTCCAAAGTTCAAAAATTCTATTTTAGCATGAGTTACAGTCTTGTTCTTCAGCATCAGGTGTTTTCGACCTAACAGGATAGAAATTAAATATTTTTTTATAATTTTAAAAAATGATTTTTATTTAGAAGAATAAAAAATGCGGATCTGGAATTTTTTGTATTCTGTTAAGAGGATTCATGTTGGAGGCCATAAGTGTCTGTGTTGCTCCATTGATATTATGGTATCTATCTAGAAAAAGAGGTAGGCTGTAACCAAAGGCTGGAAATTGTTCCAGAGGACTCTCGAAGCATGGAACTTCACCTTTCCCTTATGCACTTAGATTAATATTTATTTAGTGAGGTTTCATGTGATGTGCAATTACTCAGGATTATCTATTGTTAATCTTGCTTTCTCGTTATTTAGAAAATTGTGCATTTAAATTGGTGCAATGGAAGTTGATAGGAACAAATGGCAAATACAAATGGTTTTAAAGATTTTATTTTTAAAGGGACACATTTTAGAACGTTACATGTTTTGGTGGAGAATCTTAGTGCCCCTCAGGTTTGGAGTAATTTAACTTTTGGGTCCTAGAGAGTGTTCCCATATTGGGATTTAGAAGGCAAGAGTATACCTCAAATTTTACTGTGTATTAAAGTCGCTCTGATTGGCCCAAGGCACCTGATCTGCAGCCCCTCCTGTGTCACCTCTATGTTCAGCAGGCATGCCTTGTACTATCCATGGAAAGGGTTCACTAATTTTGGACAAGTCTGACTAGGAAAGTTCAACTAATCTTCTTTCTTCTCTATGCTCAACACAGCAGAAGGAGTTATGTTGTGATGGAAGACCTGTATCAGAGAAGATAGTGCCGTTGGAGACCAATGCCACTTCGTATTGGATGCTAGTGGTATGCTCAAGTAGTGCAATATGCACTCCTTGTTCCCCATTCCCCAAAGGTTCAGAGCATCACCTCCACAATACTCTTATCCCACTTCTGTGCAATTTATGAACAAGAGCTAGGTTCAGGTTGGTTTATAACCAGCAGTGCTCCTCACTAGCTACCAAGTCATTGGGTCAGTTTTGTTTCCATTTATACCTCCAGTCTCCCCTTTAAACAGAATTCTCAAGGTAGTTCTCTTATCAGATTCCAGGTTACAGAAACAGATTTTCCCCAGTATTATGGAATTCTGTACATCTCACTGTGGCTTATCCATCAGGGCTCCCAGAGTCATTCTGTAAAATACTTTACCGTAAAGGTATTCTGAAGTTCCGGTGACCTTAAATTTGAAAAAAGGACTTCCAGTTATGTTCCATGAGAGGGGACCAATAATTGTCTGGACTTTGGAAATGGCTTTGAAAGTGACTGTTTGGAGTGTATATTGAAGTAATGCTCATGCACTGTATGGGGTGTTATCAGGTGATGTTTTACGTATCCAAAAAACCTGAGAAAACGAAAAAAAAGAGGCTCAGAATTCTCACCCTCCCTATGCCCTAAGAGCCACTGCGAATTGTGGAGGTGATGACCTTCGTTTCCAGGGAGGGAAACAAAACAGAAAGCACCTCCTCTGTTGTTGGGCAATTAACAAAGTAGCAATAGTTTGGAAAAAGCTGCCAGAATCATAGCAATTATAAGCTGGAGAGACAATGACTCTGTCGTCAACAGCAGATGAAACCCCATCTTGCTCACACCAGGGTCAAAAAAATCCAAAGTGCTCATCTTGCATTTGAAAGTCCTCAGGCACAGTCTGCTGTGAAAACCCAGGGGATAGCAGATTTAAAGTAACACTATATAACAAGAATTATATATGCCGAGGAGCTGAACTGTGTGGGCTGGGGAGAGTGTTCCAATATATGCAGAACGGTGTGAGGTTTTTTTTGTTTTGGTGTCTTTAGTTTTATTTTTCTGTTTTGAAAAAAGAGCTAACTACACTAGGACCAGGTTCTTTGCGCAGCTACATAACTAAAGCGAGGGTGACATTGAATAATGTTACAAGATAAAAAAATCTATTAGAAAGAGTAGTCAGTTTTATGGCACCTAAGCTGAATCAAATACCCCCCTTTTCTGGTTCCAGACTGAAGACAACTGTTCATCCTGCTGTTGAGTATTAAAATGAATGCACTCTGATCCCACCCTAAACTTACTTTTTACATATTCATTATTAAACTAGGTGGTCTCCACAGTCTATAATATGATTACAAACATATGTCCAAACACAATATCTCTGATGTGTTTTCCACATCGAAGATAAAGACCATTTGGCTGAAATACTAAAACCACTACAATAGGAGGAAGGACTTGAAAATGGAGTTCAGTTTAGAATGACTGAAGTTGTTTCTCTTCCCCATCATCTTCCACCCTACCTCTTTCTATAGTATGTCTTATCAATTTGCTCCCAGAGACTTTCTGCTGGGATTAGCCTATCCCCACTGAAAGAAGAGCTAAACCCATAGCCATTTCTGAAGTCTCAGCATCAATAATCATTGCTTTTCTTCTCCAAGGTAAAAGTTACTCATTCAATTTAAATTCTCACTCTTCTCTCCCTGCATGTTATTAAGTTCAGTTTCTTCAGAGAATTTGCCTTAGGCCTTCTCTTTCCTATTCTAAGCCTCTAGGTACTCTTGATTGCTTCACACTCTTCTCTCAAAGACACAATACTTTACACGTACACAGTGCCTAATAAGATAGTGCTCAAAGTGCTTCAGAAAGGTAAGCATTATCCCATTTTACCAAGGGGATTAATTGAAGCACTGAGACATTAATTATCTTGTACACGGTCACACAAGAAAACAGTAAAGTTGGGAATAGAATTTACTCCTGATTCATAAAGCCTGGCTCTAACTAAAAGACTATGCTGATTTTGGCCTCATTTGCTTTGGTCCTAATTGCTACTTTTGAAATTTGATGCCAAAAGCCATTGTAATGGTTTGCTAACACAGAACCATTTTACTGCCTCCCAACTCAGTGAACTATTACATTACCCATTGTTCCACCATCATAGCCATCCTATAGATATGTTGACTTGTTTCAGACTGGCCAAGCATCCTTCCCTCAAGTCCAAGATTCTAACTGGCTTAGCTAAGGGCAGTTCACCCATCACGTAAATTCTTACAGCCATAAAGATCACCCCTCCAAGTAACTGCACCCACTGTGGATTACATGTGCCACACTTGCTGCAATAATTATGTAAAGAGAAATATGTTCATAATGATTTTCTAATTCCTGAGGGAACCCTGACTTTTGCATCCTGTTTAAATGCTCATTTGTTAAGATTTAGTCAAGGAGTCCCAACCTTTGCCTACCTGTTGACCCAGAAGTTGTTTCAGGTGAGGATGCATTTTGCGCAGTGGCTCTCTCATTTTTCTGGTTTGATGTAGAAATAAGCTTGTCTTGTCCCTTGACACTTATTTCAGTTTTGTTACCAACTCCCTTTTAAAGAACACAAATAAAGTTAGTGATTACCTGATCAGACTACCATGCAAATTAATTCAATAACCACAAAGTCTATTAGGAAATCACTTACAACTTGGAATTCAAGAATGCAAGCCACAATGTTGAGCATTACCATGAGGGAGAGCAATTTAGAAACAGTGAGGGAAACTGCTTAAGACTCCAATTTTTCCCCCTCAGATAAATATACTGCATGCACCAGTCTCTCACTAAACAGCACTAGTGGGTTTTTTGTTGTTGTGGGTATTCCTAATGTATAAGGCCCCATTATATAAATTTAAAAGTACATAAATGTCCTCAAGGAAGACAGGGCAAAAGAGTAAGGCAGCCAATTAGCCCCAGTACTGCTACTTACACTGACTGAAGGGTTGCTGATAATCTGCATGAGACTAAAAGGTAAAAGCTATTTTTAAAAATGTCTTTACCACACAGGATTTTTTTTTTTTTTGCTTTTAACTCACTATTTACGCACCATCTTGTAATCTCGCCTGTTGCAAACCGGCACCAAAGTTGTAGATCCAATTTAACCCAGAATTGCTGAGCAGCTCAATTCTGATTTAAAGTGGAAAACTAGAATTAAACAAGTGGCTTGTTGTAGTTATTGATTCCAAAAGTTCTCAGCAATAGCTTGATGGTTTTGTAGAAACTTCTGTCACTAAAACCAAAGGGTAACCCTCCATCCCCCCTTTCTTAAAAAAACAAAGAAAACAAAAAAAACCCACAGACTGTTGGTTGTACTAGCCCTTGTAGCTAGTAAAGTTTTAAGAGGTTTCTATTTATAGGGGCTGCTGATAAAAAGCAGGGCCTGACAGATTTAATGTAGTATCCAAAAAAGCGCCTGCATGGACCATCACATTTTGAAAGTTGGTGGACACTTAAGTTTGAGCCCCATACTAAATATTGTGGGTGGGTGTTATTTACAGACAAAGGTGTTGGTAACAAATAAGTGTGTACCTTGGTAGAGTAAACAAACTGATCGATGAATTTTCCATCCCCAGCAGCATTCTGAAGGGCAAAAACTTGTTCAATTTTAACAACTGGAGACATGTTACATTTCTGAAGATCCAAACTCCCTTTATGCATGGTTATTGAAGCTGGTAAGGATTTTCTGGCTGCAGCTGTTTTCCAGGCTATTTTCACAGGCGGTGGCTCCTCTTCTTCCGCACTTGACTGCCTCCTTTGACTTTGCCTTCGCACCTCAGTATTTAATAATGAGGGGGATGCCGATACCGCATTGGTCTGTTCTGGCTGAGTGTTAAATGCTGGTTTAGGCCGACGATTCTTTTTAGCCTCTGATTTAGGGGCAGCAGTCTTTTTGGCTTTGGACAAAGCCTCCTCTGGCTCCTTGTCTATATAAATGAAGGTATACTGTTCTATCCTTTCTTCCCGAGTCATTTTCAATGCTTTCTCGGCATGGGCAATACCAATATCCCACTGAGCACGCTCTCTTTGTGGCCTTGGCTTACGAATCTTTAAAACAAAGACAAAAAGAGAACTCTATTACATTGATTTATTTAGCTTCCTGGCTACATTAAAATAAATGTTCAATTAAAATAAACTAGTTTAAAATGTGGTCCTGCTCTTCAAAATGACCCTATTGTAAGCCATTCCAAAGTACCTGATTTATTTCAGATTGAAGGTGACTGTTTTTTCAGTTTACAAGATATTTCTGGGGACCACCACCAGGCCTGCAAACTCACACTGGAATTGACAGTCAAACTGGATTCTTACTGGGCCATACTTCACCATCACCAATGAAAGTTGTGAATCAGATTCTGCTCTGAGTAACCCCACTAAAGACAACGGAAGGCAAAGTTTAATCCACAATTCTGTAGATACGTGAACCAGAAGATAATCCAATTCACCCACTTATTTTAATCCTGTTTCTTCCTCTAAACCTCCCATTCCCTGTTCATTACTACTTTTAATTAACTTAAATATCTACTTAAGAATCCCACCAAAATACAGTGATAAGTCTGGTGGTCTGGCCAATAGTTCCCTTCTCAATTAAACAAATACAGTAGATTTTGCTTAAGGGCAATTCTGGAATTGGCAACTTCCGGTTAATGGCAACATATGGCTGGGAACCAATCCCATCCCATTAACATCAATGTTGATAGGAAACGCCGGGATGTGTGGAGCACCCTCTGCAGGCACGTTTGTGAGGCTGCAGCCGGGAGAGGAAGTGCTAGTACATGCCTCCTCTGGCTGCAGTCTCACAAACCTGCCTGCAGCCAGTGCTCAGCATGTCCCAGTGTTTCCTTCTGGGGCTGCAGCATAGGAAGGGGCAGCAGAGAGGAGAGGCTGTGGGCATGGCAAGAGCAGGGAGGGGGCTGCAGCCCAGATGTCAGAGCTGCACGGTACCTCTCCCTGCCTTCTCCAGGATCCCTGCCAGGGGGCCGCACTGGTACGTTCTGAGACCCAACCCAGGGAAGAGCGCAGGAAGAGATACTGTGCAGCTTCATGGGCCCCGACACCCCTGCTCCCTGCAGAAAGCTCCAGCATCAGGGCTGCAGCCCCCTTCACTGCTGCTATTCTCCCTGCAGGCAGGTTTGCAGGGTGCAGTCAGGGAAGTCACCTCCCAGCATTTCCTTCCCTGGCTGCTGCCTTGCAAACCTGCCTTCCACTTATTAGCAATTATCGGATAATAGCAACTTTTTGCTGCAACTGAGGGACTGCTAATAAGCAGAATCTACATAACATCAGAAATGTATGGGATACTGATGAGAACATAAAAATTGCTATTTAAAATGTGCACTGCTTTCTAAGGAATATATTAATAACGGAAACATTGAAAATTAGTGATCTAATATTTATTCTGAAGTTACACACACACACACACACACACACAGTGTCCAGAAAAGGACTACAGCTATGAAAGTTACTGAGAGAAAGGGGATAAAACAAGCTCAGATAACAGCTTATCCATAAGGAGGACATAAGGGCATGTGGAAACATTTAACTATCTTTGTAAAGAATGATTACTTAGTCACAGGTGGAATGCACACAGTACTTTATTTTTCCAACATTCGAATATGCACCAGTCTACAATAGGTTTCAGGATGGGTCACCTTTGTAAGTTTAGGTTTTACTTTGATAGACATTGTGGATAACATACTCTGAATTTAGTGCTGAAAATACCTTCTGTTTCTCAGAGTGATTGCTGGCTTGCTTAGTAGCCTCTGCCAATAATTGTTCATACTGTTTATGTCCTTTATACTCTCGAACCCGCTTCTCATGCACCCATGCCCTCTCAGGCTGGTTGCTAAAAAACTGAACATGGTATTCACGGGCACCTGAAATTAAAACACACTCTAGTAAGCAGTACTATCAACAGAAGTCAGTTCATGTGTTTACTTGGATATATTAGCCTAACATTCTTACTCCACTCCACTCATTCAATTCTTGCAGACAAAAGTTCTCCATAGCTCTATAGAAGGAGTCTTAAGCAGTTTCCCTCACTGTTTCTAAATTGCTCTCCCTCAAAGTAAAATGCACGCAGCTCCATTTCTTATACATCGGATACGGTTTTATAAAAGTGCCTAAATAAGATTATGCAGTCAGACTAGAAGCTAAACAAGGGCTACTAAGTCAATTTGTGGGGGGCCTACTCTGACATCCTAGCCGTCTAGTTTTTGAATTTGCTTGGAACTCATCTCTGTTAAATAGAAACATTCAACAAAACCAACTTTCTATGAGAAATTGAAGTTGCACATTTATGTATTGTAACAACTTTGCAGAACACTTTAGGAAGTAAAGAGGCGTTGTCCCTGCCTTCAGATTACAGTCTAAGGGTGGCAGCACCTGGTCCTCACACTGAGCAGTATCACTGATATCAGTAGGACTACTTGTAAGGATACTAACTCAACAAGAGTTAAAGTGGCAGAATCGCTCTCTAAACTAAGTAAATACACACTGTCTGAGAGCATACATGCATTTGTTTATTCATATTGCTAACCTAAGAATCATGCGATGTTACGTGCGACTGAAGTTTTCCTATTTAACAGGCTGAATGCTTATCCCCATTTGGAAGTCCGTAAGGGCCAGATCTTCCAGATGGGACCAGGGGAAGCTAAGCCAAATCAATGAAGTAGCTATGGCAATCTTGGGTTTTTTTAATCATTCAAAATTTAATTTTCAAAATATCCAGATGTCAATTACCCCCCAAAAATGCCACTTAGTGGACAACTTGTTTTTCTTTAAATTCACTCCAAAATATCTTCAGTCATTTATTGTTTTTATATGAGCACATGTATATTTGTTCTAAAACAAATGTTAGGAAAAAAAGATAAATAAAAATTAATCATTTACTCAGTTGAGTACTTTCCTCTGATGTTTTTTTTAAATGAACAGTTAAATATATTTATAAACAAAAATCAAGAGAATTCTGAATTTCTTAATTGCACTAGGTGAACCACAACAGAAGTGATCTGTTTGTGTCACATTGAGAGAGTTAAATAAAGTTAGTTTTTTGGCTCATCATTGCTAAATTCACTCTGGGAGCCCTCTCCCAACTGGCATAAGTTGTCAGTTGTATTTTATAGCAATATTTTAAATTAAGGAGCAATTACTGATACAGTGTCTAACATGTCCGCTCAATGGTTCTCCTTCTTTACCTCTTGTATTAATTTTGGTATGAACCTCAAGCTGTGGATCACTTGAAACCATGCAAGGCCACCAAGGATAAGTTCCCACCTTGGACCAGACTAGATCGCCAACCTGAAACTTGACGTCAGTTGTAACTTGCGTTGGAAGAGAAGGTGAGAACTGCTGGACCTATAAAGAAGATAACGGTCATATCAGCTGCAGAAGAAAACAATTTAATACCACTTACTAATGCACAATGATTCATAAGGTGTTTTGGTTTGGATTTTTTAAAAAATTTTATTTCTTCATCAATTTAGTTTTTCCTCTCTTTCTTCTTTCAGCTGGCACTGATGGTCAAATGCAACCATGACAACAGGGGACACTCAGACTCCAATTGCATGGTTCACTGAGGACGAGCAATGATTGAGAATCAAGACATTCTAAAGGGGACATATCCCCACTGAAAGTTTCTACCCAGTAAACCAATTACAAATGTCATTTTGGTGTTGCTTTATTCTGTCATCATATACAAATAGGGTGAGCACTGGCCATAATAATAATTATATAGCCATTTCCAATAACAGTGATTGATTTATCTGATAAGCTATAAAATGTTCATACTGTAATGAGACAGCAAGACAATTTCTATAATACTAAGAGTCCAAGATTTGTTAATTTATATAAGTACTAACCGGGGTTTCCTCCAACAGTATATCTTCTCTTGGTCTTTCTGATAGCACACTAAGCCTCTCATTTGGTCTCTAAGAAAAGGGTAACAATAAGGAGAGAACAGGAAAATAAAAGTAAACAGGATAAGGGGGATGGTAAAACAGAAGAACACACAAAAGAGAACAGGAGCAGGAGAAAATAATTAGCAGAGAGGAAAAAAACCACCATCATAAAATCAGAAAACATGACGAACTCCTCATGACTGACCTATGTTCAGTTTTAAAATACTCATCTCTCCCACACTACTTAATATATTTTCATTATAGCAGCATCCAACCAGATCAGGGTCTCATTGTGCGAGGTGCTGTACAATTTACAATAAAGAAGTCATTGTTCCACAGAGCCTACAATCTAAACTGAGATACAACTCAGAGGAAATAAGGAAGGGAGGAAAGGAAACAGAGCAACATACAGTTATACACTGTGAATTGGTTATATGAATAGATTGCAGTATTAGAGTTATTTATTGGTTTAAAAAACCCCAAGAAACATGAATGACATTAGTTGGCAGTTCACTTTAGACATTATAGCATAGGCAGGTGTGTAGGAAGGATCTGAAAGAGAACAGGGTAGTGGCTTTACAGGTTAATATGAGGAGGACAGGCATTCCATGCTTAAGGAATAGCATGGAGGAAAGTATGATGTGCTTGTGGGAAAAGGAGATAAAGGTTCAATAGGAACTAGCATTGCCAAAGGAGTAGATACAATAAGGCACATGATGTAACAACAGGTAAGTAGATAGCAGCTAGGTTGTGAAGGGCCTTAAGTGTAAGGACCCGAAGCTTGTGTTTAATATGGTGGAAAAGCAGCAGTCAATGGAGACACTCAAAGGGAAAGGCAGTGGACATACGTGGGAAGGGTGCACGTGACAAAGCATTCAGTCAGAAACTCTAATATACCATTCAGTTAGATTATAATTAGTCCACTTAAAATGAAGATCTGTTCCCTTGAAATTACACATTAGCCCCATGATAATCATAAATGCGTGCTTCACACTGAAACGTCTAAAAAATGTTCACTTAAAACACACTGTCTAGTACACGCCAATTAGAGCTCTCAACATGTGTTACTTCAGATACATAGAAATGTTAGTACTTAGTTTTAAAGTGGCACACAAGGGTTATTCTCTACAGGTTGTCTAACCTCAACCAAATAAATACCCATAGTCTACAAATTCTTCCTTGCTACACCAACCTGTTAATGGCAAATATACCTACATCTTCTGCCTGTGATTTCTACTACAATGAGCTGACAAACTATTTCTGCCCAAACAATTGAGCTAGTCACACAAAAGATAGTCTGAACAAAAGATTCTCACTTAGTTTCCTAGAAGCAAATTCTAACCAGTTGTTTGACTTTAGACTCACGTTTTTTGTTTTTAAACAAAAATTAAAGCATAAAGTTCAATGTTTTCATTTTGATAAAGTTTTAATTCCATATTAATTTTATTTTAAACGTAAACATTCCCCTGAAGAGTTTGGATTGCACTGGATTTCTACATTAGAAGCAAGAAGTAAATGACTACAAATCACTCTTGTTTCACTGCCCATACTGAATAAAAAGCAAAAAGTAAACTTTTAAAAATTAATTCAAATTTTCAGTATTCGGAGGTGTTATTTGAAACACGGGTATTAACTTTTAAAAAACTTTAGCTTGACAGTGTCCCTTGAAAGGGAAGCATAAGATAGAAAAGGGGCAAATTTAAAATAATTCCAGTTCCTGGTAGACAAAGTTCTACTACACTAGTTACCACCTCTTGCAGGTCAATAATCCTTTGAGTGCAGGTGCAACCCCATATACCCATTATAGGGATATAGCGCCTTTAAAACCAGACTCCAAGAGTTTGGTGAATTTTAGCTGCCAGATAAAGCACATGACTGAAGGAGGATCAAGTGACTGCGAACTAGGACTGCCTGTGGGATTATATAAGGCAAAGATTTTGGTTCAGTCTGGGGGATACCTGGGAAGATGCTCTTCATGGTTGCCAGGCAGCAGGCCTGGATCAACAAAGTTCCCCACACAGAGAAAACTGGGACAGAAGCAAGATTCAAGAGAGGCCCTGCTATGGAAGCACGGCAAACCTAGGATACAACATTGACTAAGGCCTGATGCGAAGGTGACTGTCAATGCTAGGGAAAGGGCAAGAAAGGAAGCCCAGATACAAGGGTGAATACTTTGCTGAATTATATTAACAAACCAGATTAAAGGTGGTTTGATTTCATTTGAAACACAGTTGTGCAGCATTTGATCTAAGAAGGGAAACTGAGGCACAGCAGCATGCAGAGGCAAAGCTGGTACAGCAACTGTGTGAAACCACCCAAACTGGCAGTTTCAGCAAAGGCACCAAGGATTAAATAAACTGCCATGAAGACTAACTTTTCCCCTTCACGTGGGCCAGGGAGGGCAGGTGTGAGGCACATTGGCAAGGGATGATGTGTAGGGGGAACTTGCACTGCTGCTGCCCATGCTATATTTTTGGATAATGGTTTGTCAGCCAGACACCTTCCACCAGCACCAAAACTGCCTTAAATACAACAGATCTCCAAAAGCAAGAGAAACACACTCAAACAATCCAAGTAACTGTATTCTGTTAGACCGCTTGTTCCAAGTTCGCACTAGCATTAGTCATTCATTAAAGTCATACTGAGCTTCATTAGTGACAACTACATGGATCAAATCTGGCAGAAGTTCAAAACCTTAATTGATAAGTAACCTCCAGAAGATGTAATCAACAACAAACAATAAAGAAAATAAAGACAAATAAATATAAACTTTGAAATATAGTTTACATTGACAGCTAAAAACATTCCACACACAAGACTTTACAGGACTAAACACTTTTTAAATTTAGTCAAAATGGTTCTCATTTGCCAAAAATGCAAACATAAGGTAACGCTCAAGGCTGTGGATTGATGGTTAAGCCTATGAACCACTGCATGGGAGACCTGTATTTGGGAAAAGCCCACATTCAAGTGCTAAAGCCATCTTTTCTGCTGTAGAAAGGAAATAGTCACTGAAAATGCACTACTGAAACACAACCGAAAGTGTTAAAACAATGCCCTTTAGACTAGATACAGGAGTTACTTGAGGACTGGAGTCTTGTGGGGGACTGTATGGAAAAGGAAGGCTTTCTGGCTGCTGAGAGGCCCTGACTGCCTCTGACTCCACTTCTTCAGAAGTCCCCATCCTAGGCAACCTGCAGCTATATAAAACTATTATAAAACACAGAAATGAACGTGATATGATGGGGCCAAACCAGCCTGCTGACGATGATGGAAAGAGAGGGGGGGACATGTCAAGGACATGGAAATTGCCATACTGGACCAGAGCACTGATCATATAGCATAGTATCCTGTCTTCAACAGCTGCCAGTACCAGATGCTTCATAGGAAGGTGCAAAAACCCGCTGCAGTTTGACAATTCCCATATTCCTGACATGTCTCACCTTCTCTCTTCTGACAGCCACTCTCAAACTAGGAAAAAATAAGAAAAGGACAACAGCAGCACATGGCCGGCAGGAACAATTAGCTGGAAAGTGGTCATATTGTCATGCACACTGTGTGCTCTTAAGGGTGGAGGCAGAAGTCCAAGTGTTCATGGGGAGGCTCATTTTATTGAGCGTGGAGGCAGAGAAAGGCTGCAGGTACTGAAAACCAGCACACTTGTCCTCAGTGTACTAGGGGTTAACTTACAATACTATTATTTCTGTGCAGTGTACACATACATATTGCAAAATGAAATCTTGGCATCTCCTGCACCTAGCAAAAAGCATTATGGACACTGATACAGAATTCTCTGAATCAGTGTGGGCTGACAGTCAACTGACATTTCTAATTTGCATGCCACACTAGTACACTAATTTTTGCTAGTATGTGCATGAGATACAGCCACCTCTTCACTTATTTAGTATCATACAATCCACCATATTTATTAAAATTGATTTCAATGACAACTGTCAGTTAAAGCATGTGGTTTAAGTGTTGTATAGAAAGCAGTATACTTAGATAGTTAGAACATGTTTTTAGGTGCCTCTTAGAAATAAGTAACATTTCCACTAAGTTTCTATGAACGCTAACGAAGAATACTTCAAATACACCTCTACCCCAATATAACACTGCCCTCAGGAGCCAAAAAATCTTACCGCATTATAGGTGAAACCGCGTTATATCGAACTTGCTTTGATCCGCCGGAGTGCGCTGCGCAGCCCCTCCCTACCCCTCCCCGGAGCACTGCTTTACCGCTTTATATCCGAATTCGTGTTATATCGGGTCACGTTATATCAGGGTAGAGGTGTACCACAAAACCCCAGTAAATCACATTTTGAAAAAAGAGAATTCAAGAATCTTTTGATAGTACACCTTTATGGGCAGGGACTGCGTCTTCCTCTGTGTTTGGAAAGCACCCAATTTTGAGCACTACTGCAATCTAAATACTACTACTCATAATTCTTTCCACTATTCCTCTCTGATACATAAGCTTTGCATCTGAGCTGTAGTGGACGCTTGCTAAACAATTCTGATCATTGCATAGTGTGTCGGACAGTGAAATACAGCCTCACAATGCCTTTTAAGTACATAAACAACTAATAAGAAATATAAAGCTGCAAAAAAGGAATTCCCTATTAATAATCACAAAAAGATAAACTGTTATTCCACTTACATTTTGTTCCTCTGGTTCTAGTTTTGGAATTTTGTGTGACTTGCGTTCTTCTGATCGGGAAGAGTCATGCTTGCTACTTTTTTTCCTTTTCTCCTTTCTCCCTTCATGTTTCATCTTAGCATACTCACTTGCCTGTACTTCATTCAAAAGGTCCCCACACAGAGAGGACTCGAACAATTCCCTGCCATTCTGGATAGTTTTGGTTATTTTTAATTTGATTTCTGGTGAACCAGTCTTCTTTGGAATCACCGTTTGTGGTACTGAAGGAGGTGGTGGCGGTGGGGGTTGTGGAGGGGAAGGTTTTTCCAGAACTTCATGCGGCCTCACGTTAGAGTTTTCCATTTGGTAATACTCTGGGGGACTAAAGTTTCTAACTGCACCAAAGCCATTGGCTGAACCATTGGGATACTGACTGTATGTCTGGTATTTGGCTTGAGGTTCATACATATTGATTGTTGGTGGATAGCCATTAGTGATCGGTGGAAGATCCTCTGTCGTTGGAGTAGGGTACTGAAAGCCTTGCTGCAGGGCAGTTTCATATGGTGTCTGACCACCATCTTCAGCGATGTCACTACTGGCATCAAAGGCATCCTCCTGGCGGATGTTGGCTGAGTCAATGAGCTGAGGTGGTTGCTGAATTGTGTTTCCCATGATCCCTTGCATGAAAGAGAAAGAGAAATCCATTGTTCTGCTCCAGCATCCTTAGCTTTCCCTTTCTCTCATAGGGCCTAAAAGTAAAGGGAAAAAAAATAAGTAATCAGTGTAAATCAAAGGAAAAGAATTAAACAATTGAAACAGTTAAGAAGAAATAGAGCTACCAAGAATATGAACAACTTTCAGACCTCCAGTTTCACTAGACACCCTCTTATACAGTCAACATTACCCTGCACACAGAGTACCCCCAATGCACCCAACTCTTCACCAGCTGTGTAAGACCCTGACCGTTCTGTTCTCTGCATGGGAAAATCAAGACTAAAGTGTGCCAATTGATGTGGTAGTTTTCTAATGTTAACAATAATCTACTAGGGATTTGTATGGGTTTGCCCAATGTATTTACATTCAAATTGTAATCAAATTCAGAACTCATGCACACATGATCAACAATGTATAATACCCAGATAGGGTTCCAAAGATGAAGAGCTACTTTGCAAACAAGCCTCAGACACCTATTTTCAGTAAAACAATAAATAAATAATTTAATCCCATTATTTATAATATCCACCTAGAAGTTTGAAAATGGAAATTATCTCTCACCAAACATTTGTAGTGGAACTAAAATAAGAACAGTTCTTTGTATACCAACTTCCATGACACTGTCCACACATTTCTGTGCACAAGCTTTTTGACTTAACTGCTTCTCTTCAGCCAGCAGAGGAGAATGACTAATTTTTTCCAAGAGTTACATGTATTTCTCAGTAATGGTCGTTTCTCAAGATATTTGAAACAGAAGAAATTGTCAGCTGCAGGAGTTTTAAACACAGGTCAAACTGTGGGCCCGAACTAATTCAGTGTTAGAATAATGGTTCTAAATACTGTATCAGACCAGAAAAAGCTAACACAAATAATTAGAAGGCTGAAACTGTGATGCTTATTCAACTTTGCAGAAGTGCCTATCCAAGGCTCCAGGTACCATACAACCATTATAAATTCAACAGGGAGGCAGGGTCATAGAAAGACCTCCCAAATCCACCAATGTAAGTTTCTTCTCTTCCTTCTCCTTAAAAATCTTATTCAAACTTTCCCTCTCCCCAGCAAAGCCTGGGAAAACAGATGAGCACTGATACGTGCCCTGGAAGTTACCAGGCCCTGGCTGTTGGCTTTTTTTAAATACACAGTAGCACAATTATAGCAAATAGATGCTAATTATTCCACTCCAGCTGGTGAGAAAACCAAAGAGCTCTATCCAATGGAAGGAGCATTTTTTCTATGCCATTAGACTTTAAACAACACGTGGTCACAACTGATTTCAGGGCTGAAGTGGTTAAACCAAGACAGAAAATAAGTTATCTTGCCATTAAAATGTTCACCTTGGCGTCACCCAAAGTAGGCCACATTCCCCTCCCAGATGCCTCCTGCCCTCCTAGTCTTTGGAACCACACACCAGAGAGGAGAAGTTCCTCCCTGAAGATACAGGAAGGAAATTCAGCAACCATCTCAGCCAAATTCAGAAAGAACAAGCCAACCCTCGGCTTCCTTTGGAGTACCTATATCGACCTGCCCAGGTCCGTCATTTGGTAGTAATAACGCTACCTTTACTTCCACAGTATCTGAGGTCCTGGAAATTTGTACTGTATCTCATAAGACTTGAGACAGTTTTACAGCCACTTCAAACACAGAGGGAAAAAAAGTTCAATGAAATATTACATGCTCACAAATTAGCCTTCTTCCCTATTTAAGAAAATAAATTTAAATTTAAACCATTTTAATGCTTAGTTGGAGGGAATGGCTTAATGGGTTACACCTCATGTTTGAAATATTGGCTTGCTACCCAGTAAGGTCATTTTAGTCCTTTCAAGATAAATAAATGGAGTATCACAATATGTGCATTTTTGTGTTGTGAGGATGGAGGTCCCGAATGCTCTTTCATACAAGATTTTTTTCTGGTCTGTAATTACATTAAAGATCCCATGACATACATTTCACAATAAGGATCTGCCCATTTCCTTGCCTGAGTTTCATTCTCATCCTCCCAAAGCAACATATCCAGATATCTTATTCAATATTTTCCATGTCAGACTTAAAAAAAAACAAAAACCCTTCCTCCTCAGGAACTAGTAGAGATGTAACGACAAAGCAACTACAAGAAAATGTAACTTCTCCAATTACATAGCAAAAACGTACTAGTCAACTCCACATTCACAGATTATATTGACTTTTCCCATGCTCAGTTTTAGTTCATGGTGATATTAGCCAAAGCCTCAAGGGATCCAACTACAAGTGTCTTGTTTGGCTCAGGTCTCAAGACAATTCAACCCCCTCAGGGTCAGGTCAGCTCCCCCACCTCTTGCCCATGGGGTCAGCATGGTGACTGCAAGTCCCATTCCTGCCAGCCGCTGCCACCTCATTGTGCTGCATGTGCTGCAGCATGATATTCCTGGGGAAACTCTGCGCAACTGCAGCGCAGCAGAAAAATCCCCCCCCCCCCCAACGCAGAATCTCTTTACTTCCTTCAGGGCCAGCTCTACCATTTTGGCCGCCTCAAGCCAAAAAAAAAAACCAACAACAACAACAAAAAAAACAGTCGGACTGTGCCACCCCAAGAATGGACGGAATGCTGCCCCTTAGCATGTGCCGCCCCAGGCACTTGCTTCCTCTGCTGGTGCCTGGAGCCAGTCCTGACTTCCTTGCAGAAAATGGTTTATGTGGGGAAGCAAAGAGAAGCTGCACCAGCGCTCACTCACCCCTCCCCGCGGCTCAGATGTGTCTCTTCAGGCAGTCAGGGGAAGAGGTAAATCACAGGGGGGGGGGAGAGAGGGGGCTGGGGATGCCCTGGCCACCCAGGGACGTTAGTCCCAGCTGGAGGGGGGGCAGTGTTCCCCCTCCCTCTTCCCTGCATGGAGCAGCTGGGGCTGGGTCAGATCAAGCTCCAGAAACATCCCCTGGCTGCAGGAAATTCTGCACCGTGTGTGTGGGTTTTGTTTTTTTCCCCAGGTGCGGGGGGCGGGGGGGAGGGAGGGAGGAGGAGGGTTGGTGCAGGGTGGGTCGGGATGCACGGGGGTTGGGAGGACAGGGGGAGCAGCTCCCTGTACAGTGACCCCTTCCTCCATCTGCACACCTGGAACACCGCCCCACCAAGCTCCATCCGAATCAGGGCCCAGAACCCCACACCACTGAGTACCAAACAGCTGCACCCTGACCCTCCACCCCACCAAACCCCACTTCCCCTCAACACTGAGCCCTAACTACCATCACCTCACCCCCCCCTTGCAGAGTCCCATTCCCCCTGTACCCAGAACCCCGCACTGAGCCCCTGTGCACCCAGATCCCCCCACCTAGATTGCGCCACACAGAACCCTGGTACTCTTGAGGGAATTCTGCAGCGAAAAATTTAAAATTCTGCATATTTTCATTGTCAAAATAACACAAACACAACGACAATATAATCACACCATTTTCAATTATTTTGGTGATTTATTTCAAAATACTTGTCAGTATTGAAAATGATGTGATTATATTGTGTTATTTTGACAAATAAAATATGCAGAATTTTGCAGAATTTTAAAATATTGTGCGCAGAATATTTCATTTTTTAGTGCAGAATTCCCTCAGGAGTAAAAATGAGCATGCTGATGACTCAACTGCCTCTCACTGTGCAGCATGTCAAGGCAGCAGGGGCTGGCAGGAGTGGTGCACACAGCCACCTATCACTGTGTATCATGCACGTCTCACAAGCTGAGGGTCACAACACACAGTTTGGAGATGCTGCTCTAGCTCAACCAGAAATTATAGGTGTGATGCTGGAATAACTGGGAGAACTTCTATGTCCTGTGTTATGCAGGTCTATGAATAGTCTATGAATCTATGAAACTGTTCACTATACAAATTCGGTTAACATTCTTATGGAAAGTTAAGTCAAATGTTCCTATACTGGGGTTTGTGAAGATGTTCTAGCAGTGAGTGGAGAGAGTTGCTAGTTTATCCTGTGACGTTTGTACACATGCATAATCTTAGTTGACAAGGGTTGCAGTTACAACAGATAAGAGACGATACACCCTTTTTTTCAAAGCTTGAGCCAATCACTAACTGATGAGGATTAGGAAGAAAATTCCCTTATGGGCAGGTCTTTAACCATCCGCTAAGGAATTTCTATTTTCCTAGACTAGCTGGGACCTGTGGTAATTCCTGTGTCCCTAACACAGCTAAAACCACACTCATGCCTATGTTCACACCCACTTTCACAAAAATTACCTGCTGGGGTAGCTTCCAGTTGGGTTCTAGAAAGATTAAGTACCTGCTAAAAACACACTAACATTTTTCCTTAACTGACACTGATTTACCAACTTCCTCTTAGGGTATGTCTACACTGGCACTTCGTCAGCAAAACTTTTGTCCTTCATGGATGTTAAAAAAAAAAAACACCACACACCCAAACGACAAAAGTTTTATAGACGAAAAGCGTCGGTGTGAACAGCGCTTTGTCAGCAGGAAAGCCGCTGCCACTCATGGGGGGTGGAAGTTTTTTGTCGGCTCTCTCCTGCCGACAAACAGCAGCTACACAGCCCAGCTGCAGTGGCACAGCCATGTCGCTAAAAGCTGCGTAGTGTAGCCATAGCCTTAGTGTGGTCTAGCGGCAGCAAGCAACTAAAGCAGGTGCTGGCTCCTCATTTCCAAGAGCTAAATGGCATTAAAAGTCAACTAATAATACGTTAAATACTTTACTAATATTAACTTCAGCAATTGCTTACATGGAAAAGTATCACATAGATATTACATGATTGATTAGGAAGGAAAACTGATCCATAAAACACTGTATTCAAATGTGATGTACACTATGAAAAAATATGAGGATAGCTAAATTAAAATATGCTTAGTTTTCTTTTTTATTTTTACTGCTAAAGGAGTCAGGCTGGCAGGCCATGCTCATTTAATCCTAGGCAGAGATTGCTAACTGTGGTAGAGGCATTTAAGACCTAGGCCACAAAAGAAATTGCACTGATTTAACTAAACCTATTTCTAAATTGCGCAGCCTCCTTGTGTGGACCTCTGAAACTGGTTTAAGAGTGGCTGATGATATAATTAAATTCAGTAACAAATCTTTAGCAACCATGAACCTATCATCCTCCAGAGATGGAGCATCACCCTGTAGATTTTACTCTAAAGATGTAAATACACCAGCTAATAGGTATCTGTGTGCCCCTAGATTCCCCTTCTGTAACATCACAAGTGGTTTCTGTGGAAATTATTATATTCCAACAGCTGTGTAACTTTCGGTGAGGAAAAAGCCAATTAACTTTATCACAGAATATTTGTTTGAAGTTCATCAGCTTTCTCATCCAAACTAATTTCTAAATAATTTCTTTGTTTGTACAGTGTCTAGAACAATGGTACCTCTGACCCTGATTGGGGTCCTTAGGCATTATCACAATGGAAATTTACAAAAATGCTTACCACATTTTTCTATGAGGCACCAACTGCTCTTTAAAGGCTTCACTGACACTGGGAAAATCATTTAACCTCTGTTCCTCAGTTTCTCCATCTGTAAAGTGGGTGCTGCGAGACTTGCAGTAATTCACTGATGTTCATAACGTGTTTTGAGATACTTAGCTTGAAGGCATAAAGGTGCAAAATATTCTTTTAAGTTTCTATGCCAAAGAAAAAAAGTTCAGCCATGCAATGTTGACTCCATCCCAACAGCTACCAAATCTTATGTTTTACAGTCAAGCAAGGAGGCCAGCTACTCATTTTCTTCACCATACTGAACAATTTCTGTAACGAGCAAGTGACTCACACTGCAAGGGAAGAAGCAAAGTGTATACCACTGTTACCAAAACAAAGAAAACTTATCCAGCTAATACTACCCGATTTTGATTTATAGCCCTCAAAGACTATTATCTCTACTCTTTAAATCAGCAATGACCACATTAAAGGTGATTTATATTTAGAAAATTACCTTGCTTCTGTTCATCCCTTAATTTTCCTCTAGTGAAGCAAAGGGCTTTTTAAAGACTTTTCTTCAATTACCTCTAATAGTAATAAAGACCAAGAATTTTTGGATGAAGAGTTCGGTCAGGAAGAGAGATTGAAATCTCTCTTTGATGACACAATGTCTCATAAATTACATGACTGGCTAGCCATAGTATTCTCTAGACAGTGATCTAAGAAAATACCTGCTCTGGAGCATCCAATAGGAATTTTGAGCCTCACTCTGACATTTTGGCCACATTTTAATCCTACCTAAGGATCTCAGTAAAATTAAGCTACAGCATCAGCTTGACACGTGTATAAGACATATCAGTAAACAACTATACATAATTCACAACCAGTCAACTCACTCGGTTCAGGAGTCACTAAGAACTACATTAACATGAATAAAAGGTCTTTTCTCCCTTAAAAAGCATTATACTAACTTTCAACGCTAGGAAATCAGAGCAGAAATAGGGATGTAAAACACTGGAGAGAGGTTTACACTACAGACTGCAACATATTTGTATGAATAAAAAACATGAGGCAGGCAAATTTTCATCTCTCTCTTACAAGGAAATTTGACGTTTAGAAATTGGGATTTAAAGGCATCTATATTCTGCATAGTATTTTAGTAGTATAATCTTTCTAGTACAAAGCAGAAAAACCAACTAATATTTAATCTATGGGAACACCGCAAGATTATGCCAATCAGATCGTGTCCAACTGATTAAACTCATTTCATTAGGCCAATGGTACCTTTAGATTGCACAACAGTCTCTTTGATCATGAGGTCACCAATTTTAATCAGCATCTTTTGAAAATTACAAACTGATGGCTTTTAGTGATTTGAATGAAATCATTTAGTGAGTAGTTGGCATTAATTAGATTCCTGTTACCACCCTCAGCAGAATCCAAGAACAGCATGGACAACAGATACTGAATCCTCACACGTGGCCCCTCCAGGTCAGAGCTCATACACTTTGGCGGGGGAAACCTTGCTACTTGGTTTACCAGCTCCATGGTTAAACAGGATTCAGTCCCCAGAGCAGATTTCACAATAATTAAATTTCAAAGAAAAAATGTTTTTTAAAGACAGCATAACAGGATGTGGAGTGTTGGGTTTTTTTGTTTGGATACTTTAACCTACAATTACATCTACTAATTTAGAAGTTACTGGTAGAAGTCTTAAGTTTTTCAAAAGCTTTCAAATAATCCCTTTTTGTGGGTTCATCTACATGAAATAGACCTTGATTTTATTATGCACTCTGGCTATTTGGGACAACTTGTTCATCTGGTGTATTACCTTCCAGTACAGAGTGCAGCAGTAGGGACTTTTGCTTAACAGAAAGACTACATGCAATGGTCTTCTATGCCCAACAACTCTTCTCCTCCCACAGAGCTTACACATCAGTAGCTCCCTCCTCCAGAGTCTTTGAATTCATCATCACTATAGTTAATACCCACACACTTTCCTATCCCCTCTCCTTTGCAAAACTTCAGTGGGTGCTTTCAAAATGAATATAGTAATATAAAGTAGCATCTGGATTATATTACACTGAAATAATAACCCCTGGGGCTAGTCAAATGCTAGAATAATGTGAGACCATAAATGGAGGACTCCATCTCAAATCTTAACCCTAAAATAGGATTACAGGTCTGTTGCATCTTAGGCGCATTTAACATGTGTGATTTCAGCTTTATGCGGTCGGCAAAAACAAGAAAAAAACAAAACAAAAAAAAGAGAAAAATAACAATTTAAATACTGTTTCTGTAGTGTGGGCGATTCTGCCTGCCATTACACTCAATGTAATTTTGACTATACGCGGTTTTCGCTTTAGGCGCTGACCGTGGAACGTAACCCCAGCGTAAGATGAGACAGACCTGTACTCTTGAGAGATTAGATTCCACCCCTGATGCAAAGAGTACCGTATTTCCCCTCAGCAGCCCTCTGGCTGCCACAGAAGTGGCACTGAAAGGCTAAAAAGGAGGTTGGACGTAACTCACCCAAGTAGAAGAACAATCTCTAAAAGAGCTGGAAGTGAGGATGTGAGTGAAGCTTATAAGTATTTATTTTATGCAAGATAGGTCTCTTGGATCTCCAACTGCTGCTGTTGTATTAACTCAGAGTCCACTTCCTGCAAGTACAGGATTCAATATCCAGATAAAGGATGTAATAAACAATAAACTGATACTACACTGGATCTCAGCCAAAGGATCAAGAAGAATGTAGCTAAATTATTTAAGGCTTCTTAACAGGAAAGACTTTTTGGCGCTATTGAAAAAAAAAAATAGTTTGAACAAAGATCGTGACATCTGCAAAACTGCAACAGGAATAGTTTTTCATTGCCTACAGGGGGGGAAAAAAGATTATTCTCCAGAATTATGTATTATATTCTGCACCTGTCTTTCCCTGCACTACCTTTCTGGGGCCTAAGGCAATGTAAACGGAACTTATCAGTGACACTGAAACTAGAGACAAAATTTTCAAACTACAATAATGTCCAAATAGGAACAGTATTTAAACAAATTAAATAAGTTTTTCCCCTTTGGAAAATGAAAACTATGTACTAGGAAAACAGTATAATCTAAAGTGGATTAGGCTAGATCTCATGAGAAATGTTACCCTAATTTAATGGCAAATACGCTTAACTTCCTACCCTAAACTCTTATATAGTATTACTGTGGCAGCAAGAAGTGGCTGCAATTTCAGCAATGGGTGAAGTGATTCATACATAGATAAGTTTATAAAGTGCTTTGGAATCTTTTGGGAAGAAAGCTTTTCTCACTGAATCACTATTACATTTATCTAAGGTATTTTTAGGACCTAAATCACAAGTCTCAGACTACGACTTACCTGTTTGGTGCTCAGATACTAGTGACATGCAGTATAATAAGCTACATAATTATTGTATCTCTAAGATCTCCACAGAGATGTCACTAGACTCAGTAGTGGACGTTGCTGATCCAATTTCCTGCCTTTGATAATTACTGAAAGACTTTTGCAAAAAGGAGAGCCTTGTTGGCTTCTTTGAGAACGTCAGGCTTGGGCTATATAATTTACTAATATCCCATGTAGCCTCATTAAAACCATGGATATTAGCTAGTCTCAAAATAATGTTCACTTGGGAATTGACCAGGTTAGTACGGGTACCTTATTACATTCTAACATGCTTTGAAATATCTTGAGAAAGAGCAGCATTATTTATTACAGAAATGTATGAAGATGCCAATCACTGCATCTGACCACCACCACAAAGTTACATTCTATTCTTACCTTCCACTATACTAAAAATCCATTAACGATATCTTTGATAGATGACCATAAAATACAGCTTCCCTGAAGTGTAGAGACTTTTTATTGTTATATTCAAGCTTTCACTTTTAAACACTACTGATATAGGATGAATTAGAATAGGTGACCTAGCGGTCAAAGGGCTGAAAATTAACAATATAAGACAACATGTAGCTTTAAATGTTCAAATTTTCTATTGAAACTAGCTTTAAGGGGGTGAAAAAAGAAACAACATTCCCCTGCAACCCATATAACTCCAGCATCCTGCTGAGATAAGACAGCCAAAAATGAAATTGTTTAGAAAGTGAAATGCACAACAACTAATTAAAGGTAAATCAGATTTTTTTAAATGTCACTTTTAGTACATTACAGTGACAATAACAACAAAATGTGTTTACAACATTTTAATCTGAGTGTGTATAATTGTAAACCATATTGTTGTAAATGCTATCTGGACTTCTGACAATACTAAGCTAAACAAAAATAGAATATAGTGAAACCACAACCAAGTCAGGAATCTGCATTACAACTTGATTGGCTTCTCTAGACTGATGCATGAAATAGAGAAATATGCCAACAGAATATTTATTAAAAAAATATACAAATACAAACAAGCATTCATAGCTCTCCAAGTATGACCTAGGAAGACTACAGTTATCACGCAGCCAGGAAAGGTTCAGCAGCATTAGGGAAGACAAGATCTCATTTTCTAGATGAGATCTCCCAATGTCAACAGTGCCCCTGCTCTTTCCCTCACCATCACACACTTACCATATCACAGGAGTACAGAGTAAAGTCCCCAAAATCTGAGCAGAAAGGGCCAATCAAGATGATATGCTGAAACCAGAATTCCACAGCTACAGGTATTATGAGTAAACTGGGTTTACCTATCCACAGGCAAACTGCAGAAGCCAACACAACATTCACAAAAAAACGGTTACACCTAATATTTGTTCAAATACAAATTCAGAATGTTAACAAGAATGACTGAGACCCACAGTTTCAGTGCATTTCCCTGGCAATAACGACCAGCCAGAGGAGGTCCTGACTGAGAATGAAGCATAAGCCCATTAATTTGCACCGGACACTTTATCACCATGCAGTGCCTGAGTTGAGAATACCACCACTTTTGTTGAAGGTGTTAGCAGCAAAAAGTTTAAAATTAATTTCCATAATACATTTGATTGACTGTTAATTTTTACTGTCCACTGTTGCAACGTACTACTGTGGGACTATCTAAAATTGTATGTTATACAGTTGTGGAGGTTCACACATTGTTGGATGTAGGGCATTCCACAGAGATGTAAAGAAACTACTTTAAGAACTGATACTTTACTACTGGCTCATCAGTAAAGGTAAAGAGAGAAACAAGAAACTAATTGGAATCAAATTTTTACATTAATTACCGTTAAACGCGAGTTTAGTGAACAGTGCCACTGCTTGGCAAGGCTGGGCTGGACTTTCCAATTATAGCAATTGCCTGGAAAACCAAAGTTCTGGGATATAGCCTCAAAATAATGGTAGCACATTAGCTAGGCTGGCCCCATTAACACAAGCAGGAGTTGCAGCACTAACCCACATCTGAAGAAGTGAGGTTTTTTACCCACAAAAGCTTATGTCCAAATAAATCAGTTAGTCTTTAAGGTGCCACCGGACTCCTTGTTGTTTTCACTGACCCACAGAGATTCAAGGTTCTGTTTATTTTCTAAACCCTGAAAAAGCTGTCAAAGTTATGCACAAAGACTTCATTGCTTACTTTTATCTTTTGTGCATATTTGTTTCTAAAACATGGAGCAATTTGTTTTTTCCTTATTTATGACAACACTTTATTTATGCAGTCCTGGTCATATCAAAAAGCTTAACCCATGAAGCTGCCAATTTCAACTCTTGTTTGTTTGTTGTATGTGTCTTATAAACAAAGAGATTGCATTGCTGTGGCAGGCTATTTTGCCAATTTGTTGCAACACAGAGAAATCTTAAAGCATCCAAACAACAACAACTATGTTGCTATTGTTTGAAAATGTACAACTACTTTGGTATTGTGAATAGGAAATTAATGCAATAATCCTTGAACTTCAAAGAAACTTCTGATCATAGCAGAGCAGATTTTGTATTTATACTGGCAGGCACTTTTTATAGGTGTGAAGAGACTCTTAGGTGTGCCACACCAGTATGAACGTAAAACAATTCAACAGTAACTGGCCAGTGTAATAATTTATGTAAATAATCATTAATTTTTATACAAAGTTTGCTAGGATGTCCAGAACAGGACAACATAAAGCTGAGTGTTTTAAATATGAATACTGAATCCAGTAACAAAAATTAATTATGGTGTTTGTATCTGAACTGCAGATGGCCTCAACTCCATAAGGCAATACTAAATTCCATCTGACAATTTTTTTCAACTGGTTCCTGACATACCTCTATAGTCTACAATTTTCATTACAGAAAAACACTGACAGTTTTCACAGAAGTGTCAATACCATATGTATGTACTGAATTTTATCTAAAAAATAATTCATTTAACTTCAAACAAATTTTCAACACAATTTTAACATTTTGAAAGGAAGAATAAAGCCAGTGTACATAATAAAACATCTTTTAAAATAATATAAAACAAGTCATTTTGGCTCACAGCAAAACTAGTCATTGTAAATGAAGTAATAAAAACAGAACAAAGATGCACTTGATAAATGAAATGATAAAACAGTCTTCAATCCTGCACTGGGATACACTAGCAGACCTCTGTCCCTGTGAGGACTCCCACAGACTGCAGTGGGACTATGCACAAATGCAAGGGTCTCTGATAGCAAGGAGCTGATGTAGGATGGGGCCTTAGTGACTTGATTCCTTTTCATCCTTTTAACATACCTAGTGAGTTTGAATATCCTCCCTGTGCACCTTTTCATGGGCTGCTGAGGTTTGTTTTTTGTTTTGTCGAGGGGGAAGATGTTTCCCACTGTTACAGAAAGTAATCTCTAGGATAACAATATTGAAAATCTCAATCATTCAAAACTCATGAGAGAGGCACCACAAATCAAGATAGTGATTTAAAAATCAATAGATCAGTTTAAAAAAATACATCTGGAGTGCTCTTTATTTGCTCTCTAGCTTTGGAGACTTTAGGGTTCCGTTAGGTCACGTTTTCAAGCTTTTCTCTGAAACCACAAGAGCAAAATTCTTGGCTTTGATTTTTTTTAAAGTGGGATTGTTACATAATCACATGAATCCAGGAGCTAGGGCTTTAATAAAACTCCAAATATCATATGACTCACAATAAGTCTGCAAGAGTTGGCAATGCTTGGATAACATTAATGCATACAAACTATACAAAGTACTGCTTTGAACTTTAAAAGCACACATTGCAGCAGAGCTCAAAAGTAACTCCACATACAAAGGAGTGCAAAATTATTCCATACTATATTAATGAAAAGCACCTTGTCATTTAGATGCACAACCCCTCCTCTCAGTCCATATTTTCATTTGGTGTTTTCATTTCTGTTCTCCTTTGGAGCCAATATCACCTTTTGAAGTGGTCCAAAAGACACACACATTTAATTATTGAAACATTTATTGCACATCTGCACTATGAGCCATTTGAATATGTAAACAACAACTAGGAAGTTATCTCACTTACTATGTCATTGTTTGGTCCAATATGCAAGGTGTGAGAGTTTTAGTCCACTGGAATTATTCACTCTTAAAATCTAACAATAATACAATTCTAACCGACATAATTTAAGATCCTGAAACTGTGCACCAGTCAAATGTGTTGAGAAAAACACCAGTAAAGAGATTGATGTTACACTGAATCCACAGCCAGTTACAGAATGAGAGAAGAGGTACGCTGTAATGTGTTACTTTAAAAGATATCCATAAATTCTACATAAAATGGCTAGCTATTTACTAATGTGCAGTACCTGAAAACTCCTTGTAAAGATCTCTTGCTGTCTAAACTAAATTGGCAAGTATGTAGTTCAACCTACAATTTTTTTTAAAGGATAAAAATAAGATTACTTAAATTGAGATTACTGTGATAGAGCCCCTAATTACAGCACAGTGACCTAAAGTCTCTTTACTCATATTTGGTGTTTTGATAAGATTACAAATACAAAACATGCCTGCTTCACACTCATTTGATCACTGGGCTCAAATCTGGATAACCTAATGAGTTGTCTGCTATACATAAAAGCAAGTATCTACATTTTAAGTGGATAAAAAGGGGAGGCCTAGTTATTTGTCTAAGAACACACTCCTGCAATCCACATTTTCACATTTACAGCAAAAAATACTCCCTATTTGCTAGGTTTAAAATGTAGTCAATGGATACAGCATCAAATACCTTTAAATGCATTCCACAATGCCTTCCACCAACAGCCCTAGATCAAATAAAATGGCCAATGCAATTTCCTTGTTTACTTCAAGAAACTGCAAAAGATATTTCAGTTACATCTGCGGTTTATAAAATAAATGCAACTTTCCACATATTTCTGTTTTTAATTCTTCTAGAACATTAGAGGAAATGTCAGGCAGTATAATCTCTCTGCAGATTTGAGTTGAAAAGGGTTAATTTCTGCACCGCAGTCCCCCGGCATGTCCTGTTTGCAACCGGGAGGAGGAGGGAAGGAAAATGTCGCTTTCCCCACTTTGTTGGCTAGGGTAGATTTCAGAGAGATGAGAAGAGAAGGAAGAGAGTATAAAGCCAGGAATGGGGGGGCTGAGCCACCAGGAAGGGGATCCAAAGCAGGTTTTGGAGGGGGAATTTATTTACACTGCAGTGTCTAGCAGCAAACATGGCTGCCTCTGCCCCTTTAAATCCAAGCGGACCTCCTCTATCTCTACCACCAAAACATCAAATTATCCCCACGTCTCTCTTTATTGCCCCTACTTCCCACCTACACAAAATAAAGACAGCCTCGCTCTCCAACAAGAAGAGACTATCACTGCAATAACCAGCTTCCAGTCCTAATGCATGGAATACAGACATATTCTACAGAGAAACAATAGGTTCCCTCTCACCATTTCCCATACCGCCCCCCTCCAAAAAAACCACCAGCCCCTTCCCCACTACAAATCAGCATATGTCTCTAAAGCCTCGTTCATCCATCCCCATTTCCCATACTCAAGAACCACCCGAAACCCCATACAATAGCCCCAATCCCGGCGCTTCTCACACACGTCCCAGATCCCCCAACCCATTACTCACCATGTAGAAATACCACCCCCGTCCACCTTACCTTCCAGCCCTCTGTACCACTCGTCCCCTAGACCCTGGCACCCCCATCCCATGTCCCCTAAACCCCACCCCCTCACCCCCATACTTTCCTAACCCCCACCCGTAGCCCGTCGCTGCCCCCGCTCACCGTCAGTCTGTTCCATTCTAACTCCCCCCGCCGTGTCCGACCGAGCCCAGCAGAGACACAAAGAGCAGGAGCCGGGCCGGGCTCGGAGCGGGGGGAGAAACAGGACCCGGCCGCAGGCCGCGCTGGATCCCCGGCCTCGATTTCCGCGCCACCGGGTCCCAGTTCCACGGGCTCCGCCCCAGGAGCCGCCCGTGCCCCGGGCGGTGGGGGAGCCGCAGCGCCGCGGGGAGACCAGAGAGAGGCGCTAGGGGGGGGCGGTGAGGGTGGCGGCGGGGGAGGGGGCCGCTGGATCTCTCTGTATCCCGGTCTCGGGCCGGCCCCGCTCACTCTCCCGCTCCCTCCCCCTCCTCCCCACGCACACAAAGCTCGGCTCCACAGGCCGCGGCAGCCACCGCCAAAAGAGACGCGCCCCCATTGGCTGCCGACTCTGCGCCAGGCGCGAGGCATGCTGGGGACTGTAGTCCTAAACGGACGCGAGCCTCGAGGGAGCGGCGGCTGGGGCACGTTTAATGCAAGGGGGTTGGAAAGCCAGGCATGCCGGAGGCAGGGATCTAGATACACCGCACCAAGCCTACGACCATACACGATCTAGGGGCCTGGATGCAATTGTAATGCACTAGGCTTTAGAGACACTGCACAAGGCCGGGAAACATGCACAGAGGATGCTGGACATGTTTAACCAGCATTTTTAATACCACAATGTTTGCATACTCTAGTGATGGGTGCTATAAAAATGCCTAACTAGGCATTGCATTTAAATCTTTCTGTGTCTTGGGAACATACACATCTTGAGATATATTGGATGCCTATGGTTTTCACTGAAGACCTATTAATAGGGTTCTAAATGCCATATATGTTAGATACAGGGATTTAAGTGGAATTCACTGGATCTTGGAGCATGCAAACATTGCAAGGTGCTGAAAACATATTTGATTAAACGATTTTAGATGCAATACTCAAGGACTGACAACACAGAGACACGGAGCTAGCGGATGCGTGGTTAATCTGTGCATCAAAGCATGATTCTACAGGAGTATTTCCATGCTACAGTAATGGGCATTATAGAAATGCCTCAGATATAAAGATGGATTTAAATTAAATGCACATGGTCTCATGACATGCAAACACTGAGATGTGCTAACACATTTAATCCAATTGGAATTAAATGCTTTGCAAATTGAAGGAATTCACATTTAATTCATAAGTCTGGGAACATGAGGTGCTCTGATACTATTGTTTTCAGTGTAGTATAAAGAGCTAATTAGATGGATGTCCAATGAGATGTGTTGGCTGCACTTTAATACAAAAAGATTTAAATACAATGTATCAGGCCTGAAACTACACAAGCTACAATGGGCAGAGGAGATGGTGGGTACTAATGGTCCAGATTGGTCTTGTATTTAATAAGCAGTGGAAATGTATGCTGGTTATATATTTAGGATAGCACCCCACTGCTAGGTACTGAATAGAAATCCATTTTTTAATGCAAAAGGTTTAAATGAAATGCATAAGGCACACACCCATGCAAACACTGATAGGTACTGATGCATTTTGTTGCCAATCTTGAACATACAACTCTATTGGAGTGGCGAGGGGGGCAACTGTTAGGTGCTCAGATTGGCCAAGCTGTGCAATTCATTTGCATGTTTGTTATGCAACCAGCGTAGCATTGGCTGAGATGTGCTGGATGCATTTAATTACTGATGTATTGCATAAGGCCTGGGAAAAAGAAAATTCTGCTGGAGAGATTACAGGGGCTCTCCCTCGGAATCTAGTTTTAGCTGCTGAGGTTTGGCATCTGGGTTAAATGAATAGAGAGCGAGAATGCTGTCATATGCAGTAGTTTCTAGTCTCATTTTGGCTGAAAATATATGCATTAAAATGTTTGCAATTAATTCCCCTCCTCCACAAATCCAAAGTGATTCCTGTTCAAAGAAAATACAAAACGGATCCACTCATAATAAATCTCTATCCTGCAACTAACAAATGTAAGTTTTACCTCACAGGCAAAAACAAAAAACAAAGAAAGGGGGGGGGGGGGAGGGGAAAGCAAGAAAACCATCTGAGAGAATGAGAAAGATACAAGATGGAAAGGTAACGCAATGCCTTTTACCAGAAAAATCAGACAGTGAAGCAAGATGAATGAACTGGAAAAAGAGACACATGATCTAACATGAAAGAGGAAACTGAAGCGATGTGGGTTTTGCGAGTCACTGAACAAAGGCTGAGTAATGGTCTCAAAATTGACTGCATTTCCTATTGCCCAAAGGCTGCAGGCTCCAGCCCACAAAAATGAGACAGTTCTCGAGTCTAGGCTTTTGGAAAAAAATACACTGTAATAAGGCACGTTTACAAATGATTCTCCTCCTACCTAATACAATCAGCCATCAAAAATGGAGTTGACCTAGAAAAGACTTCCTTCTTCCCCTTCCCTTCTGTAAATTCTGCAGCACTAGGTTGATGGACTCACAGCTGAATTAGTCAGTGAAAAGGATGAGAATTTACTTCTTTTTTTTTTTTTTTTTAGTACTAAGTGCTTTTTCGGCAACTAACCAGCACACTTACAGGAAATCTTGTTTTCCTCTATCTCCTAATACAGTGTTTTCTTTCCCCATTCATCTTTTATTGTTGTTTATATGCTTGCATTAATCCAGCAAAGGCCTTTAACACCATTTGTTGGTCAGGAAAATGCTTACAGAGCAAGGGACTGAAATCCAGATCAGGTAAGCACACTTACAGAAATGTACCTGTTTTTCTCCCTAGTCAAGATTGTCCACTGAGTAGGTTGTGTTGTGAGGCAGTATTGTCTAGTGGTTAGAACAGGTGACTAGCAGATAGGATTCCCAGTTTCTGTAACCCTCTCTGCCAATGACTTTCTATTGGTTCTTGGGCAAGTCACTTTGCCTCTCTATAAAATGCAGATAATATAGGCCTAACTCACAGAGACTTAATGTTGTAACATATTTGAACTCAATTGATGAAGGTGCTGTAGCATCACATCTTTATTCTTCATAGAAGTATAGTGGATTGTAAGGATTATTTAATATTTGTACAGTATTGCCTAGAGGCATCAAGCTTGATGCGCCACTGTACTAGTCACTGTACAAATTTATAACAAGTAACAGTCCCTGTCCCACATGGGATTCTTGTTACCTTTTAGTTCTTACAGGAAGGAGTGACACAGCCAGGGCTGTGAATGTTTCAGTGCTATGGGGACTCTGAACAACAGGCTGGAAACTCAGAACATTTGTGAACTAGTCAGTCCTTAAATGGGCACAACCAACCCAAATGTAAGAGTCTTACTTAGCATTGCTGATTCTTTTCTATTCTTGTGGTGGCTCCATATACTGGACTGAAAGGGGCTTTCCTTTCCAGTCAATCCCATGAAGAACTGCAAGGACCTAAAAATTACAGCCCACCAGCTGGGTGACCAAGCAAACAAAGCCATATTGCTGGGTTTGTTGGGACAGAAGTGCTCCTGCAATCAAAGGCTGTATTTAGATTTTTTAAATGACCTGATAATTGTAACTAACAATATCTGCATCTTAGCATACAGAGCAGAGCAAATTTCTGCTCTCAGGGCCTGATCTGAAGTTCCATGAAGTAAATGGAAAATTCACATTGATTTAAAGGGGCTTTGGTTCAGGCTCTCAGATTTTTAAGATCAGTTTCCACTGATTTCAGCTACACATGCATGTCTGAGGACAGACTTTGTCCCTAGATAGTACTGAAATCAGGAAGGAATTCATGCACATATCCACCCACAACTCCATACTGAAAACCCTGCGCAATGAAAGGCATGATGGGTGTTTTCACTTCTCTGAACCTTCAGAGCTAGTATAGCAGATTAAAATCCACTATTCTGATGGTGTAGCGAACGAGGGACGCCTACTTGATCACTTCAGAGTGCAGGATTATTTATGTTTGGCTGCTCAATCAGTCTCAGTATCATATTGTTGTTGTACTTTGTACACTAATTCAGCAGAGAATCTCTTCCAGCAAAAGCACCTTCCTCTATGTGAGACAGGAAGAATGCTTAGTCACTTCCTTCTTTATTCCATCAAGTTTTGTTCTACTACAGAAGGTTTTAATGTAAAGCTTTAGTATTAAAAGGCCTATACCAACATAATGCTTCAAGAATTTTTGTGGGGAGAGGAGTAAAACATGGATCGATATTTTTTAATCTAAAATGTCTGGAGAACTGGCCTTCGCAGGCATGTCTTTACCAGTTGAGAGAATAAACACAGACATAAAGAGACCTCTAGTGACTAAACTAAGGTACTTTCTTCTTACCTCTATTTTTTAAACCATTTGTTTGGACACTAGCTGGTAAATTTGTTTAGTGGATTAATAGCAGTTTGCATTTCAGATTATGTTCTAATATTTACTACGTTATCCTTATAAATGCAGAATACAGGTCTGTTGCATCTTAGGCGCATTTAACATGTGCGATTTCAGCTTTATGCGGTCGGCAAAAATAAGAAACAAACACACACAAAAGGAGAAAAATAACAATTTAAATACTGTTTCTGTAGGGCGGGCAATTCTGCCCGCCATTACACTCAATGTCATTTTGACTATACGCGGTTTTCGCTTTAGGCGCTGACTGCGGAACGTAACCCCAGCGTAAGATGAGACAGACCTATAGATTCAGAGTAACCTCTCTAGTTCTGTCATCTGCTAAGGAGGAGATTCTCTCCAATTGCCTCCTTGATTTATAGAATTTGGGGAGCCCTTAAAATTTGTCTTGAGATTCCTTTGATTCCTGACACCACACAAAGCTATTTTGGGGGATAAAACCTAAAAGAACGTCTATTTTTAATGTATATTTTTTCTTCTCACACCCTCCCTTCATATAATTTATAATGTGCTATATGTAGACATCAAGTGCAATAATTTAAACATAGATCCTTCAAATATAGGCAACACATTGCTATATAAAATTAAAGAAAACTGTATAATGCTTTTGGTGTTTTGTTAAACACTAAAAAATAAATCGTTGGTCCCCATTACCTTTTCACCTCTGAAAATCCTGCACATGGACCATGTCATAGAAATGAAAAACATTTTGTACTGAATTTAACATTTAGCTGAATTAAACATTAAACATTAAACATTAATGTCAGCATTAATTTGCTTGACATGCTTTTTCTCACCTTTAAAGCAATGATTTTGAAAACTTTAAGCCAAGACTTTGTAGGATCCAGCAACAGCCAGCATAGAACAGAAAAATCACTTCCTTCCAGGACTTTGTCTTCATACATGTCTGTAAAGCTCATCTCTCACACACTTGGCACTATGTAAATAAGTCAACATAACAATAGGTAAAGAGATGCACACACAGTTCCTCTGTTTTAATGCTTGTTCAGCAGAGGGAGATACTTTTTCAGAGGAAGCTCCTGAATGAATGAGTTAATGTTTGTAAGGCACCTTGAAAACATAATGGTAAAAAATAATAACAGTAATAATAAATAACAAAGTTGAGCAGAAAACAAAGGTTCAACATTTCCCCCCTGTTTTTCACAGAAATTTTGTTTTGATGGAAACTTCCCAGGCTACTCTAACCATGACTATTACATGTAGCCTGTGGAGTTTTCATGAGCACGTATAAATGGGAACTTGCACATACTAATATTGAGAGGTGGGAGAGTGTGCCTAGGCACATTTCTTGAGGGCTTCTGCAAATGTGTAGGATTTGGGGGTGAGGTAATTTGTGTTTCTAGAGCAGGGGTCGGCAACCTTTCAGAAGTGCTGTGCCGAGTCTTCATTTATTCACTCTAATTTAAGGTTTTGCGTGCCAGTAGTACATTTTAACGTTTTTAGAAGGTCTCTTTCTATAAGTCTATAATATATAACTAAACTGTTGTTCTATATAAAGTAAATAAAGTTTTTAAAATGTTTAAGAAGCTTCATTTAAAATTAAATTAAAATGCAGAGCCCCCCGGACCGGTGGCCAGGACCCGGGCAGTGTGAGTGCCACTGAAAATCAGCTCGTGTGCCGCCTTCGGCACGCGTGCCATAGGTTGCCTACCCCTGTTCTAGAGCATAAGAAAGGTGGGGACTTTTGTGCTCATTTTGTGGCATAGGGGCATGCAGAGGGTCAGGGAGTGGAACAAAGTGGGGGGAAGAGGGTAAGGGGAAACAGACTGGTATTGCAGAGGGCCCTGTAGAGCAGACAACAAGGAGAGGGGCAGCAGTGAGGTCCAGCAGGGTTCAAGACAGGCATAGACTCATAGATTTTGAGGCCAGAAGGGACCATCGTGATCATCTAAGTCTGACCTCTGCACATTGGAGGCCACAGGATGTCACCCACCCACCCACTCCTGTATTAGACCCCTAACCTCTGGCTGAGATACTGAAGTCCCTGAATCTTGATTTAAAGACTTCAAGTTACAGAGAATCCACCACTTACTCTAGTTCAAACCACCGTGTGACATGGGCCCCATGCTGCAGAGGAAGGGGAAAAACCCCCATCGTCTCTGCCAATCTGACCCGGGGGGAAATCTCTTCCCGACGATCACTTGGACCATGAGTACATGGGCGAGACTCACCAGCCACACCCCTGGGAATGAATTCTCTGCAGTCCCGTGGGGCTGTGGCAGCCGAGGCCTCTCCCCAGCAGTCAGGGGCGGAGAGCAGGGAAGGAGCACAGTGCAATGGGCTCCAGCACCTGTCAGAGCCAGAGATCTCGGGGGGGGGGGGGGGGGGGGGGGGCCCCCCNGCTTGAAGAAGTGTAACCAAAACCTAGCCCCTGTCATAGCCCTGTGAGTGATGTCACACCTGTCTCCACGGTAACAAGCAGTGGCGTCATCCTGACATCACACAGCATCCCCAAGGAAAAGGCAGAGTCTGCAGCCCACCAGCAGCAGGCCCCAGGGTCAATGGGGGGGGACAGTTCGGAGGAAGGGGAGGGCACATCCGGTCAGGCCCCGCCCCCACGTCGTGCTGTACGCGCCCATTGGCTGGCTCACGACCGGCCCCCTCCTACTGAGTCCGGCGCTAGCGTTGGCTCCCTGCGAAGGGGCGGAGTCCGGCTGGGGAACGGAGCCATCGAGCTAGGGAGTAGAGCGTCCGTCCGTCTGCTTCCGGCCGCGGGGGGCGATGGGAAAGGCCTGGGCGGACTGAGGCAGGGGTGGGGGAGCGGAGCCCCGAGAAGGAGGTGAGTGGGCCTGGTATCCCCGGGGGGGCTCGGCCCCCGGCTCCCCTAGCCCGGCCCTAGCTCCCTGCGGTCACCTCCGAGCCCGTCACAGGGCTGGGCCCCCTCCCCCTCTCAGGGGCACCCCCCCGGCACTGGGGTCCCGCAGCCCCTCGCTGCGCCTGCCAGGGGAGCCAGCCGCGCCGGGCCGCGGGGAGGGGCCGGACTCCTGGGTTCAGCTCCCAGCCGTGGGGGAGGGGGAGGGGGAGGAGCCCGGGGCGGGGGGAACAGAGCAAAGGGATGGGAAGCAGGAGCAGGACTCCTGGGTTCTTTCCCCTAGTTCTGTCAATGAGGAGTCCCTTCTTGGTGGATAAGGTGGGAATCGTACCGGTGCTTTGGGATCCTCCCGGGAAAGGTACAGTGTAGAGCTAAAGGGTTGTGACGTTTGCTGTGCTGAATGCCAGGGGAAGCTCACTCCCCACGCCTGTACTTCTGGGAAAGCAGTGAGTGAGCTGTCCAGCAGTGTGCATCTGAGTGAGGGGCTGTCAGATAATTACTCTGCCACACTGCACCTTGTTATGGTGACAGCACGGAATGTGAATTCAGGGAAAAGGCTGATCGGCTATGTCTGTCCAGGGCCAGCTGAAGATTACAGAGCACTGATATCTTTCCCCACATCTTTGGAGTAGTGGGAGAGTATGGGTATATCTACCATGAATAGAAGGCAGTTGTCATCAGCCTTAGCACTGCTCTAATTGAGTGAATCTAAAGTTAAACTAACTCTTCCCATGTAAATATTGTTGTTTACCTGCTCTTTTGTATCAGAACATACAACTGATCATTCCGGGGCAACATGGCGTTCTACAGCTGTAACATAGTCCTGGCAATAGCCAGGTCAAGGTAAGAAACAAAGGCTTATTTTTAAATTTTATTTTACTGGTTAAGATTCTTGGTTTGTTCTAGTACTTTTGCATCTTTAGTTCTCTGAAGTATATTCAAATGGTAGCCACTTCTGTGTAAAACATCCCAGTAAAGCTTTGTCTGATAAGAGCCTGAAAAAACTGTTGCCATAGTGATGGTTATATAATTTCTTCAGGTGACTGACGCTTTGTTTTAGTGCTGGGGCATGGTAAGAAGCATATGCAGCAATTAACTTTTCGTTCAAAACAGTCTTGCTGTTGTAAATGAGGCTACATGAGGTGAAACCAAATGTTTAATCTTAGTTTGAGAGAGAGTTCAGTCTCTTTATATTCCAAGTACTGAATTGATTTTGTGGTTGGTTAAATGTCAGAATGAAATGGAGGGATTTGATTAGAAAGGCTCTGGTAGTTGTCATAGTACATACTAATGTGAGAAGTCTTATTCCTGTTATACAAGATAAGATTAAAAATCATAATGTAAAACCTCCTTCCCTGGTGTTTTTAACATGCTGTGCCTCTTTGCAGGGCTTTGGAGCTGTGCTCCGGCTCCGGAGCAAGCTCCAGGCAAAAACCTGCAGCTCCACTGCTCGGGAGCTGCTCCGCCTCTTTGTGATACCAGGGGCATCCCACTGGGGCTATAGATAAAATAAGAAAATATGAGGAATGTTCCAAGTAGTAGCCCGGCTGAAGTGGTGTGATGGGGATAAGGGTTTGGTTTGGTTTGGTTTTTTTCCCTTGGGCTGTGATTGGGTAAAATTCTTCTGTCATAACCATTAGTCGAATGGTGGCTTATAAGAAATGGGCTGAAATACTGAGTTGCTCCTTTGAGAGGACAGCTCATCAGCTAGAATAATGCAAAAACTTTAAGTGTTTCATCCCCCAGCTAAAATCTGCTTCCACAAACTGGGCAAGTCTTTAAGAAGATTCTGGGTGATGAATTTGAAGCTAAGAACATAAATTCAAATGAAATGGTTAACTTTGGTAATTAACTACAGCAGAGAATTACATGCTTAAAGTAACTAGCTTCTCTTCAGTTTCAGAGGCCCTCATCTTCTTGTGCACTCCAGCTGTTCTCCATATTCCTCATCAGTTGCATTTGTCCAACTAGTGGATTCTCATTTAAACCGAATTTACATGAAAGACTCTGAAAACCAGCAGTTACTGTACTGCACACAGCTGGCCTCTGGACTACGAACTAAAGCAGTGCGAACACTGCACACCTCTGCTTACTGGCATCAAGAGCTCCAAGATAAATCTCAGCTGCACCAAGGGACAATAAACCAAGACACTGAGCATGCTAAAACTCTGCCAGACCAAAGCACAGAGACTGGTGTGGGGAAAAAGTCTTTACGCCAAAGAATTGTGGATGAACTGAAACATTATTACAATGGATTCCACTTGCTTTGGATTGACACAAAGGTCGCTGCCAGGATGGTATGGAGGCTGCTACATGGTCAGGTTCTCACTAGAAGAGAGAGGCGAAGGGTGAGTATGAACTACTACCTTGCACAGACACATTGGTGCTAATTTGCTAAGCTGATGTGTCAAAAATCTTAAGGTAACCAAAGAAACTGGTCGGTTTGGTTTCCAGACTTTCTTTGACTAGAGGTCAAATGTGGACATCTGTTTAAACCTTTCATGTGAATTTAATGCCTGTAAAAGGGTAATAGCTCAACAGCCCAGGAGACTGAAATCCTCTGTGCATTTTCCATAACTAGTATAGCACAAGCAGTGGCAACACTGGCCCCCCTGGGTTCTGCCAAGGACCCTCATCCCTATCCTGGGGAGGACTTCTATGAAATGAGAGGAACATTCAATCTCTGTGGCCCATCAGTTTCTGCAAGACTTTGGACAAGGGGGATGATTGCTGTGGTACTTTAAAAGTGGCCAGAGTAGTTGTTCAAAGTACACAGATGCAGTCTTAAAAGCACTGTACATTCCTTTGATACAGAGGCCATGTGATAAGTCCTAAGTTTAGATACCATGCTGCTAAGCACCTGGGTTATCTAAATGAATGCTAATACTTGCACTAAGATCGCCTGTAGAAAGCCTTCATTAATTGGGCCCAAAATAGGTTTTCTTTTGTGCCTGTAAAATGAAAAATAACTCCTGCTGTGCCTTTCTGCAGCTACTGAGGACGTGTGCTGATCTCTTCCGGCTGGTTCCCTTCTTGGTGTTCATCATTGTGCCCTTCATGGAGTTCCTGTTACCTGTATTTCTGAAACTCTTTCCTGAAATGTTGCCCTCAACTTTTGAGACGGAATCAAAAAAGGTTTGTGTACCGGGCTGTTGAGAAAGCAGACTGCTTCAGTAATTCAGGATTGTGGATGGCAACTCTAGAAGTATATTGGGATGCAACTAGCCTGAGCCATACTGCTAGAAGCTGACTAAACATCATGCCACGATGAATTGTTCTTCAGTACTCATCATGGAGTAGTGAGGCTAAACAAGTGTAGGAAGATTGGTATAGTCAGTAGATAGAGCACTCAGGAGACCTGGGTTCCTTGCTCAGACTTCTTCTATGACCTTTGCCAAGTCACTTAAACTACCCTGTGTCTCTGCTTGTTTTCTTTCCTTTAAGGGGAATAATACTGTGAGGATAAAATCATGAATGATTGTGAGGCACTCAGATATTAGAGTGATTAGGGTCAGAGAAGTGGATAGATAGAAGGGGTCTGCAGCAAGGTTACTTGATAACTGATTGAAGACAGGAGTAGTACAAGAGAACAAAAGGGTTTAACAAGTATTGTGCCCAGAGTGGGCTGTCTTTATCTCTCTTTCCTGGCTCCTCTCCCAATTTCTCTTTCTTCCATCCTTAATAGTTTGGAGGTATTTTATTTTTTTCCCCCTTCCAGTGCAGAGTAATCTTTCAGACTAAGTATCAGGGGGGTAGCCATGTTAGTCTGGATCTGTAAAAAGCGACAGAGTCCTGTGGCATCTTATAGACTAACAGACGTATTGGAGCATAAGCTTTCATGGGTTGCATCCGAAGAAGTGGGTATTCACCCATGAAAGCTTATGCTCCAATACATCTGTTAGTCTATAAGGTGCCACAGGACTCTTTGTCACTTCTTTCAGACTAAATGATCAGCCCTGAAATAGAACCCTTAACTATATTTGGTTAGATTGCCACAGAAAATGAAGGGTCTCCATAGGATCATTTTAATCAGGTGCCCCTTATCACTCAAAGGCAGAGCCAGTAGATCAAACATGCAGAGAGTGTGATGGCAGGAGTTAAATACTGTTAGGTTTTCACTTAACCAAAATGTTGATGGATCCTTAAGAAAGGAGGAGATTAACTTGGGCCAAAATGCTAGTGTCACATGTGTGGATAGTTTCCATTAACTTTCATGGGGATTTCCCATATTTCCAAGGGCAGAATTTGCCCTTTACTCTTCAACCAAAACCACTTGAAACCATAAAGGCTAGTTCTACGTGGCACATTAGCCCTATCAACTTCTCAGCCCTCGTCAATATCATACAACTGGGGTGTTCTCGGCCCACTATTAGCTCACTTCTTTTGCAGCTGATAATATCTGAAATCTGGGTCACTTATTTTTTACTGGAGTGTCTGATACTGACTAATCAAAATGTCTTTACCACCACACGGGCAACTGTTGATTAGCACCCACAAATGTAAATCAGTTCAGCCTTGCCTCTCTGTGCAACTGGGTCAAACACTCTGACTCAAAGTGGATTCACACATGCAGAGCTACAGCAGAGTCTGACAATTGCTCTCCTATTGATCAGTCAGTACATGGCATGCAGAGTGACCTTGTTCACTGTTTATACTTAGTGGCTCCAACCAGAACAAGGCAGATTTTAAAAGAGGGATGCAAACATATATATATATATATATATATATATATCACCTTTTTGTTTTTTTTCTCTCTTCACTGATCCATGTTTGGTTTCTCTGTATCAAAATCATTTTCCTAGCAATTAATGAGGCAGAGTGACTGGCAGAATGGGGTTCATGTTACCAGGTTTTGCTGAAATTTCAGCACTACTGGTTTATGTGCGAATTGTCCCCTGTCCGTGTGGTCCAGTGCGGTGTGCTTCCTACAATTATGGTCAAGCCAATATTAGAGATACTTTAATGGCCTAGTAAATACACTCTTCTAACCTCAAACCATGTGGATTTAAAGCACTGTTTGGATGCAAAAGAAAGTTAAAATAACAATGGCACAATCTTTGTTATAACTGAGCTTATTAATATTAACCATAGGATTCTTGGAGGTTTATTATCAGGTCATCCTAGCTCAAAATCTAGGCTTACTCTTGTTTTCACGCACAATATAACAGAACTTATATTTCTATGAAGAATATTCAGTAAAAAACCTTGTATTTACAGCACCTGTCTAGTAAGCGGGATTGAAACTGATGCATGTACTTTAGTTATCCAAGCCAAAGTGCCAAGAGTAGTCAGCAGCAATGATGAAAAGTCAGTTAGGTTTTGAGAGGTGCAGGGGTAATTAACCAAAGGCCTGTGGTAACAAACGGAAGGAAATTTATCCCAACCTTCTCTTTCCCGGAGTTCAATCTGAGCCTCTTAACTACTTTTTGTTTCCTAAATTAAGGAAGAAAAACAGAAAAAGAAACTAAGCGCCACATTAGAGCTTGCAAAATTCCTGCAGGAGACTATTACCGAGATGGCCAAAAGGAACAAAGCAAATACGGGAGAGGCCACCAAGCAGTTCTCTTCCTATGTGCAACAGGTACAGCAAATAGTGAAAAGCTGGAGGGGCTAGGAAAGGTATCTGCAGTCCTGTGTAGCAGGGCGGCACGGTGGGTAGATACAACTTTGAAGGGTCTTGTGCTGGGAGATAAGGAAGTATGGGATTTGTATGACACAAAAATCTGCAGACAATCTGCAAAGCAAGCTTGCAAACTAGATTAACAGATTATATTCTCACCCACCTTCCTGTATGTGTGAAATGTTTTGTAACCTGTACAGAAACAATCACAATATTGCTGTTAAACCATTCTGTGAACTGTAACTGCACTGGCAAACTTATCTGACAAGCCCAGGATTAGAGAAGCTGCAATTCCTTGACTGCAAGTTTCAGTGGGTGGCGATGGTCTGTTCGTTTTAAAACAAATGGTAAATGGAGAAAGAAAGCTGTTCCTGTCCATCTATCTGTAAGAAAGCTGCAGCTGTTGTGCTCACTGTTGAAACTTGAAAGCTGGCAGAGCCTTGCTACCAGGCATGTATAAATGCTGAGGGATATTGGTAAACCGATTGCCCTTTCATGGCCACTGCCTTGGGGAAGCCTTGTGAACCCCACTGCCTTGGGGAACCTGTGTCCAGATAAGTTACTGTCTTATCTTAATTCTAATTTTAACCAGCAGAAAAACTCTTTACATAGTGAAGTTCTTCAAGTGGCCATTCTCAGAGCACATTAGAAATAGTCTTCTATTTTCAGACCCTAGGTTTGAACAATAGCAGTTTAGTGGCCACCAGCAAAAAGCGCTAAAGTGAAATGATTTGGGGGGAGTGTTAGTGTGAGGACTGTATTCAGGATGCCTAGTTTCTGTTTCCGGCTCTGCCGGTGGCTTTTGAGGTAAGTTCCTATCTGATGCCTTGGCTTTGTTGTGCAGGTTCGTCATGCTGGCCACCAGCCCAGCACCCAGGAGATCGTGCGTTTCTCCAAGCTCTTTGAGGATGAGCTGACCCTTGAACACTTGGAACGGCCACAGCTGGTAGCCCTCTGCAAACTGCTCGAACTACAGCCCATTGGCACCAATAACCTACTCCGCTTCCAGCTTTTGATGCAGCTCAGGTCTATAAAAGCAGATGATGAAGTAAGAGACTAAAACAAATAGCACAGATGCAATGTGATCTGATGGTTAGTACAGGAGACCTGGGTTCTAGTTCTGATTCTGCAAGTCACTTCCTCTCTCTGAGCTGCAGTTTGCCTATCTGATATTCTAGGTATGCTGCTGCCCACATTAGCAGGGAGAGGGGTGATCTTACTATTTGTAAGAGGAGGATTATCCCATGAGAGACTCTAAGGAAGTAGAGTGTTGTCAGTTCAGCCCTCCAGTGCCTTCTATCAGCTCTACCAAGGAGCACATCTCAGAGGAGACTCTTGCTGTTAAGAATTAAGAAGGTGGCCTCCTAGGATCTCAGTAGCCTGTAGCAATGAATGATTGCGGAGCCCCATCTCTTATACTACATCAATTTTATCATACTTAGTTCTATAGAAACTTTGGGCCATTTCTGTTACGTAACTAGCAATCTGAATTCAGAGTGCACTGATGCCAAATTCATTCCTGTCACTGTCCAAGCTTGGGAGCATGATAAATGAGGAAATCTGGCACTACCATGAGACTCAAATGAAGGATCTGGAGGCTTTTTGTTAATTAGTTATGTCACAGCAGAATTTCTAAGTGGCTCCTGGCTACCTCTGACTTAAGCATATGTAACGATAGGTCCATTTTTACAAATAAAGGCCCAATCCTGAAAATCCTTATGTATGTGAGTTACTTTACCCTGTGAGTGGTTGCATTACAGTTCCGTAGGGCCACGCACAAGAGTGCAGTTACTCATGTGTAAGTGTTTGGAGGATCAGGCCCAAGGTTACCCCTCGCCTTTAGCTGTGTTCGGCATGCAGCTAGGCAGTCAGAGACGGGATGTCTGCTGAATCCCAGTTTTGGTATCAGTAGGTTTTCCTTTGTTTATTATCTACTCCCTCCAATGCAAGCAGGCATCTCTTTGGTACCAGACTTAAGTGAATAAACTAGGGTTTGGGCTTCTGGAGGCCTGGATGTGAATGTTCCTTTTCCTTTCAGATGATTGCTAAGGAAGGTGTTAATGGTCTAAGTGTGTCCGAACTGCAGAGTGCATCCAGGGCCAGAGGAATGCGATCCCTGGGTCTCACAGAGGAACAGCTGAAAGAACAACTCAGTCAGGCAAGTAGGGCCTTGCCTGCTACTAAAGTCTTGGAACATTGCAGCCAGAGTTTAAGTAAAATATAAAGGGACCATGTCAGATGTTCAGTCTTCAAATAAACTGGTTTTGACAGATGGTTGGCCTTGCCCTGAAGATTCATGCCACTGTTTTGTTATTGATCCTCATTTGCATAACTGAACTGTAAAACACAAAACATACCACTTATGCTAAGGCCCAGTTGAAAAAGATGGTGGCTGATGAGCGCCAAGTGCAAATACCTGTCAGGAACAGGACACAGGAACCCAGGGGATTACTTAAACCACTAGAGCAGCAAAGGCCTTGCCTATTTAAAAGAGGGCAGTGCTGGAATGGGGCAGATAATGAGACACTGTAACTTGTCTGTATAGGGATTCACAGATTCCAAGGTGAGCAGGGACCATTTGTGATCTGACCTCCTACAAAACACAGGCCAGAGACCGTCCCCAAAATAATTCCTAGAGCAGATCTCTTAGAAAAATATCTGATCTTGATTTTAAAATTGCCAGTATTGGTGGCAGCTATTTACATGTGGCACTCCCCTCCTCCCATCCCTGGGACTCCGTACTGGGGCCTTATTCTGCCTGGGGTCAGGACCACCATTGCTGCAGGTGCTGTATTTTGGATAAAACGTGAAGTAGAAGCTTGAACACTTAATTTTCCTATGGCAATCTTTCAAAAGTAGGGATGTTAACACCAGTCTTGCAGTCAACTTCTATGTAAGTAACTAGTCTACCTTTCTAGACTCTCTCTCCAGCTTCAGCTGGATGCAGGAGTCTTCACTGCCCTTTGAAACTGTTTATTGCTACTGTGAGCTGGTAAATAGCTGGCGACTTGAACCTCTATTAGCTTAATCTGTCACATGCTCTGGAGTCCTTCAGGATGAAAGGTGCTCTACAGTGCTAGAGAATTCTCCTCAGTGAATTAATAATATATGGAGATATACCTATCTCATAGAACTGGAAGGGACCTTGAAAGGTCATCGAGTCCAGTCCCCTGCCTTCACTAGCAGGACCAATTTTTTTCCCCAGATCCCTAAATGGCCCCCTCAAGGATTGAACTCACAACCCTGGGTTTAGCGGGCCAATGCTCAAACCACTGAGCTATCCCTCCCCCCCTGTTGATTTCTGAACCATCTGTCAAAACCAGAAATCAGTTGATTTCTGAACCAATTCTAAATAACCCTCTTTCCCTCCTCTCCCTCCATGTTCTACAGTGGTTAGATCTACATCTAAAGGAGAATGTTCCTCCTTCTCTGCTGCTGCTTTCTCGTGCCTTGTACTTGATAGACATGAAGCCGAAACCTATTCAGGTGTCGCAGAATGAGGTGAGTGGGCTGAATAGCAGTTAGCCTGGGGACATGGTCCCATTTAGCAAGAACAAAACAAGATCTTTCATAAGGATCACAAATGGAGGATTCAGTTACTCACCAAGCCTCAGTCACACACAGCGCATGTCCTGCCAGACACTCTACTAGACAGCAGGCTCACCCTGACGACTAGTTGGTGCCAGCTTGGTGTCCTCAAGCCAAACGGGATGTTTCCCAGCTGCTGTTTGTAGAGACAACGTATCTGAATTTGTATGGCTGTCTTAGTAAACTAGTCAGCATGCTGGAAGCTAACAGATGAACGAACTCTGATTGTGGTAAAACATCTAATGTTTTTAGGGCTCCCATCCCAAATGAAAGACTTGGGGAGCAGCTTAGATATTAGAAATAGTCATTGCACCGTCACTTTAGAAAATGCACGTAAGAATAGCACTTACAAGCCCCAGTCATGGACCCAGACCCTATTCTGCTAGGTGCTCTATAAACCCAGAACAAAAATAAGAGTCCTGCCGCAAAGAGATTACACGGTAAGTATAAGAGGAGACAACAGATGAATGCAGACAGGCTGATGGGCGCGGCCCAGGGAAACAATGAGACAATATTGGTCAGCCTGATAGGCAGTGGTCTCAGCACAGCAGCAGTCTAGCCGTTTTTAGTAGTCCAGTACTTCCTCCAATGGCATGTTAAATTCATAGACTTGGTTTTGGGTTTAATATAACTTGCAAGCTGCCAAATTTGAGTTTTGATCTTTGAGGTGAAAATACCTGCATGGTTTATTTGAAGTGTCTCAATAACTGACATGGGGCCTGATTTGCAAAGGTGCTGAGCACTCACTGCTCCAGTTGACTTCAGGTGGAGTTGAGGAGTACTTAGCATCACTGAAAATCTACCCGGGGACTTAGTCTTCCCATATCTGTACAGTTCCTGGCACGCTTTAGGTGTTCCTGCAGTATAAATAATTGTGTGAAGCATATATCCATTATGCAAATTGGACAGATTTCTACCCAGACAGATGTGTCAAATGCGTAGGTGAGTTCTTTTTTCGCTTGCATTTTTCTTATTAGTGTTCTAATTGTTCTTGAAAAGCAGACTTGGATTGAGATTGAACCTGAACAATGCAAGACACATGGTGCTAAATAACTAAATTTTTGCCCAGATACTTACTGGCCTGGAGTCTCCTCACAGTCTGCATAAAATATGAGCAGCAATTTTGAGCTGTTTATTTTTTTTCTTAGGTTCGGGTTAGTGACGCTGCTGCAGAAACACCAGTTCTTGAACCTAAAGAAATCTTAGTGGATTCTGCACCCATTGTGCAAGGAAGAAAGGTTAGAAAATGACTCTTTACAAATGAGTATCAGATTTATATGAAATGCTGCAGGTTTGGGAAGTATGAGTGTGAACATACCGTAGCAAAATATGGAAGCAGGTGGCCTTTTAGTCTGGCATCCTTAGCTAGTATCTCTGAATAGTGCACTGGAATAGAAACTCTTGGGATAGGCAAGTTTTTCTGTCTGTCACAGTGTTTCAACAGCAGTGCTTCCTTTGCCAAGGAAGGAGAGGATGTTGAAAAGGCAGAGGAAGCTGCAGTGGCATCACTTCTTGCACAAGTGCTGGAAACACTGCTGACTGTTCAAAACAAAATCACCACCAACTTCCAGGAGGAGAGCACTTGTGAGATTCTTAGTTATTCAAACTCCTTTTCTGTAAACTAGACAGTCACATGCTGCTACTTCTGCTCGCATTTCACCTGTGAGAGGATGGTTGAATTCTGAATCACGTTATAAGCTCCTCCCCAGGAGACTTTTCCTGAGGGTGTTAGCCACAAGAATTGGAGGAGTTGGGGGCAGATTAGCATGTGAAACTCTGCATGCAGCCAAGCAAGCCAGTTCAGGATGGTCTGATCACCAAAGTTGCGATGAGTGACTTAGTGTGATACAAGGGGGTCAAATAGCAGTAATAACTGAAGTTCAGAAAGGGAAAGTTTAAGTTTAAAAACTAGAAAGATTTCCTAATAGAGATTGGCTGTGGAATAGTCTCCCAAGTGAAGAAATGGAATCCCCAGCATCTAACATTAAAATTAGAAGTGCATCACAGGGAACTACTGTGGTCTGTCTGGGGCCCAAGTAGACCTCTTCCATATTCTGATATGATTCTGTGATTGTTAAAACATCTTTTATATTTTTCTCTTGAAGGGAGAAGAATTTATATCACAGCCATCGGAGAAGTTACCAGTCCCTGGAGTATCTGTCAAGCCTCCTCCAGGAGAGGTGAGCTCTGAGGCAGACCTAGGCCAGGTTTTGTGGGTTTGTTTAACTAAGGAAGTTCTAGACTGAGCCTTTTAAAAGAACTGAAGAACTGCAGAGAGCTTGCCCTCTTCCTTGCCCATTCTTTCTACAATGGGAAATCCATGCACCCTTGACTTCTATCTAGCTGTCGTATGGGATTAGGAACCTAACTTTAGGCACCCAAGTTTGTTAATTTTGGTCTGAGTTTTTTCATTAAAGGAAAAATAATGTTCTTTAGCCTAACTGGAGAAATCTGCTGGTCTTGTTTCAAACACATGGTATTTCAATAGGTAAACACAAGCTGTCTGCCAAAACCACTCTTTTCCCACATCAATAATTATTAATGGATATGGGTTAATTTAATGGAAGATGTATCTCAACACCCTAAACTGCTTTGAAAATCTTAGTCTTTATTGAATGCTAATGAACACATTTGGACTGCTATTGGGTTTTTTTAAGCCTATCATTTCCTCTTACCCTAGACCAAAATGGAGGCATCTCAGAGCAGCAAGGCCAGTGCCAATGGAGTCTAGCCCTGCGCCAGCAAGGACCATGGATCAAGGGCACCGACAGAGGAAGACTCCCTTACTCTGTACCTCATCTAACCCAACCACTGGGTGAGCAGTGTTGGCAGGCTCCCTCCCACACCAAGGCTTTCAGCTGTCCCCAGGGGGCCTCCTCAATCAATTCCAGATTGTTTGATTAGCAGCGAGGCCATATAAAGGACACATCCCATTTAAAATACCCTCTATAAATTAAGTTATATTGTAAATATGTAAATACGTCTATTAAAATGCTCTAAGCTGTAATTTATCCTATGGCTGTGTGTCCTACAGTTAGGATTTGTGCTCTTTAGTAAGGCAGCATTTTATTTTTATGAAGGGCTGGAGAGCAGACATGGGCTGGGTTTGGTGCTTCAGTAAAAATATCCCTCATCCACACTGTGGAACCCTGTGCAGGAGCTTTGCCATGCAGGCAGGGCTTGGCTTGACTGCTGAAGCAATTTGTATAGACCACAAGCCCTTGATTATCATGGTAATCTCCATTTGTTAGCTAATATCCTGTGATCAGAATGGCTCATCTAGCAGTTACAATTAAACTAACATCAGTTGCTGTCAGGTTTTCACTGAGGAGAATAAACAGTGCGCTGGAAGAGACAAGAGGAAAGGCCTGCAGTATCTTCAGTGGGGAGATTGAGAGAATAACAGTTGAGAGAGGTTTTGCTGCTGTTTTCCTTGTTTAAAGAGGGCATCCTCCATTTCATGCTGTGCCTACTTTCTGCCCACAGTTGGCAGCAGCATGGAGTTTGCCAGGGTCCCAAACACCATTCTCACACATTTGCAAACATGCCTTTTACATGGCAACATCTTGCTAGGGAATGTGCAGAATGGCAATGACCTGAGCTTTCAAATTAAACTGTTTTGTTGTTTTAAAATAAAGTCTGAGATCAGACTTGTCTTTTAAAATCTAATCATCTGATTCTTAAAACTACCCAATAACGAGTACTGGTGGAATACTTTTTTAAAACAATTTTGTATATTTCAGTGGTAACTATCTTCCTGGTAGATTGTATAGGAAGAGATCGAAAAGTGTGGGTTTTTTTAATGATTTAATTTTGGCCTCCTGTACCTGTAAATGTTTAAAATTTGCTCATTTTATGGATATATTGAACCTGGATATTTCTGATTACTATAAAATTAAAAGTGGACGTGGATGCTGAGTAGAATGTGAGTCAGCCTGAGTCGTTAGAACCATCACCTGGCTAAAGCAACAATCCACTCAGGCATTATCGGCATGTTACAATTCATTACGCCAAGGTCTTTTTTGTAAAGCAGAACCAACTCGGGGTGGGCATATTACAGTTGTCCTGTATTATTGGTTAGTAAACCCCAAGTACCTGGGTGATACAAATCTCTGCTTTGCTAAGGCAAGTGTTATATGAAGATGAACAGCTGAAGTGTCTTGCTAGTGGTAACAGAAGACCAGTGTAATTCCAATAAATGCCCCAGTGCTCCAGCATCAACCTCTCCTTTGGTTATTTTAGTAAGGATATCTGGCTGCTGGTCATCATTGCACTTTGTTAGACAAGGGCAGAGGAACCTTTAGCCACTTGCTTGTTCACCTTGCAGATTGCTTGTGTCTTTGATAATGAGAACTGGCAAGGATCATTTGAAGTGGAGACACCCCACACTACATCTGCAAAAAAACTCCCTCCACAAAAACTAAACCATTGGCTGTTTCTCCTTTCTTCCCCTCATCGCTCCCAAGGCGTAGGTGGGCTCAAGTCACTAAAATAGTTGTGGTGTTGGTCATCCTGAAGTCAGTGTACATAGCAGTGAAAGAGGGCAGGTGCTTTCTGTAGTGGGGGCAGAATGTGATAATTGGATCTAATGTTCTCTTTCCAACTTTCTCAAATTCAGATTTGTGGTACAACAGGAAGAAGCTCTGTTCCAAACACACCAGCAAGCCTGACAAAATCATGGTTACAAAGGGGGGGGGGGAGAAAATCAATGAATTAATAAGGTAAACAACTCTGTGCCACTCAACGGCTGGTTCCCTAAATACGCAGCAAGGCAAGGGGGTGTTTGTTCTGTCGTGGGGACAGGCACTGGAATGATGGCATCTGATGGATCCTGTTAAGGACTGGTCTGCCAAGACATGGGGGAGACCCTGCTCTAGTAACTTAATGCTGAGTCTCCTGTGCACAGCAATGCACTCTAGGCACTGAACTTAGCATGTAATCGTTGTTTTGGTGGAACGCAGTTTTCTTGGAGAAGCTACTTTTCACAGATCGGAGAACATGGGGATAATCGACTTGCATGATTGCTCCCTGTTGTTGGAGGATGTAACCAGGGGAGGGGAGGGGAGGAGATTGGCTGAACTCAAGCGAACCTTTGGTAATGTCACCTAAGTTACAGATCTTAGATCTGCTCATAAATGGCACTACACAGTAGCAGCAGCCCAATAGTAAACACAGTGAGATGAGTAATGTAGCTAACGCTAATATAATTTCAGTGAGCTGAGTGCCATCTGCTGGTAGTTAATACACACAGCAATTATATTACTATTGATAATTTCTTCCAGCTCTGCTATGCTGCCTGAAACCCCCCTTGCCCACGATCAATAGCTTACATCACTATTATCAAGGAACATGTGCCTTCCAGCATGATGCTGAAGGGGCCATGTAGTAATTAGGCCATACATGAGTCGCACAAAACAATCATGATCAATGTTTCTGCAAAGTCTCCAGGCTGGAAACTATCCCTGACAGCTAACCAAACTGAGCACTATACTAATTAATTTCCCAATTAATTAAATGGGAATGTGCCTCCTCTTAGTCTTTGTTTTATTTTAAATCTTTAATAGACCATCCCTCTTCAACCCTAAAACAAGAGTTTGGGCTGCTGGGTAAGTACATAAACGGGAGGACTCCTTTGTTAACCAGACCCGGAAACCTGTTTCGTGCTTCTTAGTCACTCAGTGTACAAAGCATTAAGGTCATTGATAAAGCCAGAGCTCAGAATGCATAGTGATCATGCTCTACTGACAATCCCATAATAGCTAAAATAATCAGCAGCAACAGTTAACATTCGATATTTAAATGATCATTATTAGTCTTTGGAATCAACGCCCACTGCATGAACCCACAGTTCTTCATCACTACTCAGGGTTTGGGTATAAGTAAAAATTTCATATTAAAAAAAGGATGTATGGGAATGGTTGGCTTCTGTGAGAGTAGAAAATAGAACAATTTAGGGGCTACTTGGAGACTATTAATTATTCCTCTTCTCCTCCCTCCCCCCAAACCCCACTTTTCTTCAAGAGAAAATTTACTGTTTGTGTAAAAACTTGAAAGCTGGTGTTTGGTGACTTTTCAGCTTATGTTTCCAGACCTGGTTAATCCATGTTTGTTAATCCATACTTACAGCTGTGTACCCAAAAGTTAAAGTGGTAACCAGGCTTATAACTTGTATGTACCATCAGTTTGTTTATCTGAGGCTTTTTAATTTGAATACAAATAGTATTTTTTCCATTTTACAAATTAAGTTGTCTCTGCAACCTTAATGCTAGGAGCAGAGATAGTGTGCATACGGTGGAACATCAGAGTCATGAACTGACTAGTCAATCACACACCTCATTTGGAACCGGAAGTACACAGTCAGGCAGCAGCAGAGACAAAAAAAACAAAATTGTACAGTACTTGTCTTAAACCAACTACTAAAAAAAGGGAAGTTTAAAAAAAATGACAAGGTAAGGAAAGTGTTTTGGTGCTTGTTTCATTTAAGATAGTTAAAGGCAGCACTTTTCTTCTGCATAGTAAAGTTTCAAAGCTGTATTAAGTCTATGTTCAGTTGTAAACTTTTGAAAGAAGAACCACAACATTTTGTTCTGAATTACAAATGTAACTCCAGTCCCAAGGTGTTTGTAATTCTGAAGTTCTACTTTATTTCTAATGCCTGGTGCATCACCCTGCTGCACCCCAGCTCCACCCAAACCCTGTAAGGATCAGCTTGGCTCTTTGCAGGACAGAACGAGAAGGGCGCTGTGCAATCCACAGGCGGCTGGCATTTGTCCAAACAAACATTTGCCCAGAGTGGAGCAAAGGTGGACGTTCCAGCTAAGGAGAAAGAGGAGGGTGGGGTGAGAACAAGGCTCATTTCCCAGCAGCAAAGTAGACTTTGGGCAGAGGACAAAGGGTCATGAGGCAGGGAGATCTGCAGAGCTTTGAAGGGGAGGGCAGGGCAGTTGAAGCAGGAGTCCATTTAGAAATCTTTTTAATGGGCCTTACACATATACAGTATGTAGCATCCTCTCTGACTGCTGCCATGTTAAGGGCTAGCCTGGCCAGTGACCAGCAGAGCTGGGGTGGGACCTTGCTTCTTGGAATAAAGCCAGCCAAGATTCCCCACAGAAAGCGGAGAGGGAGGAAAGACTTCTCGTTACTACCACAGTGCTTCCTATGGGCTGATGTAAGCCCTGCTGCTACTGGAGGGAGGGGGCAGGGGAAAGGGAACAGACTAATCAGGTTCCTGGACTGGGACTCCTGTACCACCCACAAGAGTGAGAGTGTGTGTGTGCACCTGAGCCTAGGGGAGGGAGGGACCTCTATTCTCTTCTACACAGTGGTTGCTTAAACACCCCTCTTAAATCCATACTCAGCAAATTCAAACACTTTCCATGCCCTGTACTTAAGCTGAAATAGCCTTCGGAAGCACAGGGAGTCTAAAGCGAACATTGTTGTGGCAATGGGAAAGAGTGGAAAAATCCATGCTGTAGCAGTTCACTGCATCGCACTAAGGAGAAAGCCCTTGCACATCAGTAAGTGAGCAATGGTGACTTTGGACTCTTACAAAGTTGTCTTTGAGTTTGTTTGGACAAGAAGAGTTCACAATAATTCAGAGTGCACTAGCAAATATTAGGTAGTATGTTTTCTAAGAGTGCTAAGGAGGTCGCAGTTATTCACAAACTCACCACAGTGTTGTCTGTGCCATTAAATCTTTAGGGAGGGGGAAAATGGGGATTCTGCGGAATGAGCCAGATCCTACCTAAGCTGCATCAATGAAAGTCCCACCCCTACATTTGGATGGGCATGTTTCACAGCCATTACCACTTTCCTCCATCAGGGAGCAGCGAAACACAATTTTTGTACAATTCCCTCCTCCCCCGTTGGTTTCTTACATATTGTTTTTGGAAGGCTCCTCTCAGACACACACACCCCATCTCTCTCTGGCCCTTACGCAGCCCCCCGGCCCATAGTATCTGATGACTTCACACCACCCCAGTGAGGGAGGGAGGTGCTATTCTCCCCCATTTGGCGGACAGACTAAGGCCCAGCTCCAAAGATGATTTCAGTGGATGTTGGGACCCTAAATACCTTTGAGGATCTCAGTCTAACTACCTTGCCCAAGGTCGCACAGAGTCTGTAGCAGAAGAGGAACTTGAACCCAGCGCTCTGGAGTTTCAGCAGTGCCTGAACCACTGGACCATCTGTCCAGCCTAAAACACCTTTAGCCTTGTTCCCTCTCAACAGCCTCAGCTCCCTCTGTGTTGCAGAAATGCCACCCCCAGAGTCTCTGCAGACTCTCAGCCACAGTCCGGTCTGGACTTGAGCTGTTTCATGGCCTAATAGGTGTTTGGGTTTTGGGGGGACAACTCCGTCTCTGGCAAGGAGAGTCTCTCACCCAGATAAATCTGACAAACAGAATGTTTGCGCACTTACAGAGAGATGTGGGACTGGGACGAACCCGAAAGATAGGCAAGAAAAATGGATGTCGCCTCTCCTTCACCACAGATGTCCAGTTGTAGCCATCAATGATATTGCATAGGAGAAGAGGGTTTGCTCTGGCCTGTTGCAGAAGGCCCAGTGCATTTAAAAATAACTTTATGACAACCTTTAAATTCTAGGTGTGTAAGGGATGCACTCATGTCCTGGGTTTGCCATGTGCCGCACAATACACCAGTTCCAGGGTGAGTGAGAAAGGAGCGTAAATGTTATACCTGGGCTCAGGCCACAAGCTTCAGATACAAGTTTTACCCCCTTCCTCCCCCAGGGGGGAGGTGATTGTATTTATGAGGTGTAGCAAAGCCCATAATAAATTGCCCCTGCTGCCCGCCCCCCCCCCCCATCATGTGAGAAATTGGGAGTCAGGTCCAGGTCTGATTTTGATTCACCCTCCCCCATCTGAAGTTTGAGCCTGTCCACATGCCAGGGGCAGGCGGGTTGGTTCTGTTCGATCTCTAGTCAATGTTAAAAATGACTCAAATCCCTCTCGTGTTGCAGTCAGGGAACACAAGCAACATGTCAGTGCTGCCCTGCGGGGTGGATTACCAACATTCACAGGAAAACCCCGTCCATCAATGTAAGACACATCTCCACTACGGCACCACAGTGACCTAGCTGTGCCTCTGGGGCTGCTCTGGGGGTGGCCAAAGCACTGGAGGGGTTGTCAGGACTTTTCCCCAGCCCTGGCCACCTGACCGGAGTTGCTAGTTGAAAAGCAGAGATGCTGCTCAAGAGCAATTTGCAGCCAGACAGAGAAGAGAAAAGCCAGACAGTGCCCATACTATTCGTCTTAGCATTTGTAGGGTTCCAGCTGTGGCTCCCCTCCAGGACAAAAGCCACGTGCACACTATGCACTGCTGGACTTTGCTCATTTTAAAGAGCTAGCAGCAACCCTACAATAACAACCCAGCACACACACATACAGTCTGGTTGTTGCAAGCAACCCTACAATAACAAACCCATGTTTGTGTGCCAGGGAGGGGAAGAATTTGGTTGAGACATCGTTTTCCAGGGGTAATTAAAGCCAGCGAGAGGGAATGTTACCCAGAAATGAACATTCTCTTGACAGGGCCCTTTTGAAGGCAGTCATCCTGGTTAAAAAGCTGCTCTAAGAAATTCAAATTCACAAAATCAGCCGATCATTAGTGTGTGCTGTAATGAAGAGTTGTCTAAACCAACAAGACTTCAAAGGGTTCTGTTTGCTCCATACCGGCAGCAGCAGCTGAAGCTTCAAAGCCCGGGCCCCAGTGCTGCATCCAGACCTGTTCCAGCCAAGTAGAAATGAACAACAAAATTACTTGAACTTCCGAACTCTGAGGCTGGCTCCTTTCAACCCTGCATTTTGCAATCCCGTCTGAGTGCCGTCCAGCTGAGCTGTGGGCGGGTGAGGGTAGCGCTCCGTGCACAGCTCCCAGAAAAACACTGCCTAACAACCAGCTAAGCCACCCACGCATCCTACCTCTCTGAAGGTCTTCAGTCCCTTTGGAAAAGGGGAAGGGCCCAAGGCCATGTTGCTACATGCCAGGAAAGGTCCCACACCAGCCCCTGCCAGCTCCGGAAGGGGCAAGGGCCAAGGCACAGACTTCAAGACCCCAGCCAAGGACAGCAACACAACAGTTTGGAAGTGGACCCCCGCCAACGGAGTTCCGAGTTACAGCCTGGTACCCTGTGCGCTTAGAGGATGCTTTGTGGGTTAACCCGGAACAGACCTGGCTTCTCCTAGCCATGCAGCTTTGCAGTGTACAAGTCTTTAGGCTGCACTGCACATGATCCTTTTGTATATTCCACCCCCTGGCCAACCCTCTACTGAGCCGCTGCACAGCAGCCACCTCTAGCAGGTGGTGTTCCCTCTGTTACACAATCCCCAGTGAGGCTTTTATAGACACAAGCCACCTTCTTCTGTCCCCCCTTTATCTGCTCCCTCAAGACGCGCACTCCCTTGCACAGAACAAACGTGAGACTTCATGGTTTCATCCACAGGTTGCCCCATCTCATTTTCGGCCTGTTTCTTTGCTATTTAGCTATAGGCAGAAGCATGGCTGGTGCAGCAAACCTCTGAGCCCAGCCTCTGCAGCCTGGGTCTGTTCCCCTGGCCCAGAGCATAGGGACAGAAAAAGAAAAAGCCAATACGAAGAACACATAGCAGCTTTTGTTGCAGACCTTTCCCCTCCCGCCCTATGGCAAGCCAGCTGCACCTGGGGGTGGCACTGCTAGCCCAGGGGTCACCGCTCAGCATCGCAATGTTACAAATATTTCACAAGTTCCACTTGCTAATGGAGAAGAGCTGGCTCCCAGCGCCGGGGTAGGGGTGCCAGCTGGTCCCCATCTGCAGCCCACAGCAAGGGGGGAAGAAGTAGCCTGGGTCACTCTGAACCAGTGTTATTAGCCTGGAGATTGCCCAGGGTTGCAGGGGAGACAGATCTGAGCATTAGGGAGACTGGAAAGAATTAGAAGACGTGAAAATAAAGCCCAGAACAGAACTCCTCCTGACAGCTGGGCCCAGAGAGCGTTGCCTGCAGCCCTGGTGGTCAGTGGTTGGGAAAGCAGAGCTTTCCGTGAGAACACACAGCACCTTCCAAACTCAATTGACAGGCTTGTCCCCTGGACTCTGTGTCCAGAGCGAGAGTGGCTGGCCAGGCATGGGCTGTTCGGTTGGTTTGTAGGCAATTTGCACAAAGCCTCTTCCCCAACACCCGGCAGAGAGGATCAGCTTGTTCTGGAGCAGAGTTAAGCTTGTTCCGTGGCTCAATCCACCCCGGGCAGCTTTCATGAGAGAGAGAGAGAGAGAGAGAGAGAGAGAGAGAGAGAGAGCGCAAGCACATAATGCCGAGGCCATAGGGCCTGAGCTCATTGCATTTGTGGGCCCAGCGTGAACCCAGGTCACCGGGGATGAAAGGAAACGAACACAAGTTTGTTACAGAGACTAGATTTCATGTTTGACTAACGAGCTCACGCTACAAACCTACCACCCCAGGGAGCGCTCTGATGATCAAGCTTCCAGCTCTGCCAACCTCAAAGAGTTAAAAACCATGAGTCAGGGCCCCGAAAAATCATGTGACTGGCTTAAAAATCATGAGAATTTACAGGAATAATAAAAGTGGTGTCTTTGTATTTGGGCTTGGAGCCTTACGATTCACATTGTCAAGCTTTCCTCCATGCCCATATAGAGGCTAGAAAAATACTTTACCAAAAAAAAAAAAAAAGAAATCGGAGATGCTCATGTAATAGCGTGACTCCAAGAGCAGGGGCTTTAAGGAAACCTTCCATAACCACAAGACTCAGCGCTGGCAACACTTCAGAAGAGGGGCTGAGAGCAGCACTGGCTAGCTGTCAGCCCAGAATATTTCCATCCATTCTATGGCTGCAGACAGGTCAGCCAGGGGAAACCGCAGCACACACTCCTCAGGCATGCACAGGAGTTACAGGAGCTGAACAGAGCAGGCATTTCTGAGCCCAGGAAAATGAGGTGCTGTAAGTTTTAGGCCCGGCATTTAGGAGGTTAGAAGAGGAGCACTGTGCAGGAGAACAGGCCCTCTCCCCTGGAATAAGTATAGACGGAATGATACACTCACCAGCTGGAAGATCAGGAAATACAGCAAGCAGCAGCAGTTTGTAAAACAGCCATTTTAGGGCTACAGCGGCTTGTCTGTGCCAAATTTAAAGGGACAGTCCCCAGAAAGGCATGCTGGGAGAGAACATCCCATCTGGGCCAGTCTTAATAACGCCCCATGCGCTGTGTCCCCAGAGAGCCCCATCTGATACCTGTGGCTGCAGCCCCTCCCCAGAAGTGTAGTGGTGGGTAAAGGGAGATCAGCCACTTCTCACCGGAGAGAGATGAATGATTAAGCAGGACCACAGCTGAGCAATGCTGAGCACCTCCAGTCCTGCAGAGATAGAACCCCCTTTGCACTCGCTGCTTCTCTCTCTTTGGTCCTGTTCCTTGGCACAGCCCCACTGATCCCCGGGGATCGCCTTGCTCTTGAATGGAGATGCTGCAGTGACACCATCTCCACCAAGTCCTGCTCCCCACAGGCCTGTAGCTACATGCCAAATGAATTCCCAGGGCAGGAGCATTCTCTGCCATCTTCTCCTGTGCTCAGTGGCCTTTAAAGGGCCAGCAGTTTGTTATTCTTAGACACCACGGTGATGAGTTCCCTGGAAAGACCTTAAATAGATTTGGGCTTATTGTGCATGGAGCTGGCTATGGTCATTAGCAACAGCCCATGCCACTGTAAACTTTTTCACATATGCTTCAGAAAGAAAAGATATTTCATCTTTCTTCCGCCAGGGCACCAGTGAACTCACAGCTCCTACGATTGAGAACCCAGGGCAGCCCTTCTCTTCCATTGTGTTGCTGGGTGGGGAGCAGCCTTTCTAAGAGCTTCCCTTTGATGTTCAACTCCTCCCCCACAGCTCTGCAACATCCAAAGCTGTTTTCATAATTCCTAATGCCCAGACTTCAGCAAAAGGGCCCAGCAGGGACTCGGGAGTGGTGTTTTTGCTGGAATGAGCCGGAGATGCAGGGAGCCGAGACTGTAACTGGAAAGGGCCCCTCTGTTCTGCTCACGGTCTTATGTGTTGGTCCCTACAGTCCAGGAAAGGGGAAGGCAAGCGATTGCTAAATGTGGGAGGAGCGAATTGAGTGAAAGTCTGTGCCATAAATGGGACTGTTTGGAATCCAAGATGTCACCAGAAATGAAATGATTATTCTTTGTGTTGTGGTAGCACCAAAGAACCACAGTCATGGACCAGAGTTCCATTGTGCTAGGCGCTGCACAAACCTGTAACAAAGAAAGGTCCCTGCCCCAGAGATCTTACGATCTAAGAATAAGACAAGTGACATTAGCTGGACGCAGGCGGACAGACAGGGAGGACACACAGAGACGCTACTGGTCCGCATGAGAAGCAGTGGTCACAGTACATCCCATTGTCAAGTTTTTTCTAAGCATCGCGGGAGAGGAGAGTTCAAGGAAGGATTTGAAGGCTGATGAGGTAGCTTTGCAGATGTTTGCAGGCTGCTCCTCCCACGCATGCAGGGCAGCATGGGAGAAAGCAGGAAGGTGATTGCTGGAAACGTTAACAAGTGGGCGATGAAGGCTGGGCCCATGGGCGGAGATGAGCTGGGAGTCGACACTGGGAGCGTATAGAGGTGATGGGTAGGGAAATGAAAGGGTGGGTTTTGGCCTGTGCTTGGCCTTCCCTTGCTCTGCTCTCTGAATTGACTCTGATTGCAAGGTGGGCCTGGCTCTACTTTCCAGAGTGATGCTGTCACTAGAAGCCCTGGATGGCGGTGAAGTGACGTGTCACTGGCTCTCTCTCAGGGGGATTGACACACCCCAGGATGTTACCTGTGGATCGAGCTGCACTCAGCTGAGCTCCCCAATGAGAGCCACAATGGCTGCACAACAGCCTGGGCACAATTAACCTCCCTCCCCCCAGACTAACAGCTGCTTCCCATATGAATTATCATTATTAGCACCTATGTTTATTATGGTGGAGCCGAAGGACCGTCTGAGGCTCCCGCTGTGGAGATGGGGGGAGCAGGGCACTGTGTGTGGTTCTAGATTAGGTCGATTTGCCAGTGAGGCAGGATGTCATGCCCAACTAGCAAACTCCAGTGCCAGGGTCTAAGCCGGCGTGGCCGACTTCGGGCGCATACAGCCAGGAAATCCCCCTCAATAAGCAGGACGAAGCATTCAGCTCCGCTACAGCAAAGCATCCTGCAGACATATCAATCTGCACTGACGGCAGGTAACTTATGACTCTTGTGACAATCCCCAATAAAGCTGCTGAGACGAATAAAGCCACTGACACTGTTCAGAAGCCATTACTGTCCCTCTGCCTGTAACGCAGCAGCAGGGGGACAATCAGTCAGGACCGGACACGTTATATGGCCAGAAGAAATGTGTTCTGCTCAGGCCCCTTATTTAGGAAAACCTGAGTGGCAAACAAACTGGCAGATATGCAGCACCAGGATAGATGGACCCCAGCGCTCTGCCCAGCCGGCCAAGCCTCGTGTTTTAACACCCGAACATTCCAGCAGTGGGGTTGAGGTGACGCGAGCTCTGCACTCAGCAGCAGCCCCTCGGGGACTTCGGGCCTTGTACATGATGCTGCTTAGCATTATCCTCAACATCTGGGACAGATACTGAACTCAGTTACTCTGGGGCTAGCCTATCGGAGGCCATGGCTCTGGAGTAAGACCTCTGGGACGGAGATCAGTATCTGACACAGTGTTGGACTAGCCCAGGGGTAGGCAACCTATGGCACGGGTGCCAAAGGCGGCACGCGAGCTGATTTTCAGTGGCACTCACACCACCCAGGTCCTGGCCACCGGTCCGGGGGGCTCTGCATTTTAATTTAATTTTAAATGAAGCTTCTTAAACATTTTAAAAACCTTATTTACTTTACATACAACAATAGTTTAGTTATATATTATAGACTTATAGAAAGAGACCTTCTAAAAACATTAAAATGTATGACTGGCACGCGAAACCTTAAATTAGAGTGAATAAATGAAGACTCGGCACACCACTTCTGAAAGGTTGCCGACCCCTGGACTAGCCCATGGGCTGGAAGTCCTTTTGCCACACTGACACTTGTAGTTAGTAAAAGTCTTTAATTTTCTTACTTAAATAAAAATCCACCAGACTCTTATTTGGGCAGCACTTTATCTAAAGAGAAACAGGGCTTGGGATGTTCCTTGTGCTGCTAGACCTTTCTGGCCAGATCTGCCTCTTGTTTAAATCAGCCAACCTAAGCCTGCAAAGAGAGTGCTGAAAGGGCAATTATCTGGTCAAATTACCTTAAACTTTTGTAGCCAATGACTAAGTGCACTTAGGAAAGAATTGAGTTCAGAAGCTGGAGCAGACACAGATCTCGAATACTAGTCTGGAGAACCTGCCTTTTCCCATTATCCTATATTAGATTGTAGAAGATATTCTCTTAAGATACATTTAAAGACTATCAGAGAGAACAGCTTTCAAGGGAACATTATCCACTTGCAGGAAATTAAGGGCATTATCTGAGTAATTTTCTGCCTACTTCTTGCAGTAAAACTAGAAAAGCACCCAACAATCTGAAACTGAACTCCAAGCTCATCAACATTCTTAAAATATTACAACCTGTCAGAATAATGTCTTCCTTGTTCCCGGCTATGTGGCACAGATTGGACAATGCACTCTGGAGGCAGAGAGTCCAAACAGACCGAGAGAATTGTACAGGCTTTGAAGGCAGTTGTAAAATAATTTCCTATTTTTCGTTGTGCTAAAATGTGCTGCGTCTAAGCTGAAGATACAGTGAATAGTGATGGAATCTATTTAATCGACAGCTCTGAGCGCTAGCCCGTGATAGAGACCAAAATAAGACTTTGTTCCTGTCAGCCTTGCAGAACCAACACAGCTACGGGAGAGGGAGCTGGCTTGTGTACCAGCAGAATTTCTAGCTAACTTCCAAACTGTTGGGTTATCTCTGCCCCGCATTGACACCTGTGCAACTTCATTGCCTGAGAAGCCTCTAGTTCTGGCGTGAGACATGAGAAAAATACCCAGCTTGACTCTCAGATCCCTGGGGGAGCTTGCAGGGCTGGCAGGTAGGAGAAAAATAATTGGTTTACTTTTACATTGAGCAGATTTGTTCTGAACATGGAGGTCCACTAACTCTAGACTCCCACAGTGTCACTTTGGTAGAATCACTCTTCGGAGTACAACTGCACGTGAGGGGCCTGGTTTTCAGAGCCCTTGAGCATGTTATGAGAGTGCTCCACATCTGAATATAGGTAAATAGCTAATGGATGAGGTACTGTTATGAGCCAAGCTTGTTATGGGTTGAGTTAAAGCCCCAGCTGAGATTGATAGGTGTGAACTCCCCCTTCAATTAACATGACTGTAAGCATAAACCCCCACCAAAAAGACAAAAGGTGTGTGTGAACCCATCCAGGGGCTTTTAGATGAGTCATGTTTTGGGTAGGGGTTTGGTTGGGAAGAGAGATCATACGAGACAAGAACAGGGAGGGAGGAGCAAAAAAGCCAAGCCGGAGCAGAGTGGGATCCTGGATAAAAGATGGTAGGGCAGCAGGCAGCTGTAGTTAGTAATATTGACACTATACGCCCAGAATTTAGGATTTTGTAGAAACCCAACACCAAGAGAAATGTTGCCATGGAAACTAAAGAAAGAAAGAACATTCCCCTGCTGGGTTTGCCACCCAACCACGGCAGCATCCTGGCAACTCCTGTGTGATCAGAAAAAGAAGCTGGTGAGAGGCCGCAGACAAGATGTGATCGGACGAGGCGATTCCCATTGCCCAGCCTGACAGGCAGAGAGTAAACACGGAGTGGGAAGGGTAAAAAGGAAAGGCGAGGTTTGAGGCAGCCAATCAGGTTTAATATTCAGTTATTAGCAACACAGGCAAGGAAACCTGTTTTTAACAGAGATCAGTTTTCATTGGCCAGTGACCCTGGAAGACCCCACACCATTAAGGAAATACACGTAGATTCGGACAGGTTTGTTTGTTAAATAAGAATAATCCTGAGCTCTTACCTAGCGCTTGTCACCAGCAGACCTCACAGCGCTGTACACAAGAGGTCGTTATCAATACCCCATTTTACAGACGCGCTCAGTGCCCCTGCAACGGGGGCACTCAGCCTTTAAAGTGTCTCTCAGGAAGAGACCACACCAAAAACCTTCAGAGAGGAGAGGGCACCATTTACTGAGGGCCCAGCACTTCCCACCATTGCTGGCTGTGAACAAAATTCCTTTCCTTTTGCTGAGGACCATTGGCACGTGGTGCGACACAGCACATCAGTGACCGGGGGTGAGCAGCTCCGCTTCCCTCCCATCGCTGCTAAGGACCCCACCGCTTTGATCCTCCCTCTCACTTGGCTGCTGCCTGTGGAAAGCCAGGGATTCCTTCACATGGGCTCCCTTCTCCCCAGCCAAGAGAGAAAATCATGGCTTTTCAGTTATATTCATGCTCCTGCAGAGACGGTGCCAAAATCCCCATTTATGCCTGTCTGGCTCTTCTCAGTTTTCTTGCTGTTTCAGTCCAGCAGAGGTGGCTGTTTCCCCTCTAGTCACTGACCCCTGGCCAGCCCTTTTAGCTCCTACCCTGCCACATGGGCTCTTCATTCACCCTGCACACAGTTGCTAGATGGTAGGAAAAATAACGCTCAGGCTGGTCCTGCTGACTGGCTGGGAGGATGCTTGGCTGGAAGGTCTCATACCTTCCAGCTTGCGCAAGGATACTGCGGCTGATTCTTGCTTCCACATAACCTGCTCAGCCAGCCAAGAGTCAAAGTAGTGTTTCAATTTCTGGGAGGTCCCAGGGATGTGTATTGCAAGCCCTGACAGCTTAGCTGACAGGGTCGGCAAATACTGGATCATTAGCAAAGAAATCCTTTCTCCCAAGTGTTCATCGGGCATTGGAGTAAAACAGGAGTTAACAAAATAAAACAGAGTCTTAACCGGTGTAACTGTCTAGGGATTTATACATTTCCTGCCTGGAAATCCATCCCGTCATGATTGGACTCTTGTGATGTCATCATCTCACTAATTCTCTAGGCACCACAGACTTCTCCAGACTAGACACGACCTAACTTTCTAATGTAACAAAACATGCAGCCTTCCTCCTTCAGAGGGGCAAAGCCCTTTCTGGCTTTATTTACTTGTCACAAAGTAGAACACCAGCCTCTTTTTTCCCTTTTGCAGGGCATGGGGTAGCTGTGGGCCACCCCGGAACTAAGCCCTCAGAGGAGAGGAACTAGACTGAACAGCCAGGATGAGGTTAGGAATCTGAGGTGCAAGGTATTCAGGCATGTGTGTGATGTGACCATGAGGTTCAGTGCTGGGCCCAGAACCGCCTGGTTCTGCCAGTACCAGCTTCTCCCTCAGCTCATGCCCAAACTGAGTTTATGCAGCCTGATGGGATCCCGTCATTGGACAGACACAAGAAAAAAGAATGTCCGCATTTTGGGTACATGACCCACCGAGAGAGAGAAGGAAACTAACTAAATAGAGCCCCATAAATTATAAGATTTCGTTCTGCAGCAATGGCAAATTAAGCTGTTCAGAAAGCCAAGCCAGTGTGTGCTTTGGCTCCAACTTTTCCAGCCTGTGGACTCTGCTGCCAAACACCTTCTGGCCTGCTCTTGTTTTCAGAGATCCTGCTCCTTTCAGGGTTATCCTTCTCTAGGGGCATCCCTCATGTTATCAGTTCTCATTTGGTTCGTCTTTGCTTTTCAGTGCAGGGGAGGAAGGGGGAGAATAGGAACCAGAATTGGCAGCAAGCGGGGCCCTGCAAGTCTGTCCTGTGAATCCAAGCTGCAGGCAGGGAAGCCAGGCTGGCTTCTAAAGGAACTCAAAACAAATTTACTGACCTCTGCTTTGGAGGGCAGAGGTACCCGAAGGCTAAGCATGTATTTTGTCAGTCAAACTCTAAGCCACCCCTGCTATTTGCCTCTTTCTGTATGCTGCTGTTTCCCACAGTGAGCCATCAGTCCTGGAAGCTGGTTGCAGCAGGAGTGGTTGTCTGGTGATGATAGGCTTGTCTAGGCATGGGCTGTGACTTCAAGAAGCCTATTGTGGGTCTTGCATTTGGGGCCAGTCCCATCAGAGGCACAGTGATGCCCAGCACTCTGAGCCCTTCCCTTGGGAACGTGAGACTCCCCGTTTCTCTGACACACAAAGGCGCTGGGAAGCTGCTGAGACAGTGATTACCAGAGAATTTTTGCAGCAGCTGTATTAGCCTCCCCTCCGTCCCCCATCTCCTTCCCTCCCGGCTAGCTGGGTAGCAGTGTGGAGAAAGCGAAAGCTGTCCGGGAGAAGCTGGGATGGGCGGAGGCAGGAAGAATCTACTCGGGTTTGGTCTGTAAGGAAGGAGCTGGTTTGAGCGGGGAGGCGGATGGGTGCGGGGGAATGGCAATGACTGACACGCCAGTCCCGGGAGGAGAGGGGTCTCAGACAAGTGGCTGGTCCAGGGAGTTGATAATGGCTCTCTCCTTCTTGGCCACGGGTTACAATGCAGCCAGGTTCACTGACCAGAGGTAGTTACCATTGCTGCCTGTTCAGCCCCCTTGGCTGAAATGAGCCGGGTGGGTCTCAGTCCTGTTCCTTGACATCCCCCTTCACACTTCGCAGTAGGCTCTTCCAAGGACACAGCTCGGGCCGAGCCATGGAGTCTGAACTCCCCTCTCGCCCCTCGCAGTGGACACAGCGTTCACCGGGGAAGCTGCCACTCGTACCTGTCCCATATCTGTTCTGTCCTCCAGCCAGGCAGCCAGTCGGGCCCTTCAGCGTTCCTGAATTCAAACAGCAACGCACGGAGGTGGGTGGCTCTGTATGTCCGTGAGCCTTTTGGGGTTAGTTTGCTTGTGTCACTAGCTAGAGACACATGCAATTGCCTACCATGCATGTGGGAGCCTCATCTTTCAGGTGAGATGACTCTCCCTCCCTCCACATACAACTCCACTACGGCAGCCCTTCTGCTGCTCAGCTGCATCCCCAGCAACAGGGCTCCTCCAATGGCCATTATTTGCAATGATTCGCTGCGCATTTGTTAGCCAGTGAAGTTTGCTCTAAATCAGCCCCATTGGTTTGCCTCAAGCCTCCATCCCCTCCTGGATGGGCAGTGGGGATAGTTATGGCTAGCTACTCCTTGGCACTGCGAGCCCTGCTTCGGCAGCTCTGTATAAAGCCGTGACTTGCCTGTCCGCGCGTTCTGGCTGCTGGGCGGGATGGGGAGGGGATTGATTTTATTGATGTTCTTGCTACAAGGTTGCACATGATTAACTCAGTCTCTTAGCGACTTCATCATCATTCCCAGTGTGTTCATTAGTTATTAGTATGTAGATGGCCGTGTCAGAGCAGCTTCCAGCTGGGATCAGCTCATGCAGACTCCTTGGCACTCACCTGAGAGATACTGCATATGGCCCATGAGGGCCTCAGCTCACATCTGCACCAGGGGAGCATGCAGGGGACGTGCACCGTGCATCCGCTTGTATGGTACCAGGCTGCGAGTGCTGCTTCAACTCGCCCGCGCCCATGAGTGCACTGCATCTATCCAGAGAGAACTGGGTTCGTGACACTGTGCTGGCCCTGCCTGCTCACAGCCATGGAAGCAGCAGGCAGAGCAGAGGGAGGGAACAATGGGCTGGTGTCGCCAACGTAAATATCACCATCTTGACTAATAGTCATTGATGGACCTATCCTACAGGAACTTATCTAATTCTCTTTTGATCCCACTTATATGTTTGGCCTTCCCAACATCCCCTGGCAACAGGTTCCACAGGTTGACTGTGTTGTGTGAAAAAATATTTCCTTTCATTTGTTTTAAGCCTGCTGCCTGTTAATTTCATTGGGTGTCCCCTGGTTCTTGTGTTATGTGAAGAGGTTAATAACACTTCCCTATTCACTTTCTCCACACCAGTCATGATTTTATAGACCGCTATCATATCCCCCCTTAGTCGTCTCTTTTCCAAGCTGAACAGTCCAAGTCTTTTTACTCTCTCACATATGGAAGCGGTTCCATACCCCGAATCATGTTTGTCATCCTTCTCTGTACCTTTTCCAATTCTAATACATCTTTGTTGAGATGGGGTGACGGGACCTGCATGCAGTATTCAAGGGGTGGGTGTACCATATCTTTATATAGTGGCATTGTGATATTTACTGTCTTATTATCCATCCCTTTCCTAATACTTCCCCACATTCCGATACCACATTCTGGCACCCTCCCTCTGACTGAGTAGTACCTTACTCCACAACAGTCCCAGTTGGGCCACTGGGAATAAGGTGCCGCCCCGTCTGAGTAATGGTAGGGACCAGACTCGGGCCCTTTGCCTGCAGTGCCAGTGCTGGGGGGATCTAGCATGTTTTAAAGGTGGGGGATGTTTTACATGGGTCACTAGAAGCCCCAGGCGGATGGATAAACACCCTGGCAGATAGGGGCAGTTGCACAGATATCAACTTACCAAGCAGCCCTGCCCATGCTGTCCCTCGAGCTGTCCCTTTCTAGCCCTTCACATTTTATATCCCTAGTGCCTTGGCACTCGAGCGCCACCCCACGCAACAGAGATGTCGGTCTCTTCCTAGCCACCTTTCCTTGGCACTCTCCATCCTTCCCTCGTGTAGTGCAAGGGTGTGTTACAAGGGAGTGATCGCCTAGACTATTATAGCTGTGAGTATCCACCCCAGAGTTTCTGCAGGTTTTTCTAGAGCTTTGGTAATGTAGGAAAATGTCTTTCATCCATCACCCATCCTTGTTCCTTGCTGGATCAGCATTTTTATAATTGATTAGCATTCTGACAGAAAGGAATTGATTTAGCGAGGCCCACACAAGGTTGGGATTTATAGCTCTTTGTATTAATAAAGCATCACGTTCCTAGCAGGCTTTTGTTTCTGTTACGAATTCATAATGACATGATGAAAGAGGGACTGGGGTTTACAGCAGCTTAAAATAAACTCCGAATGAGGGCTCTGTAGCCAAGAAGTTCTGAGAAAAAGAACTGGGAAAGACATACAGAATGAGGAACAGGGGAAAATACAAGAGAATTTGCTTAGCATTCTACAGCAAACCTATGGAACATTCAGTGAAATAGTCTCTTCCCAGCCAAGGAAAGGAGCAGACGTCACCGAGCCAAATGTAGCCCATGCACCAGCCACAAGCCATGTCTACCTTCTCGTTAGTCACTATTCATTGCTCCTCTCTGGGGCCCCGACCCAGCAGAGCACTTCGGCATGTGCAGTGGCAGACCCAGTGATTTCAATGGGATTGCACATGTGCTTGAAGTTAAGCACTTGATTCTGTACCTTGCTGGATGGGAGCCTGAGGGATTGTCATAGGGTGAGGCTCAGCCCTGCAGACTGGGTGATCTGTGCCAAACAAGTCTTGGTCCTCACGAGCCTGCCATCTACGGGCAGGAGTGAGAACAACACATTCCTCAGCCAGCAGCTGCAACACCACAAACAGGACCCTGCCCTCAGAGGTGGGTGGGGTGGAGAGAGGAGTGGAACTCAACCAATCTTATTTCCAGGCAAATATCCCTAGGAGAGATGGGCCTGACCTGTAACCGCCTCTCAAACGCGGGGGAACTCCCCGTTGGGATCCCAAAGGCCACCCAATGGGTGGGAGGCTGAATAGCAACAGAAGGGCTTGGAACTAAAACGGAAACGTTCCCCAGAGTCTCTCAGGTGCGGTGGGTGGCTCTTCACTCGCCAAGGTTCTGCGCTGTTCGGCCACCATGTCCCAGGCAGCGAGAGGGCTGGTTCTCATCCCTTAGCATTCAATGAGCTGGGCAAAGACCAGGGAAGGAGCGTTCCGGGCCCTCGGCTCCCCTCGGAGGAGGATGAGCCGCAAGCATCATGGGCAGGCGGGCGTTTGGCTGCCCCCTTTGGCTCAGACAGGCTGGACCGTCTTTCAAAATGCCAGAGATGTACATTCCAAACTGTTCCCCCCCTGCTTGTCACGGTGTCACGTTCCCTGCTCTGCAGGGTCCATGAATTCCTGACTAACAGGCTCCTCGGCCATGCTCCAGGGCAGCTCCCTGTCACCACCTGGCATCCAAACCTCCTTGGATTGACAGCAGTGGTCTCTGTCCTCATGCTGAGATGAGCTGTGCCAGACGAGCAGACCCCATCAGCTGGCAGCACAGCCAAAGGGCATGATCCTGCTGAAATCCCGAGTTCTGGGGAAACTTCCTCTGCATAACAATTGGTTTCTTGAAGTGCTGCTGGCCCCTCTGGGGAGAGTTCTCTCTGCCAGATAGTCCTCCGAAATCTTCGTCCTGCTCTGGCTGTGTTCCCCCCTCAACACTGTCCTGGGGGCCTTTGTTACTTATTTCCCCACCTGACTTCATTACCTTCCTCAGAATGACATAGCGGGTAGCCCTGGATACAAATGAAGTCACAGTCTGGCTCTGGGTTTAAGCCCATCCCATAGAAAGACTGGGAGCTAGTCTGTGCCATTTGGACTAGACTGAAGATTTTGGGGCTTGGGTTAGAGACAGAAGAAGCTGTTCCGAGTCAGCATAGGCCATTTGTCATCACCGAGTGCCCTGGGAATCTCAGATATCACTGCTGGCAAACACTGGACTGTGATTAGTGGTCACTGTACCTGTGTATGGAGAGCAAGGGGTTAATTATTTTAGCTCATGGGATAATTTTGCTGTTGCAGTCAGTGAAATTGATTTTAATAGGCAGGTAGCTCGCTGGACCCTATAGGATGTAGCAGGACATGTTAATACAGCCCGTCACTGGTACCTAAGGGGTTGATTCCTAGCTTTTGGTTGAGCCACTTGATACAGGGTCCTAGAGATGCAATAGAAATTATAGGTACTTGGCACATGGCCATTCTGACACTTACCACTGCACTGATCTGTTCTGGTTATTGGGTATGACTTAGATATGCCCCTCCCGCTCCCACTGCTGACTCCAAAAACACTTACAAAGAAAGGAGACCAAAAAACCCAAACGAATCTAAACTAAGGCAGGAATGACACTTGGATGAGAAGTCTCTGCACAATGGATTTTGAGTTCTCCCACAACTCATCGGTGGCTCTTTGTGCTTCCGAATGGAAGAGAATGCACCAAGATGATGATGCTTATTGCTCCTTCTATCATCTCACTCCCTCCTCGTCTCTTTCATCTAATGCTGCATCTCCTCAGAATCCCAGAGTCCGAGCTCTTCATTGCTTGTTTGTACAGCGCCCTGCACAATGGGGCACTGACCCTGACTGGGGTCCCTAGGTGCTACCATCACACAGATACTAGATGATTATAATCAGCTCACTTCCCTGCAGACCAGAGTTAATAGCCCACCCTTAGTCAGACTGGGGATCATTATTATGACAGCACATAACGGGCCTCCACTGAGATCGGGTCCCCATTGTGCTGGGTGCTGCTCAGCGAGAGAAGCTCCGTGCCCAGAAGAGGGGAAATGACACCTAGGTCACTCAGCAGCATCGCTGGGAATAGGATCTACGTCTCTGGAGTGCCAGTCTTGTGTCCTAGCCACTGGGCCACGCTGCCTCTCTCTCCATCAGCCTATCATGCCTTGAATTTGCCAGTTTGCCCTAAGTTTGGTGATCATGTCTCAGCCTGTGAATGGTGCATGTTTGGTCAGCTGTTCGCTCGCCCTGGCTCCGAGTCACAGGCAAGTTACATGCACCGCGTTCCGGTTATTTCAGCCGAACAGAAATCCTTCAAACAACTGCAAGCGCCATATGGGTTAGAAAGACAGGAAGTTTGTATTGTCTTAGCTAAGCTATTTCTGTTACAAAGTCATAAGGACTGGAGCCGGTCAAGACTAGATTTATCCGTAGTAGAGAAAGCAAAGTCCCACTGTAAGGACATTGCAAGATAACTAGTTCTTGGATATTCTATCTCACTAAGTCCTGCTTGGAGAGGAGCCAGGGAAATAGTGCCCAATGAGTCCAAAGATCGCCTTAAGGGCTGAGCAACCAAAGCTCTCCGTGACTTCGCTTGGATTCATAAGAGCTCAGCCCCTAAAAAGAGCTTAGCCCCTAATCAGGGCCAGATTCACAGGACAGCTCAGCTCATCGGACGCTGAAAATGTCGCTATCAGTGTCACAATGGGAGCTACCAGGTGCTGACACACACTTGTGAAGACCTGGTGGCCCCAATTCCGAGTGCTGAATTCTGCAGAGACTGGCCCCGAGCTCTTTTGGAAACATGGCTGTAAATGTTTGCTCCTGAGCTGTAGGTCCAGGAGCCCCATCTGCCCCACCACGAAGGATTCAGACACCGGGCTGGCTTCTAACAGCAGCCTGGCCCTTCCCAAGAGCTCTGACAGACAGACATTTCTAGCTACAGGCCGGCATAAAGACTAGCCTTGGTTAACCCCTTTTCACTCTTTTCCCAAGCAGTTTTGATGGCTGCTGCTCGGTGTTTGTAACTGGGGCTTACCCCATCACAGGCTGGTCCATACCAGCAGCAATCACCTTTATTACCGCACCAGAAAAGGCAACAGAAGCCAAAGGGAAAGGCCTCTGTCTCCTGATCGCCCCATAAGGCACCATGCATGTGTGTTGGCAGTGATAAGGAAGCACGCTATTTTCTCCAAAGCTGATCTGCGCCTGTCATAGGGACATCGGGAAAGCACTTTGTTATCTACCCTAGTCCCCCAGCCCTTAGTAACTGAGGCCTACTTTACGCTGTGTTCCTGCACAAAGGACAAGGGAGAAAATAAGCTGTAAAACTCACTAAAGTGTAGCAGGAGTAACAATAAAAGCTGTGGTGAAAGACAACAAGCAGAGAGGGAAGAAATTAACAAACTCTGTTGTACACAAGCAGCATGTGAACAAAGTACGATACGTAGAGAGACCGGTTCTGAAAAGAACCGTACCAATCACAGAGCGTGTGACATGACATAGAATGGAAGATGCAGGCATCAGTATACAGTTAATTATGAATATTAAGTAACCAACATTCATATTCTTTGGATTTGTGGTATAACCCTCTATCCACCCCCTACCTTTGAGCCCGATCAACTCACGAGTAGTGTGATTGTTTGCCAATAAAATAGAACCTGAGTCCTTGGGATCCCTGACACACAGCGATTTGTTATCTCCAGCCTGTCTGAGCCTGAGGAAACTGCAATCAAGAAAAAAAAACACCTAAGTCCTTTTGTGCCACCAGCCCATGGTTTCACAGCGATACTCACCGCCCTGCCCAGGGAGTGGTAGCCTGGTGCTCTGCTGGGACAGACCCAGAGGGGACAGAAAAAGAACACAAATCATTGAAACCATTGTGTCCCTAGAGCACTGGCCAATGTATTCCCACGAAGGGTTTCGCCACCCCTATGGTAACTCACCTGCCTTACTATAGAGACCCCAGCCAAGACCAGGGGCCCAGTGCGCTAGGAGCTGTATTCATTCCTTATATCCATACTGAAAATCAAGATCAAGCCAGCTTTTGCCCTTCTGCTCCACGGGAGGTTTCTGTCCTCCCTGAGCTCGCCTCAGGACACCTGCGTTACGGTTTGACAGGTGTCCCACCCTACTACCCCCCTGACACTGTCCCTGGAGCAGGTCACGCCCAGCACATGCCGGACTTGGAGCCAGAAGCGAGCGCCCCTTGGGGCTCGCCTCACTGTCTCACCGGGTAAGTGAAAACACACATGAATAGAACAGCCCTAAGCCGCAGAGCTGAGTCTAAGGAGACCAGGGTGGGAGGGGACCAGGCACAGAGAGGGGAAGTGACTTGCCCTAGGTCAGACAGCAGATGAATGGCAAACTGGGAATCAAATCTGTCCCCCAGTTCCCAGGCCAGTGCCCTATGCTCTAGACCATCCTGGGCTCCCCGCCAGTCTGCATTAGCACCTGACTAATGGGGGCTCCCCATAGCCTGGTGCTCGTATGAACAGTCAGGAGTTACCTCCTGGCCTTCTTCCTGCTGCTCCATTCACCGGCCCTGGTGCACGAGTTTCCTTGCCACACAGCAGACAGAAAAGCCAGAGGCAGCGTTAACGCTGTGAGGCCAGGAGGACTGGCAAGCCCAAGTCATCCCCCCCGCAAAGCTGCCGGGCTGGGGGAGAGGCAGCTCGGCCTCTCGCTGTAGGGGAGCGCAGCCCCAGATGATGCCGTCTGCTAGGGACTCCTACTTCAGTGCAAGCTAGGAGCACATGGCCCACGGTGACCCTGTCCCCTCCTTGGGTCTTGTCCAGCTCACTCCTCTTTGCACCTGGCCCTTGGACACAGCTGCCATCACAGCCTGAGCCTGCTCCAGCCTCTGCCAACAAACTCCAGGGTCCATTGCAGCGCAGTGTTAAGCCACAGGGCAACCTCCAGAAGCACGGCCAGAGGCCCGAGGATGGGCCCTGCTGAAGGGTCTAGGAGCCCCGGTGCTCCCTGTGGCCAGCTGGGGAAATCCTGAGGATCCCAGGGAGTGGGCGTGAGTTCCTGCAGCACGACCCTCCCTTCCTGTCATAGAGGGAGAGTTGTGAGGCTCTGTGAGTGTGTCTAGGCCCCACTTGGCAGCAGAGACCCACAGCCGGCAGTCGAACAGAGCACTCCCTCCCCCCCCCGCCCCCCTCCCCCCGCCTCACACGGGCTCCGGCACCTTGCTGCTCAAGGGAGCTGGGGAGCAGCTAAAGCAGGGGCAAAATGGGAGGGGGCACCCCTATGGCTTTGCAAAAGATAACGGCGGGGGGGAACCTGAGAAGAGAGGCAGCGGTAGGTGTGGGAGACAGCCTCACCTAATGGCCAGAGCACAGGCCTGTGAGTCAGGGGCTCAGTCAGCCCCGGATGTTCTGTATAACCTCGGTGGAGTGATGCCTTAGCCTCCGTCTGCCCACGTTCCCCACCTGCGACGTGGGGAAATGACACTGCCGCACGTCTGGAAAGTGCCCCGAGATCCTCTGGTGACAAGGGGCTGTGAAATGTCAGGAGTGCTGCAATTCTCTCCCCAGCTGGTGTAAACCGGCATCTCTCAATTGACTTAGCTGGCACAGCTCCACTGTTCGAAGGTCAGTGGCACCTCCCTACTCTCCGTGCCAGGGCACATGGCATCCACAATCACCTTCCTTTATCACGTGACCGGCTAATGATTGGCTAATTAAAATGCTTGAAGAGCACAGCTTTGGGGGAGCAGAGCACCCAGTGGGCATTAGAAATACCAACACTAACTGGATTAGTACCTTTAAGACATTGTTAGCAGAGCTCCCGGGGCAGCGTTGGTATGAACGAGGGCATTGCTGGAGAACCTGGCATTCCCGGGCGTGGAGCAGCAATTGCACATGGTATGCAGCGTGTCTGCCACTGGGTAGAACCCTGGCCAGAGCTCAAATGCACCCTGGGGCTCCTAAGCGCACCCTGCCAACCACCTGCTCCTCCACGCTCTTGGCTTCTGCTGAGGTGGTGCGAAGCATTTCCGAAAGCTTTCAGTCCTTGGCATCCTCTATTGATTCTCTCCCACGTCGGCACCAGGAGCCTTGGGCTGTGATTGGTCCACAGCTGCAATTCAGACTGAGGTCCCAATGCGTGTGGCACAGGGGCACGTCCCCAAAGGGGCAGAGATGGTTTGTTAAAATAGCATTGCTGAGGACTGGCTAGCGCCAGAGTTTGGGGTCCTGGGCAACATCACGCAGGGGCCCCTGCCTGGGACAATCAATTCCACCCATTGCAGCTCTGCATCCATTGCAAAGCCTCTGATAATCTGGGGGCCTGCAGACCAGGCCAGTACCATCCGACCCCTGCTTGCTGGCCTGTGCGACATGCACTGGGTGTCTCATGCCAGTTCCTAATGGACGGTCACTTCTGGGACGTGGACTCCCATTGCTATATGGTTGGTAGCCTGAGCACAGAGGCTAAAGACTGCATGGACCATGGAGACTGAAGTTCCCTCTCCCATCCCAGAGAGCAAAGTCAGCACTTGGACTCAGACCCCGTGTGAGCAGTAGCGGCGCCAGCTTTGCTGGCGCCCTAGGCGGCGGAAGGTCCCGCCCCCGCAATCCCGCCCCCAACAGCGGCGGCGGAAGGTCCCGCCCCCAAATTTTTACGGGCGGTGGGGGCGCAGGCGCCCCCAAAATAGCAGCACCCTAGGCGACCGCCTAGGTCGCCTAATGGAAGCGCCGGCCCTGCGTGTGAGCAGCATGGGCCTGCTTGACATCATTTAGTTTTCCAGGGCTCGATTAGCTTTTGTGTGATATGTTCTCACCTGTGCAAGCTTCATGCCAGCGTGTGTGATGGGGCAGCCCAACTGCGGAGTACCCAGGGGAGGGTCAGGCTCCGTTCTGATCTGCCTGGGAAGCAGCTGGGCTTTGGCAGGAGCTGGAATTACCTGCAGCTGTCATGTTTCATAGCTGATGTTTTGTCTGGATGAAATTGAGCTGATAGTTTGCATCTGATGGAGTCCGGCGCTTGAGCTGTCAATCTGAGTGATGTACAGTGGGAGAGCCTCCTGAATAACACTCGCAGCCCCTGCACTGCCAAGCTCCTGCTTCGAAAGGGCTTGATTGTTCTTTGCATGTGGTGGAGAATCAGGGAGTCCCACAGCCTGGTCACCCAGGCCAGGGTTCTTGCAGCAGCTGGGCTGGATCCATCGGCACTGCTGTCACATACACGGCGGCACGGCTCCAAAAAGTCACGTTGCCCTTCACTGTGCATGTGCTGAGACAAAGACCTGCACGCACAGGCACCCGTACATCCAGGGGCACACGTGCATTGCCCATATGTGCATTGCACACACACACACACTGACATGCTAACGTGCATTGTACAGACACACTGACACGCTAACATGCATTATACACAGACATACTGGCACAGTAACATGCATTGTACAGACACATTGACACGGTAATGTGCATTGTACACAGACACACTGGCACACTGACACGGTAACGTGCATTATACGCACACACACTGACACGCTAACGTGCATTGTACACAGGCACTTTTTGCCCATGTTATAATCTGTAGCACAGCCAGTTGCAGAAGGTGAAGTGCACGATGAAGGGGCTTTCACCTCTAAGCAGGAATCTAAGCTCTCCTCTTTCATTATGCGCTAGCCTGGGGTCAGTTTCACCTTGGAGGCGTGTCGGCAAAGCCTCCCCCGTCCAGGGCAGGCAGCTCTGCGCTCCTGTGGGCTGACTGCCATCCATTAGCCGCAGCCTCACTCCAGCCCAGCTTCCTGCATTATCTGTATCAGCAGCCCTCTGGCTCTCCGGGCCGAATGATTTCCTCTGAGGAAGTAATTTATGGCTGGAACGCTGCCCTGGCTCAGCCTCTGTGATCTCGCTCCGGCCCCAAGTGCAGGGGCCCTGGAGCGTTTTCCACGGCGTCACCAGGGCTGCTGCGAGGCAGAGGTGACGACCCAAGGCTGGGGGTTGTCATGGGGGCTCTGCAGGCGGAGGCGAGAGCCTGCAGAGTCACACACACGTTTCACTGACTTAGAAAAACACACACACGAGTTGTGGTCACAACTCCCCTGCTGGCCACGCGGCAGCTCGGCCCTTAGAACCCCCAGAGAATTCTTAGGCCCTTCAGTGTGGTGCAGATGTTTATCTGCACACACGTGGCATTTACTGTCCATTAACACTTAGCATGCAGCAGTGCCCGACGGGAGAGCTGTCCTGGCCCAAGCTGCGTCTGAGGTGTCCCCTCTGACATGGGATGCAGCTTCCCATCCCACACTTACTGCAATTCCTGGACACTGGAGGCCAAACAGCAGCTTTTATGAGAAGCACATACACAGACGCTGTTAAAGCCGGCTAAGTCACTTAAGCTTCCCATCCCAGCCATCTGAGCTACACATACACATACACAGACCGGGCCTAAATCGGGAGTGCCAGTCCAGGGCCTTTGGGAGGCAGGGCCGCCCAGAGGATTCAGGGGGCCTGGGGCAAAGCAATTTCGGGGGCCCCTTCCATAAAAAAAAGTTGCAATACTATCGAATACTATATTCTCGTGGGGGCCCCTGTGGGGCCTGGGGCAAATTGCCCCACTTGCCCCACCCCCGGGCGGCCCTGTTGGGAGGTCACAATTATCAAACAATTTCTGGTGAATTACACGCTCCCACATCAGCAGGTCATTCCCCCTACCTCCCTGCTCAGCCTCCAGAACAGCTGCTAGGAGCAAGCTCTATATTTGTTTGGGTTACTGCAAACCCTAGAGTTAACTAAGCAAACTGGAGTATGGGTGGCCGGGGCTGCAATGGAGATGGATTGCCTTCTGGGCCCACCTCCCTCGCTCTGATCTAGTTAGGCTGCCCTAGCTCAGATGGCTGGGATGGGAAGCTTAAGTGACTTAGCCGGCTTTAACAGCATCACACAAACGGCAGAGCGACAAGACTTCAGCTCTCTATTGGGCCAAGGGGGCGCACAGGGATGGAAAGGCCCAAGGGATGAATAGCTCGGGCTTTGCTCCTGTCTCGCCAGTTAAATTGTTCTCCTAGAATTAGATTCTGGATCCTGAGTGTCAAGGTAAAATTACAAGCAAGATTTCCTAACGTAATTGGCAGCGAGACAATGTGCAATTCAGAGCTGAGTAAACCAGCAAGACCCTGGGCCAGGGCCAAGAGATTGTCTGGGCCCAGTGCGGACAGAGGGCTTTAAAAGGAGAGAGAGAGAAAATCTGTGAGACTGAAAGAAAGAAACCAGAATGTACAGTCCTGGGCAGAGTAACCCCTCTCCCCCCAGTGAAAAGCATGTCCTGCCATCCGCTCGCATAATCCACCCAGACAGCGACTCCAATTCACTGTTGCAGTCATTTTTCAAGGCAATTATGTACGACTCCTAAACTCAATTGCAATGACGAAGGCAGGTCAGCCACACTGGCTTCCCGTTGGGGAGAGGGATGGGCTGCAGCCACCTCACCTGAAACTCAGGGAGAGGCAGCGCTTAAATATCCCAGTACCAAAGTGAGGGCACTGCCAGCCACCAGCCCGTCCTTGGGCATCCACTGTAAGTTCTCGCCCTGCGAAGAGCTGCAGGAGCATGCACCCCGGGCAGCTGGCTCACTGGGGTTCTGCACCCCCGTGCCAAAGACATTTAAAACTAGGCAGGACAAAGCCCTGGGGAACAAACTGTAGGGTCAGTCCTGGCCTGGGGCCATGGCTTAGCTGGGGCACAATCGGATCCTTCCAGCTGAGTCCCGGTTCCTGCTGACTCCATCCTCTGTCCCAGCACCCAGCATTTCAGCAGGGAGAGCCCATTGCTCAGGACGGAGGCTGCCATTGAGCGGAAGGGGGTGCTGAGGCCTGCCGGGAGGTTTCGGAAGGGCTGTCTGCAGCCATTAAGTGGTGCGTTCCTGACCTGCACCGTCTGCGTCTCTGAGCACAGTCTGCGTAGCCAAGCCCGCTGTGCCAGGAAGATGACTCACTGATCATGGCAGGGCTCTGAGCTCTGACTAACGGTCACCTCCAAAGGGCCCCAGGAGGTAAGTCCTGCTGGCAAGAAAGTGTAACACACAACAGGTTAATTCCACACCTCCCTCCGTGCCCATCGCCTGGCACTGGGAAGGGGATGGGCCAGGGGTCCTGGGCCTCTCCTAATTCTCTGCTCTTCCATGCCCAATCCAGAGCTAAGTGACCCAGCCAGAGACTGCCTGGGTCCTGTGTGACTGCAGTGTTTGCCACACACCATCGCAGTGCAGGGCCACTGTGGGCCCAAAGGCAGAGTTGTCATGGAGGGGCTCAGAGGGGCAAGGTGAAGGCCAAGAGAAGCCATCCTGGGAAAGGTACAGTGTGTGCTCTGAGGATGGTGTCCCGGGTGCCGAGCGCTCCCAGGCCCCTGGTTTGGAGAAATACAGAGGCCGTGGAGGTAAGGTTGCTGCATACAGAAGCAGGCTACATTACGCGCAGCCTGGGGCTACACTGACACGCGTTTAAAGTCTGTGTAAACACAAGTGGTGCTGAGACACTGGCTCCCTGAGAAGACTCTGGTCCCACGTTCACCTGCAGGAGGCTGAGTGTTTCCCCTCCACTCTCTGGAGCAGGGAGCTGCACTCCTGAGGGGCCTCATCCCATCACTCCAACGGGGGCCCCGTGGTGCCGCCGGAGCTGCTGGGGTCTAGAACAGGGACCCTTTGCCCTGGAGGATAAGGCTGAGCTGCCCGAGATCTGGGTTCAGCTCCCTGGGTGACCTCTGCCTCAGGTCCCAGGCCCCACCCGCCAGGGGAGTGGGCAGGTAGGAGGGCTCAGCTAGGATAAAAGCTTGTCACTAAATAAACCCACCAGCCCAAATGTGGGGCGCAGGGAGGGCTCCCGCTGCTCCTGTCCCCTGGCTCAGGTCGCTGCGGCTCGCTCGGGCCTCGTCCCTTCCCCTGCACCACGGCATGAACACCGAGTGCTGCGGCTGCTCTGTCGGTGGAGGGTTAGGGGGGGAGCACAAGGAAAATCGCACGCAGCTCCCCTGCCCGGGTCCGGCCCCGCTGAGCCCAGGGAACCGGCTGTTTGCCTGTGGGCATGTGGAAAGCAGGCGGGACAGAGGCTGGGCCCAGCTTCCCGCTCATGAAGCGTCTTACCAGTGGCACCCGGAGGTCAGAGAGGAGCAGGGTCAGGGATGGGGCGACGGGATGTGGAAGAGCTGCCCATTGATCTTCAGTGACAGGCCGACCAGCTGGGGGCAGGGCTGCCTCCTCCTCCACTTTGGAAGGGAAAATGCAACTGAAGCAGGCCAGCTGCTGTGCTAGACGAGCCGGGGCAGGCAGGCAGCAGCAGAACCCCTGCAGCCGGGGCCCGGATGGCAGGGAACTGTTCTGCAAGCTGGGAGGGGACTGCAGCCCTCCCAAGGATGTTGGGCTGGGGAGGTAGAGCAGAGAACTGGGACTCAGGGGGGCTCATGTTCCATTTCCAGCTCTGGCCCCGATTCCACACAGGCTCTAGGGCCAGTCACTTGAACAGCCTGCGCTTCAGCTTTGCCCTCGCTGCAGTGGCTGGAAGAGTTCGTACGTGCCCCGTAGGGGTGTCGTGAGGCTTTATGGCCTTAAAGTGATTGGAGGTGAAGGGCCCTGCACAAGGGCAAAGCCTTTCTAATGGAAAAGCTCATCAGCCCCTCGGTGCTAACAGCAGGGCTGGTAAGAGTGAGCCACAGCCAGCTGGTTCATCCAGCTGAGGACTGCCAGCACAGGTGGGCTCCCCGAACAGGCTCTCCTGTCCCCTGGGGAATTATCTGCAGGGGAGACCCCATTTACACTGTTAGCCTCCAGAGTCCTGGGACTTCATGACAACAGGCACATGAGGCACCTGAGTTCTGTTTCCTCACGCCCCACTTGTGCCATGGCTTACAAGAAACGAGCCAGCGAGCAATGGGTTGGTCGAGGGGCAGCTAGGGAGAGCTGGTTTTGTAAAAGTAGAACGCATGTAAAAACTGCACTGAGTTGGTTGCATCTATCTCCCCCCACTCTTCACACATCTCTTCTTATTCACAACGCAGAGCGGACAAGGGATTTTTAACAGTGAGGGTAATTAGCCATTGCGACTATTTACCAACAGAGTGCAGTAGATTCTCCATCATTTGTAGTCTTTTAATCGAGATTGGATGTCTTTCAACAAATCCCTCTCTAGCTCAACCAACAGATATGGGCTAGATCAGGGGTAGCCAACCTATGGCACGCGTGCCAAAGGTGGCACGCAAGCTGATTTTCAGTGGCACTCACACTGCCCGGGTCCTGGCCACTGGTCCGGGGGGCTCTGCATTTTAATTTAATTTTAAATGAAGCTTCTTAAATATTTTAAAAACCTTATTTACTTTACATACAATAGTTTAGTTATATATTATAGACTTATAGAAAGAGACCTTCTAAAAACGTTAACATGTATGACTGGCACGCGAAACCTTAAATCAGAGTGAATAAATGAAGACTCGGCACAGCACTTCTGAAAGGTTGCCGACCCCTGGGCTAGATGCCGAAATCACGGGGTGAGGTTCTCTGGCCTGTGTGCTGCAGGAGGTCATACTAGACGGCTGCCATGTTCTCCCTCTGGCCTTAAAATCTCTATTCTCGGGGTACGTTTGCTTTTGGAGCTGGAGGCGTGAATTCCAGCTGGAGGAGACATACCTGCACTAGATCTGACCGAGCTAGTGCACTAACATAGAGTGTAGCCAGGGCAGTGTGAGTTGCGGGAGCAGCTAGTCACCCCCAGGATGTGCCTAGCATCTTGGACGGGATTGTGTCCAGGTGGCTAGCCCAGCTCACAGGGCTGCCGCTACACTCTGCTTTTAGCACGCTAGCTCCATCAAAGCTCGCATGGGTGTGTCTCCTGCAGCTCCAGCACAGGCTCCAGCTCCAAGCGTAGATGTGCCCTGAGAAGCCGCAGCCTTAAAGATCAAACCTCAGGTACCAAGGGCCTGCCAGACAAAAGGAGGGATCAGCACCGCTTCCCCTTTCGATGTGTTTGTTAAAGCTGAGTTAATAGTGAAAACACCATTTTTCAGCCTGGAGAAATAGCCAGCCCTCTCAGATTGATGGGGCAGGGATCAAAGAAGCTATTCAGTGCCTGCAAATCAGGTGGTTATTCCCCCTGCTGAGCTTTTAGTGCAAGCAAGTGGCACTGCTGAAGTCAGTCCTCTATTAACATATTTAATTGCCCTCTTGGTAACCTCTGGTGAATGATCTGGTGATGGTGACAGCAGCAGGTTCTGATGATGTAAACACGACTTACATCTCCAAATCGCCTGCCAAGCGGCTCTGATGGAGAACGATGATTTATGCACATCCCTGCCCGCTGTTCTCGTCCCCCTGCAGCTCTGAGAGCTGTACGGTGTAATCTAGCACTGAGCCAGACATAAATCACTTGATTAAAAGCTCTAACTAATTTAAAGGGGGATGGAGCTGATCAATTTAATTTACACAAGGAAATAGCAACAAACGGATGCTGTGAAAGGGGCTAGTGAATCACAAAGGAAACAGAATGGGTTTGAAAAGGGGGCGAGAGAGACAGCTTGGAGCCACCAGGCAGGCCAGGAAAAGTTCAGTGAGAGCTGCTCACATGCCCCTTGGGTCGGGCACCTGATAAAGGGGCTAACACACCTCCTGCATCAGAACTGAAGACTCAAGCTGACAAGCAGCATCCTTGGCCAGAAGGTGAAACCATCCGCATGGAGCAGAGTTCAGAGCACCAGCAGGATTCGTTTTCAACATACAGGTCCCTAGGTTTGCTGAGCTGGCAGCACAAACCTGTACTACAGCAAGCACTTCCCGTGGAATGCACCTCGCCCTGGCAGGAGTACACTGCACTTAGATTATGCACAGCCTACCGCTCGGGCAGGATTTCTTAGTCTAGAGCCAGGGCTGGACTCCACGGTTGACGGTTCTGCGTGAATGTTTGCTAGAGGCAGGCAGCCAACTCAGCCAGTCCAGCCAGTCTCTTCCAGGGGCCTGAGGACGTGACAGCGTGGCCAACACACCAGGGATTGAACCAGGCCCTCCAGCACTAAATGCATGAGGTGCTACCGCTGGAGCGAAAGAGCCAAGTCCCTACAACTGTGTCCTGTAACAAACACCTTCTATGGTCTGTGATCAGCTGGGCCGGAGGGACTGTAACGTGCTCACCAAAGGGGAAGGAATGCATCTTCCAAAACCTCCTTTTGCAGCCCCACGCTGGGCATGTGCTGCTGAAGGGACAGGATTAGCCATGAAGGTGAGGCCACATCTGGAGTACTGTGTCCAGTTTTGGTCCCCCCACTACAGAAAGGATGTGGACAAATTGGAGAGTCCAGCAGAGGGCAACGAAAATGATTAGGGGGCTGGGGCACATGACTTACGAGGAGAGGCTGAGGGAACTGGGGTTGTTTAGTCTGCAGAAGAGAAGACTGAGGGGGGATTTGATAGCAGCCTTCAACTACCTGAAGGTGGGTTCCAAAGAGGATGGATCTAAACTGTTCTCCGTGGTGGCAGAAGACAGAACAAGGAGTAATGGTCTCAAGTTGCAGTGGGGGAGGTCTAGGTTGGATATTAGGAAACACTATTTCACTCGGAGGGTGGTGAAGCACTGGAATGGGTTACCTAGGGAGGTGGTGGAATCTCCTTCCTTAGAGGTTTTTAAGGCCCGGTTTGGCAAAGCCCTGGCTGGGATGATTTAGTTGGGGATTGGTCCTGCTTTGAGCAGGGTGTTGGACTAGATACCTCCTGAGGTCCCTTCCAACCCTAATCTTCTATGATTCTATGAAACGGGCTCTTTTCTCCATCCTCAGCAGGGTGCGGTGGGTTTGGCTTTAGTGGGTCATTCATTTGACGGAAAGGATCTTGAAATCTCCTCCAAGGCAGCCAGTTGGGCTCAGGAATTGGAGCTGAATTCCACAGCCCCGGCCAGCCATTTTAAACATTAAACTGTGATTCATGTAACACTTTGAGACAAACGTTGCTAAATAAAGACGCTTTGCGCCCTCTCCTCCATCCCTGTATCCTGTTCAGCGAGATGGAGACACCTTGCTATCTGTACAGCACCAATGGTTTGCGAGGTGATTTATGGACAAGTATCTGAGAGATGGTCCCCTCCAAGGAGCTTATGGTGGAGACCAAGTGGGGAAGCGTAGGGGCCCAACCTCTGCTGAGCCCAGTTCTAACCACCCAGAATGCCAGGACTGCGGTCTCCGTCAGGCTGACACCTTTCACCAGCTCTCAGCCCACGCCCACCCTGGGGCAGCCCCTGCCCCAAAAAGCATCGCCCTTCTGAGCCCAGCTGTCTTATTCTTTCCACCCACCCCAGCAGCCCCTTGTCCTGGGCTCTGTGTGCAAGCGCCTTATCGCATTTCAGCCTTTCAGCTGGGGAGGGTGAGCTCAGCTTTTGAGCTGGAGAAAGCACTCTGAATTTTCCAGCTCTGCGCGATCACCCGCCTGGTCCCAGCTGATGCGGCGAGTGACTCATGACTCAGCAATGCTGCGCTGAACCTGATGACACCAGTTCCGCGGGCGGCCAGATGTGAATGGCAGGCGCTCTGGAAGCCCAGGCCCCATTTTAAGGCCGTTTTCTAGGTTTTATCACCTCAAGACTCTCAACAGCTGAAATGCATTTCTCAGGCGTTGAACAATTTCTCAAGGCAGTGGGGTCAACTTTAAATCCAAACAGGCTGTGGTAACGCTGCGCGAATCAGGGCTGGCACCATATTCATCCTCACGGGAGAAGGCAAAGCAAGAGGCAGGGAAATCTCAAGAATAGAATCAGCTTGATTATCGAAGCAGCTGGAATTTAAACGAGCGTCACAGGAGACGTTTGGGCCCCCTCGAGCTGGAATCTAGGCTGGATTTGGAGTGTCTGCCAGCAACTTTTCAGCCTGTGTACAAACACCAGCCCCAATTCTTCCCTCCAGTCCCAGTGGCTCCAGGAGAGCTGGTTATGGAGCAGGGCGGCAGGGAGCTCTGAACTCAATCCCCATTCAAATGACAGCGTCAGCATGGAGGAAGGCCATCGTGGATTTCCACAGCTCACCCATGTACCACCAAACTTGCAAACGTGTCCTCTGCTCCCGGAGAAGTCAGTAGAGTGACGGTGTCTTTCTATCCCCCAACCACGTTGGTTGTGTCACACTCACCACAATCTGCAACCCCAGCAGATGAGCCAGTGAATACACAGAGCAATGCGGTAGCCGTTTCCCAGTGCTGACCTAGCCAAAGGTTTTTCTGACTGGCTGGGGGAGGAAGAGCTTACCCCTGCCTGGGACAAAAAGGGCAGAGGGTGAGGACAACACCTTGGACAGAACGCCAGGACTATCAAGTGGAGCCAGGACTGCAGGATGCTCTGGAATAACTCCCGTCAGGTGTCACACATGCATACCCCCAAAGGGCAAGTTATTGGGTCCCTCGTTCATCACATGGCATGTAGTGCCAGCCTGGTGCTAGCCAGGCCTCCCTCGGAGACTCCATCCTTCCCAGTCTGCCTGGCAAAGCTAGAAAATGCTCCTCTGCTCCTGGCAGAAAACTTGTCTACAGAGGAATATTCAGGAAAAGTGAGGTTTGTCCCCAGCTGCCGGGACACAGCAGCCTCTCCGAGCAGGATGCCTGCCAGAGGAGAGCTCCCTTTGGGACATGCTATAGATTCATTCAATCAGTCCCTCTCTGCGCTACGCACAGATGACATGGGCACTGCCCAGGGAATTACCATGGGAACCCAAATATACTAACTGCATTGCCTAGGAGTTAACTCTTCTCTGCTGTCATCCCTTCACTCCAGAATCTCTTTCCCTACCACGCTGCCCTTTCCTTTTTGTCCTCTGGTGAACTTCTCCTGCCTTTGCCTCCACCGCTGACCTTCACTTGGCTTATTTGGCTTCTCTTCCAACTTGGCGTATCAGCTCGCTCACAGGGGCAATCCCACCAGGAGGGAGGTTTGGAGGTGGGAGAGAATGGGGTCATTGGGGCGGGAGTAGGGGGAAAGGGTTAGAGGTGGAGAGCAGGTGAGAGCCCTCAACCCAGTCAGGATTTACCCAGGACGATACGAAAGACTCATCCCTGCTGAATGTGACTGCCAAGTCGTGGTTTACCTTGTGGACCTGAGCACTCAGCACCATTAATGGAGTTTATCCTCCCAACACACCTGTCAGTTAACGTGACTCCTTATTCCTAGGGGAGGAAGAATGGTCCAGTGGCCAGGCCGATTTCCTGGTCTAGAGGACCCCAGAGCGGGAAGGTCACAGATCACCCATCTTCTCTGTGCAAAAGTCGGAAAGGCCTCGAAGAGGAGGGCAGAGGTTGGCAAATACATGCCGGCATTCATGCAGCTGTGCTTGGACAGGAACGTGACAGAGCAGAGATGGGGGGTGGGGTTTCGTCCAACATCAACGTGTGTTTATTTTCTGTTTCCAATGTCCACACAATACTAAAACCATGCAGGTAAAAGGGAACTGATTTGAGTGACCAGCTGAGGCTGCTTGGAGCCCAATCTGTGGCTCAGTCCGGGGAGGGGAGCACAGAGCTCAGTAAGTCAGAGGCTTGTGCCTGAGGTTCCAGCAGGGACGTAGTTAAAATTCCACGCTCAATTGGTCACATTTTAGTATTTAAACTCAAGCCCAGCTGTCCTGAGGATGAAGTTATTTCATAAGAGGAAGGCAGCACACATGGCTGTTGCCAAAACATCTGGTTACAGCCCATGGCTAATTCCTCCATTTGCTGCAGCAAGTCTAGCATCGAACTCTTTGCCGGAGGAAAAACAAAAGGAAATAAAATTAATCCTTTGTGAAGCGCTCGAAGGCCCTGGGATGAAAAGCCCCCGCGGGAGGAGTGCAAACATGGACAAAGCCTCCCACTGCTCCTGTAGAGAGACACTGTGTTAGCCCTGTTTTACAAAGGGTAAACTGAGGTAGGGAGACTAAAGGGTCCTGACAGACCCAGGAGTTCTGACCCGTGTTCTGTTTGGTGTAGGTTTGTCAATTGACAAAGATTTTGTTTTGGAATGGTGGAGTGCAAGAGGGGCTTTATAGCTAGAAAATGTGTGTGAATAACGCAGGTCCCCACCCTACCTGGTCAGATCTGGTGTCAATGGCAGGGGTGAGGCTCCCCACAACAGCAGAGGGACTCTGCCTCCTTTCTGGTGCACCAGAAGAGCACTGATTTAATCTCCTTGTAAAATGGGGCTATAACCATGTCTCACACTGTGTGAGAAGCCAGGGCAGATGACAGGAGAAGACAGAGCTTTTTTCTGCAGTACCATGGAACTCCGACCCAAGGGGAACTGTCTAGACACAGGTAGGCAATGTTTTCCATCAAAATATTTTTTGGATTAAATGTGTTTTTCTGACCAAGATGAACAATGGCTACCTTGTTATGGTTTTCCAATGAATGAAGCAGTGAAAAAAAATTCTGGGGAAATTTTGAAAAACCAATTTTTTAACAAAAAGCTTCCCCACAAAAAAAACTAGTAATTTTTGACCCCACACTAGAATTTTTTCTCCTAAAACTGGCACACAACATGTAAGCCAAAGTATAATATCATGAGACTGTTCCCAATGGCCTGGGGAACAATCAAGGGTGAAAACATCCTAAGCCAATGCCTACCAGGCACCCGCACACAGGCTGGGAGAACGAGGGTCACCTGTCTCTGCCCTGGATTTCTCCAGTTGGTTCAAAGTTAGGTTAACTTTCCACCCCCGCCCCAAGGGACAATTGCCTTCTGCAGAGTTGGGCAGTGATCCCACAGCATAGGCTCAGAAAAGAAACCATGCTGAAACTCAAAACACACCACAAAGAGCAAAGCTAGAGGATTCACAATGATCCAGCACGGGGAAAAGTTAGCAAGAAGATACTTGTTTGTGCAGATAGTCAACGAACACATCAAAACTGGGCAACGGGCTTTTGGCACGAGTTCCTAATGTGAACTCCGCCCCAGGCTGGGCTTGAGTATCTTTGTGGCTTACCTCGTAGCAGTTCGCACCGAGTCTCCTGCCGCCCAGGAGTAACCCCGCCATATCCTGACGAAGGTTTTAGGTGCAGTACTCAGAGTCACCAGGCAGATGTTGATAGTTCTCAAGCAGCCACCGTACAGTGTTTTTCAAACCCTCGTCGAGCTGCATTCCAATGGCAGAGCAAGGGGCCACTGCCAGGCCGGCTGCTGCTAGGCCGAGCGGAGCCCCAAGCCGAACAGAAGTGCCGTAGAAATCTGTTGGTATCTATTAGTTATGCTCCAGTAGTGCCCACGGGCCCAATCAGGCTCATGGCTCGGCCGGGTGCTGTACAGACAGACGAGGATACATTCCTTGCCCCAAAATACTAATTTTAACCCGCTTACCACTTCCCTTTAAGACTGAATGTTGTTTTCTGTTGGCTCAGGTCAGAGCTGCCTCTCTGCTGACTTCCAGCCAACACCAAAGCAGGAGGTGGCAGCTACCGAGTCCTTGGCTGAGCGATTATGTCTCCCAGCAGGCCAGCAGCAGAACCCAGGTGTCCTGTGGCCTAGCCACAAAGTCTTCCCCCAGAGGACCCGATGCAGCAGCCTCCATTAGGACCTTCTGGAACCCTAAAGCCTTTGCTCCATGCTCTCCTGGCTGTCTGAGAACCAGGGAATGCTGGGAAGGCCTCATATCAGGCTGAATTCCTCAGAGCAGCCATACAGATTCCCTCCCTCCCCCCCCTCCCAAAGCCAGGTAAAGGAGGTGGCCGTATATACTGAAGAGTACTTGAAATCCAGAGTAGCAGCCCTTTCTCCCGGTCGCAACTTGTGCAATGCCAATAGTAGCTGTGTCTGTACCCGTCCCCTCCCTCCTGCCCCACCTCCCTGCTCACAAGGAATTAGAGAGCGCACAAGCCGCCCAGAGAGACGCCTCCCACCAGAGCTGGTATAAACTGCAAGGCTGTATCAAAACCTCTTGGTTAAAGTCTTTAATAATTACAAGAATTCCAGATTCATTACAGAAGAGCTTAGAACAATAATATTTCTCCGTACAAAGGCAAAATAAACGTTTCAAGTAATAGCATCCTGGCTCTGGAGTTTGAAATGCCTGTGAGTGGGAGGGAAGGGCTCCTGCTCCTGGGTGTCTGCCACAGCACGAAGGCAGCCTTCCCCCGGAGGAACTGCTCCAGGCGGCGAGAGGGTGGGGAATCTGGACTCAGCCTTCAATGCCCGCAGCTAAGAGGGTGAGTTTGCTGAACGCAGGTAATGTGGAGTTCAATGAAGTGCAGGGTCTGGCCAATTAAGCCAATTGGCCAAGGAGAAGCCAATTAAGGATGTGGCCTCATGTAAAAAAAAACCCCAACAAAAATGCACGATTCCCTTCCGCAGCCCAGGTTTATCTCCATGCTAACCACAGCTGGAGTTTCCAATACAAGGCAGGGCTGGGGTTTCTAAGAACTGAAAGTGTCACTGGAAAAAGTGTGTTTAAAGACACACAAAACCACTGGCTGAACTGTCCTTGCTGAGCCTCTGCAAGGAACCTCCCCTGGAACAAGGACAAGGACACCTCTTATTCTGCTTTGGAAGGGAGCTTCCTTTGGCCTTCCACTGGAAAGAAAGAATTTACAGAGCTCCTCCCTGCAGATCTCCTCATCCGCACCATGCGGATGTACCAGGTGCGTTTAAGGCACTCAAGGAGTTCATTCGAGGAAGCAGAGCACCTCGCCAGGGTGGAGGAGAGACAGGGCTCACCAGCCCCTGCACTCCGCGCTCTAGACCAAGGGCTGCAATCAGAGTGCATGGCAGGAGCAATGAGGAGCGGATTCAGAGACAGGGATGGGAAGAGATTGAAGCAGGCTTGGAGTGCGGCTGGAATGTACGTTGCAAAGCAGGATCGGAGCTGGCTAAACACCATTGATGTTGGCTCAGTATTCCCTGCTCTCTCCACGCAAGGCACACAGCAGGGAACCAACTCAGCTATGACAAAGGCCTCCCCGACTCAGGGATGGGGTGTGGGTTATTCACGCTTCCGACAAACGCCTATGGCTATTGCTGGGAAAGGCACTTTGCCCCTCCCCACACGGGCAGAGTCCCAGCTCTGTCACTGGCAGTGTCCTAAGCCCTCTGTTTAAAATACAGATCACAGTGGCTCTCCAGCACGTCACTATGACACACTCACGCACCAATATGGTGATCCGAGTGCTTCGCAAGCTGTGCCCAAGTCCAGAAGGGCCCCTCAGATCCAGAACCCAGCACCAGACGCCAACAGAGGGATTTACATGGGGGTCGAAGAGTGAGAAGGCAGAAAAGGCCATTTATACAATGACAACATATTCCCGAAAGGCAGCAAACATTGTCATTAGTATTATTATTATTACTGTTTAATACAACCCCATATAAAACTGAAGCAGCAGCAATTTTTATTGAGGGACCTAAACTGAAATAGGTTTAGAACATAATTTAAAAAAATAAAAACAGCAAAAGTAGCAAAATATATGAACTTTTTTTTTTTATAGCAACTGATCTCTACCAGCCACTAGTAACTTACTACCAAACTGGTATATCTCTGGTAACAACCCTTTTAAAAAGACATGTAAATATATATTCATATTTATACATATTTGTAGCTATGTACACAAGATTTCTTTTTGTTTGTTTGTTTGTTTTTAGCACTGGTATATTTGGCTGCTTCCTCCACTATCAGTACTGAGCCGGGGTATATGCTGCATCTGGCCACTTCCAACGTACCATGTGTTTGGTCAGCAAAGCAAATTAGTATTGGAATTAATAAGCCATTGGCCAGTCTTCAAACCATCTCACATAGCAATAACCACCCAGCTAGGGTTCCCGCAGCATCCAAGACAGAGCTGCTTCCGACGCATTACGATTTCCCAGCCTGCACTTCTTCACTGCTGGTGGAGCTGCACTCAGTACTGGCATTAGCTTATTGAGCTGTCGAAGTTTGGATTGCGTGGGTTTGCAAGTATAAAAGAACACAAGGATAGCCCAGGTTTCCATATCCTCCTCCTTGGGAATGTCAGTCTGTCAATCCCTTGCAAAGAAGGGAATGCACATTATTGACTGGTTCCAGGAGAGGGAGCCGCAGCTGGTTCTCTGTCTGGCCACTGGCCAAAGAGTGGGATTCAGTTTTAGTCCACTGGAACTATTCAAGCACAGATTTCATGGAAGGGAAATAAAAAACAAACCTTTGAGGTGCAGACAGTTCACAGCTAAGGTGGCTGGTGAAGCTGGCATGAGACATCGGTGGATTTGGTGATGGGAGATGTGTCTTAGAAATCCTTTACGCAATAGCTAAAAGTGATGGATGGCTGCACAGACAGCTTCCTGGCAGCAGCCTGGATAGCAGAGATGCATGCAAACACACACGCACACACACAGAGTTGTCAGTCTGTTGCATGGAAGTCCCAGCCTCAGCGTCGTTTAAGTCCACCGTTGGCATGCTGATGCGGGTACTTGGGAAGACAAGGTTCGTCTGGAAGGGGATCGTGGGAAAAAACTGAGTCCTCCCCCGAGGAACAGGTGGAGCTGCGGGTGTCTGGGAAACTGGGAGAATACTGGTCCAGCGGCATGGAAAGATCCAGGTATTCCTGGAGGGGACAAAATCCCAGGGACACAGCTCAGACCGAGAATCCGGAACCCAGGTTAGAAGAGGCCATGCAGTGAGCACACTACACTAAAGAAACAAGCAGAGCCACGCCGGGAACCTCAGTTCCCCCACACGCGAGGGAACCTTTGCCCTAGTGGGCAGGGGAGGCATGGGCATGGAACTCCCAACGATACCGTCAGGCACCAGCAACCACGCTGCATGGAGCCAACAACTCCAGCTCGCTCACTTCTGGACTGAGGGTGCCAAGTGGGGGTAAATGATGCAGAGACTCTGAATTTGAAAGTCTCCCCATAAAGAGGGCTATGGGAGAGTTTTATTCTGGAACAGGCATAGAATCATAGCACTGGAAGGGACCTCGCGAGGTCATCTAGTCCAGTCCCCTGCACTCATGGCAGGACTAAATATTCTCTACACCATCCCTGACAGGTGTTTGTCTAACTTGCTCTTTATTCCAGTGTTTAACCACCCTGACAGTTAAGAAGTTTTTCCTAATGTCCAACCTAAACCTCCCTTTCTGCAATTTAAGCCCATTGCTTCTTGTCCTGTCCTCAGAGGTTAAGAAGAACAATTTTTCTCCCTCCTCCTTGTAACAACCTTTTATGTACTTGAAAATTGTTATCATGCCCCCTCTCAGTCTTCTCTTCTCCAGACTAAACAAACCCAATTTTTTCAATCTTCCCTCATAGGTCATGTTTTCTAGACCTTTAATAATTTTTGTTGCTCTTCTCTGGACTTTCTCCGGTTTCTCTACATCTTTCCTGAAATGTGGTGCCCAGAACTGGACACAATACTCCAGTTGAGGCCTAATCAGCACGGAATAGAGCGGAAGAATTACTTCTCGTGTCTTGCTTACAACATTCCTGCTAATACATCCCAGAATGATGTTTGTTTTTTTTGCAACAGTGTTACACTGTTGACTCATATTTAGCTTGTGGTCCACTATGACCCCCAGATCCCTTTCCGCAGTACTCCTTCCTAGGCAGTCATTTCCCATTTTGTATGTGTGCAATTGATTGTTCCTTCCTAAATGGAGTACTTTGCATTTGTCCTTATTGAATTTTATCCTATTTACTTCAGACCATTTCTCCAGTTTGTCCAGATCATTTTGAATTATAATCCTATCCTCCAAAGAATTTGCAATGCCTTCCAGCTTGGTATCGTCCGCAAACTTTAGAAGTGTATTCTCTGTGCCGTTATCTAAATCATTGATGAAGATATTGAACAGAACTGGACCCAGACCTGATCCGTGCAGGACCCCACTTGATATGCTCTTCCAGCATGACTGTGAACCACTGATAACTATTCTCTGGGAATGGTTTTCCAACCAGTTTTGCACCCACCTTATAGTAGCTCCATCTAGGTTGCATTTCTCTAGTTTGTTTATGAGAAGGTAACATGAGACAGTATCAGAAGCTTTACTAAAGTCAAGATATACCACATCTACCGCTTCCCCCCTATCCACAAGGCTTGTTACCCTGTCAAAGAAAGCTATCAGGTTGGTTTGACACGATTTGTTCTTGACAAATCCATGCTGATTGTTACTTATCACCTTATTATCTTCTAGGCGTTTGCAAATTGATTGCTTAATTATTTGCTCCATGTCTTACCTGGTTGGAGGTCATGGCCACGATCCTATCCAAGTCTTCTACCAGCTGCTTAAAGGTGGGTCTCTGGGATGGGACTGCGTGCCAGCAATCTCGCATCATCATGTATCTGGAACAGAGGAGTAGGAGGAGACTGAACAAGCGTCCTGGGGACCATTCCTAGCTGGCTAGTCTGTCTGCTAGAGCCCAGGGCACAGCACCTGGACCAGCAGCAGCCCCAAACCTGAGTGAAACGGAGCAGGGTGCAACCAGCCCACCACAAAGCGCAGGCCAGGACAGAATCAGAGAAGATGACGCCCCCCACCCGAGGCTGGGTACCCTGGGAAGGACACTGTGGCTTGTTCTAAGAGGAGGATACTAGATAATGTTTTCACCTCTCTTAGCCAGAAGGCCGAGAAGTGAAGGGCTAAGTTAGTCCCTGCTCTGGGGCCAAGCTGGGATTCTCTCTTGGAAGATGCTGATTATTGCAAACAGATTTAGCTGAGATTTCTGCAGGGCTGGGAACTGCTGGGAAAATAACTCGGAACATCTGCCATTGCCCACAACGTGCCCCTGCCACTCAGCTCTCGGCGGTGCTGCTTGCACTGCTGAGGAGGCTGACTTTTAATATGGTCTCTGCCGATCTCCGCAATAAAACCCTTGGCTGTTTTGCTGAGCTCTGGCTTTGCTGCAGCCCCAGGATCCTTGGGCTGGAGGAAGGGACATAAAACAAATGGGTGAAAGTCCAGCAAGGAGCAGTATAGAAAGGACACAGGTTAGGAAGAGGAGCTGGAACAAGCCGGGCAGGGGAAGGGCTGAGGAGAGAGCTCCATCCCCAGATCCACCAACAAACATCGAACAGAGGATGGAAAGAGCCGAAGTGGCAGCAGGAGAAATGTAGGTTTTACAGGAGGAAGAAAAGCAGTGATCTGTGAACAGGCTGGGGATGGCACAGGCTGCCAGACGAGGGGAAGGAATGGCCATCGCTGGAGACACTCGAAGCTGAGACGAGAAGTCAGGGAGGGGACTTCCGCCATCAGCACGTTCCTGGAGGCTCATCTTCTAACTCTGAGTTCTGGAAAAGATTCCCCTCCTCTCCTCGTTTTTCCAAAGCTGTTTATTTTAAGGACATGTCCAGCTAACGAACCACCAGCCAATGTGACTAGCAATAAGGATGCTGGGCCGAAAGCTGCTTCTGCGCTGGGGCAGCCAGGGGAACCAAGTTAATCTAAATCAAAACCCTGCAGCAGCCCAGAGCCTCTCCTTCCTCAGAATCACACAGCTCAGAGTTCTGGTCTGACTCAAGAACCCAGGGCTTGCCAGTGGGCTCTAAGGGCTTGTTTACACACGTGGAGTTAGTCCCAATTAACTCCGTGTGTAGATGCCTTTATTCTGGAATAAAAATATTCCAAATTAGCTTAATCCACTTCCCCAGCGGATTAAGCTAATTCACAATGAGGCACTCTAATTCGTGAATAAGGGTGTCCACACATGGAGTTAATCTGGGAACACTTAATCTGCTTTAAATTCACACCCTACTTTATTCTGGATTAACTGTCATGTGCTGACAAGCCCTAAATCAATTTCCCCTGACACTCATCTGTCAGTGAGGGTCCTGGCACAAAGCAGGGACAGGTAACATCAGTCAGGACTCTGCACCTCCTTCCCCCCGCACCCCAGCTTTGCTCCCTGACAGAAAGCTGCACTTACAGCTCATTGGTGCAGTTGCTGGGCTTGTCCATTCTGTGGCCTTCTTTCAACAACTTGAAGAGCTCCTCAACGGGCACCCCGGGATACGGCGAGCCACCCAGCGTGAAGATCTCCCACAGCAGCACGCCGAAGGACCACCTGCTCCAGACACAAAAACACAGTATCGAAAAGGCACAGCTCCCACCACAACACTGCCTTGCAACCCATCCCTCTGCCTGACACGCAGCTCCTCTGGGCAGCTGCAGACACAGAGAGGGGAGAACGCCTGTGCCAAGAGTGTGCATCACTAGCTCACAAGAACAACGCCAGTGCTACCCACTGAGAACACAACACCCTGGGTCCATCCGGCGCAGCGGAAGTAAGTCACAGTCCTAGTGCACTACGCCTTGCCCCTTGTTAGGACACCAAGGCCACGGTTTGCATAAGTGATTAGTGATTTTGGGTGTCCAACTTGACATATCTTAAAGGGGCCTGTTCGTCAGAAAACGCTGAGCACCCATGCTGTGAAAATCAGGCCCCTGCAAGACGTCTCAGGCTGGGCATCCAAAAATCGCTGGGCTCTTGTGAAAAACCTTAGCCCAAGTGCCAAATTCAGCTTCCAGTTCCACTAGCGCAAGCGGGCCGGCTTCGACAGCCACACGGCAGGGCAGCTGAGAGCAGAATGTAGCCTCCAAATGTTCGGCGTCGGAAGGCATCGGACAGGAGAGAGTTTAAAAGCTTTCGATGACTTAAAAGATCTTCGCAGGAAAGTGAAGAGCTGGGATTGGCAGCTCTAATTCAGTGGCATTTGGAAGACAAACAAGCTCTGCTGCCAGATCATTTAGACTCAAAACGTTGTGTCTGCTTATGACAATTATTGTTTCATTAGATTAAGATGAATCACATCTGGGGCTGTTCACCTTTGGGAAAATACTCAACACAAAGGAGGCTTATGGAGAGGCTGCTTGGCAGGCCGATGGCTAAATATGAAGGGGAGACATGCAGACAGAGTCCCACCACGATGTGATTCAGCAGGTGTGCTGGGAGAGCAGTGTGGATGGGTCAGCGATATGGAGCTTCATTCGGAGTCCAGCTGCACGTTTGTGTTTGCAGTGGAGAACAGTGGAGAGAGGGGAGAGGAAAAACAGTTCCCTGGAACAGTGATTTTGGTACAGCCCCTCCCACAACCCAGATGGCCCTAATCTAGTCTATCATTTGAATTGTGCCTAGGCACGCATAGCCATGCAAGGACCATGCTGCGACACAGAGACCCCCTCAGGGCTGGCAGGAGCGGTGGGGTACTCACACGTCGCTCTGATGGGTGTATATTCGGTCAAACAAGGCCTCCGGTGCCATCCACTTCACTGGTAAGCGACCCTGGAATGCAGGAAAGCCCCCACCTGAATTCAGCCTCCAGAGGCAAAGCAGGCGTGATGCAGTTACAGAGGGGAGGTTAACATACTGTCCAGAGACACCCAGCCTCGGTACATGGCACCCTGGGCAATGCCAGCAAGGGAGTCATGACACCGACACTGGGCAAGTCTCTTTGGCAAAGAGGGACCTTCGTCCTGGGTAAACGGGACAGACGATGTCTAGTGCTCCATCCCCGAGGGCTTTACAGACCATCACCCACCACCAAAATGCAGCCTCCCCCGGGGGGGGAAATGGCAGCTGTCTAACCCCTTTCTCCTAACTAGTTAGTGCCGCCACTCGTGTGAGAAAGGCCAGGGAGCGTTCTATGATCACACGTCTTCGGGACCTTGGCACCAGGAGGAGAAACTCGGGGCCTGCTCTCTCCCAGCCCCGAGACTTCATCCGCCTTGGGAACATAGAATGGCCTTCTCATTGCCATGGCAACTGAGCGGTGTGGGAGGCAGAAGGCGAGGAGAGAGGGCAGGCCGTGTGGAGAACAAAGGGAGCAGGGGGCACGCTGCCCACCAGGCAGATGTCATTCTGCTATTACAGTACTGAGGAGAATCTCTCTCTATGTATACGGCAGCCCATGCTCAGAGAGCTCGGGACTCCCGTACGGACACCGCTGTAGAAAGTCTCCAGCCAAGCTATAAATATTGGCAGAGGCCTCAGGAAAAACCTGCTAGCTCTAAAGCGGAGCTTCAGCATGTTCCCCTCCCCCACTGCACCACTCACATTAGTCGTCTTCTTGTAGTAATCTATGTGGTGGATGTCCCGGGCCAGGCCGAAGTCTGCGATCTTCATCACGTTGTCTTCCGTCACCAGGACGTTCCTGGCAGCCAGGTCTCTGTGGATGCACTGAAGAGAATGGAGACCCCGTTAGGCCGGGGGGGTTCCTCTGCTACATTGGCTGGCATGTTAGCACAGACACTGCCTTGTACTGAACTACCCGCCAGCCTTCAAAGGGCCACAGCCACGATCCCAGAGCACAAAACACGGTCAGCAAGGGGGCAGCCAGGTGCCAAGGCCTAATCCCTCCCTGGCCAAGGCAAGGTGGGAATCTCTAGAGACTCTTTCTCTTACTGCTGAGGTACGTGCAGCGGGCCGGGGCTCCTCCAGCATTGTTAGAGTGATCTTTCAAGCATTATAAACGTGTCCTGATTCCAGAGAGAACGCAGGTAACGGGGGTTTCATTTCAGTAATTACCTCCTTCGCTCCAGCCTCACTACCGCTCCAGCTAGGGGCGTGCGGAGATGGACTCAGTGCCATTGTATTGCTTGGCTTTTAATTTTCAACATGCTGGGGAAAGAGGCCAGATCCGCAGCCCTGAACAGCTAAGATTGCTGCTTGTCCACAGAGCCTGGACAGACGGTGCGGTGGCATTCACAGGCCCCAGGCAAAGTCCTCGGCTCTGTTTGGGGACAGGCCTCTAGAGGGAGAAGGGAGTTCGGTCTTCACGGCTCCCTCGGCCTTTCAGTGGCAAAGGGGCCAGTTAGTGACAGCTGCAGGGGTGGGTGTGGGGATCCTGGGATCAAGAGCCCCAAACTCATTTGACTCAGACCAGCCAAGCACCACCTGAATTTTCAGTCACAGTCGCTGTTTTCATCACTTCGGGTGGATTCAGACTAGGAACCCAGGGCCTCCATTGACTGGGTCAGGCCCATAGAGGTGCCCGATCACCACTCCTCTGCGCTCCCCAGGCCCTGAGAGGGACGGGGGTTCTGTGAGTGCTCCCCCGGGGACGGAGCTCGCGACCACTGCTCACCTTTTTGGATGCCAGGTATTCCATCCCCCTGGCCACCTGGTACGCGCAGGACACCAGGTCCTTAAAGGAGAGCTGCTCCTCAGGGAGGTGGGTCGGGTTGTAGCAGTATTCCATGCCGGGGGGCCGCCGGGCCTGCAGGTACTCCCGCAGGTTGCCTTTGGATGCATACTCCACGATCACATAGAGTGGACCTACGGCAAACGGGAGCGTCTCAGGCTTTGGGCTTGGACGCACAGGACACGTGGCTGCATGGGCATTTAAGCTGTGTATTGTGCACATGCACAAGCCCATGACTGCGAAGTGTCTGTCTGAGGGGCGCCTGTGGGCTTGGGCAGGGGTTTCAAACAGGGGAACCCTGCAGGAGCTGACCCACAGCAAGGAATCCAGATCTCTGCTCAGAACAGAGCTCAGGCATCTTGCGTGCGTATGTACACACCCCCATGTCCCCAGCACACACTCACACACGTACACATACCACTTCTTTGGCAAGTCAGAAGCTGCTCCTCTGACATGTGAGGGGAAGAACTGGCCCTGCTCCTGCTCTGTGGTGAGCCAGCCACACTCCAAGCCAGAAAATCACACAACAAAAACAAACCCAGGCCCACATACAGGCTGGGTGTGACGTGACTCATCCAACCCCAGGGCTCTGTGACCAGCTCCGGCCATGTGAAAACAAACCGCCCTGCTCCACTCTTCCCCACCGCCGATATCAAGTGAGCGGCGTGCGTGTGCATATGCACAACTGTGCCTGCACAAATACCTCACAGAGGCTTTCAGGCACGGCGTGCCTTCCGTTCCTTCAGGCCCAAACACAGAGAGCCTCTAGAAATGGCCAGACAACTCTGACCCCACTAGTGTTTGCCAGGAGAGGTGCCTCCTTGCCAGCCACACACTCCCCCTGGTCTTCATATGAAGAGTCATACTGGGTCAGACCAAAGGTCCATCTAGCCCAGTAGCCTGTCTGCTAATAGTGGCCAATGCCAGGTGCCCCGGAGGGAATGAACAGAACAGGTTATCATCAAGTGCTCCATCCCCTGTCGCCCATTCCCAGCTTCTGGCAAACAGGCTAGGGACACCATCCCTGCCATTCACTGGGCACTGGCCCATTCAGACAGCTCTGGGATGGCCAACCATTTTCAAAACTCATCTGGATTAAAGTCCATGTATCTTTCCACCTCTACAGCCTCACCCTGGAGGCACACGCTATCCCCAGCATTCTCGCTGTCCGAGCAGAGAAGCAGTTTGCTGGAGTCTCAGGCATGCACAGAGAACTTACCATCCTGAGTGCAGGCTCCCAGGAGATTGATGATGTTCTTGTGCTTGCCAATCATTTTCATCATCTCCATCTCAGATATCAGGTCAGATAAATCCTTCTCCGTAGCGTCAGCTTAAAGCACAAAGAAAGGCACAGGTCATGTTTGTTCAGGCTGGGTTAAGCTAAAGCGAGGCCTAGAACTAAGTCTGCAGCAGCATCCGTTAGGTAGCTTTAGATTTACAGACTTGGTTTTCTCTGTCCTCCTCCTTGGCAGAGATGCAGAGCACTCGCACTGTGTACGCACAGGCGTATCTCGCGGTAGCCCCATTAGAACGATTTCGCCTCCGAAGTGCTGCAGTATTCACAGCTAAACCAGCATTCTCAGGTTCTTCATTCTCCAGGACTGGGAGGGTTTGGGGAGTTGGGTATTTCTCCCCAGCCACCTCCCAGGTGGAGTGGCAGAGATCGAGCTCAAGTGAGAAAGGCGCTCAGATAGCAGTGACTAGCATGGCATAGATTAACGAGGTAGATCAGATAGAGTGAAATCTGTACAAGAGACTTTCCTTACAGGCATTCTCTGGCCTTAAAGGACCACCCACAGCATCCCCATACACGCAGTATAATTCTTCTCCACCTTTATTTGCAGGCCCCTTCCACGAAGCAACCAGTTTTTATTGCCCCTTTTGTCACTCAAAACAGGATTGCTGGAGAAGCGATTACATTGTGCAGGGTGGTTCCATCAGAGCAGCCGCTGGGGAGGGCCCAGCTCTCACTGGGCAGCACGTGCCGCTGCAGGGTTGAACTGCAGAGGGCCTGGGTAAGCGAATGCTGGCTCGAGGGGAGAGCAAACTGGGCGTGAAAGGCTATTCCTTGGCTGTACAAGGAAGGTGCTGTGCAGCCCTTGGCCATGGCTACGCTCCGGGCCTCAAGCTATCGCTCTGGGACAGCTGCTGGGAGCGCAGAGTCAGAAGCTCTTCTTGAAAAAAACCCAACCGATGCTGCTAACGATAAACTTGCTCAGTTGGGGCCCAATCCAACAACTCCCATTGGTTTCAGTGGGAGAGAGACGAAGCCCTTCTGGAACACAGGGCTGGACCAGGCCAGGCCTCCAGCAAAAATGCACAGTCCCCCTGCCTCCCCGCCCCAAGGTACATTTCCCAAAGTCAGCAGGATTGATGCTAGCCTGAACTGAGACCGACTCAGAGAGGCAGCTGCAAAGCTGGGAAAAACCCTGCGGTGCCTATGGCCGCTACTTACACTTCAGCATCTTGACTGCCACTTTAGTCACTCGGTTTGGCTTGTCCTTGTCCAGGCCGATGGCTTCAGCGAGAACCACCTGCCCAAAGCAGCCTTCACCCAGAGGCTTACCCAGGATGAGCCTAGATGAGAGGAGAGAAGAAGGTAAAACAGAGGAGGAAGGATGCAGCTCGTGTCTGCAGAGAGAGATACACTCACACAGAACAGGACACAAGAGGTAACTCTGCAGAAAGAATGCAACTCCCGTTTGCAGGCAGACAGACACAATGCAACACGGGGGGTGTCTTGCTGTTCCTGTGGCCACTTGCTTATGACGGCATCACTCCCCAACTAGCAACATTCAGCATAAAGTCCCCCTGCCTGTTCCCCTTTGGATCACACTGGTTATTTGAAACAATACGCCCATCGAGACATACCCCAAGTGCAGCACAGAGCCAGCTGGTAACATGTTTGGGGAAGAGGGTTGTCTGAGAGACAGCTACTAGCATAATATACAATGCTGTGTCAGACTGGCCAGTGTGGCATCCAATCCAGCTGCAAAGAGAAAGTTCCCGCCAGTCTCATGGGACAGAGCTAGGCCCCGAGGCTCCAGGACAGTTGGGAGGCTCGGAAGCATCATGCTCTGCTTGGTTCCAAGCTAATGGGACCCTGGTGAGTTCCAGGCACTGGAGCCCCATGCCAAGTTGTCCTGGTAGGGCTCAAAGACCCTGCCTCCCATCCAGGAGCAGACACCACACAGCCCTGGCCAAACGTTCACTTTTTGTTCAAAGTGCCAAAAATCTAGAGATTTAACTGCTCCCAACTGTGGTTTTCCTTCCTCAGACATCATCCCAGGAGAGCTGGCACTTCCCAAGGTGTCAGCTTCCAACGAGGAGCAGTTAGACAGAGACCTCCAGATCCACGGCACACTCCCCAGCAGCCTCCCCCCTCCCGGTGGCAGAGTTGCAGGCGTAAGACAGAGCGCCTTTGGAAAACCAGGGCTGCACTGAGGCAAAGGGGAAAGTCCCGCCCTGGAGGCAAGTTCCTGATGGGAATGCGTGCTCCCCTGGGAAAGGCAGGGCCAACGTCATGGGTGTGCCTGGGACTGGGAGAGGACGTTGTATGGGTGACACTGCCCCAGTGACTTCAGCACAGACTCCAGCAAGGCCGTAAGCAGGAACGCACGTAATGCCCTTTGCAGGCTGGAGGAGTCTATCTGTGGGCTAAGGAGCCCAGCACAGCTCAGGGCGCATGGATTTTTTTTGCGTATCAGGATGCGTTCTAATGGAGAGTTATACAATTAGAAAACAGCAGCTTCAGGAGAAGCTTGCAATCAATGCAGTGCAGCTAAGGCTGCTGGAGAGAGATCGATTCAGGTTCCAGGAAGACCTCACCTTCCGTAGATTTGAGTGTGGGGGTTGATCTCTCCGCAGGGTTGGGAATATTCTGAGCACCTGCAGCGGCTGGGGGAGCGAGAGGGGCGGAGGTTTCACGGTGGGGGTTATCACACAGGAAGGCGCAAACCTAGCAGTCATTTCTCTTGGCTATTTGAAACCCATTTCAGACGTGACACAGCAGAACCGGCACACGGAGATGCGCAATGCTTCCTGCTGCTGGTCTGGAAGCAGCAAGGGTAGGAGGGAGATGCACATCGGTCCCTGGGAGCATATGCTCACCCTGAGGGCAACGCTCCCAAATGGCTGTTTCAGGGAGGAACACACCAGCCATGAGTCCTCCTCCCCATGAGCATAATTAAGGGACATGATGCGCTAAGGGCCTGATCCAGCTCCTGCTGACCCCAGCAGGAGCCTTTCCTTTGACTTCAGTAGCATTTGGATCAGGCTGTGGAGGAACTGCGGTCAGATGCAGGAGCCAGCTAGCTACAGAAAGGTCGGGGTCGCCTCTCAGTGGAGCCCGGCGCGAGAGAGTGCATCACCTGTCCCTGGGGAGCTCCCACCGAGGGTCTTCGGGAAGCTCATATTCTGAGACGCCTGCCAGCATTGGGGTACCGCTGGAGGAGAGCCGCGAGGGCCTGACAAGCATCACCCCTGAGTTCATGGAGGAACTGGAGTCGGCTGACACCTGCAATGGGAGAGCCAAAGGACAGTGGGTTACCTTCAGGAAGCACCTGGGGTGGGGACATGCTTTTTTCCAGTAAGAAGAGGAGCTGCTGACCAAAGTGCTTTAGTTACCTGCTGGAGGCGGAGGGAGCCCTCTCTCCCGGGTACTGAATCTGCTGCAGCATGCAGTAGCCTGGCCCTTCTCTAGGCCCCTCAAAGGGCTTTACAAACACCAGTTATGCCTCACAATCCCCCTGGGAGGAGGTTGGAATCATTATCCCCAAGTTACAGATGCTGTGACTTGCCTAAGGTGGCAGAGCTAGGGATAGAAGCCAGAAGTCCTGGCTCCCACTTCCCTGCTCTACCCAACTACTCCTTTTGTCGTAGAATGGACATGGACACAGACACGGACCCCTTTCCCCTCTTCCCCAGGTGCAGCAGAAGGGACAGGAACATCGGCTCTCAGACCGACTGAGTCACCCCTGATCTTGTGCCCTGTACTGCACCATCCGAACTGGTCTGATTCCTGGGCTTGGTCGCTCATTCCCTAGTGCTGGAGGAGCAGCACGCTCAGCCCCTGGAGGTAACGGGCTCTCCCTGTTCTGCAGCAAACCGCTTCAGCTGATCTAGCTGAGGGCTTAGCAGGGAGCTTCAGACTTGATTACAAGCTGTTTGCTTGTGACACGGGACTGAGGAAAAGACCAAGGACACCCTCCAAAAAGCTAACCCGGTGTAGAACCCCCCCAGTTTGCACGCCAGAGGAAGAACACGGCGTTCTGCACGGATCTAGCTGCTATCCTGGCCCCATTGGCATTACTCCAACATGGAGTGGGACTATATCGTGAAATCTATGGCCCATGGAGCCCTTCCAGCCACTCAGTGTGTAGGCCACGCTCCCCCCGTCAAATATTAAATTGCCACAAACCCTTCCGGATCCCCCCATGACCCTCACTGACCCGCCGTAAACGCCAAGAGAAGAGGGGAAGGTTCAGAGGCGCCTGCTCAGGGTTGCTCCCACCCCCCATATACAGAGAAGGGCCCCTCCCGCCCCACTCCCAGATCCTAGGACCTCCTTGATTGTAGCAAGGGCCAAAGGAATAAGCACAGAAGTACAGGAACAAGAGGCATTTTGAAGTGCAGCTGCCCATGCCGTTGTGGCGGGGGCCTCGGGTTGGGCAGCCCCAAGTCACTGTTTCTAACAGGACAGGAATTATTCTTCTTTGGTGCAGTGCTCTGTTAGCTCGAGAGGTGAGGGCTTGTCTGTGCCAGGGGGCCCCAGGTTCAAGCCCCGCAGGTGAGCCAGCTCCGGAGGCAGGTTGCGCATGCTCTAGTGAACTGGAACCAGATCTGACGTGGCGTGTCTTGACAGCCACATTTAAACAGCCTGCTGATAACGACCCTTCTACACCCTTTCCATCCACAGACCTCTATGTGCCTTATAACAGAGGGGAAGCACCATGATCCTCAGATTGCAGCTAAGGAAACTGAGGCAGAGGGGGGCAGGGGACTTGCCCAAGGTCACAGAGCAGGTTAATGACCAAGCTGGAAATAAAAGCCCTGGCTCTTCATCCTGTGCCTTTTCCACTAGCCCATGCTGTGGCAAAGATGTGACACAACGCTAGGGGAGAAGAGATATTTTGGGCTGGGGGAATCTTTTTTTAAAACCATCATTACAGTCTGCCCACTTGCCCCCACCCCTGTGCCCATCTCATGTCACCCCTCCCCATACTGTTTTTTCTGACTCATTCTTCTTCCCTCTCTGGCCCAAGCTAAGAAATTCCACACTGCTGCATTGACACACTTTCCCCAGGGACCATAATCAACCAGGCCCCGGAGATCCTGCTCAGGTGCGGCACTGGGAATGGCAGCTCTCTGGAGCGCAGCAGTCTGGCTGGGCCAGGGGAAGATCTGTCATCCGGCCACACCACCCAGGCTTACCCCTGGGGAAGAGAGAACTGGGCCCAACCAGAGGCATGGCTGGGAGATTCGGACATGGGTCAAATGAAGACATTAAGTGGACATCTGATGGAGAGCTATGGGATATGAAAGCGTCTCTCACCCACAGAAGCCGAGCCAGTAAAAGATACTATCCCACGCGCCTTGTCTCTCCAGTGAGCAGCATGCGTGTGTGTATATGAGGGGTGGTTGTCTGTTGACTTAGAGAATCGGGGGGGGGGGGGCGGGTTAAAGAGGTTTTGTAGCTTAGAAACATGGCAAGAGATCAGCTTGGTGTTTAACCCAATCCACCTGAAACCCTCTTAGCAAGCCCACCCACACCCCCTACTCTGAGGCTTTGCAAGCAATCCAGATTGCACTTCGGTCCCTGCCGCTCAAATAACATGCTCCCCTCCCTTCGTTCCTCCTCCTGACCCCCAGAGAGAAAGGATCCTCCCCTGGCTGTTTGTGCCGCTGGCCTGTGCTAGCTCAGACAGGACGGGCGTCAGGGCAGCGTTGCTGGGCAGGCAGCAGGGGCTCTGAGGAGAGGCAGTACGTGCAAACAAACCCCCTATCTACTTTCTGTTACCTGTCTGCGCAGCGGGATGCTCTTGGCCAGCTTGTGCACGGCCAGCTGGCTGTTGAAGTCGGTCTTCTTGGTGGTGCTCTTCATCTTGTAGATGATGACGGTCACCACCATGCAGGAGATGAGAAAGGCCCCCGTGCAGTAAATGATGATCTCCAGGTACAGCGGCGAGGTCATCATGGCCGGCCTGTCTTCAATAGCTGGGTCAGCGTGAACAAGGCATTAGTACTGCAAATCCTTCACGGGGCGGCGTGTTAGAACCGGGGGAGCGACGCCCACCCGCAGAGATTGGGATGGGCCATTCCTCCCCTCCCGGCCCAGAGAGGCTCCAAGCACAGCTGAGTCCAAGCCAGGCAAACCTCCTGGCTCCAGCTATCTCGGGGTCTGAACCCTGTCTAAACAGAACAGGACACACAACCCAACGTACAGCAGGGGCCAGCCGAGGCCAGCCACCCCCTCGCTGCCCCAGCATCCCTGTGCACACCGTGTGGTGTTCTCGAGCCGCCTCGCCACGCTGGTCTTCAGCCAGCCAGAGCTTGGAGAGACACGAGGAACGAGCACAAACCTTTATGTAAAAGGGCATGTATCCCCCCTCCAGCCCCACCCCACCATAAGCAGATGTTGGCTGGTGGGAAAGAAGCAGCTGAGGGAACTTGAGACCAAATGGCCAGGCAATGCAGCCCCTCCGCCCAGAGAGGTCAGAAATGCACGTGTCTGAGAGTGGAGTAGTGAGAGGAGGCAGGGCTGTAACCTCCTCTAAGGAGCTGGGATTAAATGAGAATTACAAACATACATAAAAGTGGGTAGATATATTGGGCTGAGAACTTCTGGGACTTCCCATGGTTCCCTGGCTAGTGGCAGGAGACTGGGTCAGGGGCAGTCAGGGCAGGTGTCAGAATCAGAGTCTGAATGCCAGAGCCATGGGTGGAGGCAGGTCAGGAATCAGAACCAGATGATCTGGAATCAGGGAAGGCAGGAGCAGGGCTACGAGTGAGGCTGGGACAGGACTGGAACAAGACCGGGTGCAGGGCACAATCTAGGCTGGAGCAGGGCTTGGAGCATGGCAAGCACAGAAAGGCAGAGAATCCACAGGCATCTGCATTGAGCTGTGCTCGTTAGGCCATCGCAAGACTGAGCAGGCGCAGCCGCAGAGCCTTCCCCCGGTAGCTAGGAGAGCAAGAGGCTGTGCTGGGCGCCCAGGGATCCTTCTGGGATGGTATTGACCTCATTTTAACCCATGCAGGCATTGCAAAGCAGCACGTACAGAGGGGCACGGCCCAGGCCTGGCTTGGGGACGCCCCCTTTCCGTTCGTGGTGGGTAAGAACAGGAGGGGATTCGGGGACATGCACCTTTGAGGATTTTCCTACCCAGTCTGAACTGGGACTGTAGATTTCTAGGGGAAGTTAACAGGAACAACGCTGGGACAGGCCAAAATAAAACGCTGTCCTTGTGAGACTGCAAATAGTTTGAACAGGAGTCAGAGGCATTAAAAAAAAATTACCCCGGTCACTAGCAGCCCCTTAAAGAGAGCCTAGCAAACCCCAGCTGAGTTGCAGCGAGAGCGGTGGAAGTTCAGGAACGGTTTCAGCGCAGTCACAGCCAGGTGGCGCGGTGTATTACGCACGGCACCACAGCCGGGTCGGTGAGGACACTGGAGTTGCAGTTCATTAAGACACAAGTCCCCCCAGCCCAGCCCAGCCCTCCCCCCCAGAAAAGCAGAGAGCCTCAGAGAAGGCATTAGAGGGAGTCCAAGTCTTTCGTGCTATACCCCACTGGAGAGAAGCAGCCACCATCTCCTGTTCAGATCCCAGAGCTCTGAACGGGGCAGGTCTGACAAGGGAGAAGTGGCTGATAACGGAGAAAGTTTTTGTATAAAAAGCACCACCAGGCGCACCCCAAAAACTTCCTGCAGCTGCCGGTTATCAGGCCTTGTCAGGGAAAGGGAAGCAGCATGCACAGGGCATGGCTGAGCCAGACCCATGCCAGGGCAGGAGCACAACCTGCCCGCAGAGGGCTCATGCAGAGGAAGTAGCACCCGTCACTGCAACCCCAGCACCCAGGGGCCAGGTTCCTCCTCAGGGCAAGGCCAGGGCTACTGACGCTCAAACCGCCACAGGGGGTCGGTGTGGGGGGTGGGAAAGGGGGAGACAGCAGCATGAGGCATGGGGGCTGCAGCTGACCCACCACTTTCCCCAATTTATTATTGGTTAACTTAGTTCTATTTGTGAGGGCTCGGGGGACAAAGGGGACCAGGAACCTCCTCCACGGTCCTCTTCTTTCACCCCACTATCAAAGGCCCGGCGTCAGACTGAGCGGTGCTTCCACTCACGATGGCTTCAGAACCAGTCCGTGCTGCCCTGGGGCTGGCGAGAAGGGCTGAGAGCTCCTCTGCCTCCATAGGCTGCAATCCCCGCTCCCAAACTCCCTCCAGGTGCTGTCATGTGGCACTGTGACACCGCCACCCAGGACACCCGCTGCATCCCCTCTTCCACTGAAACTGAGGGGCAGCCGCTTGGGAGCCAGAGGCCTGGGTGGTTCCTAGAAACACTGTTATTGCCCTGGGCTAATGCATCGGCGCTTTGGTGAGCCGGCGTGGGGGCCCAGGGAATGGGAAACACTGGCATTGCCTGAGAGGACAGAACCAGCCTGTTCTAGTCGGACTGAACCACCGGTTACACGTACATCAGAGATATGCATTGCCTCTGCCAGGGAGAGAGCGGGTGGGCACGGCCACCAATTCTGAACTGTCCCCAAGGTGGGGAGAGGCAGGGCCCTGGCACCAAGCGGAGATGGCAGACGCTCCTGCCAGCTCCAGCATCGGAGACAGCATTAAATTACCCCCTTGCTTTTGATTCTCACCAGCAGGAGCCGCACAGGGAGATGCAGCATCAGACCCCCTGGGGATGGGTTGAGTCCTGGGGATGGGTTGTCACCAGGGCAGAGTAGCTGAGAGCACTGCCCTTGCTGGGAAAGCCGGGTGTCTAGGTGTGGAAGAATTGACTGGCAGGCTCTGTGCTTTCCCCAGGGCAGGGAGGAAAGGGAAAGCCCAGGCTCTCTCCCAGGCTGCAATGCATAGTTCATCAGACACAGAAATGAGGTGGGGAAAGGACAGCAGAAAGAGGAGTATGTACCTTCGAGAACTGTCAACCATGCAGAGTGATGGGAGATCCCAATAGAATTACCCGCCAAACATGTATACTCCCCAGCATCCTCAAATGAGACATTCCTTAAGTGAAGGACTTCCATTTCTTTGTCTGTTGTGTTAACTCCAGCCGTCTAGAAGAAAACAAATGGAAGCAAAAAACGGACAAGCAAACGACATGAGATCTTCTAGGAACCAAGGTGGAGGAGGGGGGAGGAACGTGCCCTGGTGTCTCATTTGCCAGACCCCCGGGTAGCAGAGAGAGACCACTGTAGACCTGTTAAAGAGACCCTTAGGACGACCTTTGATCCAGGCTGACCTAAGGAGATGTTTGTTAAAACCCTTCACCAAACTGAATTTCCTGCCCATCTGAACATGCTGGTGATGGGCTGCATGGAAAAATGGACCTCAGGAAGAAGGGGCCGGCTTAGTTTCATGCGACACAACTGCACAAGGGGAGGCGATGGGATTGCGGAGAAACATGATGGAAGACAACATAGCTGGAGGAGTGGGGTTTGGGTAGGGAGATGACAGACTATGAGATGGAGGGGAGAACACAACACTGTATTGTCACAGTCAGATCTGGTGCATAGATCGAGGTTTGAAAGCAAGGAGACATGAGCAAAATATGGCTGAATCACGTCTTTATTTTGGAGGGGATCTAACTCAGCAAAGATCCCAAGCCCAGATGCGCTGGAAAAGACGCAGCTGGAGCGAGAAGTGACAGCTTGTGTTTCACCGGGAAGATGCTGAGGTGGTTTAGATGCACCTATCCAATGTGTTTTGCTAATACAGTGAGAGCGCGCAGGGGAGAAACATCCAGGAGGGGAAGGCGGGCAAGCGACACAGAGCACAAAACTAAACTGGCCACTGCGAGTATTTTTCCATGGCTTGTGGCACCAGAAATATAGTAGAAACAAGAGAGCCCAGAGTTTTGTTTTCCACCGCTAGGGACTGACTGTCCAAGTAAGATCCCAGTTGGTGTTCTTCAGTTTACCTTTTGCCATGGGTCTGGTGACAGTGAGCCACGCAGACTGGTTAGCCTCGCCAATATAATTGGAAACCTTACAAATATACTCCCCGCTCTCGGCCTCTGTCACATTATACAGGGTCAGCACCTCCGCATCAGAGCTATTAATTCCTGAGTGCTAGAACAAACCAACAACACAGGAGTCACATTGACACAGTCGGACATCGCAGCCCCGAGATCAACATCAATCACATCATCAGTGCCTTGCCCAGACGCTGAATCAAGGGGCGACTAGTGCAAGTCCTCTGTGCCCCATCCCCCATATCAAGCAGTGGTGGTGTCTGTTTGCAGAAGTGCAAGGGTCTGATAACAAGCCAGACACACCCAGCCCGGAGGTGCCTATAGGTTTAACGAAGAAGGGCTTGTGCATTGAAATACTGACCGATGCACTGGCTTATGACAATTTGGTGACCAGTGCGGGCAATCAGCAACAGCACAACCTTTCTCCCCTCCCTTTGAATTAACACATGGGCACCCCCAGAGCTCCCAGATGAATGAACATGCCCTGCTTGACAAGGAACAGATTCAGGGTGGGGTACCAAGGTGGCCATGAAACCCCTGGATAAAGGGCACAGTGGGTTGCTTTAAGTGGCACAGACTGGTGTTAGGTACAACACAGCAGAGAGGTGTGTGCAAGGCAGGGTTGCATCAGCTGCTTCTGCTCTCTGCTGTGCAGCAACTTGGCTCTCTTGAAGTGGGATTCCAGGCCTGTGGTGGAGGCTAAGGGAGCCGGGCTCACCTGAGCGATTATCTTGCTTTCTACATTCGCTATTTTAAAAATAACAATTCACGGAATAGGAGTGACCCTCCCCCAGCCCGCTGCGTCTCTGAGCACGCAGATCCAAGGGCCAATGAATACTTCACTGACAGCCTGTTCCTGGGCCAGTTAAGACAACCCCACTCTCTGCTCCCCACGACACTCTACACCAGTGTATGTAGTCCAACTTGGTGCTTCGGGGAGGGCAACTCTCATCCACATTCTGCTGAAAAGACCAGCACCTTCCTGTCCTACCCAACCACTATCCTCTGTTCCAGGCTTTGCAGGGAGGAGAGAACAGGAGAAGGCTCTGCATGTCCCATCGTCTTGGCTCAGCTGGTCAGGAGACTAGTACCTAACCCAGTCTGAATGGTAGCAAACATCATCCCCCTGCCCCGTTCCTGATATGCCAGTTCCATCCCAAATGGCTTCCTCCCCCAATTCATCTCCACCTCACCAGCTCCATTCCCAGCTCGTCCTGCGAAGGAAACCAAACGGGCCCACCCAGAATGGGACGTTACCTTCAGGATCTGCACGTAGGGTAAGTTATCGGGTCCGATCTTGCTGCCATTGACCTCTATGTGCTTCAGCCACTGGATGTGGGGCTGTGGGTCGCTGTAAACTTTGCACACAAACTCCACATTGCTGCCCAGGGCCACGGTCTTGTTAGCGGGCAGCCCAGCTTGGAGGATGGGCCGGTGAGGTGATCTCTCTGCAAGACATGGCAAGAGAGGGGATGGTCTCACAAAACCAGGGCGCCAAGTCCAGCGGGCCACTACAGAGCAGCTCTGGGTGACCCAGACATCGCTCTCAATCTCACGCACATGCACTTTGCTAGAGAAATGATCTTTTCTTGGCTACATTTTTTACAATGCTGCTTGCAGCCCTGTAGACTCTATTACTTGATGAGGACTCGTGGCTGGGATTCTACATAAAAAGACTAGTCTTAGCACATCATTGGCTATGTCTCCGCCCACCCCCTGTCCCAAACTTGTATCCCGCCCCTACCCCCACGCAACGCACTCCTCCCAGAGCCTGCTCGAGAGCGCAGATAGGGGAGGGCACCTCCTGAGTGACAGCACAGCAGTGGGGGCGTAGAGTATTGAGCATCACTCCCTCTTTCGCTTCCTCTCCCGCCGCCTGGGAAGAGCTTGCTGCCCAGTGGACTGGGCCCATAGGGATCTAGTTAATTATCAGGCGGGTTTGACCTGGTGTCTGGCTATCGGTGGAAGCAGGCCATTTAAATCTACCTAGGTAGCTACTTCTTGACACCTCTTCTGTGTGTGCAAAGTGAGAGAAGGCAGAAGTAGAAGTGCCAGAGATCCCTGAAGTCCACTCGACTTGGCTATTGATTTTACATGGCAGGTGGTCAGAGGCCCAGGTGATGGATGGCAGTATAAAACCGTAAGACAGACAGACAGAACATGGTGACAGGACAAGAGGCCAGCCCAGAGCCCTGGGAGCAGCATGACCCATAACCTCACTCTATGGGCCAACAATACAAGTGAGGCAACACAGAGCTACTGAAAACACAGGCCTGTCCCCAGCCTCCAGAACAAAACTGCCACGCTCGGCCAGAGCACGAAGTAGGCCCTAACCGAAGGCCGTATGCGGGCAGGGATGCAGCCCCAGCCCCTCGCTCTCTCTCGTGGTGCAAGCAAGGATGAACAAGACAGACGTGGATTCGAAGCGAACGCAGCTTCCCAGAAACAAAGAGAGTTAGGCCCATGGCTGCAGCAGGGAAAGGCCCTGCCGCCAGCCACTGCCTTCGCATCGTCACTGGGGAGGTGACAACACAGGGATTAAGGGGTTATTTTTTCATGGCGAGCGGCCGGAGCCAAGATCTTTTTCATCCCAGCCAGTCACGTATTAAAAATACGAAGGGAAAGCTTCACCGGCTGCCTTCCCCTCTAATCCCTCTCGCTAAGGAACCTTGACGAGCGGCCCCCTGTATCCTAAAATCATACTCCAGTTCCCGAAGTAAGTATCACAGGACCGGCGCAGCCCCTGCCAAGAGCTCCCCTCGGCTCACACTCACATCCGCCTTGAATTACACAGCACACTTTCTGCGGTGCCTCACCACTCCCCCCTCTGACGATGCAAGCAGGCCTCAGCCTGCTTCCTGTCCCGAGCGCCGCTTGAGGCCTAACTAGAGGGTTACAGCCAGGGCTGATCGCTGAGGAGGGAGTTAGGAAGAGGCCAAGCGACAGCTGGTTTCTCTGACAAGGGGGGAAAGAAAGGACAAAGTTGATGATTTAGAGCCCCAGCTCTGGTGGGAGCTGTCAAGGACAGGCCTGTGCCTCTAACCAATGCAGCAGCCACCGTAGCAAGTGCCTAGAGATGCTGCAGGTAGCACCTGGAAGCCAGCCTGGCGCATTGGGGCTCCCTCCACACTTGAATTTCCACCTGGGGAAGGGTGAAAAGGGAAGAGTTGTTTCAATTCATAGTGAACTCCCATCCTGCCCTCTGATCTCTTGCAATTGCCACTCTGCCTGGTGCCAGAGAGGAGGGGAGGCGGGCATGGCTTGCCAAGGGCAGGAGAACGAGGCTGGCAGGGAATACAGGCGTATCTCGGAAGGAGATACGTACCACGTACGGACACTGTGCGGAGGCAATGGTGGCCTCTGTTCAGTGAAGCTTCTTGGAGGAAAGGGGATGGAGGAGACTCTGGGCCTGATTGCAATGGGATACAAGGTAAATGCTGGTAAACCAGTGCAGCAAATGGGAGTGCGGACACTGGAAGGATTCGAGGCCTACTCTCCTATGCACACTCTGCTTTCACCACCCATCCTCTAGCGCGCAAACCACGCTCACTAACATGCAGCTCCTACCACCACGGATATTCCCTCTGACTCTGGCCCTTTGCCTGCAAACCAAGTCTGCATCAGAGCCCAGGCTTTGCCTCTCCTCCAGCAAGGGAACAGCAGCACAGAGGAGATGAAATACATCCAGCACTAGCGATTCCGTGTCCGCTCATTGCCTTGATAGCCAGGCCCGCAAGGAACAGTCCCTCTAATGGAGCAGCACCGGCAGTGCCAGCAGATGTGTCCCCTTGAAAGCAGAAGGTGGGCAAAGGATTAGCTTTGGACCAGACCGGAGTGAGAAGATGACAGGATCTGCCTGGAGTCTGGCTGGTGATATTCCAGCTGAGATCTTGCTGCACTCAGCGCTGGGTGTCTGGGATTTCCCCCACTTGCCACCTGGCTGGAATCGGGTCCCTTTTCCCATACGTAGCCAGGATGAAATGGAAGCGCCACTATGCTGCATTGTAGGTGTCAGTGCATGGGGTCGGGCCTGGATACTTGGTGACCAAGCCTTCCTGAGCTGGGGCATTGCACGGAAGGATTCACATGGGGCTCCTAGGGGCAGGGCTAGCCACTAACCTCCAAAGGGATTTCCAACAACAGGGGCCCCAAAAGCCTCTTAAGAAACCAAACTAAAAAAGCCACCCAACCAGTTCTGATTAGTGACTTTCGCCGCAAAGGGCAGTTCCATTCCATCAGTCTTACAACAAAAGGGCGAAGGGAAATCAGTAGGGAGGAGACCTTTCCTTCCCAAGGATGGACAAGAGGGCATCGCGGCCCCACACAGACGACTCTCCCCCCAATGCCCTCCTGGGCCTGAAGCCAAGCAAAGGATCAGGCGAAAGGCCAGACCGAGAGAACCCCTGGTTTGCTCCTGGGGCCAGCAGAAGCTGGAGGAAATGCCGCTGCTCCAGAGAACAGCCACCGGTGCACTGTGTGGTGAATGGGGCGGATCGCCCTCCCCAGCACAAACAGAAACCGAGTGTTTGCAAAGTGGGGAGGGGGCACGGACAGGTGAAATTCTTGTCAGGGAACGTGGGGGAGGGGGATAAACATGGCTACCTATTCATCCGAGGTCAAAGGTCAAACAAACCCAATGAGGACCTAGCTGATTAACAAAGAGCCTGCCACTGCGGTGAGTGAGCATTAGAAACCCCTTTGTTCCCACTGCTGACTATTCCCTTCAGTTTGCTCAGTGTAATCAAATTAAATCACATTTTTAATGGTTCATTTACTGGCATTTAGAGCAGCTCCACATGTGCAACTGCACAGACTAGCCTTCCCAGCTGGGAATTAAGGCTCATAAGGTGATTTAAAAAAAAAAAAAAAAAAAAAGGTTCTGTCTGGACGACAAAATTATTTTAACTAAAATTTAAAAAACCAAAACCAAAAACCAAACTGCCAGCTCTGAGGCCAGGCCACCCCTCCCATCCCCCAAGGGAGACAAGCTGAGCTCTCGGGAGACAGAAGAGATGAGTCTGATTATGGGGCAAGTGACAATTAAAGGGGGGAAGCAGAGTCCATCCAGCTGTCTAGGTGCTTATGTAGCTCCTGGCGGTGTAGTATCCGAGTGCCACCCAGTAACAATTCCACAAACAAGCTCTCTTGCCCACCTGCAGGTGTAGAAACTGGGGGAGGTCACTGATTGAATTGTAATGCGAGGGAGCCGGCAAGGAGCTTGTGGAGGGGAAGCTGAGCTGACGGAAAGGGCTTTGCATTTGGCTCAGAGCACTGCGAGGCCCGCGGGTTCTTCTTCACCCTGATGGGAGCCCCCACTGGAGGCGTCTGGGCGCCTTCCTGGATTAGCCAGAGTGGGGTTTGCGTTCCTCTACCAGAGGTGAGCCAGCCACTGGGAGCTCGCTGACTGTGACGCTGTGCTCGGGTATAACACCCCGGCCTCCTTTGGGGAAGTGAACATAAGAACATAAGAACGGCCATACTGGGTCAGACCTAAGGTCCATCCAGCCCAGTATCCTGTCTACCGATAGTGGCCAATGCCAGGTGCCCCAGAGGGAGTGAACCTAACAGGTAATGATCAAGTGATCTCTCTCCTGCCGTCCATCTCCACCCTCTGACAAACAGGGGCTAGGGACACCTTTCCTTACCCATCCTGGCTAAAAGCCATTAATGGACTTAACCCTGTTATAGTCCTAGCCTTCACAACCTCCTCAGGCAAGGAGTTCCACAGGTTGACTGTGCGCTGTGTGAAGAAGAACTTCCTTTTATTTGTTTTAAACCTGCTGCCCATTAATTTCATTTGGTGGCCCCTAGTTCTTGTATTATGGGAACAAGTAAATAACTTTTCCTTATTCACTTTCTCCACATCACTCATGATTTTATATACCGCTATCATATCCTCCCTTAGTCTCCTCTTTACCAAGCTGAAAAGTCCTACCCTCTTTAATCTCTCCTCATATGGGACCCGTTCCAAAACCCTAATCATTTTAGTTGCCCTTCTCTGAACCTTTTTTAAAGCCAGTATATCTTTTTTGAGATGAGGAGACCACATCTGTACGCAGTATTCGACATGTGGGTGTACCATGGATTTATATAAGGGCAATAAGATATTCTCCGTCTTATTCTCTATCCTTTTTTTAATTATTCCTAACATCCTGTTTGCTTTTTTGACCGCCGATGCACACTGCATGGACATCTTCAGAGAACTATCCACAATGACTCCAAGATCTCTTTCCTGATTAGTTGTAGCTAAATTAGCCCCCATCATATTGTATGTATAGTTGGGGTTATTTTTTCCAGTGTGCATTACTTTACATTTATCCACATTAAATTTCATTTGCCATTTTGTTGCCCAATCACTTAGTTTTGTGAGATCTGTTTGAAGTTCTTCACAGTCTGCTTTGGTCTTAACTATCTTGAGCAGTTTAGTATCGTCTGCAAACTTTGCCACCTCACTGTTTACCCCTTTCTCCAGATCATTTATGAATAAATTGAATAGGATCGGTCCTAGGACTGACCCTTGGGGAACACCACTAGTGACCCCTCTACATTCTGAGAATTTACCATTGATTCCTACCCTTTGTTCCCTGTCTTTTAACCAGTTCTCAATCCATGAAAGGATCTTCCCTCTTATCCCATGACAACGTAATTTACGTAAGAGCCTTTGGTGAGGGACCTTGTCAAAGGCTTTCTGGAAATCTAAGTACACTGTGTCCACTGGATCCCCCTTGTCCACATGTTTGTTGACCCACAAGATCCAACCTCTTCTTGGCCTGCAGCCGGCTGGAAGGGACTCGCTACAGTGCCTCAGGCTAAGCAGCGGTGCAGAACTCCACCCCACCCCAGGACTGCCCTCCAGTGTCCGGTTGGGATATCAGCTCAAGTCCTGACATGGGCCCAAAGAGGAGACAGCAACCAGCTGACACCTCACCTGAGAGGTGGGCTGAAATCTGACAACGGTCACCGATTCCAAACGAGGTGCCTAGAGCTAATTATAGAGCTTTGAGCAATTCCTTTCCACAGGGATGTGCTAAGGTTTCTCTGGTCCTGGACCCAGAACACCTTTCTCCCAACTGGGGCCTCAGTCCCAGAGCTCAGGTTCCCAGCATCGCCACTGTTTCCCCAGTCTTCAAGTCAGCCTCCGCAATCCCCACCCAGAGCCCTACCAGAGCATCCCTGGGCTGCAGAACGTCGTGTGCACGGCTACAGCGGAAGTGGAGCAGAATCATTCCGGTGGCCAACAAGCTGTTGAAAACGCAGGCAGCCTGCTTGCCAGAGAGGCTCTGCTGAACAGAACAGGACCTCAGGGGAGCCCCCTCCTCTGCACAACCATGACCCCTTGTGCTACATTTCTGGTTTGCATCACTGGTTTCCCAGGGACATAAGTTTCCAATTTCAGCTTCTTAACCCTCTGCCCAGCTCAGCCTTCCTCACCCACTACGTCGAGCTGGTAGGTGTGGTTGATGCTCCCATATTTGTTCTCCACGATGCAGGTGTAGTTGCCTTTATCGGACGGCACCACTGAGTCCATGATGATGCTCCAGGTTGCGTAGCGGACCTAAGGAGCCAGGAGAGACGACAAAGCCAGTTCAATGTGGTTATCGGCACACAGCTTTATCGTCTGCGTACTCCAAATGGTATGGGGAGGAATTAGCGGCCCCAGACCATGCCAGGGCTGCGTTTGACAGAACACATGCCCTCTAATTCCAGAGCACGTCAAAGCCATCTCTGACCCCTGGGCCTCATGTTCTAGGCAGGCCATAAATCTCAGCTCAAGGTCACCTTTACCCATTGCTACAGGGGGACGGTAATCACTCCCAGCTGTCCCAGGACAGACGTGACACAGAGCCATCTGCATCTGGAAACATGATGTCAATGGAGTTTGATGGGCTGGCACTGACTGCAGGAAACCCCTCTCCAGGCAGCCCCAGCCTGCCCTCCCGCCCGCAGCGTCACGGGAGCAGAATCTCACCGCTCCAAACTGTCACGCGTCTCTCAGAACAGACTGCCCCGGCCTCTGCTACTCCCATGTCACTCGGATAAGCGCTCCTCCCTAGCCAGTCCCCACTCCCACGCAGGAATCAATTCCCAGTTCAGCAGACAGGACAGAGCCTGGGTATCGGGGCACATCCCTAAGTCACCTCCCGCAGCCCCCTGACTTTATCCCCTTTTGTGGGCAGTCCTCTTCCCACCCTCGCCCCCAGGGCAGCACCCCCACACCTGACTGCAGGGGGCTCTCTGTCACATGAGCCCCTGACTGGAAACAGGGATTAGAAAGCACGCAGGTGAGCAATGGTCCTCCTACCGACGTTCCCAAGGGGCTTCATGAGACTGTAGGCCAGACTCCACCCCATGCAATTCACAACACCGCAGCAAGCTCCGAACAGCTCAGCATGCTCCAGGCAGGGTAGCTGAGACACATGCACTGTTGCAATTGCAGCATCTTGGAGCAGCGAAACTCTTTCCTGCCCTCCCAGCCCCAAAGCATCCCAGATCTCGGCTGTTTGGCTTGGAGAGGGTGAGGGGTGACAAGAAGGGGTTTTACTGTGGATGTCCCATGCTGCACTAGCGTCTCCACTATGGTTTCCTGGGCCCTGGAAGCTGAGCTCCCTCTACTCAACACAGCCATGTTCACTCCTGAATAAAACCACCTTTGTCACCACTGGATGAAAGCAGGATCCCAAGAAGCAGCTTCTCCTATCGAGACCTTCTCTGATACCAGCTTCATGCTGGTGCTGCTGCATTCCTGGCTCCCAGCTGGATTCCAGCCCCATTATTCCACCTCCCCATCTGGGCATTGCATTGTGTGCCCAGGCCTTCACCTTCCAATTACAGCCACTGTGCCACTGTCAGAGTCAGCTCACAGCAACAGGCCGGGGCAGCAGGAGCTTCCCACAGCACAAGGACACAATGCAGAGCATTTGGGTGTCAATGCACTGAGCCCTAGGCACCTCTGTAGCCTCTCCAGGCACTGTCACTGCAGAAATGCCATACGGTGGCAGAGTGATTTAGGGTGGCATTCGGGGAATGGAGAAGCATTTTCTGCCTGTGCTTATTGAAAAACTGGCTTGCCCTGGGAGAAGGTGCTGGCCGGCCTCAGTTCTGTCCTGAAGCCTTTCTGGTTACAACTGTTGTGAGTCACAATTTGGTCCAGGGAGACCAGCCAGGAGATGAAGCACCACCCCATTGCTATGGAAAGTGCCCAGGCATCTAGCATTCAAAGTCGCTTACAAGAGACACTCCCCTCCCCTGCACCATGAAGAGCCCAGGGATCAAAACCTCCTGGCACAATGGGGCTCTCTCCAAAAGGTGCAAGGCTGAGTCGTCCCTGCTGGGATTTGAACTTTGGAAGCCCAGTTGCTTCAACAGTGATGCATGAGAGGAAGACTGCCCTTGGGTTAAGGACACTGGAGGTGAGCTCAGAAAGCTGGGGTTCTTATTCCTGGCTCTGGGTGGTCTTGGGCTACCCTATGCCTCAGTTTTCCATCTGTAAAAAGGGCTACTAGTACTTTCCTTCTCCCACCGTGTCTCGTCTATTTAAATGGTCGGGAAGGGCAGGAGCACTCTTACTATGTGCATGTATGGGCAGCACCTGGCACAGTGGGGCCCCGATCTCAGAAATAATAATAATGACAAACCTAATATAGGAGGAGCGGGGAGGGAAGGGTGGTGTCATTGACGAAGGGGTTTTCCTCGGAGTCTCATGAGCACCAGGAGGGTCGGACTGAAAGCGTACAATTCCAGGGTGTTACAAGGATGAAATATTACTAACAAACACCAAGGAGACTCTCCTGGTGTTCATGCCATGCCCGTTCCCTGCCTGAAAGGCCAGTCTCCCTCTCACCTTTGATTCCTTAGGATCAGCCAGGGAACTCTTTGAGCAGATAGCTCCACCCCAGCATGTAATAAAGTGAGCTTAGCAGCGTCATGATGTGGCTGATTTCCTGGTATTTGTGCCAGCGCCTTGCTGGACCCTAATGGGACATGGGCCAATAGCTGGATTTCATTTGCACAATCAAGTGCATGAGTCAGTGGCCAGTGAATAATCAAGCTGCTAGCTGGAGGGGAGCGCAGAGCAGAGGGCTGACTCAGAGAGTCTCTCTCACAGGAGAGGGCAAGGTCTCCTGGGAGACCTGAGGCTCCTATCCCAAGCACAGGGAAACACACTACGCAAGGTAGCAGCCGCTGCCCCCAGATTACCATGTTGGTCACACAACGTTCCTTGCTTGCGTCTCTGCGGCTGGGAAACCACCTCCCACAACAGATCTATGGCTTATCTGTTTCCTTCCCTGCAGCCCCGAATGGGGAGCTCCCACTGTGCTCTGGAGGAGCTGACACAGGTGGGAATCCTTGTCTCCAGCAGAGAAAGGCTAATTCAATAGCACACAAAGCCATCCAGCTGCTCTAGAAGTTTTTCAAGGCCCAATACATGGGCCAACTCAGCCAGGCAAAACCAAAATGTAGTTGCTACAAATGACTAAGAAAAACAAGAGTGCATCAATGGAGCCCGATTTCACTTTAGCAGGAAAGAGTAATTATCATCTGAAAATGGCACAGAACCTTCTCCAAATTGGTTTGATTCAGGAGAAATGAGGGTAATTATTTGATGCATGAATCATGGATTGTGTCTCATTAAAGCCACTATTGATTCCTCCTGAGAGGCCTTGACCAACACTTCAGTTTTAAAAAGAGAAGGAAAAAAGGACAGTTCTTCCCTCTGGCTACTTCGGGAGGAGTTTTATGGATGCAGGAGTCTATGCAGTGGAGCTGTGGTGGCAGCACTGAATCGTTCAGCACTGAAACACGTTGTTCTCCGGGCAACCAAAGGAGGAGTGTCAAAACCAGACAGCAGAACGCCCGCCAACCTACCTGGACATACAAGAGAGATGCTGCTGCTTTATCCAGAACAGGATACTTGGGCCCAATCCTCAGCCGGTGTAGGCTGGCAGAGCTCCATTGCAGGGAATGGAGCTGTGCGGCAGGCAGTGAAATGAGGCCAGTTTACCCCAGCTGAGAACCTGACCCTAAAGAGAACGGCTGACCCTAGAAGAACAAGAGCCCCTGTGGGGGCATTCAGGACTGCCCACTTTGTGCAGCTCCTTGCACCATGATACTGGGAGCCTGGGGCTGGAACTTGGTGCCTATTCACTGCAGTGTTGGGTGCACAAAGAACCCCAAGACCCAAGTGCTCCTGGGCACTGCCCGGCAGAGCCCGTTAGCTTCAGACAGAGAAAATCCCACAGCCTCCGTGCTCCAGACCAATCCATACCCCCTATCTGCACAGCACTCCCATTCCTGCTCACCTTGTATCCACCGATGCGGTGGTCGGGCTTGAACTCCTTGCCGTTCTTCAGCCAGCGCAGCGTGGGGCTGGGCGTCCCGCTCGACGGGCACTTGAACTTCACTGTTTTGGCAGCTGGGACGGCATGGAGCTTCTTCTCCATCTTCCCGGGGTATGTCCAGTAGGGAGCCACAGCCACTGAGCAGAGAGACGTGAGTCAGCACGGGGGAGGACGCAGATAGGAGGGACCCGGGGCTCAGTCGCTGGCACTGGGACCTCACAACGGGCCATGTGGGCTTGGAACTTCCCCTGCAGGCTGCACAATGCCCCCAGTGCAATGGGACACACTGAGATGGACGCCATCCCTCTGCCCCAGCCCCTGCTCCTGGCTTAGGGGAAGAACAGAGTCTGGTGGCTGCAAAGGGGTTTGTTGTAAAAATGGCTGTGAAGGAGAGGAGGGGCCAACATAGCCAAAGGGAGATTCAAGAGCTGCCACCTGCACTAGTATCAGTTCTTTCTAGAGCCCCTCTCAGGAGGATGAGCACCCAGGCCCCATTAACAGGCCACCGGCTGTCTGCAGTGCAACCCGGGCCACAGCCAGCAGCCTGTCGCAGGGCGAGATCATGGCTCCAGTAGCCTACAAAGTCTTTGATCACTTGTGTCACACGGTCACCGGAGACACCTGTCCTGCACCCAGGGATACGCTCCCTTCCAGCCCCAATTATGCTATTCAGATGGGACCAGGACTTCTCTGTGGCTGGATTTGCCTTGCGAGCTTGGAGGCAGAATCTGCAGCTGCTAATCTGAGTGTGATTGCAGTAGGAGGGTTTGGGGGACAGGGAAGGGGCAGGACTTTTAAAAACACTGAAGAGTATCCTCACTGGTTTAACCCTGCGGTCAGGTGGGCCAGGAACCTGGAGCTACGGTGGATTGTAGACAAGACAGCCTACCCCAACCAGACAGATCATGAACACGTTTCAGGCAAGGGAAGGAGACGCACAGTATTTTAGCAGCACCCTCATCGAGACTAAGGGCTTGTCTACCTGGGGAAATTCACTGGCATAATTATACTGGGATACTTAGACCACTACAGTTAGGGCACTATAACTCCCCCGGTGGACACTCATTCTGGAAAATTATACCATAGAATCATAGAACTTGAGATCAGAAGGGACCATTATGATCATCTAGTCTGACCTCCTGCATGATGCAGGCCACAAGAGTTGACCCACCCACCCCTGAAATAACTCTCACCCTTGACTCAGCTGTTGAAGTCCCCAAATCATGATTTGACGACTTCAAGCAGCAGGTAATCCTCTAGCAAGCGACCCCTGCCCCATGCTGCGGAGGAAGGCGAAAAACCTCCAGGGCCGCTGCCAATCTACCCCGGAGGAAAATTCCTTCCCGACCCCAAATATGGCGATCAGCTGAACCCCGAGCATGCGGCCAATATTCTCCATCCAGACACTTAGGAAAAGACTTTCAATATCCCAACATTACCAGTGACTTATACCAGAATAACTCCAGCAGGATCCTTCTCCCAGTATAATTATGCCAGTAAATTTCCCCAGGTAGACACACCCCTAACTGGGATATTGGCAACACCAGGAAGCTAGAGGTTTACCTGGCCTGCCCAGTTGGTGGGTGCTCTGCCCTCCCCCAGCCCTTGCGTTCTCCAGGTGGGACTGGCTGGAGCAGGAGTCACTTCCCAGAGCAAGCTGCTGGCCTTTTGTCAGGCTCTGAGTGTTATTTAGATGTATGCGCATGGCTCCAAGCCAGTCGCTCATGTGCACACGGCCAGCTCCTTCAGAGGCATTCACAGGCTGACACTCCAGCAGCCCAGGTGACCTTGACATTTCCAAAGCGGAGAATGGTCTGGGTGAATGCATGACAAGCGGAAGCCTGGAGGCAGGAGCTACATCTGCAGGCAGGGGCAGTGAGGGCACTTTGGGAGATTCACAGGTGAGCAGGAGAGCAGCATGCTAGGCCCTGGCAGTGCTGGGCAAGGCCCCGCCAATGGGCCAGGCCTCTCGTAAAAACTCTTAAGTTGCTTTAGTGAATGACAAAAAATAAAAAGGAGACACCACCCCATGAAATGCGGCGCCCGAGGTTTTGGGGCCGAGACCCTTCCCCCCCGGAGAGGTAGCAGCCGGGGGAGGGCAGTGTCTGCCTGAGGCTGCGTTAGGTATCAAATCGTGTCTCATGCGTACGGTTCGGTTTGGTGTTATCTGCCTCCTTCTCCTCCGAGGAGGAGTCGTCATCGTCGTCGTCATCCTCAGCGGATGGAAGAGCGTCTGCAAGAGAAGAGAAGAGAGGGCCGGGTTTCAGTTTTGCTTCCAGCTGCCTCACTTACCATCCTGCAGGAAGAAGAACCAAGCAGAGCTGCACAGGGCCACTCCCTTCCTGGGTGTGGCTTTTACCCTTCCTCCCCCTTGTCCTGCACAAGGGGAACTATTCATTGGGCTGCTTAGGAGCCACTCACCCCCCTTGTCTAAGCAGCAAAGGGGGTTCCCACTAATACAAACACAGCCCCAGAGCAACTTGCAGAATAGCTCCGATGGGCAGAATTAAAAGGCACAGTTTAGGAACTGTACGTAACAGCTCCCCATTCCCCCCGCCCGGGGACAATGGGAAGGGAGGGCTTCCCGGCATGCCCCTCCCAGACAGATGCTCACTGGTACATTCCACACGCTGGGGACCAGCAAGTCGCGGCAATGCGATTTGCTGCCGCGCTGTGTCATCACATGAAGGGGGCAGAGCGCGCAGGTACCAGAGCTCAGGTGAGGAGAGCTCTGCAGTCACCAGGGGTGGGTCAGACTGGTCAGGCTTCTCGCTGGTCCATGCCATTTTGCAGGCTTTCACCTCACGTAACAGTGGGGTTCCAACACCAGGCACTGAGGAGCGCGGAGTGGGAGGCTCATGTGGTCAGGGGAAGCCAGGAGGGTCAAAACAAGCCATCCCTTCGGCCCTGGGAGGGACTTGAGTACATGGGTTCTGGGGCCAGGGGAGAGGGAGCGGAGAACTCTGGGCAGTCGACTACTCGGAAGGAATCTGCCCCCTTGCTCAGACCTGTGCTCCTTTGCACTCAGGGAGAAATGGAGGAAGTCTGGCCCCCGCCTGGCCCCTCCATCTCTCCCCTTGGCCTTGCAACCGCAGCCCAGAACAGCCCTGCCCGAGACAGGACCAGGGGCTGAGAGCTCCCACCCGCCCACACACAACCAACGGCCCAAGGACTCGGCAGCAAACCTGGCCTAACTCCCTGGCGCAGGCCCTAGACGCCGCGGTGCGTATCACCATGCAGGAGGGCCGGTGCCCTGCAGCAGCCGCATTTCAGTTAGAACACGGGGATTTTACATCAACTAAGGAGCACAGGAAGTGGCACGGTCAGCGCTAGGAGCCAGGCCCTGCCGATTTTCATACTGAATTCAATGTAATGTCCACATTTCTGCTTTGAGTGTGCCACGCACTGTGGCATTGGCAATACAGCACTACATCGGCAGAAAGGGAGCTGGGGGACGAAGCAGAAGAGTGGGGATTAGCTGGGGGTTTCAGCCCCCAGGGAGGGGGGATGTGTCTGCTATAACGATCAGCAGGGAAATGGTTAATAGCATTGACATTTAAATTGACACTGAGATGCATGGCAGCTCACCCCCCTTGAAGCTATCAGTCCAGTCTGTCTGCAGGCTCAGGCAGACAATGCTATAGCAGTTACGGTCAGGTCACGTTTCTAAGCATTTCTCTTAACACCACGGCTGGAGACACAATGCACCTTTGCGTGAGAGCTGAGGTTCTGCAGGCACGTAAGTACAGACTGCCTGGGCCCCTCCCTATACGGCAGCTCAGCTTCCTAACCACCATCAGGCACTCCGATTCCAACACCACGAGACATGCTAGTTCTAGCCACTCTGCCACCAGTTCCTCTTCACCGGCTATCGTATTTATCTGGCACCATGGCACCTCGACACTGCCCAGCCCGTCTAGTCATTAATCTAGATCTGAGCCTGGCTAATGCTTGTAAGCATGTCTGAAGCTGTTTTCCAAACAGGGTGATGGGCAGGCATGGCTGTGACACTGCATCCACACCCAACATGGGGACAGGCTAAGGAAGCACAATACAGATTCTCTAGAGGGGGTAAATCGATAGGGAGTTTTTAGTTTGTGAGGTTGTTAGAAAATCATCTGCCTCCCTCGACAGTCACTGAAATCAGCCCGAAGTGGGGCTAGCTACCCCCCTGCTGTGTGCCCAGGATGGATGGGGCCAAAACAGCTCAGAGAGCTTTAATGACAGGCTCTGCAGGGCCGGGCCACCCGCGCCCAGTCCTCTGGATGGTGAAAGGGCTGTGATCTAGTCACCGATCCGACAGGCTAAACAAACAGTTCTGCCCCCCTTTGTACTGGAGACACCTGCCAGCAGGGAGCAGCAAACTGGGCCGGAATAGAACTCTCCGGGAGTCAAAGGCTGGGCCCCCAGGTCACTCTGTAGGCAGGTCCCAGCATTGCGGAGAAATTCTCATTTGATTCCTAAATGCCCAGTTACCCACCTCCTCCCTTCTCTCCCGCACCTTCCCTGCTCTGCTCGCTGACTGCTTGGGAACAGCTGCTAATGCTCCCAGCCTTCCTCTTCAGAACACCGCCCGATTGTTCCAGGGTCGGCAATAAAACCCAACGGCTGTTGGTCATCTGGAGGACGGACTCCCATTTGCCTCCCTGGCGTTCCCCTTCGCAAGCGGTGTCCTGATGAACCCTGCGCACCAGACCCCATGGTGACCCCGCGAGACATGGCAGAGCGCTCAGAGCAGCCAGCAAAACGTGCAGCTGGCCCAGTACAACCTGGCTGGCTTTTCCTGCCCCTGGCCTGAGACAACCCCATGGCAGTTTTCTCCCACACCTTCCAGGGCCCAGAACAGCTACGTGACCTAGCTACAGCAGGCCGAGGTCGTGAGACAGATGCACAGGTGCACGATGCCCTCTCGGCCTGCAAGACGGGGTTTGCAAACCCACTCACAACTCCCCAGACATTTCTCAGCAGCTAACCTGCCCCTAGGGCCTCGCCTCCCATGTCCAGCCAGTCCAGCAACTGCTCTGAATCCCCCCATATACACCCTGCTGTGCAACACCTTTGCTCCAAACCATTCCAGGCAGCCTCCTGCAGCCAGCACTGAAAAGAGTCCTTGGGTGGGTGTAACACATTTCCAATACCCTGGTGCTGGTATCCCCAATCATACCACTCCAGGAGCAGCCCTAGGGGAACAGCTGCTGCAGCATGAGTCAAAGAAGCTGCCACATTCCACATCTGCCCATCCCCGCTGAGGCAGCCAGCACAGCCAGTGAAAGGAGGGGGACGAGAAGTCCAACACGCTACGAATGTGCATCCAGGATGTATGGACGTGCAGTGCCGCGGCACAGAGAACGCATCAGCTTGTTCCTAGAACTGCTCCCGGACACACGGCCGGGAGGGCGCACGGGGATGCTCTGGTGCTGCCTGCACACCAAGCCTTTGTAAAGCTTTGGGGTTCCCCGACCAGTGCCCCACAGACCACAACAGCCCACCAGCTACCAGAAGAAAGATAAGCCCATCTGCAGGTGTGTGCACACAAGGTTTACACCCCGTTCCCACACAGGTAATCTGCTTCCTGCCCTACAGCCTGGCAGCTGGGCCCCCCTTCCCTTTGCGCCCAGCCCCAGGGCGGCTACGAACCTGAGACATTAACGGAGAAGTAGGTGGTCTCGCTCCCTGAGGGGCTGTTGGTCATGCAGGCATAGAGCCCTGAGTCCTCAGGCACAGCGTCCCTGACCTCTACCTCCTCCCCAGTGATGCGCGTCCGGTTGTTCTCTGACAGCTGGACCCCGTCTCGCACCCAGTTGATGCTCTGGACATCGTCCCGTAGCCGGCAGCGCAATTGGAGGAGGTCGCCAGGGTGAGCCGAATGCGACTCCACTTCAATTTTCGCTTTGGGCAGAACTGGAAGAGTTAGGAGAGAGAGAAAGAAAATAGAGACAAAAGGAAACCACGCTGTGAACGGACGTTTATTGGGGTTTGCGCGTCCCGCGGGGAGTCTCCTGCGCCACCCTCCTGCAGCGACTCTGCAGCTGCTCCGGGACGCAGGTCTCAGCTTTCCACACGTGGCGGTTTGGAGAAGCAGCGTCGGGGTGCAGTGTGACGGGCCGTTGCCTTTTAATCCAGCTGCGATGATGGGCGCGGGAAGCAGCTAACGACAGCTGCGACAGGGTGCCATGCTTGCCAGGCAGACGGCTGCATCCGGTGGGGACGTGCCGGTGACTTGAAGGCGGCATGGTGCGAAGGACAATTCAGCTCACCTACCTGTCAGCCTGAAAAGCACAGCAGCTAGCAGGCCTCTGCCACGCAGCCCACAGAGCAGGGGGGAGAGGGGAAGAAGAGGCAGAGGTTAAAAGCAACTGCAGCAGGATTAAGCATTTCACCTTCATTTTATAACCCAGACATTAGCAAGGAAGTTGAGGCTGTTCATGCGCCCTTTGACCTTTTACCAAGCATCACTCAGCCCAGCCCCTTCGGGTAAGAAAATACTTTGGCCAAGGTTTTCAGAAGGGAATTTGAGATGTCTCAAAGGGGCCTGGTTTTCAGAGGGTGGGTGCTGGGCTCTTTCTGAAAATCAGGCCCTTTTAAGGGGGTCTTCAGTTGGTCACTCAAAATTGCAACTCACTTCTGAAAATCTTGGCTCGTGCATGACTCTCTCCCCTGCCCCGCTCCTCCCTCCAGTAGCTGAACCCCCCAGAGAGAGAGCACATGCAGAGGCTGCCCTTGGGAGCACCACGCTCTGCCCAATCTCTCCCTTCCTGCAAAGCTCAGAGAAGGCAGCCAGCAAAGCAGGCCAGGTTTCATGCTGCCTGATTATCACTTCGCTTAAAGCATTTTAAGGAAGGGGGAGAAGGAGGAGGCTCAATTGAGGGAACTGCATTAAGGCAGAGGCTAAGTGGTAAATGCTTTCGTAACAGCAGCGTCCTGGCTGGGCTGGGTCAGCTCAGGTGAGCCTCCAGTTGAACAGGTGCTGGCTGGAGTATTCCAAGTTTCCAACTCTATTAAGATGGGAGAATTGCAGCTGCCATCAAATGCAACATTTGGTTTAGCAGCACAAAGATCCTTTCTCTTCACTCCAAGACTCTGTTGTCTCCCAACTCCACTAGAGCCTGTCTGAGCACATGTGGGCTGGGAGGCTAGGCCTCAGGCTCTGCCTTTTAAACCGCTCTGTCTTGCAGGGTCACTGTTCCAGGATTCCTCTCCGGTTCCTGCTTTAGAGAACACCCCATACAAAGGTGTAGCTGAGGAGCAAGGCTGCAACCTCCGGGTGTGTGAGAACAAACAGAGCCCTCCAGAGGTTTCACATGCAAACCAACTACTCTGCACCTCCTGGCTCCAAGCAAAGCCACTTGAGATGAGTCCAGTCTGGAAGCAGCTCATGTGAGGCTCCCTGAATTCTACCTACCTATCACTTGAGAGCAGTGTCAGCTGAAATACACAGAGACCCACTCGTGCACTCTCCCAGACCCCGAACTCCGCCTCGGGGAGCAGAGTCTCAAGGGGAGACATTGCTTCTAAAGACACTAGTCGCCTACAGGGTGAAATGTCACGATGGCCTCCCGCAGAGAAGTCTTTACCCCTGCAGAGGTTCAATCCCTCTCCCCACAGCTGCTCAAGGCATCACGGCTGGAAGGACTTGGGAGTTGCAGTGCCAGAAACAAAGGGGGAAGGAGGCAAGGTGTCATAGGAGATACCCACCCTCCGATGCCAAACAAATCACTGCTTTAGCTTGGTGCAATACCTGGCACTGCCAGGGAGAGCAGGGCACAGGGTGTCTCTCTGGGGCATGGCCTAGGTGTCCATGGCTCCATAGGCTTGGTTCAGCTGACACCCAATGTCGGAAAGGAGGAGAGCACGCCCCTCCCACCTGCTCCATCCCCATCAGCCCTGTTCGGGCTCCAATTCAATTTGGAGGCTTTCTCCACCAGCGAGATATTGAATCCAAGAGCAAAACGTCAATTGGATTCCCTCCGTGTGTGTCAGACTTCCCACAGCCTCCCCAATGCCTGAGTGGCATTACATACCCCCAGCCCCGGCGCTAAGCTAATTTATCAGTGCACTCATCCATCAAACAGACAAGAGCTTTCTGGTGGATACTGCTAGAAACACACAGCAGTGCCCCTTCCCCTCCCCCAGGGAGGAACTCATAAAGAGACCCCAGTGGGAGCACTCTGCGCATTGGCGTTATCCCAGCATCATGCTCAGAAAGCCACTTGTTCACAGAGCTGCAGAGCGTCTGACCCCTACAAGCATGACTCCGTCTGCTCCACACAGGTAAGTCGTTTACAACAGATGACTTACCTGCCCAGCACCCCTGGGGCTGAGCACTTCATACCCTGCAGCCATCAAATACACACACACACACACACACACACAAAACCTGTGCAAACAACTCCAGCAATGTAAGCACAAAACAACACAGAAAGAAGCTTGCCGAGGTATTGATTGCTAAGTGCACTTTTCTTCCCATGCTGCCCTGGGGTGTTATCCTGAATTGCAACATGGTTTTGCCCCATCCACAAAGTTACACCAGTTTAACTTAAATAAGTTTTTAAACTATAAAGCTGGTGTCACTCCTTGTGTGGACACTTATTTCAGTTTATCTTAAATGAATTTCTAATTACTTTAGCTAACACCCCCGCCCCCACAAAGAGGCTTGCATTGGTTTAAAATCACACCTTTAAACAGTGCAACTTCAGGGCACGGACTGCCACTATATTTATGTACAGCACCTTGGACAACAAGGACCTAGTCTCTTAAGCGCAACTGTATTACAAATAATATTTGAGTATTAAAACCATGAAAGATCCATTTAGAGGAACTTTGCTTTTCTCTGCTATAGATCCTGTCTTGTTTTTGTTGTTGTTGTTGTTTTAGGCATTTCTTTATTTCTTACACATATGAGATGCTTTGGGGGGAAATGTTTAAGAGAAAACAGCCAAAATGTTTTTGTGATTAAAAAAAAAAAATTTGACTGGTTAGTTGGGAGGAAAATTCACCGTCCGCCCTGCAGTGCTGTCAACCCAAACCACCAAGGGCAGGGTGCCAGTTGCCTCAGAAGTTTATCAATGACACAAATAAAAAGTTTTTTAATATGGGAGTTTTAGACTGACGGCAGCCCTTGAAGTAATCAGGGAAAGCAGTCTCGCTTTCCTTGATCTTGTACAACCTCATGAAATGTGCATTTCTAGTACCTCTGGCATTTTGTGTTTCAAATTATTAGTCACAGGCACCTTACAAAGCAGATTTCCATCCCATCTATGTACTCAGACACCAAAGGACTCTGCAGTGTAATGTTGTGCTGTTCCCTCCTTTCCAACAATAACAAACAACAGACCAACAACAAAAGAAATCACTCCAGAAAATGAAACCATCTCACGAAAATGCCTCACTCCATCGCATCAAACATAAACTGCTTGTCCTCACTTTCAAGGCCATTTACAGTCATCCCCCCACCTGTCCTCTCTCACTCTCTACATGAGACGTCTACTGCCTCTGATCAGCCCATGATTCCAGCCCATGACCTCCATGGCCCACTTGCTAAACTTTCAAACAAGCAGCCTTGTGCTCTCTTCCACTCTGCCCCGGATGCTTATAAGTTGCTCCCCAAAGCTACCTCACGATCCACCTTTAAATGCCTCCTTGAAACCTCCTTTCCCGGAATGTCTATAAAAAAAACTTGACAGGCCAAGGCTGCGGGTGAGCTGAGACCACAGTCCATCACGTTGACCAACATTGTCTCCTGTACTCCCCTGTTGGTCCATGTGATTGGTCATCTCTTGTCTCAGATTGTAAACTCTTTGGAGCAGGGACTGTCCTTTTGTTCTGTGTTTGTACAGCGCCCAGCGCAGTGGGTCCATGGCCAGGGCTCCTACATGTGACAGTAACACTAATAAGAAGAAGACACTTTCCCTTGTTATCTTTTTTGCCCTGAAACTGTGTTAGCATCTGTTCTCCAAGTGGGGTAAGCAGGGTACAGTTTAAATCATATCCATCTCATGGGGTTATTTCATATAGAAACGGATCACCTGGGGAAGGCTTGCGGCCTGTTTTTTATGTCTCCCTCTGAAGCCACAGAGGAGCTGTGAGCACTCATCCCCTCTGCAAGCCAGGCCACCTTGCTTTGGTTTTGTGCCTTGCTTATTGCTGATATTTACTTAGACTGCGAGGTTTGTCTTTGTCTGTGAAAGTCCTGCTAGCACTTCAGTCTAAGCCCAGCCACTGCTCCGTGCATCCAGGGATATGAGGGAGTCAAAAGCTTTGATAGGAATCAGACTTTGAAGTTTGGAGTCACACCCAGAAGTGCCATGGACTGCTCCAATATTGCCAACTGCAGTTATTGTGCAATTATCTGATCGCTGTACGTGCTGGGAGATTTAGAACAGGGATTATTGGACCCTTCAGATTCCCAGTTCATGTTGGAGGTGTCCTCTTCCATTAAACAAACTCTGGGCCCGTAAAAAGCGACTTTAGCCAGGAAGAAAATATTCCTGTTCAACAGGCCAGAGCTAGTACAACTCCTCTGCACTGTGTTTGTGCTGGGGACCAGGGCAAGGCATTGCCTATAAAACTGGCCTGGAAAGAATTTGAAGAAAGTTTGCCAGCAATTCGATGATAGTCTACGATAGTCTGCAAATCCTTACACGTCTCAGCTGGATCTACAGAACTGGTGAGAAGATTGCTCGGGGCGGAGGAATTTGGGGGAGAACAAAACTTCAGGACAATTTACAATCAATCAGCTTTATCTAATATCCTGGGGCATTTGCATGCAGAACCCGGGTATGTTATTTTTCACACGGGGGTTTGATGCATGAACATGGACACAGGGCTGACGAGGGACCCATTTCTCTCCAGGCAGGGATCCCTATGGTGGGTTCAAGGGGCAGAGGCTGCTCTTGTTTTTCTTTTTCTCTGGGAGGGGCTAGAACTGGGGGGAGGTTAGCCATTAGCATGGGAGTGGGGGCTAGATCTTGTTTCTAAGTCAACAAAGCCCCTCCCCCCATCTCCTTAAAGTCAAAGGCTGTTTTACATTAACTGCATGACCCCGCAGGCTCAAAGTGCAGAGGTGCTGGACGGGATGGGCAGGGGTTCTCTCGGAGTTGGAGCTGATGAGCGAGGGGAGTCAGGAGGCAAGGCAGGCGGCTGGTAACCCAGAGCACATCTCTGCACTTAGGAGCAGAGCTGAACACGAGGCCCGGTGGGAACGCTTGGAAAATGAATTCACAGGCTAATGAGCATGCCCAGGGTAGCTAACCCCTATGGAAGGAGTGGAGCTGGGTTAGAGACCCAGCATCCAGATAATCCAGCAAGGTCACGCGCTTTCATTGAAGATACAAGGGGGGGGTAAGAGTTCTGGCATCAGGGTAGCTTAATTTTGATGGCAGCTTATTCACTCATGTCCCTGTCACTGGCTCTGGAAGCGCAGTCTGGGTGCAGCAGCTAATCCGAGAGGTGGATGCAACTGCTTTGGCCAAGCCTGTGGCATCCCAGCAGATTGCCGGCCATGCTGAAAACAACAGCAGGTTGGCCCTTCAGGGGCAGACGGATGGAGTGCCTTTAAAAGGAGGCAGGCACTGCCGGCCTGCGCTTTGTGTGTGCTCTAGACAGCAAGAGGCACTCTACAGCCTCCAGGCCAGGGTGGAGGAGCGGTCAGGGTACGGGAGGACAGCCTTTCAAACTGGGAATCGCTGGAGTATGTCACACAGGGATGTCTGGCTGCCTGGTGCTCAGAAGCTTTGGGTGACCCCGCAGCCCCTTGAAGGGGGCACGGAGCAGCAGCAGACCAGGGTCCAACTCAGGGGACAGACAGATGCTTTTGGCACTGGGTGACAGAAAGTTGGAAACACATTTGATTGGGCTTCTGCTCTGTCCCCTGCAGTCCCACCCCTGCTGTAGGCTGGGCAAAAAACCACCCCCTAAAGCTTTCCCTGACAAGGAACCATTCCTCTAAGAGGCTGGTGATTGGGCCCTAGGCAGCAAGCAATCAGCAGGAGCTGAATTACAGGAGCAGGCAGCCCATGAGAACATTTGGCTCACAATTCCCACAGAAGTCTCTGAGCCCACAGCTCCCCACCCCCTCCCCTTGGGAGAGGCCTGCCTGCTATGTGAGCTGTGATGCTGGTTTGTCCTTGGTGCATGTTAATTAAGGTGAGCCTGTTTGATCACTGGGCTCTGTCGGGCTGAAACGTCTCTTTCATACACACTACTACTTTGTAACTTAAAACAAGCCAACAGGTGCAGCTCCTCCAGAGGGGGACAAAGCCGCCGGCTGCTAAACTGCACTGCGCGCTGTTCAGCTTCTCCCAGAACAAGCAGCCCACTCTAGCAAGGGCTTAATAAGCCAGATAAACTCCCCGCTATTCTTCCCAGACCTTTGTCTTTCTCCCTTTGTGCAGGGAGGCACTGAACAGGCAACCTGGGCAGCTCCCGGCAGCAGAGAAGGAGTCCCCCTGTAACGGACCCAACGGTAGTCACTCACGCACCACAACTCAGGGCGAGAGGCAGGGCTCCCCCTGCCCCAGATGTTCGGGAAGAGCTGGGGGGAACAGAAGGAATATCAGAGTTAAAAAACATTTTAAACTACGTAGGGCTGCAGTGTGGCATTCCTCCCGCTCTTTGCCTAGGTGGGGGCAGGAAAGGTGGGGAGTCATTGCCCTCAGGAGAGTGGGGAGACCTGGAGGTACTATTGTGAAACACCAGTCAGAGAAAAACTACCCGCCCCGCAATTTATCAAGTCTCTCTGAGCTGGCCAGTGCAACACGTGGACTCAGGGGCACCGCATGGGCCTCAGCTCTCAAGCACCAGCTGTTTGCCACAACAACTCCACTTAGAGCTGACACTTCCTAGTCTGAGGTCTGGGAGTCCAGGGATTTGTCAAGACACTTCCTGAACATCAATGCCCCTTTGGGAAAGAAACGCTTCACCCAGGCCACCTGTGTCCCAGAAGACCCACAGCCTGCAACCCCCACACCGTGACTGCATGGTTAACATGCAGCCAGCCATGTCCCTTTTAGCCCTCCCACAAGCTAAGCAAGGACTGGCTTGGTCACAGACCTTGGATGGGAGATGGCCTAGGAGCTGCAAGAAGTGGTGCTGGCAATTTGGTAAGAATGAGTCCTCATTGACACAATGCCCCTCCACGGTGTTAGCGGGCACGGCGCTGCTGCTGTTCAAAGGAGATGCCAAGCCACAGTCCTCCTGGCGGATGGTGCTTTCTGTAAGTGTGGGCGTTACCCCTGCTCTCCTAGCCAAACTCCATGATTGGCAAATAAATTCTGCCTCCTTAAATTGCCCTGCAGTTTCAGTCAGACGCAGTGCTTTGCACTTCCTGTCCTACAATCCCTGCACAGGGTTAATGTGCACTGGTAGGCTGCTGATGCCTTATGCCCCAGAGGGGAATCAACCAGGTCCTTCTCATAGGCTCAGCTAACTCCCTTAGAAGTGCTTGGAGAGCCTTGGCTGAAAAGACACGAACTATAAGACTCCAAATGTATTGTCACCCAAACTGCTACCTGAAGTACCCAGCCTTGAGCTGCATTTCCTAGATTCCAAAGCCAGAAGGGACCCGTGTGATCACCTAGTCTGACCAGGTCATAGAACTTCCCCCAAATAATTCCTAGGACAGAGCTTTTAGAAAAAACATCCAATTGCCAGGGATGGAGAATCCGCCACCGCCCCTGGTAAATTGTTCCACTGGCTCATTACTCTCACCATTAAAAATGTGCACTTCATTTACAGTCTGAATTTGTCCAGCTTCAGCTTCCAGCTATTGGATCATGTTCTATGTTTCTAGACTGAAGAGCCCTTTATTAAATGTTTGTTCCCCAGGTAGCTACTCTCAAGCTATGATCAAGTCACCCCTTAACCTTCTCTTTGTTAAGCTAAATCGATTTTGCTCCTTGAGCCTATCACTAGAAGGCAGGTTTTCCAATCCTTTAATCATTCTTGTGGCTCTTCTCTCAACCCTCTCCAATTTATCAACATCCTCCTTGAATTGTGGGCACCAGAACTGGACACAGGATTCCAGCAGTGGTCACACCAGGGCTAAATATAAAGGTACAATTTAAAATAAGTTTTTTCATGAAAAAGCTGCACGCCGTGAGATTATTGACTGCAATGGTACAAATCCAACCACATCTCAGCCCTTCAGTGGGCTAGACCAAAACAGAGAAGAACGCCAGATCCTTTACATTAAACTTTTTCTTTTTTTGAATTCCAAGTCTGAGAATGTAACTTGAGTTTCTGGAGGGAGGGTGCCTCATTCCTGGGCTAGGGGCTGCGAGTGAGGGAGGGACAGCCTGTGGGGAAACCTGACATCCCTGGCTGGAGATGGGGCAATTCTGGCCCAGGTGGAATGTGTAATTGCTTTGAAACAAGTTTGAAAAGTATACGCATGATGTAACGTCCCCAGCTCTCCGCAGCTTTTATTACTTTGAATGGGAACTAAGAACTGAGTTTAGTCTGGCAAGTTCAAGCCAGATGGTAAATGTCACTAAGTTCATATAGCTGTCATTAGCTTTCCAAAGAGCTGGCCTCTTTCAGGGGGGAGGGTGAAGGGGAGGAGAGAGAAATAATTTCATAGCCAGTAAAATGTTCATCGCCCCCAATCTTAAAAAGAGCAAGAGGAGAAAACTCTTCAGCAGGTTAAAGAGGCCAGAGCCGGGGGAGAGACACAGGGTAGGAGAGTTGAGGGAAGGGAGCAGCGTAGATTAACCTTTAGCCCTTCAGTATTCAGCCAGACTCTCAATCCAGCTCTTTTTTTTATTTTTTTTTAAGGATTTTGCATGCAAATGGCCCTGGGCCAGACTAGGCCATCGGAATGGAGAAGTTCTGCATTCAGCCCTCACAAACCGGTGCAAACTGCTGTGTTTGCCAGAGTGATTGCAATAAAGCAGCCAACAAAGAGATGCAGGGAACAATAAAGAACTGAATGGCTTAGATCAGCAGGTCCTCTCGCCGGTTGCCATGGAGACCCCCACCAGGGCTTACTAAAGGTATTTCCTGAAGAAAAAGTGCACACATGCCCAACAGCTCTGCTAATCCCAACAGGAAGTGCTTACCAGGGGAGGTGGGGATTGGCTTCTCTCTGATTTCAAAAGTTTCTCTCTCTTTATTTATTTTTTTTGCAGTTCCTTAAGGCTGCCTGTGGGCATGCTGGGGGGGTGTCCAAGCACAGGTTCACAACACACTTCCCAAACAACGCCCCCACACACACACCCTGCAAGTTTCTGTTGTTATGATTGCCAGTAGAGCCCTGGCTGCAATACTGCAGCGGGGGGAAGGAAACAGACGGCTGCCATTCTCCCATCCCCCTCCACACACAGACATCTTTCAATTCCAAACTCTCGGGCCGTCACCTAGGCCCCCGCAAAAGTGTGATGAGGAGAAACAGCTTCCGTTGTGCACAGCACAACCACAGGAGCTATTGTCGCTCACAAGAGGAGAAGCCACCTGTATCTTGAAAGCTGAGGCCTGTTCTCGTAGGGGTCGGGGAGGGAAATACACAGGCCCCATTGGCAGGAGCCCTGCTCTGTGCAAAGCAATGGCTCTGTGTGGGATGCACATGTGGCTCCAATGTAATACTGAAGCGGAGGAGCACGTACCCCAAGTCACGGCTCTGGTGCTGCACCCTGCAGTGATGCGATTAGCGTCCCTTGACCCCGGTGGTGTCAGAGAGGCGGTGGGCAAAGCTGTGAGGAGCTGGCAGCGGGGAAGCTTGTCCCTTGTGGCAGTGCGCAGGCAGAGTTACACCTTTAGAGTTATTTAGGCTGAACCCCCCTCCCCTCCCCTGCCAAACGCACTGGCGATGCCACCATGGGGCTTTATGGCAGCGCAGACCTCTCCCAGGGCTGCCTCTCAGCCCCAGCAAGCCTGGCAGTGCCTCCCCAGCTCTGCTGCTCAGCAAAGGCAGAGTCAGGCTGGCGCCCAGAGGTCTCCGGCTCAGCTGACGCAAGCTGGTGAGACTCCACTGACTGCACCTGGGATCCCGCAGCAGTGCCCGGTGCTAGGGGTTTGGAGTCTGTGTGAACCCAGGCAGGCTGAGGGCTCTGGCACCAACCCCCTTTCCAGTGGGGACTCTGGTCCCCAGCGACTGGTCAGTCTGAACGGCCTCCCTGCATCCTGGTGAGGGGAGGTGCAACCTGAGCTGGTATTCAGCGCACCTCCGAGCTCTCCTGATGCCTTGGATGGGAGCCGTCCCTCTGCACCTTCTCACCCCCGCTCCAGAGACGATCCCTTTGCTGAGACTCTCCAGCCCCGCTCAGCCCGACACCAGCACAGCCTTAGCCGCTCACTGAATTCCCAAATCTCCCCCAGCTTTGGGGGTGGGGGAGGGAAACGTGTCAGTCTCCCCCACCACCAAAATCACAGGGCAAAACCCAGTGCCCCCTTCTGTAACCAGCCGGGTCATGCATGGAACTAGCGGAGGGTGGAATAGCTGAGATTCCTCCTGACACCTCTCTGCAGCCCCAGCCCCGCCAGGTGCCATGCTGCCTTGCCCGCCCTCACATGGCCTCCCTGCTTCCCACACTGCTTGGCCAGGTTGGAAGGAAGGAATGCAGCCCCTCCCCCATCAGTCTCCACCTCCCTTGGACAACACCGCTGGGGAGAGGCGCTGCGGCCCCGAGCCCACCAGAGAGCCTTTGGTTTACCTGGGCTGATGCTGAGCTGGACTGGGACGCTTCAGCCATCACTCCTCCTGACGTGAGGATTCACCACCTGGAGCTTCTGTCTCCTGGGGATCACGAGCCCCTGGGTCCCAGGGATGGAGCCTCACGAGGAACCAAAACCAAAGTGGCTCCCTCTTGAGAGGAGGAGAGACACATGCCCAATATGGAGAGGGTGATTGGTAACCAGGGCGGGAGGATATTCGACCCCAAGCACATTTAACTCTGGTGCCATGGCAGCTCTTTCCTCTCCACAGCAGGGGAAAGCCCTCTGGGATGTATCCATTATCTCTGGAAACCAGTTGAAGTATGAAATGACCCCGTCTCTGCAGCCCCAAACAGCAGAAACAACTCCCCACCTTTTCCTGTTGCAGCATCTTCCCCACCCACAGCCTCACAGCAATTCATGGGTGTTCATTCACTCAGCCTGGTGATGTCCCAGGCAAGGATTGGTCTCACCCACCTCTGGGGAGGAATGTGGCAGCTATTCGCACATTAGGCCCAGAAGAAGAGAGTTTGATGGAAGTTTATAAACATTCATAAAATCAACGTGCCTCATAACAGTGGTGCCTCCACAATCCCTGGGGGAAGGAAGTTAATACACTTGTCCTCCTGGGATTCCTACATTTTGTATGAGATGAAGCAGCATTTAATTAACAGGCATCTCAGTGTCTTTGCAAAGCCAGCCGGAATAAACCTGTACCATTCCCCTGGGATGCGCGCATCCTCCTCCAGATCCCTCCAGCCGCTGGGACCCTTTTGAGAAGGAAGCTACTCAAATAAAAGCTTGCACTGAGCTCTGAGACTGACACAGCAATCCCTGGCTGCGCCGCTTTCGTTCCTCTCCCCTCTGTGCACTTGCTATGGTCCTGGCAAGCAGGAGCAGCATTAAAGATCCCTGAGATGGATCCTTTTAGGGCAATAATTCATGGCGTTTCTGTGAAACATTAACTCCGGGCCTAGAGCTTTACCTGGTGGGAACTGGAAATGTGCAGCATTGGAGGGGGTGTCCCAGTGAGGCCTTTGTTCTCCTGATGTTTATGTTGGGCAAAGGGCTGCAGCAACGTGTCCCACCTGCACTGCACGGGTAGGTGGAGATCCGGTGTCAGGAACGTTGCTGAAGGAGGGATGCCTGAGACACCCCTCCTGAGACACCGCAGCGACCTTGAAGACCTGCCTGTTCCCAGCAACCCAGTGTCCCTGAAACACCTGGCGCCAGAAAGGCCCCAGCTCTCCCCTCCTCAGTAGGGTGCGAATGCAGAAGTCACCCAGCCTGCTGACACCTGAGGGACATTCAGAAGGGAAGGAACCAGGCAACTGGCACTTGCAAATGGTGGGACTTTGCATAACAAACAGCCCGGAGCAGTTTCCCAAAGCCCCTGGACAGGCTTTAAAAGGGAGTAATTGAAGGCTGATCATTAAGCCAAGAGGCCTGTGGAAGGGAGATGGGCAGGGGGGGAATTTCACCATGTGGAGCCCATGCAACCAAGGCAGAGACAGGATTTGATCCAGGCTTCAGAATCTAGCAAACTCACCCCAAGTCCCTGGGTCCCATCACCAGCTGAACAATGGAATTAGCCCAACGGAACAGGCCAAGCAGTAACCAAGGAAGGGGAGGGAGGTGGAAATCAGTGATTAAAAACCCTTGAGGCAATTCCACTCCACTTCCAAACGCAGGGCACCCTCTCCACTTACAGCTCCGTCCCTGGGCTTTGCTCAGACTGCAGGGAACTGGGACTTCTGTCCGAGCTCTCCTGGGAGCGGGGAGGATGCTCTGCTATTTGCTGTTACAATTTATAGTGGTTTAAAATTAATTGCTCATAGCAGGTGCCTTTTGGTCCATGACACACACCATGAATCTCCTCCCTTGCAGCTCTGACTCACTGCGCCTTGTGGGCAGAGAGGAGCGGGGGCACTGACTCACAGCCACAGGCGCTGGGTTGCAAAGCACTAGGAGTCTGGGAGGAGGAGCTGAGTGAACTCCCTGGAAACCCTCCAGCCCAACACAGCTTATGTTTTATATTCTCAGTTCCTTGGGAGCACAAGAGAAGCCACCTGCACTAAGTTCATTAACAAGCTTGCCCAGACTTCCCCTCTCACCAGCTCTGGCCAGGCCAGGCTGCATTGGGACGGGGCACTGAAAGGCAGAGTGTCTTCAGCAGCACTGCTCTGCGATCCGGGATGGGTTTGCTAGGAGAGCAGGACCCTTCATCTTTTATCAGGACTCTCCATTCCTTCTTTCTCAGGGAAGTGTTGGACTGGCAGCCCGGAGAAGAGAGGGTGGGGTCCGGGCTGCAGGTAGGGAGGGGAGAGTCCAGGACAGGAGCTGGGGAAGCAGGTGAAAGCTGTTTCCCAGGGTCAGTTCTCCTGGGTACTCATTATCCTTGTATTTCTCTACCTGTTTCAACGTGGTGAGCAGAGGGGTTAGACGCAGCCCAGATACTAATTGGATTTCACTGTCCCTTAAATGCTTTGATTTCAGGCAAATCCCATACGATGCCAGCTGTCCCCCCATTAAAAGTGGAGAGGGGGGGCACAGTTCGACCCCAGAGCGGAGAACATGGTGAGCTGTGTGCCCTGGAGCGAGCAGGCCTTCTCTGGGATGCCGGTAGCTGCTGAGATAGCTGGGGGTGTCCCTTCCCAATCAATCTTCCCCTGTTCATTTCCAGTGCACTAAAGTGCTTCCCCTGTCTCTGTGCAGCCTCCGGAGCGGGTGGCTGCGGTACCCCAGCCCCTCCGAGGGGCCCACTGCCATCAGCCCAAGCGCAGGAGGCTTTGCTGCAGGGCAGAGGAACTTTTTCTGTTGTTTGTAAGACTCCAGTGAGGAGCTGCTGGGATAAACCTGATCCCTCTGCCTCCCTCGGGGGAACTGCGCCTTGTAAAAACAGTGCCCCAGCTGCTAAATATGATCTCTGACCTCGGGCCGTGCACTGCGCAATAATAGCTCCCCCCCTCACTCATCTTCTTCCCCCGGAGCTCAGCAATTAATCACAGCACCAGACACAAACCATCACTCGCTACATCCTGCCTCGACTGGCCTCCTGGACCTGCTGGGCTCAGAGACACCTCCCCGCCCAGACCTTGGGGCTAAGGGGAACCCAACCAGCTACCACGGTCAGAAAGAGCAGCCAGGAGAGCTGGAGCTGGGAGTCACTGTTCTCTGTCCCATGGCGTATCTAGGGCAACTCCAGAAAGTCCCTGGTGCTCCCTGCGATTTACACCAGTGCGAGAGGAGAGCGTGACTCACGGCCACGCGAAGACGCTCCTGCCGGGTTCTAGGGCAATTCCGCACCAACAGAAACATCCCCAACTGCTCTGGAGCAACTCGCCAGCCCCTGAAGGGAGACAGCCCTGGACAGGCCCATAAGCCACCCTGCAGGAGTCTCACTTGACTCCAGCCGGTCAGTGCCAGCCACTCCCTCTGCGAACATCCACTGTCCTGTGAAATTCCTTCCAGCTTGTTGACTTTGGGGCTCTGGCTGGCAGGGTGGGAGTGGATCTAACGGGAAAGAAATGCAGAGGGAGCACAACACGGAGAGCCAAAACCCCACCCAGAAAGCACTGCGGGCAGACGGGGGCAGACGAACTCCACTGGCACCATCCCAGAACATGCGATGCCACAGCCTCTGCGGGGAGGGGGCTTGCTGGTACTGGTTACGGTTCCCATTGCATGCGCTGTGGAGCTGACCCATCGCGCTGCAGACAGCCAGGCGACTAAGGTTCCCATTGGCGCTGGCTTGCCCCAGAGCTGTCCCTCACCTAAGCCCCAATACATCCTGCCGCTCCAGGTCACTCACTGATGGAGCTAGAACTGCAGAGTTAAGGAACAGTTGGGCTAGTGTCTGCAGTAGAAAATGGACACGCCTTCCCTCCTTGCTGCCAAGGGGAGAGGGGATACAATGGAAGTGCTGGCCACAGAGCACTCGTGCTGCCCCAGTTCTAGTGGTGGACACGATGCCCTGCAAAGCCCACAGCAATGGTCCAGCTGGATTTGAAGTGACCGGCTAGCTGGACCCAGCGCTTTGCACAGGCAGCTCTCTCAGCAGCGGGTGGCACAGGTACCCAGCGCTTATGGGGGAGCTGAGGCCCATCGCTGAACTCCTCTCCATGGGCCGGCATGCGGGGCAATGCACAGGGCCTCCGGGGATGAGGGGAATAGGGTGACCAGATAGCAAGTGTGAAAAATAGGGACTGGGGTAATAGGAGCCTATATAAGAAAAAGACCCCAAAATCGGGACTGTCCCTATAAAATCAGGACATCTGGTCACCCTAGAGGGGAAAGGGCAGCGTGATTCTTTGCAAAGCTCAGCTCACATGCTACTACCAGAATCTCCGCCCTAAGGAAAGCACAAACCCCGAGAGGGAGGGAGGGAGGAGTCGGAGAGGGAAAGAGGATTAAAATATTAAGGGAAAAAACACCCCAAAATATCCCCGGGGAAAGGCAAAACAATAGCCCCCTGTGGGCATGCTCAAGAGAGGATGGATGGGCAGGAGGATCAGGCACTGGACTGGGACTCTGGAGATCTGGCTCCTGTTCCTAGGTCTGTGCTTCTGAATTGGACAGTGCTTGATACCACAGTGACAGGCACAGCACAAAACCCCTGGGAGTGAGGAAGGAGCTTTAGGCATACGCTGGACAGACGGATTAGACAGACTTCAGACCGGGAGTGTAAATGGTGGAGGAGGACACTAGCACGTTGGGGAAAATAAACCTCTGTGAGTTTCTGCAGCTTTTCATTTAACGTGAAGACAAAGACAGGCTTTGTGAGGGAGACCGAGTCTGCTCATGGAAATACCTGGACTTTCCCCTTTAACTAGATGTTTTACCACCTCCAAATTTAGGGAACTATAAAAGGCAGTAAGTGCCCATTAAGATTTTATTTGCTGCAGATTTTTCAATAACTGGCGGGAGCCCTGACAAAGGCAGAATTTCACCAGACTCAACGAGGAGGAGGGTTGGAGACTTAAAAACCTTTCTCTCCTGCTATAGCAGAAGCTGCTCTCCCAGCGCCAGCCCTGGGGATTATTACATCTCCGAGAAGGGAGTGTTGATGCCTCTAAAACAGATGTAAACTGAAACCCTATAAACATAAAAACCGGAGTCCAGAAAAGCTGCTGCCTTTGCAATGAATGAGACCCAAGCGCAGTCACTCGCTGCTCCCCAGGTGGCACCTACCAGGCCCGCAAAACACCGCACTAGTTAAAAAAGGAACAAGTCAGTTGCCTGCCTGTCACCCATTTTCTCACCATTAACACTCGCCGTTTGCCATGGGCCTGGCACACCCTGGCCTGCCCAGCTGCTTCCTGCAGGGCGAGAGGACAGTGGCTGTGGGGCTGGCAACCCGGCACATGGCCTGTGGGCACAGGAAGGAAACGAGAGTGGAAGAGTCTCCTCCCGCAGCAGGCTCAGCCAGCTCCACCCACCAGCGCCCACAGCCTGGGCAGCTGCTTCAAAAACACAAACTAAAAAGGGAGAAAATGATCGGGACCCATTCTCCTTCCTGGCCTGTTAACTGAGAACCAGGGTGCTGCCGCCGCGACCTTGCCAGGGACAGCAGCAGGGAGACCCCACTGGATCCAAAGCGTTCCACAGACTTACTGAGCTCAGCCTCAGCTCCGCTGGGCGCTAGGCAGGGATCCAGACACACAGAGGAGAGGGGACCTGCCCAGCACTAAGCACTGACCCAGGGAAGGAGCTGGGGATAGAACCCAGGGACCTGCTGTTGTTATTCAAATGGGTGCCTAAAGTTAGGTTCCCAAGTCCTCCTTTGGCACCTAAATAAGCGGCCTGGTTATCCATAACACTGAGCATTCAGCGGCTCCCGCTGCAGCCACGATTTGCTTACCTGTGCCTTTAGCACAGGGCCCTCCCTCCGCCCGAGAGCGATCCTACGCTGCCTGAATGCACCTCCCTGGTTAGACCCCGGAAGTGACGCCAGCCTGGGGGAGAGCGGGCTGTACAAACCCCTCCTGGCAGAGAGCAGGGCAAACATGCGGATCTTACTGACCCTCTCCTCCCGGATATTTGAGGGTCCATCCGCACTGGGAGCAGGACCAGGCTAGGTACAACCACTTCCCAACGTGGAGTCCACATGGACAGAGAATGGTTTTCTCTGTGAACAGCCTCCGAGTGGGTGCCAAATGACAGACTCTGCCCCCAGCAGGGCTCCTCACCATGGCTGTGTCAACGTAGCTGTGCAGGTGGTACCGGGAAAGGCTAAAGCTCGGTGCCCATTTGCTAGTCGCTTGCTCTGACTAAACTGCAGCTCAAGCGCATCTGAAGACAACGGAGCAGACTGGGGCAGGGGAAGGGGAGTCTGCCCTGGAATCCTCATTAAGCTCTCAGAAGTTAAGGAGCCCATCTCCCAGCCTCCTGCCGTACCCTCATAATGCAACAGCCAGTCGGATTCCCAACACAGCCCAGTCACTCCAAACCCAGCAAGCTACATCCCATGTACCGTCACGGTCTCCACGCCCCATGGAGTCAGGCGCACGGCTTGTCTCTGGGACTAAGGAGAGCCAGTCCTGTGCCACCCCTCACACGCCTGGGGGAGTTTCAATCATATTCCAAAGCTCTCTAGGAAACATCTCCAGGGATGGGCGGCTTTCTAAGCAGAACCCTGTTTATTCAAGACAAGTGCATATTGGAGAAAAGAAAAAAAAAGCAGCAAAGGAAGTTAAAATGCCAAGAGGAGAGCTCAAAGTTTGCCATGTTTTGTGGCACCTCTGGGCTCTGTGCTGAGGCAGCAAGGCTGGCCTCTGGCTCCAGAGCCAGTTACTTCTGTCTGGAAGGCAGTACAGGGATGGGAGTGCCAGGACGCCGGCTCCTTGGCTTGCATCACCCTGTAGGGAAAGGTTGAGGCCATTACCATGCACAACTGTTGTCAGTATCTCTCTCTGTAGCATTCTAGAGCTCCCATCACTGGGATGGGACACATTGGTGCCGAAATCGGTATGCTAGCCAGTGCACCACGGCTGTTCATGCTTTAGGCTGGGATTTGCAAAGCAGCCAAAGGGGGGTTAGGCACCCAAATCCCATTGAAATTCAGTGAGAAAATCCCAGCCTTATTCACCAACACAGCTCACTTGCGGGTACCATACACTTCATGTCGTCCTGACCATTCCAGCATCGCTGTGTTCCCCTAGGGAGCGGGAGGGCTGGATACTCTCCCACAAACAGCAGCCACCATCTGGTTACAGCCCCATTCCACCCCTCCCGGCCATCAGCCGCAGACAGACAAACCCACCAATCACTGCAGAGCAACATCAGCACTGGGAGTTCTGCTCTCTATCCTGGGGCATGTGCGGAACAATCAGCCCCCATGGTAGGCCCATGAAATGGATGCCAAGCACACAATACCTTGGGGTTTTGGGAGGGAGGAAGAGGACGGGTGGGGAGGGGGAACAATGAGTCCTAAACACAGCAATGCCCCACAGAACATTCTTGTGTAGTTCACGCCAAGACGCAGTAAGTCAGAAAGCCTGCGCGTTGGTGACTGGTCTGTTTATTCTCTGCCTCACCGTGGGGAAAACCGAGGCTTTGAAATGCTATAGCGTTACTCGATGTTTGGGGGCTGCCTGCAGTGCCCAGGCTGGCATTGGTCCAGGCCCGTTAATACGTGGCCATTACACCTCAACATGCCACCGGGTTACAGAAAATTCCAGGGGTAGAAGGGAAACAAAAGCCTCCCAGCCTAGCCAGGGAGAGGCCGGTTCCCATGGGTCTCGTTCACAGCTCCTGGCAAAGAGCAGGGGAGGGGCTGTGACTGGTCACAGCAGAGTTGCCTGTGAGCCAAACCCATTAGATGCCCTTTAGTAACAAATGGTGATTAGAGACAAGTGGGAAGCTCTAGTTTGGGGGACCTGGTCTCTAGCCCCAGGAAAATGCCACTTGGGTTGTGGGAAGCCCATGCTGCAACAACGGGCTGAGTCAGCACTCGCTCTGCTATCACCCAGTGAGAGTGTTGGCAACGCTTGGGAGCCCTGAACAATCACCAGAGCCTGGGCCCTAGGCAGCATCAGGAGCTTCTGCAAAAGCCAGGAACTCAGCCAAGCCGGCTGACACATGACACACAAACAAGCGACGGGCAATGTTCCCCAGTTCCCCAACATCTCCAACGTCTGCTCCTTTTCAGAACGGTGCTTTCATCACGCACACTAATGGCCAGTAGGGACCAGACCGAGCACCAGGACCCAGACCAGAGCTCTAACGCAGTTCTCAGGTGAGGGCAGGCTAGTGCATTCCCCTGCTGAACCCAGTGGGGCCATGACCACAAGTCAGTGAGCCGTTTACCACGAGTTATTCCAACATCACAACACAGACTCCCCGACATTCAATGCGGACTCCCCAGCACCCTTCAAAACAACTAGCCAAGGCAAGGCCGGTATCTGTCTCGTTAAATAATGGGGGAGGTCACCACACTGATCTCAACTACAGCTCATCAGAATAAGGGAAATGATTGCCATGAAACAGAATCAGCTCTCCCGCAGACAAGGGGGAACCCCTATCAGCTTTGAAACAACCTGGTCAACATTTTTCATTGCACACATTTTTTTTCCAGATGAAAAATGGCCTTTTTTCAAAAAGTTTCTTTTGAATTTTTCCCCATTTTAAGAAACATTCCCTTATTTTGTTTGTTCTGAATGGCGACGTTCCTTTGGCAATACTTCCCGTTTCCCAGCCAGCACCAGCTGGCGGCTGCTGAGACGTTTTTGCAGCTTCTCGGCTCAGGTAAGCCTCTCTTCCCTTAGCACAAGCACAAACCGTTCACTGCAACAGCCAACATACCCGCTGATCGTGTTCCTACTGCGGGACTTCAAAAAAAGGCTGCGCTTGTTTCATAAGAAAGTCAGAGACACCCAATATCTTATAACCATTCAGGAGCAGCAACTCAAAGAAAGAGGGCTGAGAACAGACGTGCCTCTTATCCCAGCAACCTGCCCTTAAAAGGGCTCTTTCTGTCACATTTCTATTCACTAGCAGCAGGAGCTCTTGACTCCGGCCAGAGAGACTCTGACATGAGAGGAGCAGAAGGGTATGGTTCCTCTTACCTTGGTCTGGCAGGGTTGGTGCTGGCCTTGCAGTGCACAGCGTGGCTGTGACCAGCACAGCCCAAAAGAGGAGGCACCTCCAGGTAAACATCCCAGTTCTACAGCTACTGGTTGGCAACTGGGCTCCAGAACTCCATGGGGACTCCCGTCTAGACTGCCGGCTTGCTAGCTGGGGCTCGCTTAATCTTCTCTTCCAAACTTCCAGTCCCTTCAAACTGCCAACCAGGAAACAAGAAGAGTTAGATCAGGAGGAACTCCGGCCCCTGCGCGGCGACAAGCAGAGAACTTGGGAAATCCTCTCTCAAATTAAACAGCCCCAGACGTGGATTTTTAAAAAAACACCTGTGTGTTAAAATCGATGGGGATAAGTCGCTGCTATTTCTAGCCCTCTCTTTGATTTAAAATACAAGTGTTTGCAGCTCTTTTTGTCAGTGGGTGACATATGCTACAAAAGAGAACAGCTCCACCGCGCAGTAATAAAGTCACTCTGTGTGTGTGACCTTCACAGCTAATCTATAAACAGTGACGTTTCAGTCTGGACTCCACTGGGAACCTAGGGGCTGGCTGCACTTCCAAATTTGGGTGCCTAAAGCGAAGCACCCAAAGCCATGTTTCAGCACCTCAACGTAGCCACCCACTTCTCAGAAGTGCATTTCCCCTGGGCTGCAATAAGGCTGCAGGGGCTCCACACCAGAGCTGCTCGGGAATTTTTCAATGAAAAATGCCAGTTTGCCAAAACCAAAACTGTTTGCAGAAAGGGTGGGTCTGGACAAAGCTCCCGACTCAAACAAACATTGGAAAAAGGTCCGAAAAACCTGTCAAAATGTCCAGTTTCAGCGTTTGCTAACTGAAAAGTTTTGGTTTTTCATTTTTCATTGCTTATTTTGAAGCACACAAGTTTTAAAAGGCCTGCCTATGTCACAGTCTCACCAGATCTTTTGCTTCTATAGCATCTCAAAGCAATTCAGGAGCTTCAGAAACTTACCCAAATATATCTTCACCCACCACTGGGGTGCAAGACAAGTGACCCCACCAGCACCACCCAGCAGTAACACAATGAAGCAGATATTCCCATGCAATTGCATGTGTGCTGGAGCAGGGCTTGAAGAAAAACAGAATAGGAATAGTCTCCAGTTCCAATCAGGGACATAACCGGGGGGGAGGGATGTGTGCGCAAGCGCACAAACACACGTAACACAACAGAACCAAATTTATCTCAACTCCTCTTATCCAAAGCTTCCCATTAGCCAAAACCAAACAAACTTTGCATCCCCACTTCTATTCAGGCGAAAGAGAATCTGGGCGTACAGCTGTGAACAAAGGTTTTGCAGGACGACCCATCAAGGCCCTTCAGTTCACCCCCGCCCGATGTGCACTCTCCCAATAAATGGCATTTGATCTCCACTGAGTGACATGCCCAGCTTGTTGTGAAGAAGCAGAGAGCTTCAGGATCTGACTTCCATGGTTTAGTCTCCAGCTCACTGGAACTGGAAAACCCAGATTTCTGGAACCAGCGGGTTAATTTGCATCCATTAGCATTTTTGCTTCTAACCTAAGGTTACCATGTGGAGAAGATCTCTCGATCTCTCACCTAGCAGCATGGAGATGGGCAGGACAGTCTGGACAGATAAGGGCTAAAAAACACGTTTTGATTCTAAAAATGAAACACACACATAAACGCACCAAATTGAAACCAACAGTTGGGGCCAAGACTGAGGACACCGGGGGGAAGTGGAAATTTGCCTTGATAAAGATGAGCGCAGCCGTGCTGCATCTGGGCAGCTGTGAAGCTGTGCTGCTTGACACAGGTTCAGCCCCTGTATTCAAACGAGACCCGGTTCAGCCCTCCCATGAACGAGAGCAGCTCCCGGTGAGGTCAGTGAGGGCTGGGCCAAGGGCTGCGTTTGGCCACAGATTGTATCCCCTGTGACTGAATGGGGAGCATTCAATGGCTGAGTCCACTCCCCCCACCCCTCTTAAGTGAGTGGAGGCTGAGAGCCCCACAGCCACCACCTCTGCTCAGTTGAGAATTAGCCTATTAGAGAAATAGCTGGTGGTGTCAACAGCTTTCAAAGAGGTGGCTCACTAAGGGGGACTAGCCAAAGGCAGCCCACGGAGCTCCCCAACAGCCCTCATCCTTCATGCATGGAGGCTGATCATTCCCAGCTTGCGATGCCCCATCCTGAGATAGGGTGACAAAATCGGGACAGGGGGTGGGGGGAAATAGGTGCCTATATAAGAAAAAGCCCCCAAAATCAAGACTGTCCCTATAAAATCAGGACATCTGGTCATCCTATCCTGAGATGAGCAGCCTGGCTGCAGTGCATTCTGGGACCTGTAGTCTCCATGGGCTGCACCACGCCAGTTTAAGCGTTTGGGGTGCCAGCACTCAGGTTCCTGGCCCATTGCCATGCCCGCTACTCAGCCCTGCCCGCAGTGCCAAGTCTTCCTGCAGGCAGCTCAGAGACCCATGACTGGGCCCCATCCTCGTCTCCAAAGCACAAACCCACTCAGCCATCCCTGGCCAACACCCTCCACAATGGAGTTAAAACAGAGGGCTAAGTCCTGCCTTCTAAGCGCCACGCTTGACTTTGCAATGGCATAAAAGACAACGTCCCCTCACCGCTCAGTCATTAATGGTCCCAGGGGCACTGTGACAGAACCAGCATGTTAGAGACCTACCCAGCTAATTACATTCTGCCTCCAGAACCACCCCCCTGCATTTTAGTTGGCCATAAGCTTCTTCACTTCCTGTCCTAAAACATCAGGTCATTCTACTGTGCTTGGTTAAACAGCAACTGTGTTCTGGCCCTGGATGCGGCTGCCATTCAGCAGTGGGTCAAGTTGCCTCTCTGTATCTTACCTACCATCGTGGTGGATGGGAATGTGAGACTTCATTCATGATTGCAAAGTGACTCGAGATCTGGGGCTGGGATGTGCTGTCGATGTAAAATGCTGTGTTATCAGGATGATGATATCGATGCTCTTCTGAAGGCAGTGGAAAATAACCTGAATGGAAGCTGAAGTTTACCTAGCTGAACTTTAAAAGGATTTTTCCGCCCTGGCTCTCTGCTTTTGTGCCACCCAAACCCTGAGAACGGCTTCCAAAGGCAGTCCTGCTTTTGGGGGCAGTATATCGATACAGGCGCTTGGATGGCAAACACCGGCTTTATCTCCGCACACCGGTGTGCTCAGGCGCCGGGCAGCAAGTCTTAAAATAGTTTATTGAATGTTAACAATTTACCCGGGGTTGGGAGAGGGAGGGGATTCTTAGTGGAAAAAGAAGTCTTTGGTATTTTTGGAAATTATTTCCCGTCTCCAAGTGGTTTTGTTTATCGAGCGCACATGCTGCCCGGAACATGTCCTAATGTGGAATGTCCTCGCGAAGGCCTCTTCTGAGCACAGTGCTTCGCCAGGGCCCGCGCAGGGAGAAGGTAGCACAGCTTGAAGCAGCAGCTCACGCAAAGTGTGAGTCAGTGCTGGCACAAAGCCTCACAAAATTCTTTCCCTAATATACCTCAGAGATGGCTCATTTCAGCTGAGTCAAGGGGAGCTGCTTCCTGCTCAGCTAACCAGGACCGAATACTTCCATGGAGAATCACAAGGATCAGTCACTAGCAGTGATCTGTCCCCTGGCTGATGCTGGAAAAAGTGAAAGGCAAAAAGTAAAAATGCAGATCAGAGAATGGGAAGGGAAGTGCCCCACTGACGCTCCGTTTCCATTGAGTAGAAAAGCCTTGGAAAGAAGCAGTGCCTCAGTAGAGCAGAGGCAGGAAAGCAGGGAGATAGAAGAAGAGGAACCTCTTCCACTGGGGCTTAACCAAACATCCCATCTAGTGCAATCAAAATCAGCACTGAAAAGCAATTAGGCAGCCAGAGCCCAGGAGTTTACAGGGAGGGGCAAGACTGGGACTTACCGGCCTGGCACTTTCCTTTTTAAAGCTAAAACTCCCCCTATTGGAAGGGCTTGTCCTGAGTTGCCAGGCCCATCACCAGCAGGAACAGAGCTTTGCTACAGAAGTGTCTATATTCTATTGACAGGTCCCTCAGTGTCTGAACGGCTCTTCTGCCTGGCCCCACCCCTCACATCCCCCATGTCTGTTCTGTGCCGAGGCCCTGGGCACATGAGGTGAGGAAGCCGGGGGAGCATTTGTACCTATACAAACAAAGATGTGACTCTTCTCGGTGTTTGCGCAGCTTTTCTATAAATCTGAACAGAAAATGGTTCATTCCCAAGGGCTGGAACGCGAACAGGGCTGCCGGTCAGCTCCTTCCAGCGTGCAAAACCTAGTGCTCCCCACGGTTCTACGCCCCTATCCTCCCTGGGGCACGCTGCAGAGTTTTTATTTTTCAGGGGAAGATTTCAACAACTAAAAATGGAAATGCTAAGAGAGAAACCATACCTAAGTGCCCTTTAGAGACCTGGCTGCAGAGGCTACAATTATAACTGGCCCAATTACACCCACACTTCTATTTAAAACGGCGGACAGATCGCGTGTGCATCCATGTGCCCTCCCACACCAGGATGCCCTCACTAAGGCAGAATCAGACACTGAGCATGCACCCAGTTACCTGTGCACACCCTCCCCAGCAGAATCACACATTCACACACACACACGTCCACTCAGGGTCACACGCTGGTAATGCGGCTCAGACATCCTCTCACGGCTTGGAGGCCCTACAAAGGCATGATCTACTCCCACACCCTTTGCTCACATATACACAACAGATGGGCAAACTTCAAAAGGTTCCCAGCTTAGACCTAGCTGTCTAGTTTTCTACAATGCTGCCCCTCACCATGGTACCTGAGAAAGCATCCAAACACCCAGAGTTTTATCCAACCTCCTCGAATCATCCAAACGGAGCTGGAAATCTCAAGAGAGCGGGCTCAGCACACAAAGGGCACTTCAATCCTTGGCTGCAAACCCAGAGCAAACGTGCATTTTTTCTGGACATTTCAGGGCTATGGAGGATTCTGACTTTACCCAATCCTGTTTGCTCACCCTTAGGGCGTGTGCCCCTGGTTCCAAAGGAAAGAGTCAGAGGGTATCCAATCTGCTCACAGCCCCTCTAGCTGTGTACTATTTGCAGTAAGGGAATCAAGCGGTATTTTACCCACGCATACGCTAACAGTCACCATGTCCCACTGTCCCCCAGAGACACGCCGGTTTCCAGGCCTTTCAGTCAGGGAATCTAGTGATCAAAATGGAATGGAGCAGATAAAACCCAAGGCGGCTTCGGGGCTCGGCAAGGATGCAACTTCTAACTCAGCTCCCAGGTCAGCGTGTCATCAAACTCCCGTGGGCTGGGCTCAGCCCAGCCACTACGGTGGGGTTGCGTTGGGTCCAACCAAGCCTGGAACTTGCCCACTGGGGTCTACAAAGGACAATCGAATTGTCACTGGAAGAGACAAGTCCAAGAACAGGTGTGCTGGGACCAGGCTGAGCTGGAAGGGCCACCAAGCACCAGAGAGGGGCCTGAGCACGTGCCTGCTGCAGATCAGCACAAGGGTGGCGTGGGAGAATCCTCTCCAAAGGGCTGTGGCCAGCTCCCTTCTCTGCTCGCTGTGGTTTTTCAGTCACTGCCCCTACCAGTGGCTTTAAAGCCACATGCTCTTTGTAAAGCAACGTGGAGGGGCTGTGGGGGGAGCAACTTAGGGTTGGCAACTTTCTAATCGCAGAAAACCAAACACCCTTGCCCCGCCCCCACCTCCGAGGCCCCACCCCTGCTCACTCCATCCCCCCTCCCTCCTCGCTCGCTCTCCCCCACCCTCACTCGCTCATTTTCACCGGGCTGGGGTTGCAGGAGGGGTTGAGGGCTCCAGATGGGGGTGCGGGCTCTGGGGTGAGGCCAGGGAGGAGGAGTTTGGGGTGCAGGAGGGGGCTCCAGGCTGTGGCCGAGGGATTCGGAGTATGTGAGGGAGCAGGGGGTTGGGGCACGGGAGGGAGTGCGGGGTGAAGGGTCCAGGAGAGAGTTTGGATGTGGGAGGGGGCTCAGGGCTGGGGGTTGTGGTGCAGGCAGGGGTTTGGGGTGCAGGCTCCGGGCGGGGCACTTACTTCAGGCAGCTCCCGGCAAGAGTCCGGCATGTTCCTCCAGTTCCTAGGTGGAAGCATGGCCGGGGGGCTCTGCTCTGCGCTGCCCCTGTCCGCAGGCACCGCCCCTGCAGCTCCCATTGGCCACAATTCCCAGCCAATGGGAACTGCGGAGCGGACACTCAGGGCAGCGCGTGGAGCCCCCGTGGCCACCCGTACGCCTATGAGCCGGAGGGACATGCCGGCCGCTTCCCGGGAGCCGCACAGAGCCGGGTAGGGAGTCTGCCAGCCCCACCAACTGGACTTTTAATGGCCTGGTCAGCGGTGCTGACCGGAGCCACCAGGGAGCATGGGGGTAATAACGGGTTGCTGGATATTTCAATATCTGACATGTGGGATTCTCTATTGGGTCAGTACCTGAAACCAAGCCGGTCTGGAGGGGCGAGCGTGCTGGGGAAGGAAACACTCAGCAGTAGAAAGGGAAGGCTGATGGGATGGCGTGGGTGGGTTCTGCTCTCACTGCGGTTTTAATGGAGTCCGTCCCCAGTTCAGGTCACAACACACCACTGGTCATAAGGGGAAAGCCACAGGGCTACACCCAGCCGCTCCCTCTGAAAGCAATGGGGACTCCTCCTTCCCCAGCCAGAACCATGGGAGCTGCTGGGTGCTGAGCCATACTGAAAACCGGGCCCAGAATGTGGGCATGAATCAAAACCAGACGCTTCACTCAAAGACTACGACTGGCCAGCAGCTCAGAGCTGAGCACCACCATGGCAGCTACCTTTGGTCAGAGTCCTGGCTCCAGAATCGCCCTCCACAGGCCAGCAGGAACCGGCAGTGGTGTAAAGGGCTCTGGGCAATATCTGAATTCACCTAACGGTGACCCCTACACCCGGCTGAAGATCAGGGGCCAGTGCCTCCGAAGTGAATCCCCTCCCATCTCCCCCCCGGAAGGATGACAGCTGCAAAGGGGAGACCTCGCAACAGAAGATAGGAAGCACGGACCAATGGGCGGTGATGGGGAAGCGGGGTCTCCCATCCCCAAGAGAACAGTGTGGCAGGGACATGGTTGAGGTACCGGGTGCAAAGTTCACCCCCACCCACCCACGCACCCCCCAAGGCAAGCAGGTGACTGGATAATCACTTACCAAACACTGGGAGGAAGCATGTAACCCAGCTTGAAAATATGCGTGGCCTTAGGGGAAACTGCATATTTTTCACTTGAGTCTCAGGATAAATAAAGCCTCAACCTCACTGCAAACTAAGGAAGCGCCACAAAGTGCTGGGACCGAATTAATCCCCCGCCCGCATCCCTCCTCGCCCCGGACTGCACTCAGGCCAGGAACCGAGTATTTGCTGAAATAAAGAGCAAATAATTCTAATAGCGTCTAAGGGAGAAAACAGTAATGTTTAAAGCAGACACAGACTTGGAAAAATACATGCCCGAGTGTGCAGCATACAGCACTTAACCCTTCCATGCAGTAACCTTCTCCCAAGTCACATGTACATTTCTAGGAGCACACTGCAAGGGCTCACAGTTTAGAGGCTTCAGCAATACGGAAGGGATTATAAAAAGCGTATTCCTAATGAGTAAACTAAGATCTCAGTCAGAAGCCTCTTTAAGACTTTCCTGAATTTGCTCCAGGCACCAAGTCTGATGCAGCCATCTAGCAAAAATCTAACTGATTGCCTTTCATCACCTCGGTGGAAATATGGGATCAGGACGGAGTAGGGAGGGAACAGTTTCACAACACTGGGATACCTTTAACATTTCAGAAGGGACCCCGAACAGGGGTGCTGTCTAATGGACAGGAGAGGGGACTGAGAGTCAGGATGCCTGCCCAGCTGGCTCCCGGCGTCTGTTCCCAGCTCTGCTACCAACTTGCCCACAGCAAAATCTGAAGCCAACATTTTCAGAAGTAGCCTCAGTTTTGGGAGCTCAGTGAGAGATGTCTGGGGCCTGGTTTCCAGAGTTGTACAGAGCTGTGGGTTCTCAGTGACCTCAGCTGGGTTTGTGGGTCTGAAGAGAATCAGGCCCTGGGGATCTCAAGTTGGGGACTCAAAATCAAAGGGCTCTTTAGAAGATATGGGCTGTAATCTCTCTAGGCCCCATTCGGTGAAACAGGTATGATCATATTTACCTGCTCGACAAGAGAGTCGAATGATTGCAAAATGCATGCAGCTCCCCAGATGAAAGGTTGCTAGAGAAGGGGAAAGGATGAACTCACTCAATTCCAGCAAATATTTTCCTACTAGAGATAAAGACAAACACCCACAAAAGAGAAGGAAGAACACCTCCAAGGCCTGGAAAGCAAAGGAGGAAGTTGAATTACCAAGGACTAGAGGCTTTGTGAGCTGATCAAACCCCAACTGTCCTTTTCAGCAGGCTGGGAGCGATAATGCTAGGAGAACATGCATCATGAATGCAGCACAAACGGGTTCTACTTCAGGTTCAATTTTTAAACAGCTAAATACGCAAGGTTCTGGAGGGAACAATAAAGTCACCAGCTCTCCTGAAAGCATGAAGGGCTCCCATCCCAGCTTGGGCAGAGCAGCCTGGTTCCTTATTTTAAAGCGGAATCGGAGTCATGAAGACGCTGACAGATTTGTAGTTCCCGTGGACAAGAGCTGGTGGTGCAGAGCATGGGAAGAACCTGGCTCTGTCCTTTACCATTCCAGGGCAGAGACGATCTTGGCAATGGGAAGGCACCAGTGCATGCCAGCCACCCCTGAGATTAAGGGAGGAAGTGCTCATGTGTGGGGAAAATGGCCACTAGCCAAAGAACTATGTGAGGACCTGTTCTCCTGATCCCTCACCAAAGCCAAGACTCGGCAGGATACCGTCTCCCTCTTCTCCCCCAGCCCCACCACCCCCACACGGTGATTTGCATAGAGAACTTGTTAGAGCTGCAAGAATAGTGAGGGAGAAAGAAACTCCGCATCTGCCTGACTAGGAAAGCGAATTTTGACTGTCCTATATATTCAGGACTCTGAAAAACAAACCCCTTCCACGCACACACGTTAGTAGTGCAAACAGTCCAATCGAGTACATTTTAAGGTTCAAGTCACCAAAAGGAAACCCTATATTCAACTGTAACAATTGCAGCTTCCCAGTACCAATTTGTGGCATGCTAGTTACCTAACTCATCCAATCAGAAAACAGAAACACTGTTATGTGACTTCAGTACCTAACACAGTACAAACTGCACCCATCACGATTGAATATAAAATTCAGATTTTGAGCTGCATTGGTTTCATACATAAGTCAAGTGGTTTTGTCTGCATTCCTTGATTGGATGATTTATACAACTAACCGACACAGTATAAATTGCAAGCATCACAATTGACTATAACATTCAAATTTTGCACGGTGTTGGTTAATTATATACGTCGTCCAATCAGAGAACACAAACAATATCACAGAGGCAAACCAGCCACCACAATGCAAATAGGGAGCATTTACAACCTGATTATTTTCTGAAGAAATTTGGGAATAACTTGGAATAAAGAATAATTACAGAATCTCATCATGAATTTGTGAATAAAAAGTCAAAATTTGTTGAATATATTATCTGCAGTATTCCCAACTCAAGCATTTAAAAAGTATGAGTCAAAATCATGAGATTTTTAAAAATAATAAACTTTGGGTTCTTCTGATTTTCCTTGGTTTTGGAGCCTTTAGGGCTTGTGTTTATAAAATATCCAGGTAACCAGTAAGGCTAGACACTTACTTAAAAAACCCCAAAAGCAGATATTCCCATGCAATTGCATGTGTGCTGGAGCAGGGCTTGAAGAAAAACACCAAATAGCATGAACCGTGCTGAAATGGTGAGAGTTGGCAGCATCGTTTTAATTTGTTAAGAGTTATTCACTCAGCTCCAGAAATGTTCAAAGATCTTAAAAGGTGGTTTCAAAAATGCCAAACAGTTTGTTGGTACTCTCACAGCAAAGGCAAAGGCAAAGCTTTCCCATGGGGCGAGTTCTCTGTATGAAGGGCCTGTCTATATGAGGGATTTTTACACCAGCGTAGCTACTCTGGTGTGATACATCTCACTGCGGGGCTCAAACCTCACTTTACACCGGCACCTCTTCACTGGAGGTTTGCACCAGCATAACGATCCTTTCTATAGACATACAGACAAACCCCTTGTCGGAAGCTAGGGGAAAGGCCCCTATCATTCAGGGGTGCTGAGAGCCATTGAACCAAACTGTAAATCCTGGGTGTGATGGAAACCAATTCAAGCCAGGGGATGCAGCAGCACCCCCAGCACCCCTAGTTCCAGCAGCTATCATTTTATAAATGCATTTTAAAATGAAATGTCGCCCATTTGGAGCAGACAGAAAAGCAGCAGCACTATCAAGGGAACGTCCAGGAATTCCTTGTCGTTTTGTTTCTGAAAGAGAGACTGTGACTGTGTTGGTAGTCGAGTGATGGAAACTGCAGATTCAGTGTCCCAACCTGGGGCACGTAGGATCCATTAAAGAAGGCCAGGCCTCAAGATCAGCCCCCAGATACAGCTGCATGCAGAGCTTGGGGAGTCTCAATGAAGAGTTTACTTCTGGCCATTTCCCATTCATGACCAAGGATAAACAGAGGGCCTCATTCAGCTTTGTGTAGCTCAGTGTGTTACAGGAGGGAGGACAGAGCACAGCCAACATTTTTTAGACTCGCTAACAAACCGTCTAACATAAGGGGCGATATCTACAGCAGGAGATACTCCAGCCAGTGCCTCCCCATAGGGCTAATACAGGCTCCAACAAACTTCCGCTTTAGCAAGGAGAACTATGTCAATAAGACATGAGTAGGCATGAGGAGCCCGGGCGGGCATCTGCATTACAGGGCATTAGCACACTGCATGCCTGCAAAAATAATTCAAATAGGAGGGATATCGCTGGGGGAGTCAAATGATTAGCAGGGCTGGAAAACTACACAGCAGTGTTTTATGGGAATGCTTGTATATCATCCCCAAATACGGAATAGTAAAGCAAGGTTGGGGAAGCTTTCGGCTAAATTGTCTAGGTGTGCCGGGTATTAAAAAAAACTTTCCTCAGACATTCAACTATGCAGAGTACATCTGCTAAGGAAGAGTACGGAAACATTTAGCTTAATGGCCATGTCTAGAGAAAGTGCTATTCCATTACAGAGACAAAATCAACAGGCTTGAAACCAGAGGGAATATTTTCAATGCAAAAGAGATTTTCCTCCCCCACTAAACTTTGTACCTTAAGAAGCTTTTTTGGCTCAGAAAACCCTCCTCTTTTAAAAGGCAGGCCTCATTTTATGTGTTAAGGCAGCGCTCTTAAGGTCCCAGCGAGAAAACAGTTCCTTAAATCCCAAGAATCTCGCAGCAAGCCGAACCCCTAAAACTGGCCTCAATCGCTCTCCTCAGACCGCAAGGTTATAAAGGGAGAATGGAAAGAAGCAACGCATGACTGCCGGGTAGTAATACAATGCAGGCTCCTTCGGGGAGCATGTGGGGAGCAGCAGCCCATCCAGTGAAGGTCTAGGAGAACGCTCGGTTGCAATGCCCTGAATCTGCCCACACCATCCCAGGAGGCTGCTGCTGGGTTTTGTTCAATTCAGACAGGAATGTCTTAGCCCCTTGCCTGTGCTCTCTGAACTAGCCAGGCAGCGGCATGCCTGCCATTAAGCTCGCAATAATCAATATGAGAAACATTTACCAGGTGCCAACTATCCAGAGAGTTCACACAAGGTCAAGAAACAACTCCCCCCCCCCCCTTCATTTCCAGTCACAGGCTCTCCAGGGCTCCTCAAAAACCAGCCAGTGGCCTGACCCCGGTGGCACCTGCCCTACAAGAACTCTGAAGCCACCTTTCCCCGTGGCCTAGAGAGGAGTAAATCCCGCCCTGCAAACTCCAGCACGGGGCAGTCTCTAAAGCCCTGCTGTAGAAATGGAGAATTCAGCCCCATGCTCTGGGTGTCCCGAACCTCTGACTGCCAGAAGCTGGGACTGGATGGCAGGGGGTGGATCACTCCATAAATTGCCCTGTTCTGTTCATTCCCTCTGAAGCACCTGGCCCCAGCCACTGTTGGCAGCCAGGATCCTGGGCTAGATGGACCCTTGGCCGCTCTTCTCTTCCTCCCCTTACCCCCGCGCAGTGACTCTCCGAAGGAGAGCGTGTCCCCGGGGTTTGCTCTGCCCATGGGACTTCGCTCTCCTTTGGGGAGGTCTGGTGGCCAGGCCAGGCACAGTGCCCCCAACTCCTCCCGGTGGGTCCTACCAGGACCCATCCACGCCGGGGCTCCCTGCGGCCGGTGCATCGCTGGGGGGCAGACCAGGAGGCGCAGGGCCCGATCCTGCAGGCGCCCGCGCGCACCGGTAACTTTGCTCAGGGATGGGGCTGGGTTGCTCCCAGGATCGGGCCCGTGCGAGGGACGCGGCGAACTCTGCCCAGCACAGAGCGGGAGGCTGCTGCGGGCTCCCTGCTCCCCGGGCACCGGGCACCGCAGGCCGGGAGGGGCCGGAACCAGCCCCCGCGGCTCTGCCCCAGCCACTGCTGAGCAAGGTCCGGCGGCGCCCCCCGGGGCCCCGGGCCGGCGCGGGGACGGGAAGCGGTGGGATGATCCCAGCCTCCATCCCAGCCCCCCCGGCGGACACTGGCCCTCCCGCGGGCCAAGCTCAGGCTGCTCTGGGCGCTCTCCGCAGCGTTTCACCGCCAGCCCCCCCGCCCTCACTCAGCAGCCCCGCCCCCACGGGGCCAGACCCCGGAGGCGCCCCCCGTTCCCCCTCCCCCCAGGAGCGAGTCCCAAAGTTTGGGGAAAGTTTGCGATGGCGCCTCCCGGGCAAGGGGGGCGGGTGGGGGCCGCGTGGGACGCCCCCTCCCCGCAGCTACTCACCGGTCCGGCTGGGCACAGTCCGCGGGGTCCAGTGGGGGAGCGGCCGCCCCAGGCGGGGCGGGTCCCGCTCGGTGCCCCCGGAGCTGCCGCAGAGACACAGTCCCCCGGCGGCGCCGGCGGCTGGGAACAATAGGCGCAGAGCCCTGGCCGGGGCTGGAGGCGCGCAGACCTCCCGAGCCGCCCCAGCTCACAGCCCCGGCTCCATCTCGCCAAGCGGGGCCCCGCGCGCTGTAGATCCGGGAAGGGGCTCGGCCCCCGGAGACGACACAAGTGGCCCCGATGCCCCCTAGACTCCGCCGATCCCGGGGGCTGGAAGCCCAGGTGCCCGGACGAGCTGCGGTGGATGCGCTGCGCTCCCCGGGTTCCCTCCGTGCGCTCCGGAGCGATGCGCCTCCCTCCTCCGGCTGCTGCCCGGTGCCCAGTCCCACACTACGCGCTGCAGAGCAGGGCTGAGTCCCTCCCTCCCCGCCAGCCCCTCCTCCGTCCTCCACACCCCCCTCCTCCCCAGCTCCTCCTCCTCGCTTCGCTCAGCCCCTCCCGCTCCGCCTCGTCCCTTCCCCGTGTTCCCACGCCTCCCTCCTCCTCTCCGCCGCCAGCAACCTGCCGGGCTCACCCCCCCGGCTAGCCTGTCCCGGGTGGGAGAAGGAATCTCCGGCTCCGGCTTCTCGGGATAGACAGGAGCGGCAAGGGCGCGGGACTTTGCCCGGGCGGGAGGCTCTTCCAAGTGCGCTGGATGGGCGAACAAACCCCTCGGTATTTGGACCGTGCAGTGAGCTCTGAGCCCCCGAAATGCGGCTCCTCCTTCCGCACGGAGCTCATGGCAAAATCTTGGCTGTGGGGCGCAGGTGGCTGGGGAACGTCCCTTCTTCCCCAGCACAGCTGGGCCTTTGGCCACCTCTCTGGTTTACATTTGATTTGCGTGTTGCCTTCCAAATAAACCCACGTGGCTTCTAAAGGCTGATTCCAAACAGTGCAGCTTATTGTGTAGGGTGTGTTTCATATCCTGATGATTTCTGTGTGTTATGGTAGCTCTCAGAGTCCCCGAGGTCAGGATCCGGGACCCCATTGGGCTAGGTTGTAGTACAGATATGTAGTAACAATAGCCAGTCTTTGCCCTGACCCGCTTACAATCTAAGGCCCCATCCTGCAATGAGCTTCATGGAGCTAGGGTGACCAGACAGCAAATGTGACAAATCGGGACAGGGGGTGGGGGGTAATAGGAGCCTATACAAGAAAAAGACCCCAAAATCGGGACATCTGGTCACCCTACATGGAGCAGCCAAGACTCAGTCAATGGGCACTGCCGGACATACAACAAATAAAATAACCAAGCAACAGACATGCAACATGTCAGAAGAGCAGAACTTGTCAGGAATCAGTGTTGCCAACTCTTGCTGCATGATAATCTCCTGATATTTGGTGTGATTGTTAAAGCCCCACCTGCCAGGATCAAGTGAGAATCTCAGATTTCTTTCTTTCTTTCTTTCTTTCTTTCTTTCTTTCTTTCTTTCTTTCTTTCTTTCTTTCTTTCTCTTATTTTAGGTAAATTTCTAGCCCTCATGGTTGCAGAGTAAACCTGAGATAAAGGCTCAGGGAAACCAGGTGGCAAAACCACAAAACCCAGCATTGCTGATTTTACTTTTGAAATCTCAGGATTTTTAAGACAATTTATGATTATTTAGGGCTTGACTCACGAGTTTTGAACAGTTGGGGTTGGTGATATTGTCTCTCCCCTCCAACACACACGCTCGCTTCCCCACTATTTGTTAATTCATGCAAACTGTCTAAAGCTTTCTGGAGTTAAGAAACAAACGATAACTAAAAGAGAGAGAATTCAGGGGCAAAGGCTAGGGAAAAATCTGATTTTATTGTGAATAGTTTGTTTTCCAGAAGAAAGACCTGAATTAAAATCATGCCCCTCTGTCTTTTCTGGGAGAAATGGGCTATCAGAGTTCCTCTTTCCTATGTTTGATACTTCCAGCTCACAAACATCTTAGTATAGTTTTATTATGTACCACCTAAAACTAGGATCCTGTCATTATGTTTGTGTGGTCAGACCCTTATGCCCTGAGTGTTCTGCATGGATCTGACCACAGGATCAGGACCTAAATCCTCAAGTTTCAGAATTTGCTTTGATTTGCAACAGTTGCCTGGTGGCTTCCATTCAGATTTTTCTGCCTTTTGCTCCTTATAGACAAAAATATACCAAACTGCTATTATCCGGGGATTCTGGTGATTTGAACAAACTATTTGAGGTTTGCTCTCTTGGCATATTTGTTTCCATCAAAAGCTATAGGCAAATGTCTTTCTTAGTTATTGCACAGATAGCTAACATTTATTCCCCTTATGCATACATGGCCTGGCTTGTGGAAGTGATGAGCACCCACGGCTCTTTCTGAAAATCAAGCCTGTATCTTCCATTCTGATGGGCTTGGAAAGGATTGTCAGATCCAAATCTTCTGTGCTGTGCCACAAACCACTGAACAGTCCGAAAAACAACTGACAGCTGAAATCATTCACCCCATCTGTCTCATGTCAACACTTCAGCGAGGTCTAGAGGAGAAACATGGTGAAAGTTCTAAGCTGTGAAGCACTTGGGAAAATCTCTGCAGGCACCGGCAACAGTCCAACCTTTGGATTTTCCAGGAGTCCTCAGTCACCAGCTCTGCAAGGAGGTAGCTGTAGCTGGAGTAGCATGCTGGGTCTATTGTCATGCAAATTAATCTGCCAAAAACCCTACTTGGCTTCAGAATTCTTAGGCCCAGTAGCCCCCCACTAAGCAGCTTCTAAAAAGAGAGAGAGCTGTCCCCAGGCTAGGTTCACCTAGGATAACGCAGACTGCACAAGGAGGTTTGATTTAGATTCAGGGAGCCTAAACAGTGAGGTAGTCCTGGATGAGACTCTAGTGCAGTATAGGCCAGAATGAAGACATCTCCTGGCTCACTGTGGAAGAGCTGGAAGAGACAATGTGTAAATGATTAAGTTATAAAGTGGAACAAGACAGGCTGAATTAGACCCATCAATCACCACAGCTATATCTGAACCAAATGCTAGGTGTCCATCTTTGGAACGAGAGCAGTCCATTGCCAGCTCAGGCAACTGCTTACTTTTGATGCCAATGGCTATTTAATAGGTTTTTCCAGGGGCAATCAATAAACATTGGTTGGTGCCTGCAGTGGAGAGAAGGTAACATTCCTCCCAAGTCTCTCCCATCCATGCGGAGTGTTGCAACTGATCGCATTCATTAGGGAGGAGGGCTTGTGCAGGGAATAGTTTATAAAAAATATGCTCTATCTCAGTCACAAGATATGGGCTGGATACAGGAATCACTGGGCAAGGTTCTTTGCCCAGTGTTCTGCAGAAGGTCAGATTAGATGATCACAATGGTCCCTTCTGGCTTTAAATTCGGTGACTCCATGAAAGGGTTATGGTGGGGGAGCTATGACGCAGTTCCCCCTTCTGATCCCAATGTAGTTGTGATTCGATCTCTCCGGCTTGCGGCCTTTCAGAGAGCTCCATACTACGTCTCAGCTCACGGTTCCTCTCTGATCTCAGTGAAATACACACCCAGGCAGTGAGCCTGGTTATAAACAGGCTGGCGAGCAGGAGGGATTTGTTGTTTGTTTTGGTTTCAAAGCTGCATTTTGTTATCCTCATTTTGTCTGTTTCTATTTGGCTCCAGATGTATTCTTTTAAGGCAGATAATTGTGAAGAATGCAGTCCAGGTTAGCCGCCAAAGCAGCAGCACTGAAGGAAGAAAATATATCCGAGCAGGGAGACGGCTAGCCAAGCAGGGAAGACGAGAGCTCTTTACAACAAGAAGGGAGGAGAGTGAAGGCCCGGGGCCTCCTGCCGTTTGGTTCTGCAGCACAGGACTGCCGGATCCGAACGGATTAAAGAGTTTGGGTACGTTAGGGTAAGTCCACTCTGCAATAAAAACCCCGTGGCACGGAGTCTCAGAGCCTGGGTCAGTTGACTGGGGCTGCGGGGCTAACAGCAGTGTAGACATTTGGGCTTGGGCTGGAGACCGGGGTTCTGAGACCCTCCCTCTCCCAGGGTTTCAGAACAGGTAGGCTGCAATTTGAGCCCCACTGCGTCAGCTGACACAGGCCAGCCAGGGGTGTTTTCTTGCAGTGTAGACATACCCTTATAGCCAACATCCTTCCTCCCGCAGCCTCTGCCCCCCAAATCCCTAGGAATGAAATACCTCATTGGTTCTGGCATGGCAGCTGTGTTAACGTGCCCTCCTAGCTAGACTGGTGACGAGGGCCATGATAGGCTCAGTGCCGGTAGCCAAAGAGCTCAGCACGCCGGAGCTGGAGTGCAGGGTGTAGCCCAGTGGGCCAGCTTACCTCTATTATAGTCACTGCTTTGCATTATATTCTGCTTTATTATAGTCAGAGGTAATGCAAGGAACCTACAGGCTTGTATCCTGTAAGACATTGGCTTCAGCAGTTAGCATGAGGCTTGAGGCCTATTAACTTGGCATAGATAAACTTAGGTAACCCATAAGTTTTGGGGAACTGGAAGTAGAGTGTAAGGGGGAATTCTGTCCATAATGACATCAGCCAACCACAGAAACATAAACTGACACCAGCTTTTGGAAGGTTTTGGATGGATCATCCGACTGCAAGAGCTCCATGGCAATGAATTACCGTATATGATGAGTTAAAATCATAAATACACTAACCTATAGAAGAAGGGCACCTTAACATTGATAAGGGGAGGAAATACAAATAAGGAAGAGGGGAGAAACACCTAATGAATATGCATTAGACATGGTAACATCAGCGTAACATATTATAAAAGTGGCATCCTGACCTGGGGTAGTAGGAAAGAGAGAGATGTAGCCCTTGGGAGGAGCCAGAATGACGGCCACTGGTGAGGATGAGGAGGGTGACGGTGATGAGGAAGATGATGGCTAACATTTCAGGTTGTTCTGCAAGGGATGGTGTGAGTACGGATGTTCAGATGTATGTTCTGTATTATCTCTATCCACCTCACTGAGTGAGAGTGTGCGTGACTTTGCTAAATGCATTAATAAATTATTTATTTGTAAATATAAAAGAGTTCCTATAGTGTGTGTTGCACCTGTGCACATCGGGGTTCCCAACTATAGAATAATTTTAACAATACTGGGCCTGATCTTGGGACAAGAACCTGTCAACCCATCAAAGGGATGATTTAGTTGGGGATTGGTCCTGCTTTGAGCAGGGGGTTGGACTAGATGACCTCCTGAGGTCCTTTCCAACCCTGCTATTCTATGAAAGTGATAACTGGGGATTTTTATTCATAATCTATAGCTCAGGCTACAAGGGAGCACTCCTCTAGGTCTCTAAGGCTCAGCCACCTGGAGGCCTGCCCTGGAGAGCAGGTGGGCAGGACCCCAGTGGTGGGGGTGCCAACGGAGTACATTGTCCCAGGCAGGGGGTTCTGACTTGTATTTTACTGTTGTCTTTTTGCAGCAGCAGCCCCAGTGGCCTGCCAAGTCAAGGGTTCTGCTGAGCTTTTGTCCTGTCCCTAATAATGTCAGCCCTGGCATGGCTCTGCCTGCATTTCAGCCTTAATACTTCCCTGTGACGGGGAGAGAGCGGGGGAGGGCTCACACCTCTGTTGCTATTGTTTCTCTGGAAGGAGATGGTTTTCTGCCTGGCTGGATTAACGAGGCAGCAGCCTGGGGGGGATGAGGAGGAAATTTGGGGGGTTCAGTTAAAGACTTTTGGAACCTGTTGAAAACTGGAACAAGATTCCAACCCTCCTGGGCAGCTCCAGGCCAGGAGTTTGCTCCCAGTGCTGGCACCAGGTTGGATGGAGTCCCTCACCCAGCATCCCCGGCTCAAATAGGAGATAGATAGAGCTGTTACCATCTGCTGGCCTGGGGGTGAAGTGAGCTGGCCCCCCCGGGGATGGGGAACAGATGTCCCTATTTTATAGGGACAGCCCTGATATTCGGGGCATTGTCCTATATAGGTGCCCATCACCCCCCACCTCCGTCCTGCTTTTCACACTGGCTGTCTGGTCACCCTACCCGGGGAGCACAGACGTCGCTCAGTCCTGGCCTTTGTTGGCAGCCTCTGCTGGGCGTGAGCAGGCCGTGGAGCCTAAGCCCCCATCTGGCCCCAGGGCTAGGTTGAGTTGTGCTGCTGGAGGCTGCTGCCCAGGCCTCTCCTGCTGTGGGCAGGAGAAGCTGGGCTGGCGCCTTCCAGCCCCGGAGCACCTATGGAGTTGGCACCTATGCCTGCAGCCTCTGACATGGCAGAGATGTTGGGGTTTATACAAATCTTCACACCCCCTCTGCCAATAAAATAAAATAAAAATAAGATTCCTCGTTTGCACCTGTGCTTCCCATTGAAATCAGTGCGTTGGGCACCTGGGTGTTTTTGACAATCCCACTTGGCACCTCTCTGCATCCTTAAGTGCCTTTGAAAAAGTGTCCCTAGGTGTCTGTCAGTTTTGAAAATGGGACTTAGACTCCTAAAGCATGTGGGTGCTTTGGGAAATTGAAGCCTTCGGGCCTGATCCAAACTCAGCTGGGGTCCGCTGGCTTTGGGTCAAGTCCTTGTCAGGGTTTGGCAGGATCGGCTCAGGTGCACATGGCCAGATGAGATGGGAAGGTGATTTGCTTTGGTAGCTACTACACAAGATGGACCACTGCTCTGATCCAGGATAGCCCTTCCCAGGGCCTGCTTTAGGCCGATTCCCCGATTCGGACCCCGCGGCCAGCCAGAGCGCGGCAAGTCCCGCAACCGCGGCCGGAACGCGGCAAGTCCCGCGGCCCCATCCCCCGGGCGGAGCGCGGCAAATCCCGCGGCCCCGATCCCCGGGCCGGAGCGCGGCGAGTCCCGCGGCCCCGCGACCCCGGCCGGAGCGCGGCGAATCCCGCGGCCCCGATCCCCCGGCCGGAGCGCGGCAAGTCCCGCGGCCCCGCGACCCCGGCCGGAGCGCGGCGAATCCCGCGGCCCCGCGACCCCGGCCGGAGCGCGGCGAATCCCGCGGCCCCGATCCCCCGGCCGGAGCGCTGCGAGTCCCGCGGCCCCGCGCCCCCGGCCGGAGCGCGGCGAGTCCCGCGGCCCCGCGACCCCGGCCGGAGCGCGGCGAATCCCGCGGCCCCGATCCCCCGGCCGGAGCGCTGCGAGTCCCGCGGCCCCGCGACCCCGGCCGGAGCGCGACAAATCCCGCGGCCCCGCAACCCCGGCCGGAGCGTGGCGAGTCCCGCGGCCCCGATCCCCCGGCCGGAGCGCGGCGAGTCCCGCGGCCCCTCGACCCCGGCCGGAGCGCGGCGAGGCCCGCGGCCCCGATGCCCCGGCCGGAGCACGGCAGGGCCCGCCGCCCCGCGACCCCGGCCGGAGCGCGGCGAGTCCCGCGGCCCCGATCCCCCGGCCGGAGCGCGGCAAATCCCGCGGCCCCGCGACCCCGGCCGGAGCGCGGCGAGTCCCGCGGCTCCGATCCCCCGGCCGGAGCGCGGCGAGTCCCGCGGCCCCGGGACCCCGGCCGGAGCGCGGCAAGTCCCGCGGCCCCGCGCCCCCGGCCGGAGCGCGGCGAGCCCCGCGGCCCCCCGACCCCGGCCGGAGCGCGGTGAGTCCCGCGGCCCCGATTCCCCGGCCGGAGCACGGCATGTCCCGCGGCCCCGCGACCCCGGCCGGAGCGCGGCAAATCCCGCTGCCCCGCGACCCCGGCCACAGCGCGGCAAGTCCCGCGGCCCCGCGGCCCGGGCCGGAGCACGGCAAATCCCGCTGCCCCGCGACCCCGGCCGGAGCGCGGCGAGTCCCGCGGCCCCGCGACCCCGGCCGGAGCGCGGCGAGTCCCGCGGCCCCGGGACTCCGGCCGGAGCGCGGCAAGTCCCGCGGCCCCGATTTCCCGGCCGGAGCGCGGCAAATCCCGCGGCCCCGCGACCCCGGCCAGAGCGCGGCAAGTCCCGCGGCCCCGCGACCCCAGCCAGAGCACGGCATGTCCCGCGGCCCCGATTCCCCGGCCGGAGCGCGGCGAGTCCCGAAGTGCCGCTGAAGACTCGGAGCGTCGCCCGGTGAGTACAAGTCACACCAATCGGGCCCCGCACTTGCTAAAGCCGGCCTGGGCCGCCTTCCTGTGCCCTACACTCACTCCTCGAGGAGGGAAGGGAAATTAACCGCCTAGCTGCAGAGATCTCAAGAGACACGGTGAAACTGGTGAAGTCGGGGCCTTGTATCCATTTGGGAGGCTAAAGATCAACCAATTCCAGTGTGTCAGGCCCCTAGAGAAACGTGTTAGGTTGTGCAGGAGCCGTTTGCAGGGTAGAGAGGGAAGAGGTGCTACCTGTCAGATCACAATTTCTGCATACAGTGATGGAAGGAGGCTTTGTAGGGGGGAGCCCAGGTCGAAGGGGTCCTGAGGAATAACGCAGAGCATATGCCCATGAGGCACTGTGAACCCCCTTGCCCAGGGTAACTAGCATCTTCAATGCAGTGCAATGTTAGTGCACTCAGGGCAACTTCAGAAACCCTTGTCCGCTTCCCTACTATTTGCACACAGGGGGGAGGAGGAGCTGCTTTCGTCCCAGTCGAAGTCTCCAGAATGCTGCTTCTGCTGATGATGAATCCCTTTGCTCCCTTCTCTGGGGCTGCCCCGAAAGTGCCCTCTCCATCCTGGCTCTGTGGGGCTGCGGCAGGCAGGGACTGCTGTGCTGGGTTATCAGGAGCTCGCTGGCTAATAGGGTTGCTTAGGAAAGTGGCAGGGAGGTGCATGAAGAGACATTCCTTTGGCCTGTCGGGAGGAGGGAGGGACACCATGGAGCTGCCTTGAAAGGAGAAAAGAGGCAGAGAAAGAGAGAGGCTGGCACTTTGCAGGGTTTTGTTTTGCCAGCAGAAGGAACAATGGAGTTTAGGAGCCCATCTGGGAATGGGCTTTACAGACAAAGGCCTGCCTCTCTTCCCCACTCCTGCCTGGCTGCCTCTCTGCAATTATTTTTCCATTATACAGTGTGAAAGATTCTGAAGCTCAGGGCTGAAATGCTGCTAAACCTCACCCAGTATGCCTGGGCAAACACACACAAGCACAAACACGCACACTCATACAGACACACACAGCTAGTATATTTTGTCCTTTGTTTTGCAGTGTAAAATGGGCTCAAGGAATATTATTCGCATTTCAAAATTAGCGTCTCCCTCCCTTGAAATTGTTCCCTGGGGATCCTGGAAATGAACGCCTTAGCAGACTACTCTGCCACTCCCCTACTCCTCCCTCTGTCCTCCATTGCACATGGGCATACTGGTTTGTTATTGTAGGGTTGCTTGTGAGCGCAATGAATGAGCAGTAAGGAAGGAGGAGACTGACAGGGTGGGGGCAGATGATCTGTATGTTTGCTGTCATTCTAGCCAGTGTAGACATTACAGCAAGGAAATCCTGAGGGGTTTAGCCTCTACCTGGTGTCAAAACCCCCATAAGCAGAACTCTCCACCCCTGCAGCAGAGCACAAAGGATTTGGTTAAAGCACTGGCTTCTGGAATAGGTGGTTACATGAGAATCGCAGCTTTCTTCTCTTTTTCAGAGTAAATTTCTAGCCATCCTGATTGCAGAGAAAAGCCTGAAAATGTGAAGTCTAGAGGTAATTAAAAAGAATGCAACATGTACTATTATGTAAAACTCTCATAATTTCAATCTCATGATTACTGGGGCCTGACTCGTTAGTTTGGAATGCTCAGGGTAGGCAACACGGACAGTGAGGCTTCTTGCAGGGTTCTCCTCGGGTGGAGGATGCTGATTGGTATATTTTGAGCTAGGTCCTTCTCTTACTCTATCTTCTGTAAAGCATCCAGCACATTTTGGAGCACTCACTAAATAATAACAATAACTAACAATAATGTAGGTCTGGATCCCTGCCAGATTTAACTGTGTGCACTGTGACTACTCCCATCAACGGCGATGGGGCGACACACAGCGTGTGGAGTTTCAGCAAGTGTGTAAATCTTTGCAGGATTGAGGCCTCGGATTGCATACTCCTCCGGGCAGGGACCACCTTTATATTGTGTGGGTGCATACAGCACCTAGCAATAATTATTACATTATTTCACTGCCTACTCATTATTAATCATGTCATTTATTAAATTAATCAGACTAATTGATTATTATTACCTCACCAATGTACTCAGTGCTGTGTGAGACACAGAGTGAGCTAGCCCCAGGCTGGAAGATTTCATACCCTAAGCCTGCACTAGCCAGCCCAGTACAGCTCCTCCTCGTTCCCAGCTTCCTTATATTAGGAACCCACAGCTCTGAAGGTGGAGAGCCATAAAAGATTCAGTCTGCAGCTGGGTGAGGATGAGAACTGCAGGACAATAGAACTGTTTTTTCCTGACCTTAAGTTGCCTAGTTAAAGATCTGCAGCCCCCTCAAAGGGGCTCTCTTCAGTCCCTAATTCAGAATTTAAAAAACAAAAGCCAGCGACTCTTGTTTAGGTTTGGAGAGGGGGTGGCAGGGAATAAAAGCTGAAGGACAAAGAGCTGCCCCTGAAAGCTCTGACTGACAAAGACGTTGTCAGCTTCTGCTTTCCCTGAAAAGGCCAGAGCACATCAGGGTGCGGAGCTGTCCAGAGACATCTGGCCAGCTTGGGGAATGGCAAGCTCCTTGCAGCCAGGGAAAGGCAAGGATGCCCTGCAGCCCCCCAGTGTGTGTGTGTGTGAGTCCATGTACAAGTGTGTGTGTGCATGTTTGTCTCTGTGCGTGTGCATATGTGTGGCTGTGTGTGCAGCAATTGGAGTGTGTCCTTGCAAGTGTACAAATGTATCTGTATCTGAATAGCCATGTAGCTCTCTGTGTGTGTACATAAACTAATAAACAAAAGTAGGGAAAGGGAGACACTAACTAGTGGACATCTCAGCAGTGTGGGGGAGAGTCTGGTTTCATACTGAGAGCAGGAGACTGGCCATCGGAGTCCCGATTCCTCACTGACTCACTGTGTGACTATGACCAAGTCAGATAACCTCTCTGTGCCTCAGTTTCTCCATCTGTAAAATGGGGCTCGGACGTCTCTCCATCACCAGCTTTGCCAATGGACATTTGTAAAGTGCTCAGAGACTGCCCCCCCCCCCCCGGTGCCCTGTATCCTTATAACTTGGTGATTTGCCGTGTCTCCTTGAGCTAGAACGTCTGAGTCACTAGCATGTGACTGAGTGAAGCTGTCCCAAGGTTAACGGATCTCAGAGCCAAGTTCCCTGGCAGAGCCGGGAGTTTAGAGCAAGGCAGGATTTTGTATAAACCAACAGCCAGTCAAACACATTTTGAAAGAAGAATGCTGGGTCCCTAAGCCAGCAATGAACGAGAACAGAACCCTAACCCCTCCTTCCCCGGGGGAATAGAGAAGCTGCGGAGACTGACAAGGAGAAGCACAAGCCACTGGCTTCCCTCGGGAGACGTGACATTTGATAGTCAGCAACACCAAGAATAAAACATTAGCTGCCGGGCATGATTTAGAAACTAATGGCAGCGGTTTCCAGAAAGAGCCCTCTGCTGCCTCTCCGCTCTAACTCAATAAAGCAATATGAGTGGGTCTGGATAGCTGAGCTCCAGGCACTCCTGCAATCGTCTGCACTTCAGGGGCTGCTGGGAGCCCACTGGCTAAGTGGCCCCTTCTGGGATCTCCAAGACCCAGAGCCATGCGCTGAACAGGAGGCTGCAGTACTCTACAGCTATGATCCCTGAGACAGCCACTTGCCCGAGTGTTAGAGTGCAGGGGCCACGACAGAGTTACGTAAAGCCTTTGAAAGAAAAGCAGCTATCTCCAGACAAGTCACCTCCAAGCAGCACTGACCCCTACCTCATAGGGCTCCTGGGCAGGCATGCTGCAGGAGAGGGGACTCCCAACTTGGAGCTCTCTCTTGGAATTAGTGCTGGTACTTTGCCTGTTTTGGGCACCATGGTCCTGGGCAGGTACCTGGAGCACTGGGTGGCTGCATTTGAAAGCACGCTCTACTCTTCTGGAGTGTGGCATTTCCTTCTCACTCTGCCAAGCTTTCAGGGGAACGCAGCAGGTGTCTGAGGCAGCAGCATGTCTGCGTTGTACATCATGTCACTGGTACGTTACGCAGCAGGAGGGAGTGGCAACCTGGCACGTGATGTAGCTGTGCCAGGGCAAACCCTTTGTGTTGGCAAGACCTAGGCTCTGGATTCCTGATTTGTGCTGCTGCTGTGTTGCTTCCAAACCCACAACCTCACACCGACATTTGCTCTGTATTGAGCATCAACCAAAACCCATTCTTTTCCCCTTGGCTGCATCTCAAAAGCATAACAACATCCCCCAGCTGCTGCCACTTAGCTGTTTATCTGCTGGTAATTAAGGGAAACCGATCCATCAGATGCCATCTCCACTGAGCAGCGAGGGCATCATTTTGCCTGCCCATGGGAGAAGAGATGGAGAAGCCCAGCCAGGGTACCCACATGGTTCATTGTGGTTAACCCACAGACCCAGCATTGAGAGGACTGGCCATTTTGGCAGCTGGGAGACTAGGAAACGGATTTAATGGGCCCTGTCAATGATACCAAACCCCGGAAGCTGAAACGGAGGGGATAGGAGGCAAAACCACTGAAGGAACAGAACATACACTGAGATCCAAGGCTTGTGACTAGCAATAACAATACCTGAGGGATGAGCAATGAACCAAATCTCTTTGCTACCACAGTGAGCACCCCAGAACCAGCTAACGGCATGGTATGTATCAGCAACAGCTGTGGATTCGAATTCAAGACCCCAAGTTAGCATGGGGGCCTTTGCTAGACTCCCTGGCCCTGAGTCTGTTCTCAGTCACACTGCTGACAGTGTGGAGTGACAGCAGTGACTTTGGAGCGCCCCAGAGCGTAACCCAGAGCAGGGTGTGGTCCCTGTCTCTAACCCAGGGTGCCTCTAACCCGCCTGTCTGCAGGGTGAGTCACTTGTCTGGGCTGATCCACAAGAGTTCAGTGGCTCAAACACTTTCTGATTCATCCGGAGACACATCTGGCTCACACACGGCCCAGAGAAGCCACAGAAGTTAGGAGACTTTGCCTTCCAGGCTGTGGATGGAGGCCAGGAGCCTGGTTGGCTCAGGACCCTGAGTCTCCCGATCAGTGAGTGGAAACAGCAGCTCCGGCATGACTCCAGTCAGAGGAGACCAATCTCCCTCGCCACCACCTCTGGTGAGGAAAACCTCCTCTCACCCTTATGCAAACTCCCAGCAATTGGGCCTTCACCCTCAGGACAGGGCCCCCAATGCTGTGCTGGGGAAGCAGCAAACTGTCTTTCATCACTGTGCTCTGATGGACACTGGGGGTAGGGATGGGTGAGGTGTCTCTGGAAAACTTAGACGTCCCCTCCCCTTGGCTACCTGAACCAGCACATGGATTCAATAAGCCCCCATCAATCCTGAAGGCTTTGCTTGGCGCTCCCTCCGCCCAGAAATAGAGAGACGGTTGGAATTTTTCTTCTCCAGTGGAGCAGTTTTCCATTGGAAAATGCTGGGTCAAGGAAGCTGAAATGTTTTGCAGGCATGTAGTGATTTCATTGACATTTTCATGGGAAATTATCGAAATGCTTCATTTCATTTTGATATATAATATAATATAATATAATATAATATAATATAATATAATATAATATAAATGTCAAAATGATAAAGTCCAATGAAGTGTTCCGCCCTTATCCTTTTGGTAAGGTTGAAATGAAATACTTTGGAATATTTTGTTTCATGAAAAATTCCAAGATATCAACTTTTCATCCCAGCTTGGGATGAGCCTGAATTTTGAAATCACAGACTGTGCTCCACTAAGGAAATCTCTCTCCCCCGCCCCCCCTTGCCTTCTTAGCTTCTCTGTCCCTCTACGACTGTTATTTAAGGTTGTGCCATCGGCCAGATGCAGCTGGATGAGGCTGTTCAAGTTGGTGGAGAGCAGGGCTGAGGCAGGAATGACACCCCACTTGGCCAGAGAGGTGTGGACAGCTCATTGTATATTCCAGATCCTTAGCAACGGGCCTCTTCAAAGCGCTTAGTTAAGGAGACGTGGAAGGAAATGCAGGGAGCGGAGGTGCAAATGCCCCCACCACAGGAGAGAGGCCGGCTACCCTGCAATTGTCAAATACCAAGGAGCTCATTAAGACATCACATGATATTTTATTGTCTGTAGAAAACAATGGGGCCAGACAGTTTCACTGTGGTGTTTGCAGCCAGACCAGCAGTTAATGTACTTCTCCCAGACTTGAGGGACCTAGAGGGGAGCCACTCGTTACCCTGCTGTTTTCTCCTCCCGAGCAGTGCTCAGTGTGCATGATCCATAAAGGCAGTGACTAGGTGTGAAGGGACTCATCGGGGGCAGGGGTTTGGTGACCCCTGAGATCCATGTTCTCCAGCGGCTGTTGTGCAAGGCAAACCCGCAGTCCACTTTGTTTATTCCACGGAAGTCTCTGCACCTCGGATCAAGCACGTGCATAACGTGTTGTGACAAGGTGACACCAAGCTTGGCGAATCCTGAGAGGGAGGGATGGGGATGAGACCTGCCCGCCCTGGTGAGTTGTTCTTTTTTCCAGACATGGATCAGTCCCCAGTGAGACTCTGCATCGAATTCACAAAGAGAACTGTACTCCTCCAAGCAGAGGCTGCCGGCCGCTGTGGTTCAGGGTATTCCTCTGAACGATCCCAGCATCTCAAGTCTGTGGAGTCAGGTGGAAATCTCATGCAAACTGGCTTTCTAGTGAGCTCCCTGGAACCACCACTTTCGCTCCTATCCAGAGCTGCCTTTCTCATTGCATTTGGGTCTGTCCAGCACCTGCCCCAGGCAGAAACCAGGAGAAACAAGCATTCCCCTGAACGTTTCACAGCTGCACAGCAGCTCCAGGGGACGGTTAGGTTTTATCACCCTGTGCTTGCAACTAGAAATCTACCCCAGGCCGTACATAGTTATCCACAGCCTCTGGTGCTGCCTTTGGAGCTCACTAGCAGGAAAGACCCAGATTGCAGCACTAGTCACGCCCCTTGTGGTGGTGAGCGAATTCAGGTACAAGCCATCAGTGCTGCTGCTTGACCTTAGGAGCCAAGCTAAATTGGCCTCCAAGTTTTCAGCTGAAATCTCCACTGCGCCGTGTTACCTGAGTGACGGCTCAGCTGCTTCGGTCACTTCAGAAGGTGGAGGAGGCCCGTGTTGGAGGCAGATGGAAATGGCTGCCGGTTGAAGCCATCACATAAAAACAAGGACTGCTTGGGAATAACCGTCCCTCGGAGCATCCCCCGAATATACAGCGCCTCTGAGTGGGGCTCCAGCACCGGGGGAATGGCCAGGCTCCTCCTTCAGCTTCTTTAGTGACTGTCATGCCAGCGAAAAGCACTGGGTTGGCAGCCCAGCGTGGTGGTCCCAGAGTCCTCCTGAGACCCCAGAGCATGTGCGGGCAGCCACTCGCCTACACACACGTCCCTGCTACCACTGGGCCTCAGTCTGTCCTGGAGGGTTGTTGGCAGGGACATCGGAGGAGGCTGTGCCACTCTCCCGCTCAGTAACAGACTGAGGAGCTGGCAGTCATGGAGGGAGATAGACAGAGAGAGGCCGTGCCTGGAAGAGACACATTAGCCTTGCACAAGCAACCTGCTGCAGCTCCCCATGGCTGGCGGCTGGCACACGGGGCAGAGTTTCAAAGGAGCTTGGCTCCCATTTCGGCACGGAAGTAAGGGCCAGTTTTCCAGAAGCGCCCAGCACCCGCCGTTCACCCATCACATGGAGCTCTATCAAAAATCTGGTTATTAACGGTGGTGCCTAAATGGGCACCAGTCTCTTCTGCAAACCTGCCCCTTGGGGACTCCCGGGCGAGAGGCACACGCCTGGCACCTTTGCAGAACTGTCAGACATGGGATTGCCGGTCACTCCCTGATTGTCCTGCCTCCAGATTATTCTCCCAGAATTCTGACGTAAAGTATCTCAGATCTTACAATGAGATTGCATGAGAACTGAGGAGCGTGGCGTCCAGGGCCTGCTGGGATCCACGCAACCTGTGTGAACATCTCAGTGACTTCCAGCCCTCGGAACTAGAGCTGGCACCAGGAGCCGGGCAGCTCTCCCACGAACCGCCATCCGACTGTAATTTACTGTAACAGATAATCAGCTCTGAGGGGCCTCAATGCTTGTCTCAGCTCCCCAGCCCTCAGGCCACAGAGAGTCTCTTTAATTTGCTCCGAGGTTAACAGTGCACCCTTGGAAATGCGCTTGGTGGAACGCTTCCTTGGGGACAATTATTCACTGCAGTGTATTTTCTGCATGAGGCACATTTGACTTCTGGCCTCTGATTGATTTGCAGAAGGGAATTAATTCTGTTTGCTTGACATCCCCTTCTCTCTCTCATCTGGAAGCCGAGCCTGATGCACGAGTGTCATGCCATTCCAGTTGCTCCTGTCTCTTGGAGGGGCTGTAATGTTTCATAAGCACTCAGCAGAGACACCCAGCACTTTTCATTAGCTGCACTAACACTCCACTCGTCCGGACACTGCTCAGGCCTCTGGAAGCACCTCGCTCACACTGGGCATGCACAGAGGCTTAACAAGAGGGCAGATTCCAGGGATTTGTTTGCATGGAGGGGCACCATGCTCTGCGCATAGTCCCACCGAATTCAGGGGGAGTAAGGCACTACTCAGGAGGAGTCCGAGTAGCGGAATCTGGACAGGTGCTGCTCTCCAGCTGTCTCTGATCAATCCAGTGTCGCAGGACACGGCTCCCAGGCTTGGGAGCTGTAATAGTGTTTCTAGGGCACTTCTCGTATCCCTTCTTCTGCTCCCGGGGCTCAGACATCACAAGGCTCAACAGTAACTACAGGGCACATTCCAACGCCACTGACAGCTCTGTCTATTGTCCGAGTCTTGATGCGGTGAGCGCCACACGAATGCAGACTGTCACCTGTCACTGCTAGTGAGGGAAAAGCAGGTGGTTCCTTCACCAAAGAGCCTGTCTGTCCCGCCCCGAGCACTGACTGCTCTGTGCACATGCAGGGGCCTGCCCCTATTTGGAAGGACCCAAAGGATCTTCAGCATTCACGCTGGTGCAGGGCAGGCAGACGCCTCCCGAGCTCTCAGTGGCAGCAAGTCAGGCGTGCAGGCTTCTGTCTAGGTCCTTGTATGGCCCCCACCACCGTGGTATCACAGCACCTCACCAGCATTCACCCCTGTGTGGAAGCAAAGGATCATTCCCCCATGGCAGATGGGGAGCTGAGACACAGGGCGGGACTGAGTGACTTACCCACGGTCCCAGAGGGAGTCTGCGTCTGAGCCAGCAACTGAACCCAGGTCTCCAGAGGCCCAGTCTAGTGCCCTGCCCACTATCCCAGCTCCAATGTTCTCCACACATTTCTGAGCTGGCCAGGTCCCCACCTGACAGCGCGGGCTCCTGGGTGAGATCAGTCCGCGGAGGATTCCAGGCTGTCGTGGATGAGGGATGATGGCCTAATGGGCCAGGTCCCCAGCTGATGCAGCTCTGTTGACTTCAGTGGAGCTATGCCGATTTACATCAGGAGCCAGCCCTAGATTTCAACAGCCTGTCAATCAAGTGGATCCCAAGGCGCTTTACAGACTGTCTCTCTCAGGGTTTGATCCTTAAAAAGACTCCCATTGACTTCAGTGGGCTTTGGATCAGCTAAAGGTACTTGGGTTAACAGCTGTGACCTCCTCTTGCTATCCTGCCCCATGCGCCTGGCTCTCCCAGGGGTTCTGCTCAGTGTGCAGGCGATGGGGCAGCAGATGGGCTTCGGAACAAACTGTTCAGCTGCAGCAGTGGAGCTAGCAGGCAGGTTACCTCTTCTCAACAGTGCCAGCAAAATGGTCTTTTGCTGCAAGGGCCGTGCCAGGCCTGCTCAGCACCTGCTGTCTGCTGCCCTTGGGGAGGCTGCAGGCCCGCTGGGGGAAACGCAGGCCTCCCAGAGCCACGTCGCAGGCCGAAGAAATGTTTTGGGGTAGCAGGGAAACAAACTTCACTTTCTTGCGGGGGGCAGATTATCCCACATCTGCCCGCTGTGCGGTTCTCACGCCTTCCTCGGAGGCGCCTGGTTCTGGCCACTGTCACAGACCAGATACAGGGTAGAGGGACCGCGGCTCTGACCCAGTGTGGCCATTCCCATGCTCTGTAAAGAGGGGCAGAGAAGGCCATTTGGGCCAGCCAGGCTTGCCCCCTCCTACTCCCACGCCCTGCGCTTTCATGTCCAGACCCCTCCCCCTGCTCCTCTCTTCACACCCCGCGTTTTCCTGCCCACCATGCCATTCCCACGAAGGCCTGGTCTACACCTGAAGCATAGGTTGCCCTAGCTATGTCTCCCCCCGAGAGACAAAGTTAAGCCTTGGTATAGGGTATAGGCCGACAGAAGGATTCTTCCATCAATCCAGCTCTCACTGCTCAAACCCCCCCCCCCCCCCCCCCCCCCCCCCCCCCCCCCCCCCCCCCCCNAGCGCCGTGGCTGGAGCGTCTGTCCTGTAGACAGACCCTTGCTCTGTACCTCACCTCACATTTAAAGCTCTACAGTGATGGTGCCCTGGCTGCCTCCTTTGAGGCGTCTGCTCTGCGGCTGAGTTGCTCTGAAAGCCACCGAGCTGCTGCCTGTGCTTTGCTATGCATGAGGGAGAGAGACCTGCCCTGGCTGGGGAGAACTGCTGAGATTTAAATGGAAAGAGCCTTTCCCCTGGGCAGGATGGGGATATCTAGGGGGATGTTAGTTAGGTGGGAGGAGCTGCACTGGAACAAGTGCTGTGCACTAGGCTCTAAGGGGCAGAGCGCACAGCTGATCCTGTGACTCCTTCCCAGGAAGCCTGTCTAGCTGCAGGAGAATTAACTGGCTTCTACCCTGCCTCGCTCATGATCAGACTCCCCAGCTAAGTTCAGACTCCGGGATCTTTTCTTGCATTACGTGATGGTATAAGGAGCAAAAAGAACCTGGATGTTTCCCTGGTCTCAGGTGCAATTCTCCCCCTGCCACAAGTAGGAAAAGGCTCCATGCGCTGGATTATAAATAGAGTTCATTTGCTCTGGAAATGAGCAACGCATAAACACAGGCTCCCACTTTGATTAACTCGGAAGCTTTTATGCAAAGCTGCCTTCTCCCGCATCCCGCGTCACCAGGACTTGCTAATACAGAACAGGCATTAATAAAAGCCGAGATGGAAAGGAACACTGCTCCTGGGGAGCCAGCTGAATAAGCTGATGAAGCTGATCAAAGTCATTTACACTAAACACCCTCTGAATTTTCGAGGTTGGATAGACTGGCCCGTGGCCTGGGATTTTCCAGCCCGGGGACATTTCTCTCTCCTTATACTAATAAATGACCCTCTGGAGGGACACAGGTAGCAGGAGGCTTTTGCATCAGAGCTTCTCAGTGGTTGACTAGGGAGACAGAGGGAACAAAGTTTTCCTGAAGGTGCCCAGTGCCCAGCAGCTTCAGGGCTCTCAGGCTACCTGAGGAGTGGTTCAAACTGCTGACTGAGACGTGCCCGTGAAAGGTGTTGCTAAGAGCTCTCACTGAAAGCCGGGTCATTTAGAAAGCTGCTGCCCGGTGCGTCCTGAGGCAGCTCTCAGACAAGCCAGGAGCCGTGGGGTTCCCATGGGTTCAAAGTGGGAATCAGAAGAGCTGATGCTGGCTCTGCCACCTACTCGCTGTGTGACCTTGGGCACATCCTTTCCCCTCTTTGTGCCTCGGTTTCACCAGCTGCTGGGGGGATATAACTTGCCCGGGCTGGTGAGATGCTGTGAGCCGTGCATGTGGCAAGCACGACAGAAGTGCACAGTGCTGTTCCAGGCCTGCCTCCAGTTCTCAGGCGATGAAGCGTAGCCAGTGAGGGTCTTTCCATTGACTCCCATGGGCCGTGGAACAGTCCCGAATGCTTATCCCAGAGCTGTCAAGGAAAGCAGGGCCCATGAGGGTGGGACCAGATCCCAGATCCCTAACAGCTATTGATGCAGTGACCAAGTGTGGCCGCCAGGCCAAGCCCAGCCCATTAGGCCTGCAGCTGACCTCCTCTCGAGTGCAGAGCTGAGCTGTGCAGAGAGTCCCTGCAGGTCCCAGCCTCCCTGGGGATCCCTGGGAGGTGCAGGCCAGCCGCCATCACATGCAGCTGTCCCTCGCTATTGCTCTGACCCGGGCTTGCCGGCTGCGCTCGGTTCTCTCGGGGACTCTCCGCTGGGAAAGGCAGCACAATGCGCGTCCCAGGCTGGCAGCGAGCTGGGATGGCAGGGTTCCTTGTTCTGACCAAACATCTGTTTCTCCTTGTGACATTAGGCTGCTTTTATCTGCCGTTTGCTCAACCAGCTTGGGGAAGCTTCTTCCCAGATCGTTTAGAACCGAGTCCCTCTTGGCCTTGTCTTTAAAGAGCAGCAGGTTTGCAGAACTGTGTTTACTGGGCTAGAATTTGGACTAAGCCACTCAGATTCTTTTAGAACTGCGAAACTTGCCAAGAGAAAAGAAAAACCCGGGCCGCTCAGAGCGATCCCTTCCACTCGAGGAAGCCAAGGGACACCTAATACTCCAAGAATCCTGCCCACTCCTGCAGCCACGCTCCCTTTGGCTCCACATTCCCAGAGGCTTGGCATTAGCAGGGCTGGCTGCTGTTCTGCTCGGGAGGGGCCCTGGACCTGTTGTTTATCTCTGGAATCCAGAGGAGCTAAACTTTCTGCTTTCTTGTCGCTGCAGAGATTCCACCACGCAGATAATCTGATAATAGCATTTTCTGCACACTGTCTTTTAGAAGTCCCATGGCAGCTTCTTTCATCAGGAGAAAGACTATAATTATCTGTCATTACCCATGGGCTATGGTTTCTCTCCCACTACCTAGAGCTGGGTTTCTTTCCTTCTTTCTTTCAAGCAACCCTCCGATATTTACAGTGAAAAGCCACAACCGAGCAACAAAAACACCAGGAAGGAGGTCGTTCTCCTTTAAGGGCCGAAAATGAAAGCAACACAAAGCAAACAGAGAACAGCTCTGAAGCCTGACAAGGAGGGAATGTGACCTTTGTGCCTAGGAATTGGTTTCAATATTACTGGGCCTTTGGGATGCTTTTCAGGCTCCAGGTTAGACAGGAACCTAGTGGATCACGTCCCTGGATCTTCTGCCATATGTGATGGATTGCACTGTGTAGTGTGTTTTGTATGCAGAACAGCCGGCCAGCAGGGGCAGCCCCAGACTATTGGAGAGGGAGGCTGGGGAATGGACTGATGGAACCACTCAGGGATGCAGATTCTTCATGGGGCAGCCATGTTACATCCACCTTCTTGCCTCAGATTCAGGCTCCTAATCCTGTGGTCTTTAAATCCTGCCCCTGCCTGACGCTCACTCCTCATTTCCATGATCCTGCCTCCGAGGCTTTTAAAGTTACTGATGTGGAGGGGCGTCCCCTGGACAACATGCTCCCACCAGCCGGCAGAGCGTCTGGGCAAGCCTTGCGGCAGGGGGTACAGGTCTGATCCAAACCCCACAAGCTCTGGATCAGGCCCTAGGAGCAGAAAAGTTCTGGAGCTGTTTGTGCCACTCGCTGCTGGGCTCCCACTGTTTGGAAACCTGATGCCAACATTCAGCTCTCGGGGTCTCCTGGACTCAGGAGCCTGATGGGCCCATTGCAGCACTCACCCGTCTGCTCTGCTGCTGGTGCTGTGCCGCTCCTGCAGTGAGTTTGCAGATCAATGGGTTACGAGCGAGATGCCGCCCTCCGCTCGGTGCTGCCGGTGTTCGGGGGAGTCGTTGGGTTTTCCAGGGGCCGGGGCTGCAGAATGGAGCGTAAAGTGCTGGCAAGAAGCAGCAAATGCTTGTCTCTGCCAGGAAGCTACTGGAGAGCACGGCCAGAGCAGAAGCAAAGTTCGCTGAGGAGAGCAGAGACCTGTCGGTCCCACAGGAAGGGGCTGGGGTCGCTGGGCCAAGTTAATGGCAGGTAAATTTAAAGTAGTTCAGGGAGATGACGTGAGCCCCAGGAAGACAGAGAGTCCAGTGCCTGGAGTCTAAAAGGGGCTGGATAATAGGAGGTTTATGGAGAACGAGCTAAGAGCAATCGAACCTCATGCTCCAGGGTTCAGGACTGGCCCAGGGCTCAGAAAGGATGTCCCCCTCCCCCCTCCCGGTCTGGTGCATTGTATAAAGCACCTTAGCTGCCATCTGTGCGACAGAGCTGGTGAGCGAGGAGCACTGGAGAAGGACGGATAGAGGGAGGGTGCATGGGGAGGGGGGTGCGAGTGGAGCGGGAGCATCCTCATAACACGAGTCTCCTGCTGTGGCTGGAAAACATTCCCAGCTCCCTGGTACTGCCCAGATGGGAACTCCGGTGGGTCCTGCCAGGCTTAGATTAGCCAGTCCCCTGCTGCGCCCTCTCTCCTGGCTCAGCTGCACCCCTGCAGCGTTACGGGAGCCGCCAGGTGAGCTGGGGAACCTTGCGCTGCAGATGGAGGCAGCTGACAAGCTCCCAATGGCTCTCACTACCTGGCCGGGATGGAGGCGTGTGAGCAGGTCTCACGTACCATCCACCCGCGTCGACCAGGTGGGAGGTAGCGGCGATGAGTGGGCAGTAGAGCACACAGGGTCCCATTGGGGGTGAAAAGGGAAGTGACCCTGCTGTCAGCAGCCCGGCTCCTAGGACAGGAGCAGTGCAGGCCTGGCATCACCCCAGGGACATGCCCTCTGTCCATGGCTCCCTATAGCCTGTCTCAAACTTGGCCGGGCCAGTGTGGCTATACAGGAGAGCTGAGCCCAGGGCAGCAGAGCTCAGGGGTGGGGAACACGGTCCTGTCTCAGCTCAGGAATGATCACCAGATGCATTCTGCTGCAAAGAGGATCAGAAATGAAAATGATGGCAGTGAAAAGAGCTGTCTCAGGCGGGGCAGCAGCAGCCTGGGGACCTGCCGCTCGCTGGCACCTTCTGGTTTCCCTTCTGCTGCTTCGTTACTGAGCCACTTGCGTTTGCTGCAAAGGCTCCTGGCCCGCTGGGGATTCAGCAGGGCCCTGATGTTCTCAAGCAGAGGCCAATCGACCTGACCTCTCCCCCCGGCAAATGTAGATTTCAATGCACATTAGCCACTGGCAAAAGTGGAGCTAATCCCAAGGGCATGGAGGTCGCCGGGCAGCTCCAGCTTTGAGCCTCCTCTCCATTGATTGTAGAGCCCCGCTGGTAACTAATAAGTAAGGGGACATTTGGGTTTGGAAGCCAGGAGCCTAGTGCTGGACACTTTGGCAGTTCCCAAATGAAGTTAAAGGGAAATGAGGGAGTCTGACCAGGAGCCCCAGAGCCCTGGTGTGTCCCTGGTGGACAAGGCCGTGGTGTGAGAGCAACTGCCCAGCCCCCAGCATCAGAGTTCAGCGCCGGAGATGAGCCCTGAAAACCAGGGTGGATTTGGTTTAAATCACTCGTCAGGAAGACTCGATTTAATCGTGGTTGTCTACATAAAAGTGCATTCTTGTTGGTTGTTCTAAGTAACCTTAATACAGATTCTTCACAACTCAGAGATAGATGTAGGTTTCATTTTTAGAAGTTACACACTATACGTTTTTAAACAGTGATTTATTTTGAAAACTTTTCAGATTAGTTTTACAGCTATATCAGAAAATGAATGAGTGTTTGGTTATTTCATTTACCAAAGGTAATTGAAGCAGATATTTATGAAGTCATTGGGAGGTGAACTATCTCCAATTCAACAGGTTAATCATTAATATTTGGAGGATTTTCTTGCCATGCTGTATTAGGAGGAGAACATCACCAGACAGACATTTAAATAGTTTTATTTAAGTAAAGCAACAACGTTATGTATTCTGGAATTTTTTTTCAACAGCAAACATATAATATTTTAACAAAACAAGCATACATCCCTCACTTCTCACATTTATCTCCAGACTTCTTCTCCTTGTCCAGATCTATTCCGCCCCCAACAATCTTCTATTCATTGAACTTTTTGAAACTTTGCACTTTTAGAGAGAGGTAAGGGATTGACTCTGCGTACACAAATTTGCAGAGGGACAATAGGGTTGAGGTCTGTTATTTCTCACCTCTGTATATTATTTATTTATTTAAAAACATTTTTGCTGTTAACAAGCATGTTATCTTTGGAGACACAAATCCACAGTTTGAGAACTGCAAAACTAAGCATCTCTGACGGTATCTTCTAGACTGAGCACTGAGTCCCATTGGGTAGATAGAAAGATTAACTTAAATAATCTATACAGAAGCCCCTGGAACCCCATAAAATTGGGTCCCTAATCTATGAACTATTGGAACTCATTTACAAAACTTTTCTTAAACATTACATGAATATATTGTCTCATACTATAGAATTAGATTTTATAATCCCTATTCCTTGATGGGATGTCTTTGAGCTATAATGTATCTTAATTAAAACTATCTTTAGATAGGCTTTTTCCTCAAAAAGCATTTTATCAAAAAAATCCAATTTAAATTAAAAAAATCTGATTTTCTAAAANTTATGAAAGAAAAATAATTGCTTGAGTCCCAGCCCCTCTTTCATTACAAATTAAGCCCAGGAGCAGGGCACTTAATGGAAGGGGGTGGTGGGACCTCCTGCTGCACTGTCACATCCCCAATGCTCACACTTACTCTGCTGCTCTGGCTCAGCCCTGTCCCGCTCCCCCACTCCTTTCCTTCCTCACAGGCTGAGCTCTGTTCCATCCCACTTCCCCAGGGTTTGCCGGCTCTCCCTGCCCCCTGCGCTGGCACTCCGATCAGTCTCTCTTGCTGTCTGTGTCCCCTTTAAGAGGGAACTTATCAGGCACATCTGTAAATATTTTGGTAGCTGATTTTCTCGGGGTTCCCAGCACTGGCTGCCTGGCCCATTTGACAATGGGAGTTTTCTCCCGGTCACAGCCTCCCTTCCTGTCTAGACAGCGCTGAAGAGCCCGCTGTATTTAGAGAGGAGAGCAGAGAGTTTGCCCGTTTGTTTTGCCAAACCCACATGACCCTGGTGAGGCCAGAACGAAGATGCCTCCCACACGCGAAGCAAACTGCAGCTGGTGACTAAACCTGCCCCCTCCCGACTGGAATCTGCTTTGATATGTCACCTGTGCCTGCTGCCCACCTCAGCCTCCTGTGTCCCCCACCCAGCCCCTGCCCCATTCTTGTCACTTAGGGTGCTGTGCTGAGCCCCACTGAATGCATGCTCCTGCCAGCTCAGTGGGTGATGGGAAGGCAGGGGATCGTTGTTAATGCTGCAGGTCAGCTCCCAAATCAGTGAGGACTCTGGGTGCTCAGCACCACCCCGGACTGGGCCCAGGACCTGGCCGCACTCTTTTGTTCCAAATATGGCATGGCCATTTGCCTCCTCTACTGCTGAATGCCAGGCCAGTCGCTCCACTCCGCAGGATCCCGGACAGCTGCTGCTGCATAAAGCCTTTCCTACAATGTGCTTTGCAGAGTTCGAGGTTTGCAGCCTCTGTCCTGCACCCTGGGAGTCAATGGGAGCTTTGCCACCGGTTTCAATGGAAACAGGATTCAGCCCTAGATGAGTGCACAGTTGATATGGGTCTGAACTAAACCCCCTGGCTCTGGGCACCCCATGCAGCCCATTCTGGGTCTGGAGTTTATGGCTTGATTTGAGGGACAGAGAAATGGGGAAGCAAGTTGGGTTTCCAGGTGGGATTCGGACCACGATGGTGAATCGATGAGGTAGAGCCAGAGCTGGAAAAGGAGCCAGGCCAGGGTGCATGAAGATGGGGTTTTGCAAATCAATTTCACTAGTTTGGGGGTTTGCAAAATGAGGGTGAGTGAAATTTTAGCTGATTTTTCTCCCTAAGGAGAATGCCATGAAAACTAAAACCCCACCAGCTCCGGGGGCAGCCTGTCCTGCATGTGGGGATGGACGGGGATGGGGCTGTGCGGGCGAATGGAAGGTCCCTGTTGCAGGGTGGCTGACCCATTTAAATGAAGCAGGTCCGGCTCCCCTGTGCCAGAACAGGTGCTGCCAGTTTGGCCAGTTAAGAGGGTGGGGCAGCATGTGCAGCTATAAAGGATCAGGACGAGTCAGAGAGGAGGAGGTCTGTGAAGAAGCTGAAGGAGGTCTGTGGTGGAAGTCTGAGAGCAGCACAGGGTTTTGCTAGTTGACCTCCCCGAGACAGGGCTGAAGGCAGGGGAGCAGCAGAGGTGCGTATCCACTGATGTCTCTGAGCTGGAGCCAATGGCCCAGAGAGGGCTGAGGCCCAGGGGAAGAGTGGCAGGGCCCACCTGGGGGCCTGTCTGAGATGGAACAGGGGGCATGAGGGATGCTCCCCTGGGAAGGATGAACTGCCAGTGGTGAGGCTGGTGCTGTTCCTGTTGGGAAGGGCTGGGTTGGCTGGTCTCTGACTGAAGATGAGCCCAGGGGAGAGCTGCTGGAGTGTGGTTCATGCTATGCCGATGGACCAGATGCTGTGCGATGTTAAGGACAACGTGCAGGGGGTGACAATGGCTGGGGATTTTGTTATGGATTCTTTGCACTCGTTTTTGTTTTGTAATAAACCAGCCCCAAGGAGGGGCGTGTCTGAGGCCAGAGAGCCCATTGTGGAGTCCTCAGGGGCCAAGAGGGGCAGTGGCAACACTGGCATTAGGGTGCCCACCTGCAAAGGGGGGGGCTCAGGGCTGGGGGGGTGTCGTTCAGCCTGACATCCCGAAAGCAAGGCTGGCAGGGTGTGCCCAGGTTACAGCAGTGGAGGGGCTGTTGATTTTGCTGTTAGCGTGTCTCTTTCTCTCTTCCTCCGCCCCCTTTGCAAGTCTCTCTTTGCTTTTCTTCTTTCCCTCCCCTTGCGGCACAGTTTAGCCTGCCCCTTACGCCAGCAGAGCCCCTGGAGGTCTGCCCATCGCTGGGGAATGCCCCTCCTTCCCAGCCGCTCTAGAGACAAGGGGTCCCTATCAGACCAGCTGGCAGACACTGCTGTGATATGTGGCATCTCACAGCCAACAGCTGAGGAACTCAGCCATGGCAGATGCTGCCGGGGAGCTCGGTGATTTATTTCCAACACGCTGGGGAAGAATGTCTCCCTCACAGGCTCCCACTCCCCTCCACCACCCACGCAGACGAGTCTGCATCCTGGGCCCATTGCTGGGGAGACTTTCCCGGTCATGCCCCCGACTCCGAAGCTGCTTTCCTCAGAGTGGGACCCACTGTGCCACTGAGCAGGACCCATTGTGCTACTGGACGCTCTCTTTCCTGTCTCGCAGCCTGCCGCTGGGTGCCCTGCTGCCACCTGGCTTCCTTCCAGCGGCTGGAGTCAGAGCATTTCAGGTGCCATGCTCCAGGGACCGTGCGTTCCCTTGTCCAACGTAACCCAAGCCGCAGCCCAGGAACAGGCCCTGCAGCAAGTGCCCAGGGCCGGCTGCACCTGGGAATGACAGACGAGCTGCTGTCTGTCACTCGATAGCCAGGCCAGCCCGCACAGGAATGCCGAACGTTTCTTTTGGTGACCGTAGCCTTGACTTGTCATCGGGGCTGCCTTTCCTGAGAGGCCGGCAGGCCCAGCGTAATGAGGCGGTGTTCCAGGGATCACATTTCCCATTGACACAGGAATGTAAACTCCGGGGAGCAGGCGTAACCCGCCCGTGGTGATGGTAACACAGGGAGCAGAGCTGGCTGCTCTGGAAACGTTCCGCATCCTGGAAGGTGGCGGAGCCTGTTTGGACTTGCTCTGAGAGGGACAAGGGATAGTTCCTGCTGCCTCTGGCCTTCCGAGCGCCCCGAGGAGTCGCCGTCCGAGGAGGGAATGGAATCCGAGCTCAGAGTGCCGCCTGCCTGACCCTGCATTGTGAGCTCTCTGGGCAGAGACTCTCGATAGTGTCCCACACAATGGGGCCCTGATCTTGACTGGCCCCTGGGTGCTCCCAGAATGTCACTGGAGATAGGGTGGAGTGCTCCATCCCCTCAGCCCAGGGCCCTCCGCTTTCCAAGCCCTAGCTTCCCTTTTAGCCCAATGGCTCCTGCAGAGCAGGTTCAGCCGGAGATCGGGGACGTGGTGGGCAGGACTCGTCCCTGCTCCTCAGCTCAGCCCACCCTGTCTCTCAGCACTAACAGACAGGTTCTCCCCGGTCCCACACCAGGACACAGAGCCAGGCTGACACTGCCTAGGGATGGGGATGGGGATAAGGCCTTACAGGAGCTCTCTCTCGCTCTCGCTCTCTGTGGAAAGTGGCTCAGTGAGAGGCTGCTGCCTCTGTCTGCCAGCCCAGCCTTGCACTGGAGACACCGCTTATCACAGGCTTCAGAAGCACCAAGTTCGCAGCTGTGAATTATTTACTGCTAATTTCTTTTAAACACTGCCCCGTTCAGCCTCTTTGATCAAAGGGAGACAGCAAGACCAGACACACCGCACTAGGTGCTGGGTTTCACAACCTGTGCATCTTAACCGTCACCATGCAGAGAAGTTTGGGAGACCGAGACTGGCTGCGTCCTACCCTGGCCTGGTCCCCTTTCCAGTGCTCCAGATCCCCTGTCTCCTGCCCAACACGTGCTCGTCTCCCATGATGAAAAGTAGCTAGTTATCCACACAGGGAAATTGGAATCAGGCATGTCAAGGTGGCTGCATGAGGCTGGAACCAAGGTCATTGTCCTCCCCATCAACAGCAAGCAGCTGCATCCCTCTGGGAGGGAGCAGAGTGGGCAAGGCTTAGAGAGAGAATGTCCGTAATGAAAGAAAGAGAGAGGTCAGGGAGCTGGATGTGCAGGGGAGTCCAGGGAGAGCCACTGAAGTTAAGTCTCAGCTTTGAGCTAGGGTGAGACATACCCACGCTAGCTTTCTAAAAACCATGTTGCTGCGGCAGCACGAGTGGCAGCAGGGGGTAGCCATCCTGAGCACCTACCGATGCGAGACGCTAGGCATGTTATCGGAGTGGCTAGCCACTCCTTCCAGCCCAGCTCCACTCTCAGAGCTCGCGCCGGTATGTCTCCTTGTCTGGCAATCACCCCGCCAGCTCCCAGTGTAGACGTACCCTGCAGTGCAGCCATTTGTAACATGGAGGCATTGCAGCTCCCAGCATGCAATCTGCTCAGCCTGTTCGGCTCTAGGTGGAGGATTCCCATCGACTGCATCAGGATGGCTGTGATCTGCTGCCCTGTGCGCAAACCAGGTGTGACGCTCCGGCTGCTTGCCAAGCTACCCATATAGTCCCTGGATTTCCAAGTCAGGGAACCAGAGTGAGGCAGCTGAGGGTTTGCAGAAAGCTCAGTCCAGCAGCGAGCCCCTTCTGCTGAGAGGAGGCTGCGTCTCAGAGCTGCGTGACGCTGAGTGCCGAGGGATACCGGGGAAGATCCGCAAAGGGGACGGGATTGAAGAGACTAACCCAGGTGCTGAAATGGCTGGGCTTTTCTACAACATAGACAACTGGGCTAGAGTGTCACCAGACTGTATCTAGGGGCCCAGAGATGTTACAGTGACTAGAGCTCTGTGTTTATGATCCAAATTAATAGGGTTTTTACAGTAGCATCCATAATGAGCTAGGCACTGTCTGAACATCAAGACAAGTAGATTAGAGCTACTTACACTGACCCCTGTTGATTCATTCCTTTGTGCTGCAAAGCCAGGAGACACCAGTGCTGGACTCCCTCTTCAATATCTGTCTTTCAAATATTTCTCATTCCATTTGCTGCTGGTATATGGTTTCCAAGAGTCTTTGTAAAGCCGATTTTAACTATTTGGTGCAGACAGACGGAGCAGCACGGTCCAGCAGGTGAAATGCAATATACACCCAACTGCACTTGTCCGCTTCCTCCCAGCAAAGGTTTAGAAAATGGGCCCCGCAGAAGGTTTCCCATTTGCTCAGTTCAAGGTCCCAAATGCAGAGATGTTTGCTAGGAAGAGCTGGAGCAGAATTCCAGGGGAACGACAGCCTATGTGGAGAACGGCTACAGGGTTGTTTAATACGGGCCGGGGGGAAGCATATGGGAAAGAGATAATGAGAAGGCAGCCAGCGCTGACTGAGATCTTTACTGTTCACTAATCTCACAGGGACTTAGGGAGCTAATAGAATGATTTTACTGTAATGGATCCTCTTGTCCTCAGCAGGAAGTGGCATCTGCCCAGCACAGCCCTCTCCTGTGGCATCCCGCATGGTGCCAGCTCCTTGGCATATCACAGACCTACTTCCTCCACCGTCACAGCAGTGGCTAGTCAGAGAGGCACCTAGGCTGGCTCACCCTCCTCACTCCAGCTGCTTTTCCAGGCCTCCAGTTTGCAATAAGGAGCAATGGGAGCCAAGGGTGGAACCGGTGCACTGTGACCTGCCAGCTCCCTGCAGATCAGCAGCCAGCGGTTTGGGAATCATGGGAAGCAGGTTAAGGAAATTCTTCTTCACACAGCGCAGTCAACCTGTGGAACTCCTTGCCTGAGGAGGTTGTGAAGACTAGGACTATAACAGGGTTTAAAAGAGAACTGAGTAAATTCATGGAGGTTAAGTCCATTAATGGCTATTAGACAGGATGGGTAAGGAATGGTGTCCCTAGCCTCTGTTTGCCAGAGGGTGGAGATGGATGGCAGGAGAGAGATCACTTATGGACTAGATGACAAAAGCTACTGCCCATGCTGATGATCTGAGTATGGAGTCTGATCTGAATCATTGGCCGGGAGGTGAGGTGGGGGGGATCTTTTGGCTGACTGACGTCAGAGAGGGGAGCTTCAGAGACTTAGAACGAGGGAGCCATTGGCTTCTGCAGTGGCAGGGACTCTGTGCAAGAGAAGTTAGAGGAGCAGAAGCCAAACTGGGCTTCCAGGAAGCTCCCCCGACAGATTTATAGGAACGATGCCCTTTTCACAGGAGTTCACACTGAAAACGATCCGCAGATGCTCTTCTCAGGGTCTCCCGCAATGAGCCCAGATTTACTGCCGCTGTCTAGTGCAGGAATAATGAACCCTGTTCGGCAGCTGCACTCGCGGGGCAGGAGGTGGACGGCTCGGGGCACATTTTCCCATTACTCTGGAGCTACGTAACTGGAAACAAGTTCCTGGGCCAAATCCTCCTGCCGCACACATGGTGCAACCCCACTGAACTGCAGCAGAATGGACCTGCGGGGCTGACTCCCAGGTAAGTGAGGGGGGAATCCGCCCACTCTGCTTATTAGCAGCGCAAGAAGGTGTTGGATAGTTACAGGGAATTGATGGGGCTGAAATGTTACTGTCTCCAAACGCCCCCTTCTTCCTGTCCCTGGCAGGCAGCATAATATGGTCTTTGTGCAAAGCACGGCCCTGTTCCCACGTCCCAGGGCAGAGAACTTTCCTGTTATCCCCAAGGGTAGGTGGCTGGAGAAGAACTGGCTAGAGGTCTCCAGCTGGCTGGTGTGCTGAGTGCTGCTGTTTGCATGTTAAGGGCCGATCCCAGCCTACAGAAGTGTTTTCTGCCCACCTAGCTGATCTCAGGCACAACAGCGATGCCTCTTCATTCCCTATGTTAGTGGCAAACGAGTGGCATTCCCCATTACTTAATGGACACAAGGCATGGCCAGCTCTGCTCCTAGAGCAGCTGCCATAAAGCGACCCCCTTCCTTAGGAAATCCAGCTCTGCGGGAAACCAGGGTGAGGCTGACAGCCCCCGAGAACCCCCATCCGCCGCTCCGGCCTCCAAGGGGGCTGCTGGATGCTGAGCTCTTTGGAAAATCGGGCCCACCCGTAACAGAGCTCCCCTTTCTAGTGCTGCTCTCTGTGCCTCAGGCACAATGCAGGGGGCGGACGTGATGACCTCTGGAGGTCCCTTCCAGCCGTACATTTCTGGGATTCTGTGTTACACAGGGCTGCCCCGCTGCTCGCACTGAAACCCTGTTTGTGGGGTGAGGCGCTGCTCTCTGGACAGGCTACAGAACCAAGCCCCCGAGGAGAAGAACTGTCAGCATTTTAGGACAGGGCAATTGTGCGGCCAGTCTCTTCAAAGGGGGGTTCTCTAACGACCCGCGATGTAGACACGGTCAGCTTCAGACTGTCGCCTATCCGTGGCACGTGCCGCTGACTGACTTTCACAGCAGCCTACCGGCTCTTCACTGTGCTGGTGACAATGCTGTCAAATGCCGGGGCACACTGCGCATACAGCGAGAGAGAGCAGTTTTTCAACCCTTTGCATCTTCTGAGCTCTGCACAGACATTAAGATATGAATCCCCATAACAGACGTGAGAGCTAGGTGAGTTTTATTTCCCCGTGGCAGGTGGGGAAACTGAGGTACAAAGCGATGACATGACCTGCCCAAGGGCATTCAAGGAGACAATAACAGAGCGGAGATGGGAACCCAGGAGTTCTTGTTGCCCAGTCCAGTGCTCAATCCACTTTACAATGAATAAACAACATTGAGGGTGAAAAGGTTGGTCCAGTGACTACGGTGCTCATCTGGGACTTGGGAGACCCAGGTTTAATTCCTTGCTCTGCTACAGACTTCCTGTATGGCCTTGGGCAAGTCACTTCGCCTCTCTGTGCCTTAGCTCCCCTCTGTGCAACAGGGATACAGGGCTCATCTCCACTGCTCCCATGACAGCCCATTTGTCCACTCAGTGTCAGGTGAAGACAATTGTCACTTATTCAGCCAGCCCTAGCGTTCAGGAAATGAGCTGAAGTGCTTGTAAAAACCTGTCATTTAGCCGCGTTAATTACATGGCCTGGTGAGATGAGGCGAGTGGCCCTTCATGTAAACACCTGCCTGACTTCTCAGGGGCTTGGGGAACATGTTTCTGAGTGCTCTCGTGTGCAGTGCAGGCCTGGGGAGATGGCGTTGTGAAGACAAGTCAGTAACCTGGCTGACCCAGCTGTGAAACGCTTTGACCACCCTCCAGCTGAAACCAGAGCCACAGATGACCTGCAGCACTTCAACAGCAGACAGAGAACTCCATGGAGCCAGAGGATGGGCAGCCAGGCACCTGATCCGTAGCCAGCGCTATTGGCTACTCTGGGTTGGCTGTCGCATTGCTGGTGGATCCCTCTTTCCTTGCAGTCTGGGGATATTCTGGGGGAAATAATTAGATGTGATTTCTATACTGGGCTCGCAAGAAAGGGAAAGTCCTGCTGAGCTGTTCACTTGCTTTCTAAAATGTTCACTGGCGTTTATTTATTTTATTAGGTTGCCAGGGGTGCAAAGTTGTGACATTACTGCAGTTTGCCACCCAACGTGATGCTGATTGAACTAAGGGAGATTTATTTTTCTTTTCACTGAATTCCAGTGGGAGCTGAGCACTTAACTTTCTTAAGGCTGTGTCTCCACTGGGAAACTGACTGGCATAGCTACTGCAAACGAAGCTATTCCACAGGAGCTGTTCCGTAACAGCTCCCCATGGGGAGGCTCGAGTCCGGAATAAAAGTGACTTTATTCCAGAATAGTTGTTCCATTCACAAAGCACAGTAATTAGGCTGGAATTCAATCACATTTATTCCAGAACAGAGTATCCACACAGGGGAGTTATTCCAGAAGAGCTAAATGATACCAGAATCCTTCTTTCTGAAGAGCGGTACCAGTCAATTCCCCGGTATAAACAAGGCATTAGGCTCCTTTGAAATTCCCAGCCTAAGAATGTTATCTGTATACCTACAAGATAATAACCTACCAAACGCTGAGGGGGATAGACCAGCCCCTCCTTGTTAGCTAGCCCTCCTGAGACAAGAGCAGTTGGTCTACACACATTTAGCTAAAGGTAAAGGGCATACAAGGACAACAGCTGCAGAAGCTCCTAGTCCAACCCTCCAGTTGCTCCTTGCCACCCTCTGCAGTTATTTGCAGGGAGCTCTGCTTCCCCACGTTTATCTATTTTATTCCTAACTTCTCCCCTCCACCCAGCAGGCTTAACTTCCACTGCGGAGTCGCGTGGCTTCCACAGCTGTTGATGCACCAAGTCCTCCTGGCAGGGCTTCAAAGGACCGAAACGTGGAACAGATGCTCAGAGCAGCAGCAGCAGCAGCCGAATCCCCATCCCTGAGCCTCTGTGGTCACATGGCAATTTAAGGTGCGGTGTTGACAGAAAGCAACAGCTTCAGGGCTGGAATTTGCTCCATTTATTTTTAGTCACTGGTGAAGAAACACACGTTTCCTCGGCTCTTTGAAGCAGGAGCTCCAGTGGGGCAGCTTGGCTTGTTTGAATCTGTCACACGGCAGCACTGCTAGGAGAGAATGGGGGAGTGGGAGGGAACTTGTGCCATCCCTAATCATGGTGCTACTTATACTGGGGGGGGCCTGACCCTATGCCCAGCTTGGCCTGCAGCAGACACAGGGCTGGGTGAGGAACGGGCCCCTGTTGGCTCAGCTGGCCCCAGGCTAGGAAGCGTCCCCCTCACTCCCAGTCTGGTTGCACCGAACATGGGGAGCCTAGCAGCCAAGCAGGGCACAGGCTGTCCTCACCTGCGTGCCAGCCCCCAGATTGCTCTGCTCACACTACCAGAGGTCAGTCCGGCCAGCATGACGCTCCCTGTGAGCGGGGCGAGGCGGCACCTTGCAGGGATTGTTCCTCCCGGGCCAAAATGCAAACGCTTGCTGCAGTGAGGAAGCTGCAGGGGACTGTGGCCCCTCCCTGGCCTGTGCCGGGAGCCTGGGGGTGAACCCAGCACTCTCCGAGGGCTGCCTCGAACCACCCCACAAGCCTGTCGTCCGGGCTGGACCTGCCTGACTTTGCCCTTGCCCTTGTTTCTGGGGTTGCTGCTCCATGTGATGATGGCTCTTGCCAAGACCTGGCAGTTGCGGGGATGCCTGGGAGAGCCAGAGCGGAGGTCACCAGCTAGCTGGACATGCGGTGTATGTTGCCATCACAGGGATACAAGCCAGCGCCCTCGGGGTCACCAGGTGTGCCCAGGCACTTGCCCCTTGAAGTCTACGGGCGCGTCTCACAACGCTCCAGGGGAAGTTGGCTCAGACAACATGCTGGGCGCAGCAGATGAATTGTGCAGGGTTTCAGGGGGGTCCTGAGTTCCTTGTACTGCTTTTAAATGGATCCCAACTCGTCTGCAGCTCTTGCCTGAAATGCCTGGTTATGCATCTTCCCAAACTCCTCTTCAGCCAGGCCACGAGCAGCTGCGGCCCATGTCAGCAGGAAAGGCTGAGCCTCTGCTCATTCGCAAGCTGCAGAAACCCCCCAGCTGTGCTCCCCTCTCCAGGACCAGGCTATGCTGGGAGTGAGTGCACGGAGCTGACACTGCAGAGCCAGCCCAGAGGGAAAGAGGAAGCCATTGCACCAGTGACTCTTACTGCTGAGAGGAGCTTGGATTCAAAGCCCTCGGGGCAAGTCTCTGGGCTGCGAAGGGTTTGGGAAGAGGCTGCTGGCTTTTCCCACCCTCAGCTGGGCACAGCCCCTCTCAGGGCACAGGCATGGCCTTCTCCACGGGCAGGTTCAGGGGTCAGTGTGGAGAAAGCTGGCAAAGTTTTCATGCTTCTCCCAAGCCATCTGGCCTGGAGCGCTAATGCCTGCGACGTTCCCAGGACATCCCATCTCCGAGGGCTCAGCTGCCATGGCTAGCTAGGAGATGCAGAGCTATGAACGGGGAGAGACGTGCCAACCCTCTCCATTAACGAACCCTCCCCAAATATGGCTGGGTTCAAGCTTTGGGCTGGTTCTTGACTGAATCCAAAGCAGCTCAGCTCATGCCGCTGGCAGCTCCGGAGGTGCAGCTGTGGCCCAGGGCACATTCTGCTCCGCAGAGCTATGCGGGGCTGGCAAGGAGCTGTGTAAACGAAGAAGATTAACACTGGGATTGAGGTGGGCGTGAAAAATGACTCCCGTTTTGAAGGGATAAAGCTGCTTTTCTCTGCTGTGCTCTGGGACCACGGAAGCAGCTTCAAACTTTAATCCCTTCCGCCTGATCCTTCTCGTTAGACATAATGTAATTAACGGGACGGAGAGGAGCTGCGAAGCTGTTTGTGCTCCAGGGTCACATAGAAGAACAACAGGGCACCAACTGACACTAAGGCAGGCCAGCCCGCGACGGAATTTAGGGGGGATTTTACACACAGAGGAGTCCCTACATGCACAGGGAATGCACTACTGAGCGCAGCAGCAGCAGCTAGGGCCAGGAGCTAAACAGATAGCGGACACTGGTGTCATTCAGAAGGATGTGTGTGGCCAAGCCAAGCCGGGCTTCCCAGCATTTAGTGCAAGGAAAAGCAGCGAAGAGATGAGTGACGGGACTCATCAATTGCTCCTTAGGCTGCTGGGCAGATCTCAGGGCACGTGGAGACCTCCAGGGCATCCCCTGCATGGTCAAGTGGTGCCCTCCCAGCACCTGCTTAGGAGTGGGGCATGTGTCCGAGGCTGAATGTTGTTACAGTAGAGCACAAGCAGCCAGACTCTGATCTCTGCTACACCCAGGCGTAAATCCAGAATAATGCCACCGACATCCCCTTTACACCAGGTGTGACCGCATGCAGAATTGTGTCCCTCAGCCCCTAGCCGGTGAGAGGTTAGCAAGAGCTGCTCCCAGAACGCCTGCTAAGTCAACACCAGACTTAATGGAGTGGAGTGTACAGCTTTATGGCTCAGAATGATGCCCTGATGCACTATTGTGCTTCAAACAATCAACTCAAATGGCTTTTACTAGAAGACAGAAGGCTGCATCATCGGTATCAATTTGTATATAAATGTGCTGCTGGACACGGGCCAAGATATTTGGTCCTCGCTTGATGTATTTATAGTTAAAGAGCCAAGGAGCTCTGCAGTCCTTCCTGTCCTGAAGGAAATCTCTTTTGCCTTCCTTCCTTGCCCTATCGTTGGGGAATAGATGGGCCTTTTGATATACAGCAGGCACCTAATATTGGCTGTGCAAACAATGGCTGCGTCAGCTGCACAAGGTGTCCCCTGGCACTGCCAGGATGGAAGTTGGGCTGTGGGTATGTGAGCGATTGTGTGTGCATATGGCTCTCCTGAAAACACATTTGGACTAAATCCACTGGAGGTGGGAGAACATGACTCCGAGATAATCACTCAGCAAGCTACAGATTTGCAAAGTCTGTGTGAGGAGAAGAAGGAAAAACCACCCAGTGAAGCAGTGATTCTGTGGAGCAGGCAGGGGAAAAGCCTTGAGTTCACATTAGGGCTCTTTGCCCTAACACAGGAGCTCTCAACCTTTCCAGGCTACTGGACCCCTTTCAGGAGTCTGATTTGTCTTGCGTACCCCCAGTGACACCTCACTTAAAAACTACTTGCTTACAAAATCGGACATAAAACTACAAAGGCGTCCCAGCCACACTATTACTGAAAAATTGCTTTCATTCTCATGTTTACCTTATAATTGTAAAATAAATCGATTGGAATATAAATATTGTACTTACATTTCAGTGTATAGTATACAGAGCAGTATAAACAAGTCATTGTCTGTGTGGAATTTTAGCTTGTACTGACTTTGCTAGTGCTTTCTATGTCGCCTGTTGTAAAACTAGGTAAATATCTAGCTGAGTTGATGTACCCCCTGGAAGAGCTCTGTGTACCCCCAGGGTACACGTCCCCCTGGGTGAGAACCACTGACCTAACAGACATCACCCTTACAAGCTGGATGTGTAAAGCCGGTAACAAGAAGCATATCTGATGCTCCGGTGTGTTTGGCTGCTGAGCCAGCCCGGTGCCAGGGACCGGACAGTGGGGCAAGTGGGGTTCCCACCCTCAGGATATGATCGGTCACGGAGGGTTCTTCTGACAATGTAAAGCCAGGTGCTGTCGCTCGCCCTGCTGCAGGCTGGGAAGGTGGGAACTGAGGGTGGCCTCTCGAGCTGGGGCTTTTCAGGTCATTGCGAATGGCAGTGAAAGTCCTCCGCATCCCCGGGGAGTAGGGGGAGCGTGTTACCCCCATTGTACAGAGAGGGAAACAGAGGTGCAGACAGAGAAAGTGATGCCCCCAAGCTCACAAAGTGACTCTGTGAATAGAACTGAATCCTGATCCCCCCCCCAGCCACCTGTGCTGCCCCCTAGGCTGCTCTTCCCCCACTGCACACTGACCCCCCGCCCCCCCGCCGTCACCCATTCAATCTTTAGTCCCATTTGAACAAAAGGGCCCATTTATTTAAAGCTTGCTAAATAAGTCTGACTGGCCCCAGGGGCCTCACTACAGACACCCACGGCTTCCCTGCCAATGCTTCCAACCCGCAGGCCCCGACAGCCACCCTAGGGGGGCCTTAGATCTTTATGGCCAGTAAAGGGGTCCGTGGCTAATTTATGCCCGCCTATAATTTACAGCCTCTTTACAGCTGTTGTAAAATCCCCCATAAATCATGGGCAACATCACAGACTCGGGACAAAGCCTCCGCGTCGTCACCCTCAACCAGTGCCTGAGGGCCCTCCACAGTCAGGGGGCTGGGCCGAGCCATCCAGGGGCAGTAACTGTAACAACTGCCCCTGGGGCATGCAGCCGGGAGCCAGCCACTTCCAGCTTGGCTGTCGTGCCATGAGCCCTGAATCCCCCTGGAGAGCTGGGAGATACTGCCCCCATCACGGGCTGATCCCGTCCTACAGACTGATTAAAGCCTGCTCCATAGCCAGCCCCTGTCCCGCCTGCTGCCTCCACTTCCCGTAGGGAATCCGTGCAGCGTCCAGGGGAGTTGGTGTCTCAGGTAACACGCTGGGGGCCAGATTCTCCTCTCACTCCAGATTTCAAGGTGGTGGTTACTGCTGATTTACACCAGTGAAAGGAGAGGCAGGTGCACTGTGCCTGCTGGTTCTGCCATGGGGAGGACCTCTTCTAGCTCCCAGGGCTACAGCCCCCACCAAGGTGCAGTTTCCCGTGTGGGAAGGGGTTACAGCAAGCCCAGCCAGCAGGCGGGAGCCGGTGCTCCGGTGTCTCACGCTGGCAGGCCGAGCCTGGGGGGGGCTGTTTGCTGGGGAGGGGTGAGCTCAGGGTACGGCGGGAAGAAGAGCCAGGGAGCTCCATGTCCAGGCTGACCAAGGGCCAGAGGAAGGGATGCTGCTGGGCTGCAGGCCATCTGGGGCAGCAGGAAAACATGCAAAGGCAGGAGAAAAGAGGCGAGCCCCTTCGCCTGTGTGCCAGGGACCTGGCATTGTCTCCCTCTGTTGGGCACCCCACCCTGCCAGCCAGGGGTACGCACTGACAGCAGAAAGTAAAAGTCTTCTGACCCTGGACTGTCTGAGAACCTACCGCTGCTGGCTGAGGGTCTGGATCCAGGCTCAGCTGCTTGTTATTACTGCTCCTAATTTGGCCAGTTATTTTGCTGGCCGGATCCCGCAGCTCTGTGCTTAACGCTGCCTCTGCTATTAGAGAGGAGACAAGCTCTGGCTAGTCTGCTGCCCACACAGCAGCACTGCCAGTGGGGTCCTGGACCATCATGCTAAACCTCTTCTGGGAACAGGCAGCAGGGGCTGCCTCAGAGCCAGGGGCCACCTGCCCAAATGGTACCCCCCTGCTGCCACAAACCTCTCTGTGCCTCCTGCTAGCATCATAGCTGGTGCTCAGCACAGCCCAGGGTGGGGGCAGCCTGGCCATGTAACTCCACTCACAGGAGGGCTTTGGGGGAGGCAGGATGGGGTTGTGCTGATGACATGGGACTGGACGTCAGGAGACCTGCGTTCGAGTCTTGCCTCTGCCCCAGGCTCCCTATGTGCCCCTGGGGAAGTCTCCGTTTCCTCAGCGGTGGGATGATGGTCCTGAGCCAGATCAGAGGCCAGTCTCTCCTCCACCGGCGATGCTAAAGCCACTGGGGTCTGGGAGCTGCCTGCCTGCCTATTACACTGCTAGGCATTCAGAGGGGCAAAGGCAACTTAACTTAGGCTCTGCAATTGTTGAAGCTGCCTGTCTGGCTCCTGAATAGGGAGAGCCCAGCCACGCACAGAGCATTTCAGTCCAGATCTCCACCATCCGTGAGTGTGAGCAGCCATTTCTGATTGGAAATAATCAGTGAGGCCCTGAGCATGTAACCTGTAACCTGGGGCCCTGAGCATGATCCACATGGTGCTAGATGGCTCCTCTGAGACAGACAGGCTTTTCCCTTCACTCCCGTGTGTGGATGCAAAACCTAATCTAAGCCCCTGCACTCTCAAGAGCACAGGGTCAGCTCCCAGCTGGTGCTGCTGGGACCCCAGCCACCCTAGTGGGGGTGACGAGGGGCGGGAGGAGATGGGGTCACCACACTGCCTCCTAGACAGTGGTACAGTGGGTGCATGCATACTGCATGCTACATGGGAACTGCAGCGTGGTTTATACACTGCTCTCCTGAAGCCAGGACAATGGCCTAGGCGCACAGATGCACCAACTCCTCCAGAGGCAGCAGGTCTCAGCTGAATGGAGTTCTGCCGTTCAGCCAGTGCCAAGACTAATGCGAATCCCTTGGGGTCACTGAAGTCCTTGCCGGGATTTGTGAGAGGAAAAGGGGGAGAAGCCGGGATTTTGTGCTGTGGGACTCACAGAGACTTCGCTTTTGCGCTGTCAGAAAGGGCTGACTCAGAAGATTTGAGAGAGGAGGCAAAAACCATCAAAGCCGCTGCAGTCGAGCTGGCGGAAGGTGGTTTGGGTCCGGGCCCGCGTGGATTCTCTTAATTTCAGTGTTCTGGGTCCTACTCTAGAGGAATGCAGCCGTCTTCACTGGCCTTGCTCTTCTCCAATGGGACGGGGCTCATCGAAACCTTTCCATTCCAGGTAAGGGTGTTCCTGCCCATGCATGGCTCAGCGGGGCGTCTGCAGCTGCTGCTCCTCCATGGTTAACAGTAACATGCTCCTGGGTTCCTATGATTATCACAGGGCTGGTGCAGCTTTCTTAAATTACACAGCATGCAGCTTTGTGTTGGTGCGTGTGAGATTGCAACCTGAGAGCCCGTGAACCTGAAATGTCCCCTATGGGGAATCCTGTAGAATTGAATCGAGGAGATTGGGGCAGGAGAAACTGGTACTGCTGCAAGCCAGGCTGCAGGGAGAGCTTGTGGAGAATGGTCATTTCCCCAAGAATAGGATCCAGGTCCCTGCTCTGCCGGTCCATCGCAGTGGCAGCAGTAGCAGAGGAGACTCTGACATGGCTGCTCCAGTCCAGCTGAACACTGGTAAAACAATTCCACTGTGGAATCCTATTAGCCACATGCTTGTCACTGGGATGGGAAACTGCTGACCGAGCCTCAAGCCACTGTGTGGAGCAGGTGGAGCCCCATGGCTGTCCATGCCTAGCAAACGTCTCTGGGAGCTAACTGCTATTGCCAGGGATCGCCGCCGGTCAGGAAATCCCCACCCCCTGTCCAGAACAGACACCTGGCCACCAGGTCTGGCATCAGTCGTTCTGTGCCCAGAAAGTCGACTCCAAGGGGACAAATCTTAGAGGACCCACAGCCTTCCTGCAGCCTCAAACTCCTGCCTGTCCATGCATGTTGGATGGAGAAAGCAAAGCAAAGCAGAAACTGCTGCCAGATCCACTTTGCTTCCATTTTGTGTGAGTTTGGGCTTCATCCAAAGCCCATTGGAGTCCATGGAAACACTCCCTCCCCCTTCAGTGGGCTTTGGCTCAGGCCTTGGTGCTCATGGAGGAGGCAGATTGGACGTGCTGGCTAGAGGCAGCTAACACTCAGGCCGGGGATCTGCCACTCTCCTGAGCTTTCCAGGCCCCTTGCTTTCGTGGCGGCTCTTGCCCGACACGGGACAGCCACGTTGGCTGGGAGAGGCCCTCATTCCTCAGCTGCACACTGGCACCTGGGTGGTGCTTAGCTGACCGGCCTGCTGTGCGCTGCACCACCTCCGAGGTTTATTTAAATTCCTCCAGCCCCTATTTATGGTCCTATTTTTACCAGCCCCGTGACCCTCCAGCCCAGACACAGGGATGTACCCTTGGGTTGCACCTTTCCATGCACTGTACTTTTTGCTAAAGACCAAACTCAGTGCCCCCAGTTGCGTGGGGTTTATATAGCTGTGCTCGGCTGCCATAAATACACGCACCTCAATTACAAACCACATCAGCACACAGAAAAACACAGGGAGTATTTTTAGGTGACTAAAGAGACCAAAGGGAATAATGGGCCAAATGTATGCCTGGTGTAACGACACTGATGTCAGCTGGCATTATGCCTTCCGTCCAGTATATTTCTAAGGCTGTAGGGGAGTGCAGTCGGCAGTTCTCAGCACTACAGACACTTAGTGCCTCCTAAGGGAGCTGGATTGTTACTGTCTGTGTTACAGTAGCACCTAGAGAAGAACTCAGCACATTGAGTACACGCTGGTTGCTGAGCTCTGTTGAAAATCTGGCCCTCAGTGATGCCATGAGAGCTGCTGGGCGCTGGCACTTCTGGAAAATCCAGCCCTGGTGATTCCCAGCTTGTCAGTGCCCTAAGAAATGGGTTAAGCCCCAGGGAAGGCAGCTCTGAGAGTATGTTAAATGTGCTGGGTGAGAAGGACTCCCCCTCTTTCACACAATACATCTACAGAAAGCAGCAAGCGAAGCAGAGATCTCAGCCTAATTACACGGTGCGAGTTAAAGGAACTGCAATTTTCCGGCTGGCAGCTCCTGCCGTAGCAGGTCCCCGGGTTCATTCTGGTGGGTCAGTTCAGCAGGGCATGGTCTCTGGCTCGAGCTATTGGCTTTTGCCTAAAGAAACAACACACACACACACACACACACACACACACACACACACACACACACACACACANGCCATCTCATCTCCCAGAGATTTATCAAGCATCCTGCCGGGCTTTAATGTGATTACAAATGACATTCACAGGGAGCAAAGCTCTTACCTGGCTCTCGCTCCCGTGGTTTGCTGACTTTGGGAACTGGCAATTAGAGCGGGAATAGCACATTGTGCGGGGTCTGCTCCAGGAGCCCAGAGCTCTCTTGGACGGCCAGAGGGGGCACGGAGTGGCCATGCCAGTGTGACCCACACACCTTCTGGGTGTGCTGTTCTGTCCCCTCTAGTGGCACCGAGACCACTTAGAGACAGAGAGCTTAACGAGTCTGCGCTACAGCCTTAACTAACAGCCATGTGGCTTTTAGCTCATGCAGCAGAGGCTCATGCATTAAGCTTCAGAGATCCCCAGTTTGATCCCGCTTGCCGACAACCAGGGTCTGTCGGTATTACACATGCACCAATAAAACAACACTTCTTTGCACCCAGTCACAGGGTACACGGTCCCTTCAGGAGTGGAGCGGGACCAGACCCAATGGCTGGTGAGTGGCTCCTCAGGGCAGCCATCTTATCTGGAGAGGGGGTGCACCTGTGGCTAATTGATGAGTTGTCACTCTCAGCTGGGGCGGGGGCGGAGCGGGTAATATAAAACAAGCAGGACTGCCAGGGAGGGGAAGCTTAGTGAGTTCTCCTTGGAAGTAGGGAGCTGGAAGTGTCTGGAGTAAGGGACTCGGGTTGGGCTTTAGGTGTTAAGCCTCAGCGGCAAGGACTGTTTAATGATGTAATTAGCTAAGCAGACACCAGGGAGTGAAGGACCTGGGGGTCTCCCTCTCCTCAGGGTCAGATGAGCACAAGTCTGTGGCAAGACCGGGACAAACCAGGGCAGAAAAGACACAGGTGAGGCTGTTTCATGTTATTCCTTATGGGCTGTCAGTTGGACTGGGGGGCTGAGGCGAGAACCCTGTGAGCCGGTCCAGGAGCCCTGGGTGCGGAGGTATTTGAGCTGAAAGACCAGGGGATGAGGTGACTGGTGGGACCTGCGGGGTGCACTAGAGGATATGCCGATAAAGCTAGACGGTTACACAGCCCATTCATCCAGGGATACCAACGGGCTTGACAAGCATGAATTAATTGTGCCTCCTAACGCTCTCCTGAGGTGGGACACTAATACCAGGTCCACAGAGATCACTTTCGCTGCCACTGGGTGTGCACGTGACATACACCCCACACACGGCCCCTGGGCTGGAAGGCTCGTCCATACTGCACACAGCAATTCAGGCAGGGAGCGAAGGTGCATGTGGACCCCAATTGGAAGCATGTGGAGAAGTTGGGGACGCAGGGTACAATTACCTGAACGGGGAGTTGGCTGGGATACTGGGCTAATGTCTATACAACATGTAAATCCAGCCTACGGCCTGGTCTACACCACACACTTATGTCAGTGTAACTCTGTCACTCAGGGGTGTAAATCCACACCCCATGAGTGACGCAGTTATACCGACCTAGCCCTGGTGTAGACAGCGCTCTGTCACCAGGAGGGCATCTCAGGGAGGTGGAGTCCTTACGTCCATAGAAGAAGCTCTTCCATCGGTTTAGGGGGTGTCTTCACTAGGGGGAGATAAGCCCTGAGTTGTCTATGCAGCCAACAATGCCTTCAACATCTGTCTGGGGCAGAGAAGGGTCGGTAGATGTGGTTCTGAGAAAGAGACGCAGCCCCGGAGTACTGAATGAGGGAGCTGCTTGCCTGGAACCTAGAGCCGTACTAGGTTTTGTTTAACTATTTATTTATTTTTTGTTAAAAATGTTTTTGGTTTTCCTGAACATTTTGGATTTTCGTGAAAAAATTATTTCGGGTCATTGTGGGGGGAAAATCCTTTTGGCGTCTTCAGTAAAAACCCAACATGGGTTTCTTGGAAACTTCTCGGTGAATTTTTTTTTTTTTTCATCAAAATTTTCTATAGTAAAAAAAACAACCCCTTTTCCGAGCTGCTTTGGATGTTCAGAGCCCGATAAAACCTGGCAGATCAGTCTGCGCTCGACCCCGTGGGAGTGGACAAAACCTGGAGAGTCCGCCAGGCCATGGGCAGATGGACGGGAAGGGTCTCGCTTGCTTCATTGGAGCCCTTGCGGTTTGTTCCCTCTGCACGCAGCTGGCGCTGGCTGAATCTCTTTGCCTGGGCTGTTATTCCCTCGGCACAGCAAACAATTATCTTTTGGTTACTGTGGCTTTGAACAAACAGTTGCACTGAAAGGAATAATGACTCTGAAGTGGCCACAGGCAGCTATGCTGGCTAAAATAACCCCCCAGGCCAGTCCAGTGAGTCTGGGGAGTCTGCATCAGGCTCTCAGAAGTGAAGTGGGTCTGTGATTCATGGAGGGGGAACTGGCAACTTTCCACTGCGTCTGGAGTTTCAAAGAAAGGAGCCCTGTGTGCAGAGTGCAAATCGGGAACAATGGCGGCTCTTTGCTGCTGGTGAGTGCCAGAGCCCAGCTCTGTTTGTTTTCTGGAGGGCAGAGGGCTTGTTTCTCCTATCCCGTCAGAGTGGCTGTGGTGTGACATCGGGGCATTTCCCCTCTGCACAACGAACCATGGCAGCTCCCTGTCACTAGCGGGGCCCTCCCTCGGGCTTGATCCATGGAGAGGAGATGGATCTTCCCCTGGCCAGGAACCTGCCCCTCTCCTCCCACAGAGATGAGCCTGATTTATAGTTCCAGCCAAACTGAGATTCCTTCCCCTGCTGATGCTAACCTGCCTGGGCCCCCTGCCATGCTAGCACAGGATCTCTCCTCAGTAAAGAGGGCAGAGCTTAGGTAAGCCCCTGCCCATCTCATCCTGGATGCCATCACCCCACGGCCACAGGGGCAGTGCATGGGGTATAATCTAATCTCTCTCTGAGACCCCGTCACATGAACACCCAGCTCCATCTTCTCCATCAGTCCCCGTTTCCTTGCTCGCCGTAGCAGTGACCAACCTGCTCTGCCTTCTCTAGTCGCCTGTAATCCCGTTAACGCTCACTATTGCATGTGCTCAGAGGGACCCGAGCTGCTGTCGGGGATCCATCTGCCACTTGTGGACACAAGCACGTCAACATCCAGGGATGTCCTTTTCCCCACAGGAAGGCCAAGAAAAATGAGAGCAGCTGTAAAACCAAACCGACAGCCCTCCGGGATTTGGTCCCACTGCCAAATCCCAAGACAAGAACCTAACAAGCGGGGTCCCTGAAGCCTGACTGCTGGGCATGAGCCCTTCCATGAGGGGCAGGCCCACGGTGCACTCACTCCATGGTGGTGTCTATCTCCGTGCCCTTCCATGAGCAGTGGCTGAAAGCCGGCCGCTAGGATACTTGCTGCTCTTTCTGGAGCTCTGCTCTTCTGAGCTCGAGGCTGGAAATGGATTTCACAGGAGAGCCAATGGTGGGATTTATAGACGGTCACGTACAAGCCACTGACATTCCAGCGAGGGTCTCAGTGGGACCAGTGCTCTGAGATGGAGGCTGTTGCCTGCGGCCATGGAGACACGGCTCAGCTCTGGAGATTGCAGGCAAAGGAGAGGATGATTGATGGACGAAGATAACTTTAAAGCTTCTTAAATGTTCGTCCTGCTAGGTCACCAGCTGCTGATTTCACTTTCCCAGATGGGGCTAACCTGCTACCCTGTAGCCTCGCCCCTCTTGGCCAGGGTACGGGTGTACAAGGCCCCAGCCCGCTCCCTTAAAGAGCCGGTTGTTAAGTGTGTGCTTTGCCTTGGCCCTCAAGCAGCAGAAAGGAGTTGGTGTGTGCACCTCTCCAAAGCAAGCCCCAAGCTCTACATGGCGTCCCTAGTGCTGCAGATGCTGTCGTTGCCCTTGGGCACCTGGGAAGCTACCACCTGGCTTTAGAGTAGCAGCCGTGTTAGTCTGTATCCGCAAAAAGAACAGGAGTCCTTGTGGCACCTTAGAGACTAACAAATTTATTTGAGCATAAGCTTTCGTGGGCTACAGTCCACTTCTTCAGATGCATAGAATGGAACATACAGTAAGAAAATATACATACAGAGAACATGGAAAGGTGGACGTTGCCATACCAACTGTAAGAGGCTAATTAATTAAGATGAGCTATTATCAGCAGGAGGGAAAAAAAACTTTTGTAGTGATAATCAAGATGTATGTCTGTATGTGTATATATATCTTATCTTATATATATCTTCTTACTATATGTTCCATTCTATGCATCTGATAAAGTGGGCTTTAGCCCACGAAAGCTTATGCCCAAATAAATGTGTTAGTCTCTAAGGTGCCACAAGTACTCCTGTTCTTTTCACTTGGCTTTAGACCTTCACGGTTACAGGAGGGGAAACAAAGGGCCAGCTCCATGCCTGGTGTGACTGCAAAGTGCTCAGCCATTGCCAAGCTAATCTCCGCAGTGCACAGAGAGGGACAGAAACAACCTGTGAGGCGCTGGATGTGCCCAGAGCCCCGCTGAGCTGTGAAGGACGGGCGAGGGTATCTAGTGTGGCATGAATGAAGGAATTACCTGCTGCGAATGCTCTTCACAGCAATAAATATACCTGTCCTGAGCTGAACAGGCGGGCTTCCCAGCATGGTCAAGCCAACTGTGCCGACCCAAGCCCCCCACGCCAGGGAGTCTGGCAGGTATCCCAAAATGGCACACTCCCTGCAGTGCTGCAGGGGAGGAGTTTCCATTCAGGTTTGGCAAATGCTGTGATCAGAAGCCAAATTTGGGTTTCTCCAAACCAGCTAACGGAAGCAGCAGGAAACTCGATTCGTGCAAGAACTGCATTAGGTAGCTGGACATCCGGTGCAATCCTGCCCAGATGGGACTCTCCATCCACCCACAGGGGCTCTGCACATGACCTCACCAGGCTGAGCTAGAGAGGCTACCATCAGTGGGATACAAAGGAAACGCTTTTGGTTGCAACAGGGTTTACAAAGAGTTTGAAATCTTTTAGCAGTGTGTGGGGAGGAGAGCGCCGGGTAGCTCGGGGGGGTTGTTCAAACTCGGGGGGATGCCAGTTCAAACTCACCCTGATCAGGACTGATCAAGAGCTAATCAGTGATTAAGGTGGAATAACTGAGTGTGATGATCCCGGCTCCCAGCAGGGAGGTGTCCGTATCCAGAAGACGTGGCTGTCTCAGCAGGGGCCCCAGACTGGACAGCCTGGGGACAGAACTCCTGTCTCGCCCCCTGCAGAACAAGGGTTGGCACACTGGCTGGGCAGCGTGTGTGCAGGGAGCTGGCATTGCCCATTCTGCTCCTGATATGTGGATAAACAAAGGGGATTCAGTGTCTAGCACTGCCAATCCGGCACCTCCCTCTAGTGCTAAATCCATTACAGATTGAAATCTGCAACCCCGAGTCTGCTATTCCACAGGTCGGCCAAGCCCAGAGCCACCCGTGGACTCATCAGCGCCCCAAAGCAGTGGTTCTTCCTCTCTTCCAATAAGGGAAGCTGGTGATAAAGCTGCTGAGCTCACTAGTTCCCATGGTTTCTGTGAGAGAGACACCCCCCCCCCCCCTCACCTCCTGTGGTGCGTTCACAGCCACTTCGGGATGATGGAACCATCCAGACAGGGCCAAAACTCCTTCCTGCTCCTGTCTCCCTTTGAAGTGGAGCAGCAGATCCACAGAGGTATCAGCTGGCACTTGCTTTGATTGTCTGATTCACTCCTGCCAGCCCTTCGCTGCAGTACTGTCATAGTTTCAGTAATACGTGGTAAATGCAAGACAGAATCCCTGCTTACGCTGGGAGAGGGCTATATTAACAGAGGCAATAAACCTTTTACCGCTATATTATTTTGGTCTGAGATCTAGTCAGAGCTGATGAGTAAGACGGGGCCTGGTGAGTAGTAACTGAGCTCAAACTGGATCAGGTCAGCAACCTGGGACTTCTCTCTCTCTCTCTCTCTCTCTCGTGGTTTTTCTTTTTCTTTCTTTCTTTTTTTATAAATCTCTGCTTTCACTTTAAAAAATACTAGGTCTCAAGCACTTTTGGTTACAGAAAACACTTTAAAAATATGCATAACCAATGCAGCAATGGCTGCTGAAACGGTAGCTCTGAGAGGTGTAAACTGTCCTGTTCGTGTCAATGCCTGGTGATGGGCAACTCAGATATCCAATGATGATGGCAACATTGTTAACTATTTCACTGCTATCAGAGCGCAGGAGAAAGGCGAGAGAGGGTCTCACATTTGCACAGCCTAGTGTGGGTGTTTCATTGTGGTGCTGTGAGTGGATGGTGTTTGGGAGGGAATAGTTGCTTCCTTCCACTCCCAAATCCATCCCAAGGAGCTGAAAGGCCAAAGGAGGGGAGCAGAGCCACACAACCAGGGAGTTCCTCCCCCCCCCACATGCTCATCCTACAGCAACGGGTGCCAAGCAGTTTCCTCCCAGCTCCAGTGGCTGCTGCTCCTCAAATGCTGTCTGCAGACTCAGGCAGGCATCAATGAGGTTCAGTTCACGTTTTCAAGATTTCCGTCACACCCAGGAGGGCTAGGAACCTATTTTGTTTAAAGTGAAAGCTGAGATTCTCATGTCGCCATGAGAGCCTGGGATCCAGGGCACCTAGGAACACATCTAATAATGTGGCTATGCCTTAATCGTACCTTCCCCCCGGTGAATCTGAACCGCAGGGTGTGGGGAGGGAGCCAGTCCTGAGGATGATGTCAGTGGTCTCTCAAATGGGTGGGGAAGATCAGGAGAGCACCATCACTTCCCACCCCTCAGTCCGAGCCCTGCTTAGAAGCCAGACCCATGGAGAGTTCCAGCTATTCACTGCTTCCAGCTGGGTCAGAATCCCCCCCAGAACTGCCTCTCTCCTGGTATTCCCGTCCTTCTGCTTCCAAACCAAACCAGGAAGTGTGCCGGCACAACGCAGCTGAGAATTTACAAAACAGTCGTGACCGAGACTTTCGGATCCGAATCAGTCCTGGGTGAAGGGATGGGTTGCTCTGAGCTCAGAACCAGCCGGGCTGGCCTGCAGAGAGGGGGGAACAGCTCCATAGCCCTGAATGGCTAGCAAAGGCCTAGCTCTGCTACCCCGCTTTGTTTTGCTGCTCTGCTTCATAGCCACCTACCCACCAGCGAAAGAATCCTGCCGTTCCCTGGAGCTTTCCCTTGGAGGGTTGGCAGTGGTTTATCCCAGGTAGACACTTGTGCTCTCAGCACAGGGGAAACAATTCAGAGACAGGGCTAACGTTCTGGAGGAGATTAATAAAAGAGCAGGACGGGGAAGACTGCAATAGTGCCTGGCACAGCCAAATGCAATCCTGAAAAGGGAGGGGGCTGAAGCCGGCAAATAGCACTTTACTTGGCCCACAGAGTGAGCAGGAGGGAGGGAGCTGCCCCCACTTCGCTACAAAATGTGTTTGGAAATGAAGCTTTCTGTTCCAGCTGGCATCCAGCTCCTTTAGCGATGGGAGCAGAGATCCGCTCTGCCACCGCCTCACTGCCTGACCCTGTGCGAGTTGTGACTTTGGTAACATTTTCTCAGGTATCCCTACATCAGTATTTCTCAGGGGCTGGGATCGTAGTGGGAGTGGTGCCTAGGTTGTGTGATGGCTTCTGCACAGGAGGATCACACCACTGCTAACCAAGTGCTAGCAGGGACCCCTGGGGCTGTGTGCTACCACTTCCATGATGTCATTGAGGCCGGGAACTTAGCAAGCCTCAAAGAGGGGTTGGGCATTGCCTCTGGATAACAGGCATACCCAGAGTTATAATGGTTAACGCCCACAGACACTTTGGAAGAGGTATTAAACCTCATGCTTCTGACTTTTAGCTACTCGGCCGACAAGGGATTAGGAGGAAACTTAATGTGCAGGGCTGGTTGACCCACTTCTGCCTAATGGGAGGGTTCTTGCACCTTCCTCTAAAGCAGCTGCTGCTGGCCACCCTTGGAGCGAGGACCCCGCGCTAGATGGGCCACAGCTCTGTTCCAGGCTGGCTGTTGCTATGCTCCTACAGTGCTAAAATGCTCCTAAATCAGCCTTCTGCCCTCATTGACGCTGGTGGGGGCATTTCGCATCCACACTGCGCGGGTGAGAGCCAAGACACCAGGCGCAGGGCAACAGCCTTGGAGCATTGGTGATGCAGATGCTGCTACACTCCCGCTAAGCTATTGCATTCATCTCCAGCCTCCTCCCGCTCAGGTCTCTGCTATCTGCAGATGCACTAGGGCCTATGATAACTCCTCCGAGTGGTTTCCTGGGCAGGGCATCGAGGGGGAGGACACACACAGCTTGATTTAGTCCAAAGAGAAAGAAGAAGTGGATGCTTCTTTTTTTTTTTCTTTTTCTTGAGGATATGCTTTCAGAACGAGGCACCTAATTATATGGACTATTCTGCACTATAATTTAAGATGAACTCACCAGACACATTTAATTTGTGGTCTAAGACCGATTTAACCTGACGTGAGAGCATCGAGAACCTGCTAGCCAAGTCCCTCGTCTCATGACCAGAGTCAAGTTCATCTGGGTACAGAGATGAGTCGCTTGCAGAATTATATAGGCTGGCCTATGCAGACGGTGGGAGAGGGAGCTATATAAACCAACAGCCATTAATGGTGACAGTGTGACAGAGATGACAGCCCAACAGGCTGGTATTGAAAACTGGCATCAGATGTGGATGGGCAGAGATTCTAATGGCAGAGTCTAGAATCCGATATCCAACTGAACCTGCTGTAGTGGGCACAGAGCAATAACTGTCAGCTGCTCACTTCTGCATTTTTCCTAGCACCGAACAAACTGACGGTAAGCAAACACTCCAGAGATAACAGCCTGTTCGTCACCCCACGTGTTATGAAAAAAACCCAGCCCGTGTTGCCTGGCCTGACCAAGTCCCTGTGACCCACCATCTAAAGACCTACCATCTGTTCCAGGCCCCTCGCAAACACAGGCTGCTCTTTGGAAACCACGGGCCCAGTGAATCTGGTGAAGCACTCGCCCTTGAAGTGTAGGTGTCTGTAGCTGTCTGGCTGCTGAGGAGTTAGGTTAGTTGCTTTGGCAGTGAGGTTTATGAGCTGAGAAATTGGGGAGGGGGGGAGACGCTGGGGGCGGAGGGTGAAGCTGTGGTCAATAAATAACTGAAACGCCATGGTTACTGGACAGCATATATTCAGAGCCTGTTTCTCTTTGTTTTGCTTCTGCAAACCTCCTCCCAGCCCTGCTCCATTCTCTCCCGCTCACTAGCAAGAGGCACTGGTGCCTTATTGACCATATTCTCCATGGGGTATTGTCCACGCCTGGTTTTAGGGCCTGGAGGAGGAAAGGAGAGGGATTAGCTAGGCTGAATTCCCTTTCACTGAGAGGAGGCACTCTGCCTTCTGCACCTGGGGCAGAGGCTTGTGTGCCATCTGATACCAAGGGGTCACCCCGAATGAGCCTCCTATCTACTCCACAACAGAGTAAATACAACCACAGCCTCGGGACTTCGGCTTCTCTGGGATGAACCTGAAGAAAGGCAGGGGACAGGACAGGCAGGACCCCCCCAGGCCGTAGCTGTCCCAGGTGGACAGGAATCACTAACAGCCTGCACTAGTGTCAGACAGAGCGAGGCTGGATTTCCCTGGGATTGGCCCAGGAGAACAGCTAGTCAGCCAGAGGAAGGGGTGCCAGGCTCCAGGCTCTCTGTGGAATAATTTGCTAGTGAGCACCTTGCAGATGGGAGGGGAAGCAGCTTTGCTTTCTGGTGGCGAGGGCATTCGGCCACCTTCCCCTTGTGCACCCGCTGGGGTTCACAGCAAGCCCTGAGGTGACCAGCAGTGACAGGCTGTCTCTGGAAGGCAGTGGCTGCTGCCTGCCACTTGGCCAGGAGAGCAAGTCAGAGGGGTCTCGTAAAGCGCTGGCTGATGGCACTGAGCATCACCACTGCCAGCGCGTTGGCATGGTCAAAGCCCTTCCAGAAACAGCCACCTGCCCCTCTCTGTGACCCGCAGCACTTTCCTGATACTGGATTCAAAAGCTGGAGCTGGTCCCGGAAGAGCTACGACGTGAGCAGATTTGCTCATCGTGGTCAGGGTGTGGGCAAGGGGCCTGGATGACGTAGACATGGAGCCTTGTGGGTCAGGGTCACCAATCTCCATCTCGTCACGGTCGTTCCTGACCGAATGTGATTCCTGGCTGATGGCTGGGTGGGCTACACAGAAGGGCCTGCTGAGTCTCCATCTAGCACCTAATGGCGGTCATGACACCCTTTCCAGAAGCTTCAGCACAGATTAGGGACCTGATCCAAAGTCCAGTGAAAACAATAGACGCCCATTGACTGCAGTTGGCTTTGGTGCAGACCCAGGGCACATTTTACTTATGTCCGAGGCAGCCTCTCCAAAGCAGGCTTGAGGAGCACTGCTGAGGCCCGGCGGGGGACTGGGTGGGATGTACGCACACAGAGGAAGGGTGCTCTGGCCTGTGGATTGCAGCTTGGATCATGGTTTTCCTTCCCTAGGATCCTGATCTCTCACTCGAGTCCAAAACAAAAACAAGGAGGAGGGTGATGATGTTACAAGAGAAGCTGGAAGGTTGGAGGGGAAAAGCAGCAGGTGTGTTATTGCAAACGAAAGTCAGCGTGGGATCGTTCCAGACGGCGAATGGTGTTTGCCAATGGAGCCTTCTCTGCAAAGTGGACACCGGTTCCTGCTCTCTGGCTTATTTGACTCTGCCTGCGTCTTTTTGCTTTGTTGACTTGCCCTTTCCATTTGCTTTTGTTTGGACTCTCTTGATGAATTATTTAGCGATTATCGTATGTCATGCTGACACCTCTGATACAAGCAGCGCTGCTGGCAGATGGGTGGGTGACAGGACGGTATGACATGATCCCCTTGGCTGAGAAGGTCAGGATTAAAAAGAACAGGTTCTGTTTACTCTTTGTGGTTTGTTTAATAACACAATGGCTTTGCTGGCTAATCATGGGGGTTTTCTTAACACCAGCGGTTGGTTCTGGGAATTTTTACATCTCCGCAGGTGAAACGTTGCTAATTTTTGCATCAGTTTTCATCAGTGACTAAAACTGCTCTTGCTGTTTGAAATATGCATTAGATGTGTGTGTCCTGGGGTAGGTGCTGCTCACACTGCTCCTCTTGGTGTCCAGGTGAATGTTACTCATTCCTTGGTGCTCCCTGGCACGGCTTGGGGGGCGGGGGGGAGACTCCAGACACATGAAAGATCACTCAGAAGAAAGGGCAAGGGGGCCTGGACTGGGAGCCAGAGCATTTAATCCCTCACCACAAGTTCAAATCAAGGTGTTGTTGACTTGGGCTGGAAGTTGTTGCCATCTGCTGGCGAGCTGTTGGCCGATGTGAAATGAGTGGGGTGGTCTAGGCCCAGTTTCTCATGCGTGGGTGCCTGCCCCCCACACCTCTCCACTCCCACTGGTGCCCACTGATTCTTCAGCAGAATGCCCGGAATGGGGTTTTCAGGAGCAGCACTAATTCCCCACTAGCAAGAACACCTGCAGGGATGCTTACGACGCAAGCTCCCAGCTGCAGAGGGAGATTCCTGGCGGGATGGCTCCCGGCTCAACAGCCACCCAGCAGGCCAGTCCCAGGCTCCCGCCTAAGTGGTGCTGACAGCATCATCCCAGGATTAATGTCTGTGTATCCAACAAGGCAAGTGCCAGGACAGCCTAGCAGAGAGCATGTGCTAGGAACACTATTCTCTGCTCTTTGCTGCTAATGCGAGAATCACTCATTAATGCTCAGCATTGGGCTTTTCCAGTAGCGGCGCCAGCTATGCCGGCGCCCTAGGCGGCGGAAGGTCACGCCCCCGAAATCCCGCCCCCAACAGCGGCGGCGGAAGGTCCCGCCCCCAAATTTCTACGGGCGGCGGGGGCGCAGGCGCCCCCAAAATAGCAGCGCCCTAGGCAACCGCCTAGGTCGCCTAATGGGAGCGCCGGCCCTGGGCTTTTCCCTTTTCAGGCCGAGCGCTCTCAGGGGTGAGTTGGTGCCCTGTTCTTGCAGGGTGCAGGAGCAGGACTCTCCTGAAATGAAATCAGTGGAGTTGCACCTCTTTACACCCACTATTGGAGTCTGGCCCATAGACAACAAAGCCCACGGGGGAGAACCCGATGGAGCCCTGGAGTTGGTCAGACTGCCTGCCCTCTGCCCCATTGCTGCTTGGCCCTTGAACCTCTGCAGTGATGATGGTCCATCCAGCTCCCTTAGGAGATTCCAAAATGCTGCCCAATGCTCTGGCAGCTAAGAATGCCAGCCCTGAAGAAGAGCTCTGTGTAAGCTCAAAAACTAAGCTCCAGAGTTTGTCTCATTCGCAGAAGTTGGCCAATAAAAGATATTATCTCACCCACCTTAGCTCTGTCTCCTTGGCATTAATGTGAGCTACACGTGCACGCTGTGACAGGAACACTCCCCAAAGCTTAGTCGTGCATTTAAAAAAAAAAAAAAAGCTAGAGTGCAGGAAATTAAGCCTAAACATCATGAAAAGAAAAGATAATTCCAGGGCAAGAGGGGGATGTTGCAATTCTATCTCCTGGGAATAGTTGCTAATAGAGCAACAGCAGGTTCAGTGAACCTGTTAGTAACATGAACTAGTTTGCAGTATTTTCAGACTCTTATGAGCACAAACTAATGCATTATTTACAAGATGCAAGTAACTCCCCCCTCCCTATCCTCTCCACCACTTTGTTGCCAAGGAAACTGCTTTGATTCTGTTGTTTCTTCCCATGTTTTTGTAAGAGATACCACACTGTGGTTAATGGGTAGTTGTCAGCGAGCCTGACTGGAGGAAGAATGTGTTTGCGTGCCTTGGGGTGGTGCATTTTGGAAGCAAATGACCAATAGAATCAACTTTCCCAAGAAAGCTACAATGAGTGGAAATGCAAAATGCTGCCACTGTATTGCCAAATATTAATGAGACAGAATCTCCCCCTCCCTCGCCCCCAAAGACACAAACAGTGATAATGCAGGTGATCTCACAAATACAAACATGGCTTTGGCTTTCTTAAAAATAAGGTGTTGCTCAGCCCATAATATACTCCCATTAAAATTAATAGGCAGCAGGTTTAAAACAAACAAAAGCAAGTATTTTTTCACACAATGCACAGTCAACCTGTGGAACTCCTTGCCTGGGGATGTTGTGAAGGCAAAACATATAACTGGCTTTAAAAAAGAATTAGATAAGTTCCTGGAGGATAGTTCCATCAATGGCTGGTAGCCAAGAGGGCCAGGGATGCAACCCCATGCTTCTGCCCCCAAGCCTCTGACTTCCAGAAGCTGGGAATGGACGACAGGGGATGGATCTCTCAGTTGCCTGTTCTGTTCATTCCCTCTGAAGCACCTGGCATTGGCCGCTGTTGGAAGACAGGGTACTGGGCTAGATGGACCATTGGTGACCCAGTCTGGATGTTCTTACGTTCATCTATAAATTACAGACACTGGGAATTTATTCTGTGACTCAGAGGCCGTGAGCATGTGAAGTTGTTCACTTCCTGGCACTCTGGCAATTGTAATATTAAGCACAGGGTGGTTTCGGCTCCATACAGAGTCTGGAATATTTGGATATTTAGGTAGAAACTTCAGTTTCCCTTGTTACTGGTCTCGGAACAATGTAAACCAAAGTGCTCGTGAAATCTGTGGTGCTGGGATCCTGATCCGGGTCCCCAGCTTGCAAAAGTCACAGCTTGCAAACAAAAAAACTGAAGAATAGACAGGTCATCAGGACAGTAACTCTCTCTAAGCTCTCACTTGGCGTGCAAGAGGGGACAGGGTATCTGCTGCTGCTGCCCTGCTTTCTAAGGAAATGCTGATGAGTGCAAAGGAGGATCTTCCTAATTGACTGCAATGACTCTTGAATGCCAATACTTGGCTCTGCCCAGCATCACCGACATGATTTAACAGAGTGAGTCTTTAGCACCAGGAGCTGCATGATCCCCTGGCAGGGGGGATGGTCCAATCTGGAGGCTGAATTATGAGACTGTCCCCTCCCCCCCCCAACCAGAATAATATTGCTCTGGGTTGTTGTGGCTTTGCTTCCCAGCATGTGTGGCTTCATGTCACAAACGGGGGCCAGAAATCTAACTCAGACAAGAACTGGCCCAACCCCAAACCCCAGCACTTTGGGAAGTTCTCGGTTAACTTTTGGGGTTTGGGGAGCTATTTGAATTCCCACTTTTCTTTGCTCTTCCTGGTTTTGGCAGGAACCAGAGGTTGAAATTCCACTTTATCTGCAAACATGCTTTCCAAATGCTACACTGCAAACTAGCTTATCCCATGGAAAGGAACCATTTTTAAATACATCCCCATTTAAAAATGGGTGTGTGAGGGTCTCTCCTGGCATTTACTTGCCCCTAACAAGTGTTAATGAGGCAACTGTTCATCTGAACTCTTAGTTTTAAGCAGGTTTTTTATGACAGCCGATTCCTGTGATGCCTGATGAGCACATCTTGCTGGAATTAACTACCACAGTTCCAGTCAAAAACAGGCTGTATCACTAAGATGGAGGAGAATTTTGACAGCCCTTTATTACTGGGAAGAACCTTGGTGCAAGGGCTTCACTGCTTGGGTAACTCGAGAAGGGACCCAAGCCAGGCGCCCTTGGACTTTATAGGATGGGAGGGTTCTGATCCACAGGCCAAGAACAGACTTATGGCTCAGGCCCATCTCTCTAGGTTAGGTACCTGCTGGCCCAATAGATGCTGTCATATTCTCTGCTTTGTGATGTGCTTAGGGGTCAGGAAAAATGAACATACCACCTCCAAGAGCCGCAGGGAAGCCCAGCTCTCAAGCCTGTTCCTTCCCCTGCAGCCAGCCAACTCTGCTGGAGTCAGGATGGTGGCTCAGCCTCCTCCACCCTATACTGCATCCCCTTCCCCTTCGCAGAGGTTGGTGCCAATAGCACCTCTAACCCTGCAGAGTTTTTAAGCTCCCTGAGCAGAAAGGTTCCTATAGTGACTGGCGTAGGCCAGGGCCATGCTTGCAGCCCGGCCCTCTCTCATGCACCTGCTCTGGGGCTGGGCATAATCTGGCCCTAGCTGCTTACAGGTTTTCTTTTCCGATACCACCAGAAAATACCTGCAAGCCAGTAGTTACCATGGTGCAAGCAAACTTCGCACTGCCCCTGCTGCACACTCTTCCCCGGGACCAAGACTCCTCTCCAGAGTGCACTAAAAGGGTGACGCAGGATGATATGCAAAGCACTGCCACTTGTTATGATAGTTCCAGAGCCATCTCTGGGCCGGGTCAGGCACCTGGCTCGCCTCATGTTCGTCAGTGAGCTGGAACTGACTTGGGAGCAGAAGGGTGAGGGGGGAAAGCATGAACCTTTCATACTGGAGAATATGCAGCTGTCAGCCAAGAAGGGAACATGCTGCAGCTGTCAGTGCTGAAGAGACAGATGCAGGCAGAGCTGAGTGGCATCCTAATTCTCTGAGGCTGAAGCTATGGCACAGACTAGTGATATTAACACCTTGCCTGCTGGTGGCACCTTTCAGCCACAGATCTCAGCACTTAACCATTCAGTAAATAAGCCTAACTGGCCCCATGCTACAGATGGGGGAAACTGAGGCACAGAGGGGTGAAGTGACTTGGCCAAGGTCACACAAGAGATCAGTGGCAGAGCTGGGAACAGGCTTCAGGAATTCTGTGTGATGGGCACCTTGAGCTCATGCCTAGGAAAGGTATCGCTCACTGCATGCTTGTTAAGTGCTAATAACTTTGCCAATGAATATGAGCCAGGGCTTTCCAGGCTTTCTACAGATGAGCTAGAATCCACACAAATCAAACCTCCTAAACAATTAAATGGTTTTCCAGGCTAAGTATGAAAACTGCATTATGATCTAATAATCTGTTTAAGCTAAAATCATATTGGGAAGGATTTGTGAGGGGTGGAAGAATGGCATTTCTGTCACTCCTTTCTCCAGTGAAAAGCATTTTGTGCAGGTGAAAACGCACCCCTCCAGCTGTCAGAAAAACACCATGTTCTTTTCCTCTCAGCCGAGCAAGATTGTCATGCTTTTCAGTCCCTGTCCTGGGCTCAGGCTTGCGGGGCTGAGGATAAAGCTGTCTGTACTGGATCAAGAGCATGAGGACCAACCTCAAGGGTGACGGTTAGGAACCTAGGCACAAACCCCATAGTGGCTGTGAGTTCTAAGATTTCACCAACCAGTTATCAAATGTCATCTCCTCAGGCACTATAACAGCCTAAACATGGAGTCACAAACAGTTCCCTTGGGTACTCCACTCTGTCGCGCCACCCCGGTGAGTCTGCCTTTGTGACAGATGATCCCTTACACCCAGGATCACAGCAATGCAGGTCACTCCCAAAGGGCCAGGGACTTACCCTAGGTCACTTGCACCTTAGATCTCACACCAAAGACAGCGCTTGTAGCCAATCCTATAATAAACTATCTAAAGATTTATTAAATGGAAATGAGGTATTTACAAAGCAGAAAAACATATACACACAAATGAGTTACAATCTTAAGTTTCAAAAAGTACTAGAAACGTCTATAGTATACAAACTTTAGACAACCTTTAGGGCTAACTGAGGCTAAGGTCTGGGGATCACTTGCTTATGCCTTGAAACCTTGCCCTCCAAAGTCCAAGCACCAAAGCTACAGTTTCTTTTTGTTATGTGTTTTTATTCCCTTTCCCCTCTGTGCACTGAGCTCCAAGCACAGCTGCTGGGAGGAATCCACTCCCGTGACTCATCTTCATGTGGGGGGAAGTTCAGAGCAACAACCTCTTTTGTCCTCTTTAATGTCCCACTTTACTCCTTCTGGTATCAATGAGTCTTCCTTGTTGGCCAGGACTTACACTAGTTAATGTCTCTCTCTCTCTCCTGTCTGGTGCTTTGCAGTGTCAGAGATGTTTACAAAACAAACGTGTGGGATACAGATGCTGTGAGATCAATGCAGGCAGCCACTGACCAGCATTCCATAAAGTCTAAACACTAAACACATTCTTATAATCCTAATCTCCATTCTGACAATACTTTCACACAGGTGAGCCAGACTGTGTATTTGTCAGTGGGCGGTGGAGACATGGGGCCCTTGGTATGAGCTGGCACCTGGTCTGCCAGCATCACACTGAGTACTTTGGCCTCAATCCAGAAAAAGCAACAGCCAGTCCTGTGGCACCTTTAAGACTAACAGATGTGCCACAGGACTCTCTGTTGCTTTTTACAGATCCAGACTAACACGGCGACCCCTCTGATTCTTGAATCCAGAAAAACGCATCAGCCCATGCTTAATTTTAAATATTTGCATAATTTTAATGTACTTAAAGTTCACTGCTCTGAAGGCCAGAAGGAACCATTAAATCATTTAATCTGGCGTCCTGACCATAGAATTTCACCCAGTCACCCCTGTGCCTGTGTTTGGCTAAAGCATATATTCCAGAAAGGCATCCGGTCTTGGTCTGAGGCCTTCAGGAGCTGGAGAATCCACCACTCCCCTTGGTACTTGTTCTAATGGTTAATCACCCTTGCTGTTAAAAATGTGCTCCTTCTATCTAATTTGAGTTTGTCTGGCTTGAATTTCCAGCTGCTGCTCCTTGTTGTGTCTTTCTCCACTAGAGTGAAGAGCCCTTTAGTGCCTGGTATTTTCTCCCCGAGAAGGTACTTACACACCCTAATCAAGCCACCTCAGTCTTTTTGATAAACCAAACAGATTGAGCTCTTTAAGTTTCTCTGAGTTAAGGTCATGCCTAAGTGCTTTGCTAATCAGAGCCAGCATACGAGGCAGCCTGCAGAGCGAAGCCCGCCTCCCCCTGAAAAGGCCCCGCAAGGACAGCATGCAGAGGACTTGTTAACCAGGATAATGTTTAAGTTTTTCTGTTTCCTTTAACCTTTCTGTACCAGGGTGTCATTGTCTAGGCTCGTCCTGGTTTATAAAAAGCAGCAGAGTCCGTATTGCCCGCGCATCCCCTCCTCTCTGCCAGCAATGCCGGTCTGGATGCTCACTCCTGCCTTTGTGCATCTTTCCATGCTGCCCAGGACTATTCAAATCCCTCTCAAAGACTCCCTTCTCCTGCCAGGCTCGCAAGAAGAGATGTTTGGGGCCAATTAAACAGATGAAAACACAAAACCCCCACTAGTCATAAAGTGAAAATGTCCGTGCCGCTGCATCTCCCAGTGTGTTCCATCTTCTTTTTGCCCCTCTTTAGACAAGTCCTGGTTTGGAGAGGTGCTGAACACCTGCAGCTCCCCCTGCCTTGAGCTGTAAATGCTCAGCAGCACTTTGGGACCAGAGTGTCTTTATTTTTTGTGTTGTACAGTCCCGAGCATAATCATGGTGTTAAACAAAGACTGCTCCTAATCCAGGTGTCTATTCTTCATGCATAAGGAGATGGCCTAGATGGCTCCCACTACCTGTTCTGCGCTTGATGAGGAACACCAGTGACAGGTTTGGCAGCCAAATACAATGGAAAGAATCTAAGCCACTAACTGTGTGAAAATGCTTTTTCTCCTTCTGTCCCAGTCTGAGGCATCTAGTCTGCCCTGAGCAAACCACAAATATATAGGGTGTTGTTAAGTGGCCAGTCCAAGGGGGGAGCTGAAATCACTTGCACGGCACACTCCAGCAGATGATATGATGCAGTTTGTTTTTATAAAAACAAAAAGGAAATCAAGCATTCAATATATATATATATATATATATCCACCCCATGAGAGGCTGGGAAATGCCAGAGCTGAGATTCGTCTAGACGGAAGTAGGAGATCTAACCAGATCACAAAGCCCTACAATGACGTGCATGAGAGCTGGTGACAGAGCGTTCTCCATCGAAGGATTCTAGCTGCACAATAATCTTCCAGAGGAAGCCAGAGGCTGTGCATCTTTAGGAAATGCTGCCAACCTTCCGGTTTGCTCAAGCAGGTCCAGCCACAGACAGACTGGCATTCACAGCAGCAAGCAGCCCCCTCTACCCCCTTTAAAAAAACACGCCTGCCCCAAACAGAACTTTCTATAGCCCGAAAAGGGAGAAGAGCTCCATTAATCCACTAGGGGCTTCATCACTCCCAGTCTACGAGATGGAAGGTGCTCATGTCAAGGGCAGCGGTAGGGACGTACCCCTGAGAGAGAGAGCTACGAAGTAGTACGCTAGAGCAGGAGTTTCCAGCTCGGGCAGCTGCACTGCTGGGATTTGTTCTGAGCCCCATGCCTGGATCCTAGTGAGCACTCCACCCCCAGGCAAGGTGATCTTCTAGCTCCACAGACCTCCCCATGCCCAACTCATGTCTCGTTAAGTCTCTACGTGCTCGCTCTCTCGTTTTCTGCCCCACCCCTTCTATCCAGGAGGAATTCAAACCCTCCTGTATCTCTCCCAGCCTGGAACAAACCAACAAGCCTAGACATACAGCAGGATCAGGGATACCTGACTACATTTAAGCCTGGGGCCTCCATGCATATCTGAAGAGGCGCATTCAGAAGATTGTGGGAGCAGGTTGGAATACTGCTGCTCTGGAGGGATGATTTATGACTTCATTCATTTTCTCTAATGACATACAGAACCGGCCTTCATCTTTCCTCCTGCGCTTTACAAGGTCAGTGACTGGAATCCCAAGACAAAGTGAAGCACAATGAAACTCTTTCAAAGAGCAATATTTCAGTTTTATGGCCTGGGAGATATACAATTCCATTTTCAGCATGAAAGCAAATGCTATAAACAATATGTTTTATCTTTGATCTGCTGGGTCATCAAAGCTGCATTTCTTGCAGGTAGAGTTACAAGACAATAAATACAGCCCTTTAAAAGCAGTGCCCTCTTTAACAGATGGCGCTACATAATATGGGAGAGAGGGTTGTAAATCACATCAGAATGTGTTGGTTGGTGGATTCCAAAGAGTGAGAAATCATCCACCTTTGCAAACAAACTTTGAAGGGTTGGAAAGGCCCCTTCAGCAGAACTGTAAATTCCATGGCCAGGTACCTACATTACAAGCAAACACCTGTGCGGGGTGGGAAAGGATTTCCCTACCTACCGACAGAGCTGCGATTAGGTCTTTGATCCTGCCTCTAGCACTATGACCCTATAGACTAGAGGATCTATAGGTATTGGTTTAAGCAACTACCCAAGGAACCAACAGAAATCAGTTGCCAAGCAAAGATGGTCTTGTTAAAGGTAAGAATGATTATACTTTGATATACTTTTAAATTGCTGCAGCTTTGGGTTTAGATTCAGCCGCGATCCCAACAAAAGTTAGGTTGGTCAGCTGGGGACACTCATCTACATCTAGTCAGATGCTTCAGTTCGCACTATTGCCTCACATCTAGACTCTGTAATAGTTTAATGGATATTGACACTAAACCAGAGACAGTATCATGTTATCCGTGGGTATCTGAGCAATATTCCAGGCACAGCTGGAGCAGGAGTAACTAGGATGCTGAAGGGAGGTGGTAGAAGGGTCCGGTTTAGTTTGCTGCGTTCCCCCAAAGCGTTAGGGTTTTAGCTGAGCATGTTATCTGGACCTTACATAACCAGTCTCAGGAGGTTGGGAGTGGGGTCTCAGTAATATAAGGACCCCACTTTGCAGTCAATGGCTGAAATGCCAGATCACCAACCCAGGCCGGCCGACAGCAATTCCGGGCCCCAGGGCAGAACAGTCAGTGGGCCCCCACACACTCTCAAGCCGCGTGGACGCCGTCCGCCTGATGTTTGGGCGGTGCTGTGCCCGCGCTGGTTGGTGCCCAGTGAGCTGCGGGCTGGGCGCGCTCTTCCAGCACGGCCAGGGCTTCCACATGCCCGCCTGGTAGGGTTGCCAACTGTCCAATCGCGCAAACCCAAAGACCCTTGCCCTGCCCCCTTCCCTGCCTCTTCCCAAGGCCATGCCCCTGTCCCACCCCTTCTCCGAAGCCCGTCCCCCTGCTCACTCCATCTCCCTCCCTCCATCACTCGCTCTCCCCCACTCTCGCTCACTGTCACCAGGCTGGGGAAAGGGGTTGGGGTGTGGGAGGGAGTTTGGGTGCAGGAGGGGGTGTGGGGTACAGATTCTGGGAGGGAGTTTGGGTGCGGGGGGGGTGTCGGGCTCTGGGAAGCAGTTTGGATGCGGGAGGGGTTTCTAGGCTGGGGCAGGGGTTGGGGTGCAGGAGGAGGTTAGGGGGTCGGCACTTTCCTTGGGCAGCTCCCAAATTCTGAAAGCGACCAGCACACTCCTCTGGCAGCGGCTCCTAGGCAGGGGGCCCAGGGGATCTCCGTGCGCTGCTGGCTGCAGGCACACACACCCCCCCCCCCCGCAGCTCCCATTGGCTGCAGTTCCCAGCCAATGGGAGCTGCGGAGTTGTCGCTCGGGGCAGGGCAGTGTGCAGAGACCCCTCCACCGCTCCCCGCCAGGGGCTGCAGGGATGGTGCTGACCGCTTCCGGGAGCGGGGCGGAGCAACGAGTGGGGGCGGACATTAAGCCTACCTTAGCCCTTCTGCGCTGCTGCAGCTGGGGGCCCCCGGGCCCTTTTAAATTACCCTGACCCCTGGGCAATTGTCCCCTTCTCCCCCCCCTCCCCAGTCGGCAGGCCTGCACCAACCCTATGAATAAATGATGCAGCCAGAAGCCCCACTGCAGGAATGGGACACTCAGTTCTCATGCTTCCCCAGCCAAGCTAAGAAATTCAATCTCTGTTGTAAATCTTGCAAACCACATGAAAGGGGGCTGAAGGCAACTTAAATCCACTAGCGTCTCCAAACCAGAATTATTAAAATGCAGTCCGGTTTTAAACCCTCCTCTTGGAACAAACGGAGGAGGCTTCCAGGTGCCTCAGGGACATGTTGTCTATAAATCAAAGTGATTAGTGGGTTTATAAAGTAGGGCCCACATTGATCTGGGCCTGAGAGCAGAGATATCGTGCTGTACAGCTGGCCTATTGACGAGCCAGGGAGCCCTCGTGCTCTTCTAATGGACTGTGATATATTTGCAGAAGCGTCTTATTAGATTGTTGTTGTGTCTCCCCTCCTGACCCCAAGAATCATTAAATCAATTGGCCCTTGTTCAACCTTCATTCCATTTCAGAGCAAACTCTGGGGGCCCTAGCTTGGGGGCTGCTGCCCATAGTCATCAGCTGGGTAACAGCAATCTGTACCCTGCTACTTTGCCATTGGCCGCTGCCCTGATGTTATCGTCCCAAGACATCGCATGGCTCCCGTGCTGCATGGCAGTGGATTCTTGCCCACTGTTTACCAAGCAGCCATTGGTGGGCGCCACCTTTTGCAGTCACTCCTGGGTCCACCCCCTAGCCGGGAATGGTAGGAATGTGGCACACTGAGGTGTCCTTCACAACAATCCCGACCCTGTGCTCTTGCAGCAGATGTTGGGAGGGACAATGCAGATTTCTTGCCTCCCGTTATCAAGTACTGGGACCCGTGTATCCCAGGAATGCGTTCTGGGGTGACTGGGGAATAGAGAATAAAGGGTATTTTGCTCAAAATCAGGTGACCCTGGGCTACTGTTTGCATTTTTCCCCTAATTACTTGAGGCTTCAGTATTATCAGCTGACAGAGACATGGCCTTCCCCACTTTTTGCCATGGGAAACAGCCAGCTTCGGGTGGGAGACTGTTCTCCAGAGGGTTTTTATACACTCCAGTGGGAACTGGCTATGCTGGGAGCTCCATTCTTCCCACAGGAAGCAGAGAGGTGCTTCCTGGAGGCGTAAGACACATGTCTGCTCTACGGCCCAATGAGCAGAGCCATGGTATACATGGTCAGTGCTCAGAGAAATCAATGGGAGGCTTTCTATTGAGTCCAATGAGAGCTAGATCAATCTCTCAGAGTCCATCAGTCTCCGTCATCCCCTTTTCCAGAGCACTAAGAAATATACCAGCCCCTGTCAGTCGGAGCCCAGGAAACCTGCTGCTTGTAGGGAAACGATTGTGCAGTGATGCCTCTTCTGATCCTGATCTCAGCTGGGAGGCAGCCATCTCTCAGGAGGGAAGGAAAAGCCGTTCACAGACAGCAGAGCTTCTCCCTGGAGTCTGACGCCTGTGAAGGCCTTGGCGCCATCCCAATTCTCAGCAGCTGAGGATCTGGCCCCTATAATTTATATAGGAAAAGTCAAACTTTTTTATCAGTGTCCTTAACAGAATACAAGAGCTACATGGGCCTGGACCCTGTACTGCAACAGGGGACTAGGCAAACACAGGGCAAAATACAAGCTTGGGTACGGACTCATCTGCTGCCATCAGTGAGGTTTGGGTTTGATCGACATGAAAATTGGGCTGTCTTTCTGTAGAGCCTTTTCCAGTTTGGTGGAGAATTATATGGCCGAACAGGGGGACAGATGGCTCTATTTCTGGCAGCTGTTCAGAAGTGAAATGTGATCTATTATGAATGTTACTTCAGCATGAGGTGAACCAACTATTTCCATGATGCACTTCAGCTCTTAGAAAAACACACAGACAGAGAGAGAGAGAGAGAGAGAGTCAGGATTATGTGGTAATTCAGAGGATGTGGCTGTGGATGCTCTAGCCAATTAGAACTCGCAGCATCTGCAAGTCCTGCAGCCCCTCCGAGGTCTCTGGGAGGCCTGCATTCCTGCTCTTTCCTTGTTTGGCTCCAGCAGATACATGAGTGATTTTGGCAAGTCTCTCACTGAGTTCTATTCTATCTGAAACTCCAGCCAGTCCCAGTTTCCCACTCCTGGCTGGGGAGGGGGCGCCCTGCCAATTACACATGACTGCCTAACATTTTGCCAAGTCTGCTGAATAGCCGTTTGGACGGGGCCCTGGTGAATTTCTTTTTCGTGTCCATCTCCGAGGCAATCTCTTTAACACCTCCCAATGCCCCTGGGACCGGGGGGGGCGTGTACTGGGGGGGGGGGCACGAGTCTGCTGCAGGACGAATGGCAGCACTGGGACAGCAGGGTTCACTTTCATTGGCTTGTTAATCTTTTCTCAAATTCAAGCAGATGGATGCACATCCTTCTGGAAAAGGAATAATCTGGAGTTTCACAACACCTGGCGGCGTTGGGAAGATGCAGGAGAAGAAACGATTGCCTTCCCAGTGCAGAATGCCCTGTGTTCTCATTTGGTTTCTTTCCCCTATTGTTTTACTTTAAGGATGCAGCTCGGGTGGGGGAGGGAGGTCAGAGTCAGGGAAGGCCACAGAGGCACGAAGTACCTGCTAGAGGAGCGATCTCTCTCTGTGGGTGGGAAAAGGGAACTGGCAAGATTTACACCAGTCAGAGAGAAGAGCCAGTCCTGTTGTTCTCCAGGGCTTCCCTAACAGCCCCGTGGTTATTCAAAACACTCAGTAACTGAGAATCATGTTTTACCTTCCTATGGAAGGATCCCTGCCAAAGGAAGCCAAAGTCGTTGACAAACGAGATACATACAGCAGCAATGCACCAACCACGGGGGACAAAGGGCAGGGAGGTAAAAGCAGCGCCGGCTCCAGGGTTTTTGCTGCCCCAGGCAGCCCCCCCCCCCCAAAAGCCGCGATGGCGATCTGCGGCGGCAATTCGGCGGGAGGTCCTTCGCTCCGAGCGGGAGTGAGGGACCCTCCTCCGAATTGCCGCCGAATACCTGGACGTGCTGCCCCTCTCCAGAGTGGCCGCCCCAAGCACCTGCTTGTTAAGCTGGTGCCTGGAGCCGGCCCTGGGTAAAAGCCAGTGGTGAGGGAAGGACATTTTAGCCCAAGTCCTCTGCGCACCTTTGACCTGACACTGCCATGTTTTCTTACTTCTAACAAACCCTCACCACATCACATGGGTTCTGAGAGGTGGGTGCGCTTTCGACACAGGAGCTGATTCAGACACTTGATTTTCAGGCTCACCCTCCTTCAGAGATTCCTGCTGAAAGGCTGGTGGGTTTGGATGGCATTTCCGCCTGCACCTGGGGCAATAAAACCTTTGCTGATTACAGCATGTTCCATGTGACCGTGATTACAAATTCTATGAGAGAGGAGAGAACACTGCCTGTTCGCTGCTTATCAGCTCTGCAAGGCAGCCCCAGACTTGGCAAGGGCTCTGCAGTTGCTGGAAAAGCCTTGATCTAGGATTCAGTCATTCTGAAAGGATGACTGAGTTTTGTGATGGGAATTCCAATGGGCCCTACGACAGGCTCTGTACAGAGCTGTTCTGTGCTGGCAGGGAGCTACCATGCACTTCTCATAATGATAGAACTTAAGCATGGAGAGGACCTGGGTCATCCAGTTATTTATATTAACACTGATGCCCAATTGTGCAGGTGCTGCATAGATACAGTGAGAGACCCTTCCTGCCTCAAAGAATGTAAATAGACAGGACAGACAAAGAGGGAAGTGTTATTTCCCCGTACTACAGCAGGGGAAACTGAGGCACAGAGAGACTGTCATTTGCCCCAGCTCACAGAGGAAATGGGTGGTAAAGCTGGGATTTGAACTAAGAACTCTTGGGCTGTAGGCTAGCATCTGACCCCCTAGACCACTGTGCTACAGACACACACCTTATTATGAAGGGCTTAATCAGAGCCTGCGGGGCCCAATCAGCCCCACCCTGCTACACCTGTGCAAGGTGCCAAGCCTGTGGGGAGGAGTTAAAAGAGGAAGAGTGCAGCTCAGTAGTGATGGATGGGGAGAGGGAGCCAGCCCTGTGAAGGAAGGCATGGCTGGGGGCCTAACCAGAGTGTCTTTGGGGCAAGTAGATGCAGAGTGGAACCTTCTTTTCCCCCAGAACTAGGTTAGTTCCTTTTTTGGGGGTCAGCAGAAAAGTCAGCCTGGGGAGACTGTGAGGGAGGCCTGGCTGCTGCCCAGGGATACAGCTGAGTCTGAACAAACACATCTGGTCCGCTTCATCCAGGGAGCTGTGATGGAAGCTAGAACAGAGGGGGAACCAGGGTTCCCCTACCAGCCCACCTGGGGGAGGGGTGTGTGTGAAGACCTTGGAGCCAAGGGCTGGCAGGCCCACAAAGCCTGAAGTTGGGCCAAAACTCTGGTGTGACTCTTGCCATGTTGGGCTCAGTTTGCTGTGGAAGGGGAAGGACTAAAAGTGACTTGGCTGAGACAGAGGAAGAGGCAGACGTCTGCAAGCCCAGAGCACCATTGGCAGGGGATGCTAAAGGAGAAGAGGCCACTGTGCTACAGCCAGCCCTGAAGGGGCATGCCTGGGGTGAGTAGATGCTTTCACAACCATCCTTCCTCTCTAGCATGGGATTGCTCCCTATAGCACATTTCCTTCTGTCTAGTCCTGTCTGCAGATAGTCTTTCCTCCTCCCAGGGATTCAAGAACAGGTCCTGTCAGGCCAATGCTTTCACAGGCAGGGGCAGATTAGATGAAGTTCCTCCATACTCCTTTCATGCTTGTGAAAAATGGACCTCGTACCACTGCAGTCAGCCTGCATGGTCTTGGCTGACAAGCCCTTAAGGGGGGAAAGAAGGCTGCTTGTATATCTTTTGATTAATGGCTCTAAAACCCCCTCAGCTTTGAGCCTGCGCTCCCAGTATCCACAGTGCTGATTCATCAGTGTGCTCAGAACACTAATTCGGCCAGCCCAGATTTATCTGCAGCCTTCAGACTGGAGTGATTTCCAGTCCGTTCATCTCAGGCTGGATGTGAAGCCAGATGGCTTGACCTAAGTGTTTTATATTTAAAAGTCATTATTACAATTTATATTCTAGCCGTGTTCCAGATTGTAATGAAATGTTCTTTTCCCGTGGCCCTGATGAAAGTTCTCAATAGGTCTATTGTCATTAGGGCCAATTTTTCCTACTCTTTTCTAACCACAGAGCTTAATGGGACTGAACAGGGACTCTTTACATGGCTAAAAGCGGTGGAGTCTCCGAGCTATGGCTGGGATCCTTCAGTGAGTGCAGTACCTAAGTAGCACTATTTCCTTTCCCCAGGCCTAATTAGAGTTTGAAATCAAAAGCATAGCAGCCCTGTTTCCTCTCGGAGCTGAGAAGTAAGAGGGGACTTGGATTCAGGGAGCTGTATAGTTAAACTGCCCCAGTAAGTACAGCATGTAAAAATGTCAACAGAAAACTTAATGCAAAGCACTCACTGGGAGGGACCCTGGTAGGCATAATGTAGGGCCAGATTTCCAGCTTGGCTCCATTTAGGCACCTAACTAAAGGCTGATTTCCCAAATTGCTCAGCTCCTATTATTCTCAACAGCCAGGGAATGGGGGAATTCTCCATTGCTCTCACAGTGAGTACTGCTGTGTGCTGATCTCTTACTGAAAATCTGGCCCCACATGACTAGGAATTTGCAGTAGTAGAAAACACAGGCCATCTTCTAGAAGGAAAATGCCTGCGGAATTATTTACATGATTACTGCTGATTGTCGTAAAAAGAGACTCTGCAGAGACAAGCACAATGGCTTATGCAAAGGAGTCATGCAAATCAGGCTGATACATATTCAGCAGGATGAAAACTTAACAAAAGGTGGCTACATTCCATCTGTAAAGGCTACAAATTCAGCAGCAGCATATGCCTTGCCCTCCTGGGGGCTCATCACTGGAGTGCAGCTGTTGTCTCAGCCAGCCAGAAAGCTGGCCTCCAGAGAATAGGGATGCTTATTTACAGTCAGAGGATGTACAATCCCTAGGTGTTCAGAGGCATCTCTGGATTTACATTCTGGTGTGTAGTGGGAACTGGAGTTTCACTCAGCTCATCGATTCTTGTGAGTCAACACCATCTAAGCACCTCCACGCAGTGGACCGGCTTCTGATACCCTTACTCAGACTATAAATCCTATTGACTGCAGCGGGATTATTCATGTAAGATGCTATTCAACATGACTAACAGCATCACAGCCTGGCCTTATAGGAATCTGTCAGGGAAAGAAGCTACGCCAGCTGCTTTTGCCTCCTGCAATCTCTGTGCTCCAGATTTCTCATGGGGCAGTAAACTGCTGAATGCAGTTTGTTTCCTGCTGGCTAGGTTGGAGGACTGGGAGTCAAGACCCCTGCTAGTTTCTGCTCCTTGCTCCGCCTGTGAGAGCTCTCTGCAACTCTACTGCCCTAGCTGTGAAATGGGTCTAAAAGGGGATGCGGTGAGGCTCAATGCCTGTAATGAATCAATGTAGTTAATCAGTGCCTTTCATCCTCAGGTGGAAAGGCACCACAGAGGGGAAGGAAAGTCTTATTGTTCTGTTAATTATTCTGTACTGTTTTCCACTAGCCAGTCACTACCTCCTAGACAAAACCTGCTCTATCTCCTAGGGACTGGATCATCATTATTATCTTGATTTATTTTCTGTAATTTCCACTTTGTTCCACCTTTTCCCAAACATTCTGTCATCCCCAGACAAGACTGCCGAGCTCACCTCTGCATTCAGAGACAACCCCATGGTGTATAATAATCCCTTTCACTTCTGAAGTGCCTTCCATCCCAGAGGACACTCTAGGAACTTAAACACAACAAAGATGGCTTGTATAAAAGTCTTGTCACTTGTCTACTGAAATGCAGCAACCTCTGAGGGTTTAGCACAACCCAGTGTAGTCTGTTCAGGTTTTTATACACAGATGCCCAGCTCATCACATTGCTGGCAAGTAATTCATTAATGGTGCGGGAAACAGACATGAATGAATTACTGGGTGTTGAGAGCCTTTACTCCACGAACAACTTGAATGTTTCCTTTGCAAGCATCACCATACACAGTTTGTGGTCTCTGCTATTATTGTTAATAGTTAAACACTTAGTGGAATGCAAGGTGTGATTTCATAGATCAGATCAATAACAATTTTTCACTTATATAATTCCCTCCACCCAAGGATCACAGACAGCATCTGGCAAACTATAAGTAAGCCTCAAAAGACTCTTTCTGATAGATGGGTAACCAGAGGCACTGAGGGATGACGGGACTTGCCCAAGGTCACACAGTAAGCTGGTGTCAGAGTCAGGCAAAGAACCCAGGAGCCATGATTCCCAGACCCCCACTCTAACCACTGGACTGCACAAATCCACGTGAACAATTACTTGTATCTTGGCACTACCTTGTAAATCTCAGATGTTATCAGCAATAATGGAATACTAGATTGCAGCTACACTCCCAGCATCTTCCTTTGAACTGAAACATTTAGGTCTGCTAGAGCCCTGGCGTTTACATAAGGACACAGTCACAGAGCTGCTGTCTCCAGTCCCGTCTCTTTCACACCAGCCCACACTTTGTGTGCATTGCCCAAGCGCTGGGGATTTTGAGGGGTTGCGGGTGGGACATACATAGGTTTGTTTAGTATTCTGAATAGCAAACGACTGACTAGCTTTGAATACAGGTCTGTCTCATCTTACGCACATTTAACATGTGCGATTTCGGCTTTGCGCGGTCGGCAAAAACACAAAAAGAAAAGGGAAAAAAAAGAGAAAAATAGCTATTTATGTACTGTCTGTAGTGCGGGCAATTCCGCCCGCCATTAAAGTCAATGGGATTTCGACTATACGCGGTTTTGGCTTTACGCGCTAACCGCGGAACGTAACCCCAGCATAAGATAAGACAGACCTGTAGCGCTAATGTCCCATAGAGGGGCGTTCTGACATCTGAAGGGCATGGCAAAGATGAAGGATTCTGACCAATTTCAGAAGGGAATCTTAGCGGTCAGGAAGGACTTTCAATTGAGGGGAACCTGCACCCGGACCTGACTGAACTATAACTCCGTTGGCATTCACCTCTCTCACAGTTTCTCATAATTTTTCTTTTCATGTTCGTTAAACTCCAAAATACTTTGGCCCACATTTTCAAAAGTGACCAGTGATTTTAGGGGCCTCGCCTGAGGTACCTTAAAGGGCCCTGGTTATCACTAGGGCAGGAGCTCAGCCCTCTTTAAGGTGTTTCAGGTTGGCTGCCCCAAAACTGAAGCACCTACAATCAGGAGTCAATCTGTGTTTCAGGGCATGGCTTGCTCCTTCACAGCTGCACTGCTCCTCCTGCCTGATTCTGCAGTGAGAGAGGGCCCTTTCTGCAATAGGAGAAAAAGTGTGTTTTAAAAACCCAGTAGCTAACATGTTTTGAATTCCTACTAATGTGTTAGCTGAGCAAGGTGAGCTCTAGGCTCCTCTCCAGGGTTCACTTTGACCAGCTAACGTGTTAAAACCACATCTTGCCCTGTCTCTGGTAGCATTTTAAAACCTGTTAACTGCCCTTTCCCCTGTGTAGAGGTACCGTAGCGTGAATGTTCCCTCTTTAAGGTGTGAATCTCTTCATTTTGCTGGCTTGCGTCACTATTTGAGAATTGCTTTTGCATTTAATTTCCCATGTTGTTGTTTGAGTCGGGTAGGGAGCGGAGCAGATCATTCTCTGTCCACTGCCAGTACCCAACATGGAGACAATGACGTCATACCTGTGTATTGAGGCTTTCAGAAACCACAGCACTCCCCAGGAGATTTAGACTAAAAGCCTGGACAATGCCTGCTGACTCTGTGTACAGAGGGCAAAGTATACAAGAGCCAGTTATTTGGGCCATTATGCTTTTCTGTGTTAAAAGAACAGATTTCTCAAAGCTAGGCCGTTTCTGGCTCCAGAATGAGCTCTGGGACTGTTTAAGCCTGAAATCCACAGAGTGCATGAAAGACTGAAATCTGATGTCATTTCCTTCCAGCTCTCTCTCTTTCAAGGCACCAGCCAGAGCACGTTCCTTCCCTGCTCTCCAGCTTGAAATGATCATTCTCCCCAGAAGTGGCACATTTTGCTCTCAGAGTAATTTCTGCTGGCTGGAAAGATTACGTGACTCACATGGGCCATTTCTGCTTCTAGACAAACAAATACACCTAGATCCATCACCAGGTTCAGCTCTGGGGGTGCCAGCACTCAGCACCTACTGAACCTAAGTATGATGTATGCTCTGAGTTGAAACCCATTCTTCTTTTATATACAATTTCCTTTCAGGCTCTGATGAATCAGGCAGAGAGTTGAACAGGTGTCCAAGCTGGAAGTGTAAGGAGAGCTTTCACAGCCACTGGGAGAGCCCTTTCCCCTGGCTCCAGGCTCATAAATGTACTTCAAGAAATACCATCCTCCCTAGGGTGACCAGACAGCAAATGTGAAAAATCGGGACAGGGTGGGGGTAATAGGAGCCTATATAAGAAAAAAATGCAAAAATCAGGACATCCGGTCTCCCTAATCCTCCCTTTGGCATGCAATATACAGTATGTGTCTTCTTAATGTCCTCTGTTATAGGTACTGTTGACTGTCCTACTAAGGCTTTGTCCACCTCCACTCCCCTGCAAATTCATACTGAACATGAGGGGAGATGACATTTATACAGAGTCTTCCTCCTCTCCTTCAGCTCCCTGCTGGCTGGAGAGGGCAAGCCAGTTCACTCAGCGTATAATTAAACTGTGGAACTCCATGCCCCATGATGTAGTTGAAGCCAAGAACTTAGTAAAATTCAAAGAAGGGGTGTACATTTATGTGGATAACAAGAATAGCCCAAGTTATCTGAGTTAATGCTAATAAGAGAGAAAATCTCCTGCTTCAGGGTTTGAGCCAATCTCTAACGACTAGGGGGTCAAGATGAGACCATCAAGGAGGAAGAATTATCTCAAATCTGTCTACTTGTGGGCGGTTTGCATCTTCCTCTGGAGCATTTGGTGCCAACCACTGTCAGACCATGATCACTGGACTAGATGGACCTCAGGTCTGATGCTGTCTGACAAATCCTATGTTCCTATCTCCCCCACTATGGTGGTCCTTGGCCAGTCTCCCTGCCTGCTGCTGTGCAGGAAATGGACTCTGTTTCCTCTTGAGCCTGTGGGCATTCGGCTGAAGTGAGCAAAATATCCAGCAACATGTAGAGTTTGGGTTCTGCAAGACGTACTGAACCGGAAATGTTCGTGACTCAGGCTGCTCAGCGAGGGGCATCTGCATTTCAGCCTTCTCCCACCACTCTCCATGGCAACTCACATTAGCCCGGAATGAGTTTCTCCACTCCAAACCCAAGAAGGGCAGGCAGATTATCCCTTGGCAAGTAACTCAATACTGCTATCGAATCAAACATGCTGTGGGACTACAATTGTATTTTCAGTGTAAACGTGACTCAACACAGCAAACGTGAGGTCAGTTTGCCTTCGACGTGCTCTGGGAACTGCAAAAGAAATCAGTCCGTGTTGTGCCAAGACTGGTGTGTCAACCTCTGGGAAAAAGGAACACAAAGGCCTAACCCAGCTCCTGCTCCCTCTTTGGGCCTGATCCTGTGGGGCTCTGAGCATCGTCCTCTCACTGGGGCACAAAGCACCCTGAGGGGTCATGTCCCCCAGAGCTGCCATTAAAGTAACAGTGATTCCTCAGATTTACCTGTTGAGTCTGAGCGGCTGCATTCAGTGAATTAGCCAGACACTTGATTTAATTTGCCGAGATGCAGTGACTGGGAGGGTGGGGGCCGTGCAGCTCTCGGAGCCCCAAGAGGAAAGGTAAGTAAATAGCCCCTGCGGAGGGAGGAGGGGGGCCCTGCTGGGAATCAGCAACCTATTCTTTTCTACTTGGCTTTCAACAATATTAAAATATGAATCACAAAATACATTAGACCGGAAACATTTAACCATAGGAGACCAAGCCATCAGCCTGCCTGGCCATTAGAAGGGAAGGGAGTTAACCCTTTGAGACCAATCCTGCCGCAGCACGGGACGGGCCAGCTCTTCAGCGGAAGGTGCTCTATGATAGACCCTTCTCTGAGGGCTTGGCTGCATTCAGACTTCAGTTAAATTGGTGCAAACCCCTGTGTGGTCCTATTGATAGCCGTTTAAAAGTAGTTTATAGTGGTTTAGCTTGTCCTGCTAAACTGATATAAATGTAAATAGGTTTAAATTGATGCCAGAATTGTATCCACACACAATTGTACCACTGTAACAAAGTTGATTTTTAAAATCACGCCATTGGTTAAACCAATGCAACTTTGTTTGCAACCTGGGCGTGAGTCTCTGGGTGCACCTTGTGTCTGACTAGTGTCATCTGTCCAGAGGTGAAAGTAAGCCGGTACGGTCCAGTCCGGCGTACCGGCAAGAGCCAGTACGCCGTGCCGGACTGCACTGGCTTCTGCAGCGGGGATTTAAAGGGCCCGGTGCTCCGGCCGCTGCGGGGAGCCCCGAGCCCTTTAAATCCCGGCCCCAGCCCGGCTGCCGGAGCTGCGGCAGGGATTTAAAGGGCTCGGGGCTTCGCGGCAGCCAGAGCCCCGGGCCCTTTAATTTGCCCCTGAGCCCCGGGGGCTCCCAGCCACCTGTGCAGCTGGGAGCCCCAGGGTGATTTAAAGGCCCTGGGGCTCCCAGCCACAGCTAGTGCCCCAAGGCCTTTAAATCTTGAGAGGCCACGCCTCTTCTGGGTGAGGCCATGCCTCTTCTGGGTGAGGCCACGCCCCCGCTCAGGACTCAGGCCCTACCGGTAAGTCCTGTAAGTTACTTTCACCCCTGCATCTGTCAATTTAGACTTAAGCTCTTGGGGCAAATTCTCAGCTGGTGCAAACTGACATATCTCAAGAAGGTGTGAGTAACAGTAGGGGGAAAATAGTATTGGGGAAATTAGGTTTAGGTTTTTTAATGACCCAACCACTCCCAGTCTTTATTTAGGCCTAATCTGATGGTGTCCAGTTTGCAAATTAATTCCAGTTCTGCAGTTTCACATTGGAGTCTGTTTTTGAAGTTTTTTTGTTGAAGAATTGCCACTTTTAGGTCTGTTATTGAGTGACCAGGGTGATTGAAGTGCTCTCCTACTGTTTTTTGACTGTTATGATTCCTGATGTCAGATTTGTGTCCATTTATTCTTTTGCATAGAGTCTGTCCGGTTTGGCCAATGTACATGGCAGAGGGGCATTGCTGGCACATGATGGCATATATCACATTGGTAGATGTGCAGGTGAACGAGCCCCTGATGATGTGGCTGATGTGGTTAGGTCCTATGATGGTGTCCCTTGAATACAGACCGAGTTGGCACCGGGGTTTGTTGCAGGGTTTGGGTCCTGGGTTGGTGTTTTTGTTGTGTGGTGTGTAGTTACTGGTGAGTATTTGCTTCAGGTTGGAGGGCTGTCTGTAAGCAAGGACTGGCCTGTCCCCCAGGGTCTGTGAGACTGAAGGATCGTCCTTCAGGATAGGTTGTAGATCAGGGGTCAGCAACCTTTCAGAAGTGGTGTGCCGAGTCTTCATTTATTCACTCTAATTTAAGGTTTCACGTGCCAGTAATACATTTTAACGTTTTTAGAAGATCTTTCTATAAGTCTATAATATATAACTAAACTATTGTTGTATGTAAAGTAAATAAGGTTTTAAAAATGTTTAAGAAACTTCATTTAAAATTAAATTAAAATGCAGAGCCCCCCGGACTGGTGGCCAGGACCTGGGCAGTGCGAGTGCCACTGAAAATCAGCTCACGTGCCGCCTTCGGCACGCGTGCCATAGGTTGCCTACCCCTGTTGTAGATCCTTGATGAGCTGGAGAGGTTTTAGTTGGGGGCTGTACGTGACGGCTAGTGGCGTTCTGTTACTTTCTTTGTTGGGCCTGCCTTGTAGTAGGTGACTTCTGGGTACCCTTCTGGCTCTGTCAATCACAGACTAACATGGCTACTACTCTGAAACCTGACATATCTCAGTTTTCAGAGTGGTAGCCATGTTAGTCTGTGATTGACAATTTGCACCAGCTGAGGATCTGGCCCCTGAGCAGAGGTACCTTGCCTTATACTCTGTCAGCTCTTTGACATCCGCTTTCCACAAATGCTTGTTCCAGTAAAACCCTGTGGCACAAACATTTGCAGAAGATGAGCACCCAGGAGAACACAGGGATTAACCCAAGAGGATGCACTGACAGCAGAGATGGGGGAGAGAATATTGGCTAAGGGACTCTGAGAATACCTACGGATAAAACCAAAGTGGAGAAGGACAGGAAGGGATGTTAGCAAGGGATGAGAGGGGATAGCCAGGCAAGGTAACAGCCAGCAAGGGGAGAGGAGAAGGAGTCAATCCAGGAACAAACCCTGAGAGCATTGCAAGATCAAAATAAAAATATAATCCATAATGGAAGAGAACACCCAATGCTGCAATAGACTGAGATCCTGTGGGGGTAATGAGAGCACAGGCAACAGAGATGGGGAGGGAAACAGAGAGAGAGAGGGTGGTTCACTTCTCCTTGGTGTGTCTTCTGCAGCCTAGAGGATGTTCCAGGTGGTGGTGATGTCTGCCCCTGGCTAGCTCTGCTAACCCAGACCACAGGCTGCCTGGGTTTGAGTCTAGTGATGATTTATTGCAGGGGTTGGCAACCTTTCAGAAGTGCTGTGCCGAGTTTTCATTTATTCACTCTAATTTAAGGTTTCGCGTGCCAGTCATACATTTTAACGTTTTTAGAAGGTCTCTTTCTATAAGTCTATAATATATAACTAAACTATTGTTGTATGTAAAGTAAATAAGGTTTTTAAAATGTTTAAGAAACTTCATTTAAAATTAAATTAAAATGCAGAGCCCCCCAGACCAGTGGCCAGGCCCCGGGCAGTGTGAGTGCCACTGAAAATCAGCTCACGTGCCGCCTTCGGCACCCGTGCCATAGGTTGCCTACCCCTGGTTTATTGTGTTTAAACTTCAAAGAAAGCCCTTTGGAAAAATCCTGGTTAACGGGGAGCTGGCTGAACATTTTCTGTCTACATGTTTTTGTGCTCTTTGTCAAAATGGGGTTTTCACCACAAAGCCTGTTTTTGTAGAATTTTTTTTTTTAGGTTTGTTTTTTTTTTGAAAGTAAAAATGTAACAAATTTTGAGCAAGAGAAATTTTCATTGCAAAAATTAAAAAGTTCAGGGAAAAACAGTCCTTGACCAATGAGCTCTGCTGCAAACCCAGGAGGACTCGGAGGTTCTCAGTAGCTCGTAGCACTTGTGCAACTTTGTCTCCTAGGGGAGACAAACTTCTCCAGGACATTGTGCATGGAAGACAGTGTGCTGACCTCCCGCCGGCGCCCCCACTGCTGGCACTCCTCAAAGCACTACAGAGCAGCTCCCATCATCCCACTAGCCTGGGAAGGTGGCACAGGCAGTGAAGTCAGTTGGTGGATTCATAAACTTGCTGCTTCTGGACAGAAGGAGATGAGTTCTAATGTCTCCATATCTGTATTATCATCTGACTGGAACAGGCTCTCCTTTCTTTTGCCCTGACTCATTTCCCTTCTGCTTTTTCTTGTGGGGCTGGAGTCCTTAGAACTTGTGCCCTTGATTGATTTTGTATGGAATTCTGCAGGCTGGGTGTTAACGAGTGTTTGCATAAGTTATCACCTCTCAGTCTCTCACACCCAGAGGGGCCGGGAGCTCAGGAAAACTTGGAGCTCAAAGCCTGGCCTGTTCTTCCAACACACCAGAAAAAACACATCTCCCCTAACCGGGGAAGTGATGGAGTTAGCAGGTTGGGCTGCTCATAAATCAGGAATTACCATAACAATCACCCCATATGGTCCACTGTTCCATGCTCCCAGAGAGCAGCGCAGAGAAGAGAGAGAGTCTGAATCACTCAACTAAAGCCTTCTTCTTGACCCCAAAAAAGGGGCTGCTTCTGCTTCTGGACTGTAAGCTCCTGGGGACAGGGACTGGGTCTTTGTATGCCGCACCCAGCACAATGGGGCCCTGACCCTGGCTGGTGCCTCTGGCCACTACCGCAGCATCAACGTCAAACAATAGCAGCCATGGTTCCGAGGCTTTCTTAGTGACGTGACCTTCTGAATGGGGCATCCACAGTCCCACATCCTCTCTGCCAGATTATTCAGAGGGCGGTGGAAGGGGCTAAGAAGGCATCTGGAGTAAATTTGGCTTCATTTCATTTGTATAAAAAAATAGATCTTCCTCAACTACTGTGAAGCATTTGAAGTGTGACAGGAAACCTGAGCCAGACAAGCATGAATGAGCCCCCTCAAAACAGTGCCAAACTCCACTGCCAAAGTGCTCATAAAATTATTCTGTACGGCATCACCCTACATTGTCAGGGCATAAGAACGGCCGTACTGGGTCAGACCAAAGGTCCATCTAGCCCAGTATCCTGTCTTTCGACAGTGGCCAGTGCCAGGTGCCCCCAAGGGAATGAACAGAACAGGTAAGTGATCCATTCCCTGTTGTTCACTCCCAGATTCTGGAAGTGAGAAGTTAGGGGCATCCATAGCATGGGGTTGCATCCCCGACCATCTGGGCTAATAGCCATTGATGGACCGATCCTCTATAAATTTATCTACTTCTTTTTTGAATCCAGTTATTTCTGGCCTTCACAACATCCCCTGCCAATGAGTTCCACAGATTGACTGTGTGTTGTGTGAAGAAACACTTCCTTTTGTTTGTTTTAAACCTGCTGCCTATTAATTTCATTGGGTGACCCCTGGTTCTTGTGTTATGTGAACAAGCTGACAGTAATAGCCTTTTCTGTCTATAGATAGTACAATTCTATGAACCGTACATCATTAATCTGGGTTTCTCTGGGTTTCTCAAAATCTGACAAAGAACCATGCACTAAAAATCCCTTCCCTATTCTTAGGGCATGATGTCCTGAATCATTGAGTGCCTGTCAACATGTACTGAGGAACCTGTTCTCCAGAGTAGATCATCCTGTGTTCAGGGCTCCCTGTGTGTCCTGAGCACCCTATATCTCTGGAATAGGGTAGTCTGTGTCTCATAGGGACATCCTGGGTCTCTGAGTCCAGTCCCCTGCTACCACAGGCAACCCCATCATTTAATCCCATTTGTGAACTTATCTCTAGACCACCCTGTGTTCAGAGCTCCCTGTGGCTTGAGTGCACCCATATTTATAGACATGCTTCTTGTTTCCTTTGTCCCTGTCTAACGCAGAGATGGAATGCAGAATGCACCCTAGGCTTATCCCAGGGGTGATCCGTGGGCTCCAGCTGCTCCACCTCCCTCTCCCACCTCTTGGGAAGCATCTCCCGGAAGAGCACAAAGAACCTTGAGGTGGCTAACCTGCGGTGGCTATTCTTTCTGTCCTTCTTCCCCACCCTCTCCTGGGGGGCCTTTCACTACCACCTCCTGCTGACGGTGCATCGGGATCTCCCCTGGACTCCGCATGCAGCCGGGTGACACTTTAATCCATAGAAGTTGTATTCTGTGACTGTCTCTGATGGACCTTTAAATGTGCCCTTTCGCTCTCACATCCAAAGCCTCATGACAAGAGCAACCCCAGTCACAAGCTGGCTGCTTATTCTAGGAGGAAAGCTTTTTCCAAGCGGGATGCATTTGGATCCCTTCTCTTTCCAGACCTTTCAGGATGTCCATGGAACAGCCAAGCCCCATGTGAGTGAAGGTCCAACCTTGCTGAGTCATGAACCAGCAACCAGCTGAGTGCTGAGACGTGGCTGGGCCTTGCATTCCGTGCATACTGCAACCCAGCCATTCTGACCCGCTAAAGAACACGCAAACTGTATCATCATTCTGAGGCCAAGGAAGACAAACAAAGATCCCAGCCTGCCGGCCGTCACCGTTCCTCTGGCTCATCTGATGAAGCAGAATCCCAAAACGCAGGAATGTGCTTTGAATGGTCCTCAGCCCTTAATGATCTGCCATATTTCCTCTGGATTGTTTGTTTGTGTTTTAACCGTCATGTACCAAGCCAGCCCATAAACACACTGTTTTACAGAGGGCTGAACTCAGAGTTTCCTGTTGAGGAAGCCATGAGCACATCATAAATCCTTCTGCAAATGATTTTTTTTCTTCATGGTCACATCTTGATTGCCGTGGGCTTTGGATCAGTCATCTTGGCTCACCGCCTGCAGCATGCTGGTGCCATATGTGTTAGAGTGAAATAACAACACATGCTAAACTAAGGGTAATCCAGTCTCATGCTCCAGGACATAAGATGATGGCACACCTCAGGAGTCAGGAAGGAACTGCATTTCATAACTGGCAAAGGGGTGTTTTAAAAGCAAGTGAGGTTTGCTTTCCCCTGAAGCATCAGAGCATCATTCTGGAAGTAGGATTTCAGTTTTCATGGGCTATGGCTCTGATCTGGTTGGGCAATTCTTCTGTAAAGAACACTGGGGACCAGTGGGGTTAGCCCTACCCAGATGCAAAAGGGGTAGAGAGGGCACAGTGTGACTGGGGAGGTCAGTACCCGTCTATGGCTCGCACCAGTGGCAGCATAGCATGGGAGAAAGTGTTACACCGTTTCCCAGGGTGGCAGAGCTGCCTCTGCAGCATCTGCTTCCAGGACTCCCCAGGAGGAATTCTAGCCAAGTCAGCCAGAATACCCCCTAGAGTCTGACAGTCGCTGTTTTTCTCCACACCCCCGTCTCTGCCACAGACCAGGCTGGGCTGTACCCCCCAGTTGGTCCTTTCTCTTTAAAATAATCCTTATTTTTGTCTGGCGTATTCAATCATTTGGAAGCCATTCGACTCTATGCAAAAGGCCTGAGTTTGTGTATTGTTTAAGTTACTCTAAGTTAACCAAAGTCACGCCACTGCACCCCACCTGATATCCCCTCAGTACCCCAGACCCCAAGGGATGACTGCCAACAAGAGAAATGCAGACCCCGGCTGGCTGCTCTAAGGCGACCCCTGGAAGGTGTAAGTGATCCTCTGAGTGAGGGAACAGGAAGCCTTCAGGCGGGCTGCACAAAAGGCTGGTTCACCACCGCTCGCAATCACTTTGGAAACGCAAGGTAAATTAAAACCCAGGCCCTGCTTCCCCACTGGGGCTTCTGTTTCATCATCAGAGGAGACTCAGTCCGGAGTCTAATAGCCAATCCAGTTAAGAGGCATGCAGGGTGCTACACACAATGGCCCATTGGAGGAGCTCCATCATCCCACATGCACCAGGGGCCTGCTTGGGCCCTGGGTAATTGGGAGCTCGCTTTCACAATGCTGACTCCGCTCAGACATCAATATGGTGGTTACCTCTTTGGACCGGAGCAGCCCATCACAGTTTGGGGCCCTGCAGGTGTTCGAAGCTGGGAGTAGAAAGTGACAATGGAGTCTGGGGTTTTCTTTGATGTGATCTTGTTTATTTACAAGGAATTTATGAAGTCCTGTTGCCCTGAGCACAGTAGGAATCAAACAGCAGGAGCTAATTCCTTTGTTTGCTGTTCCAAGCCTGCCTCTCCAGTCAACACTCTGTACCCAAAAAGACTTTTTCCCTTAGCTTTCTCTCAGGATCACATCACTTGCTTCCAGGCTGCATCTGCTTGGCTTTCCGTAATGTGCTTCTGTCTTGCTTCTGTCCCTGCCTGTCTCTGCTTTTCTTTCTCACACCGCCCTCTAGTCAAACGATACCCAGGGGAACCTTCTGCCACATGACACTATTTTCTGGGTGGGTTTGTGTACCCCTTTCTTAGGTGAAGGCTTGTGGTTAATCTACCTTAAATGAAGGTGGTAATGAAGTTTGTAACAATATTTAGAGGGGGGCAGACCAGGGGACCTCATAGAACAAAGGGCACTGAAAGCGGCAAATATTGTCCCTGCCAGTGGGAAAATCCAGTCTCGGGAGTGGGTAGAGGAGACGGGAGTCCAGGCTTGTGCCCAACTCTGCTCACGGTGTAGTTGTTTGGAGCCAAATTTTCCAATGTGCCCACTCCTTCTGGGCGCCTTGGCTTATAGGTGTCCAACCTGAAACAGATGGAGCTGGATTTCCAGAGCTACTGGGCACCTCCCTCTCCAGGGCCACTAGCCAGAATTCTGAGTGTGCAAAACTGCTAGAAATCAGGCCACAGCATCTCAAGTTAGACGCCCACAAACTCAGGCACCCAAAATCTGGCCTTACTCTCTAGGCCTCCAGTGTCCTGTGAAATGGGGGTGGCACCAACGCTCACCCAGCTCGCCTGGGGGGGCGGTGGCCTGACTCCAGTCATGATGTTGAAAGCACATTGGGCTCCTTGGGGTGCTGTAAAAGTGCAAAGCATCACGATTGTTATTACACGTTAGTATAGTATCGGTCAGGGGGGTAACAAAATGGCTTTTATTTGCAAAGAACAGTGAAGGAGCCAGGAGGGAATGCAGGGCAAGAAAGGCCCATCAGAACCTGTGATCAGTGGGTGTCACAGCAGGAGGGGCTTACAAGTCTGTAGCAATTGTTCAAAGTGCTGCCCCTCTCGCAGCGAATGTGAGTGACAGCTTTTAAGTGCTGGGTTTGTCAAATGAAAATGATTCACTGGCATCTGCTGGGTGGAGCTGAGGGTCGTTGTTCCTTGCACTTTGCATAGACAGGCAGGTGCAATCAGAGAGGTAATTTTTCAACCTTCTCTCCCAGCTTCCACCTTCGTACTGATATATTGGGTTAAAAATCCATAGCACAAAGGCTGCCTTAGCTCAGGCCCCGAGCAAGCAGTAAGTGCCATTTCCCCCTCAGCATTTCCACCTGTAATTTACAGCCGTCCTGGCTTCTGACACACTCATCAGGGTAGATAAGAATTCTCTATCATTACACAGATGAGCTGTGGAAAGCCCCTGAGTGCACCTTGCCTCTGCAGGGAGGTGGTTTAGAACCAAGGGCTGCAGCAAACGTCTATCAGATGAACACAAGCGGGCTACCTGCCCCTCTGCTCCAGCCTCCCTGGGGGCTGTTCCCCTTTTCTCATTCCCCTTTCCCCATACCTGTTCCAGCCCAGGCACATAAACAAGATCGCTGCCCAAGTCGGATTGGAAATTCCCAGTACTCGGCTCTCCTGGACTGTTTCAGGTTCTGCAGCATGAGGCCACAGCAGAGTGAATGCAACAATCTGAAACTGCTTCTCCTGACTCAGAGTTTGCCTACATGAGAGGGGGCACTGTTTATCGTAAGGTGTGAATTTAAACCAATGTAGGTGACATCTACAAGGTGGCCAGGCATGTAATCTGCAGCTTGGGTAGACGTATCCACCCTACCTTTAATCTAGATCCTTCAAAGCAGCAATTCACAACTCTGCATAACCCCCGTCCTAGCCCGTGGGGGAGCCCGTACCACCATGTCCTCACTGCTAGAGCGAGTGAGCTAGCTAGGGTCAAGCTAATGCAGGTATCTACACACACTGCAGCTGACACCCCCAGTTGCAGCACAGTTGTAGCCTTCATTAAACTGGTGCAAAGCCCTGTGTGGGTGGAGACTGAGTCTGGTCTGAGAGCAGCTTGTTTTAGTTTAGCTGAGGTCAGCTTGGAACAGGTTTAAGCGAAACCAAAGCAAGCTGCTCCCAAATGGAAACCAGAGTGTTTACACTAGGGTTTGCCCTGGTTTAACATGGACATAAAAGCAGCCAGATCGGGCCCCATGATCAGTGCCCACGCTGGCTATGTAGCAGGCAGGCCCTGCAGAGCTCGCAGTGTGAGATGGATGGTTTATGACTGGGGCTGTTTTTTTCTTGCTTGTACTTTTGAAACCTTTTGAATTTACATGAAACACATTTTGCGCTTATAAATAAAAGAGAAATACACGTTCTGCTCAATCCCAGGAAGTGTGATATACATCAGCAATGCACCACTGCTGCCTGCCTCGGCAGTTAATACTGGGTGACAGGTCCCTCCACCAAGATGAATGGAATGATGGGTACTTTATTCAGAAAAGATGAGAGATATGAAAGATGTTTTATATGGCAATAGCCCTGAGATGAAGTATTTCACCATGGCAGGACTCAGTAAATGATGGCTATAGAATCCAGCTTTGATGATTTCAGGGGTATCTGCAAGTGTGTATTTAAAAAGTATGTTCTCTCTAATCGACCTAGCCTGTGCATGTGCTACCTAGACAATAGGGTTCCTAAAGGAGAAGGAAATTAACGTGGAAGAACTCAAATTTTAATAGAAATGTTATCAGGTTAAAGGTCATGCCGAAATTGTTAACATAACACTTCCCTAAACGCGGTAATTTAGGGCCTGCTATTTCACTGGTTAACCTGAGGCCCAACTAACTCCCAAACGGTACATTCCAGGCCTCTTGCCAACCCCCAATAACCCATTTACCCTTTCTGGGCTCACTACTTCTTCGTCTTCCATGAGCTCAATCTGTGCCCATTCTCCCCTCAGCTGGGGTAACCACTTCTTTATCCTGGGGGTGCCCAGTTGAAGGAGGGCCTTCCTCCCTGGCTGGAAGTTCCCAACCCAGGACCCCTAGGCTATGTCTACACTGCCATTAGGCACCCGCCTGTGCTCTGGGACCCTCCCACCGTGCAGGGCTCTAGAGCCTGGGGTTGAGCCTGAATGTCTACCCTGCAATTAACCAGCCCCTTAGCCTGAGCTTTGCGAGCCCAAGTCAGCCAGTGCAGGCCAGCCATGGATTTTTAATGGCAGTGTAGACATACCCCTGTGGCTCTGACACTGTGCCTCCAGCCCACACCACTGTACCACTCATGACTTTTCCTTCTTGCTGTCATCCTCCCAGAGTCCTTCGCTGTCTTTCCTAGGCCTTTTTCCTACTACTCCCTTTTCTGGGCTTCCATGTCCCTCCCCCTAACCCTGAGCCTCCAGCAGGACTTGGCTGGCAGTCTGTCCCTGACTCAAATGCTTGCTTGCCTGCCTGTTGTCTGAGGACCAGGTGACCCACAGACCATCACCAGCCACCCATCAGCTAGGAGGTGAATAACTGCACGTAGGTGGGGATGAGCCCAGCTTGTCACACAGTCCTCGAGGTTAGACTATTCAGAATGGCTCAGCACCCACAACTGGGACCCGATTTTCAAAAGAACTCTGTGTGTTGAAGCATGGAGGGAGCTGAGATCTTCTGAGTCTATCGCTAGCTAGTGTCTCCCGTGTCCCTGGTCTACATGTTGTCTAGCTAGACTGTAAGCTCTTGGGGGGGCAGGGAGTTTGTTTCTGTATCTGTCAGCAAAATGCTTAACAAACTGCTGATGCTTTACAAAAAGCAAGGATAAAAATTAACACCACACAGCGGTTCTCCTAAAGATTCCTGAGGCACCTATCACCACGGTCTCTGGTTGCCAACCGGGCACATTTAATGTTAGTTCTCATTAAACAGCACCCAGGTATTGCCATAAGCCACCCCAGTGTCAAAGGTTCTTTTCCTGACTCTTGAGCTGTTGTTAGAAACAGGCCCAATATATGACACTGAGCTGGCTCTGGAAGCGCATGGAATATTTCTAAGAAATGAAAAACTACTCCAGTTTCAAGGGCTTTTAGCTGCTAGTTACAAACTCCAAAGTCGGGCCATTTTCTTGGGAAATTTTGCTAAGGTGTACAGATTTTTTGTTTAAAAAAATCTGGGCTCATTTTCCAATTTTCCATTGAAATTGGGCTGCTTTTCAAGCAAAGCAGGGCCTCTTTCCAAGTGAAAATGGGCTAATATTGGCCTGTTTTCCAAGGGGAAAAAAAGCTTTTGCCTCAAAAATGTCCCAGAAGTTTGTTTTTGAGTGTGAAAATTGCCATTTCCTTGAAATTGGAGGAACAAGAGGGTGAAAATTCTCATCCAGAATTCTGCAAAATAAAATTGTGGGGTTATATGGCTTTTACTTTCAAGCAAGATGGCCACCCCAGGAGCTGGCTGAGAGCTGCTGCCTCTAATTAAAACTGTTCTGCAAAAGACAAATTTCACAGTTAATTTCGGGTTATGAATGTGTCTTCCCCTGAGAACTGCTGGAGTGTTGGACTGGGTAAATGGGAGCAGTTTGCCTTAAAGAAGGGTGCATTTGGGGACCTACACAAATTGACCTTTTCCCTTCCAACACAACTTTTCAATGTTAAGTTTAGCTGAAGACGTAGCTCCGACTATTGGTTCAATGTCCTTGGTTATTTCCTTCTCGGGACAGCTGAGCAGAGGGGACTCCTGCTGAGTATCCAGGTCCATCTGCCTCCATGAGCCAGATTGTCGCACATCTCTTTTGCACTAGCGGTGTGTTAATTTGAGTGCTGAGCAGGGGGTTATTCTTGCTGTTGTAGCATCTCAGAAGACTTTGATCAGCTCAACAGGGCCATAAAGTGGGCCAGGGAGAATACCGTGGTACTTTACTGTTGTCCAAGTTTAAAGCACAGTCCTGAAATGAAACACTTCATAAAGAGACAGGAATGGCCAATGAGTGTCATCTTTACCATCCGGAGTCAGTTTCCCCGGCATAACGCTGGACTCTATGAAACCCTGGAGTCCAGCCCTCACTCCCAGCTCAGTCCCTTTGAAACTGCCAGCAGTGAATGAAGTGGGAAAGCAGAGATGGTGTGTGCTGTCTCCAGATCTCACTGCCAGTGCTGAGCCAGGGCCCCCATTCTGCCAGCAGCTGTTTTGGAACGAGCTTTAAGGGGAACCTTTTGTACAATAATTTTCTTCCTACTAAAACTATTAGAGAAACAACATCATCTGCTCAGTTGAAAGCTGAGGGGCTGTTTCCACCTTAATTCCAGCAGCTTCACCCTTCCCTGCACGGTCACAGTGCTGCCCAGCTACTGGGCCATTGGAAGAGAGCTGGAAGCTCAGAACATCATAGAACAGGGGTAGGCAACCTATGGCACTCATGCCGAAGGCGGCACGCGAGCTGATTTTCAGTGGCACTCACACTGCCCGGGTCCTGGCCGCTGGTCCGGGGGGCTCTGCATTTTAATTTAATTTTAAATGAAGCTTCTTAAACATTTTAAAAACCTTATTTACTTTACATACAACAATAGTTTAGTTATATATTATAGACTTATAGAAAGAGACCTTCTAAAAACATTAAAATGTATTCCTGGCACGTGAAACCTTAAATTAGAGTGAATAAATGAAGACTCGGCACACCACTTCTGAAAGGTTGCCGACCCTTGTCATAGAATCTTAGAATAACAGGGTTAAAAGGGACCTCAGGAGGTATCTAGTCCAACCCCGTGCTCAAAGCAGGACCAATCCCCAACTAAATCATCTGCTGAGAGAGGGTTGGAGAGGGCTAAATCTTTTGGTCTCTGCCTGGTGCTGGGCTGCGAGGAAGCTGAGCACCGTGAACACTGAGTACGAACAGCCTCGTCCTTGTCGCTGACTTCTCAGCAACCCCGGAGATGAAACACACACACACACCCCACCATGGAAACCTGCAAAGGTTCTGGCAACAGATCCCCTGCACCCTATTCTTTTGGCTTTAGTGGCTGGGCATATTTTTCATCTAACTGAACCAGCCCTTAGCAGGGGGCGAAGCCGGGTGTGGGCAGCATGGGCTGGGGAGATATTTTGCATGGAAGGCCCTTGCATACAGTGGTGATGGGCCGAAGGGTAAAATCTGTGATAGACAGAGTAAGAGTCACTGATGGATTCACCTTGTCACAGACAGGAGCACAAGTGGAATCATTTCTGTATTTCCTGAGTTATTCACGTGAGAGCAGCCAGAGAGGAAGTGCTGTCTCCTTTGCTCCGGGTCCCATTGTGGACAGACCATGACTCTTACATGTTCATCCCACTTCTCTCTTCTGCTGCTGCTTAGCCAGGTCCCAAATGGGGGAGAATCCACTGAAACTGGGTGCCATGTGGCTATTACTAGCAGTGGAGGAGTATGATTTTGTGATCTACAAACAGAGCTGAATTCTCCATCCTTTTAGCTTCCACTGCAAAATGTGCTCTATAATCTGGCTGGAAAAGATCATTCACGAGAGCAGAGTTACACTGAGCTCAGCAAAACACATCACAGACTAGAGTGCCTTCCCGCTTACAGCTGAACGGCAATAAGTTACGGTATCTCTACCGGCTCTCTCTGGCTGGCTGGAGCCTCCTGGCTATAAAAATATCAAACCTCCTATGTTCTGCAGGATATGTAGTCACAGTTTATAGTTTTTAAGGCCAGAAGGGACTATTGTGAACATGTAATCTGACCTCCTGCAGAACACAGGCTGTAGGACTTCCCCAAATTAATTCTTGCTCCAATTCTAGTGAGGGTTGAACTCAAGCCTGGCTCGAAGAAAAACATTCAGTCTTGATTTAAAAATTTCCAGTGATGGAGAATCCACCACAAAGCCTGGTAACTTGTTCCAATGGTTAATTACCCTCACTGTTAAAAATGTGCGCCTTATTTCTCGTCTGAATTTGACAAGCTTCAACAAAAGCTAAAGTTATTAGGGGTGGATTCTCCTTATGCAGTCATTCAGAGCAGTGCAAACTGAGTGCAAAGCAGAGTGGTAGTAACAGTCTGAAAGCTCCTGCACAGATTCACTAGTTTCTCTATGCCAACAAGTTCTTTGAGATAGCAACCAGTTCTAAAACCATGCTCCCACTGCAGTCAATGAGAGTTTTGTTCTGGACATCCATATGAGTAGGACCAGCCCTAGAATGATCAGGACACAATTGTAGAGAGGAAGAAGGGTGAATACAGGAAGAGAGCCACTAACTAGATTTTGGAGATTAAAATCGTTAAATTTGAGGGAATCATAGAACTGGAAGGGACCTCGAGAGGTCATCTAGTCCAGTCCCCTGCATTCAAGGCAGGACTATGTAATAACTAGATCATTCCTGACAGGTGTTTGTCTAACTTGCTCTTAAAACCCTCCAATGATGGAGATCCCACAACCTCCCTAGGCAATTTGTTCGAGTGCTTAACCACCCTGACAGTTAGGAAGTTTTTGGTAGCGTTTTACATGTTCACTTTGCACTGGTGTAAATGACTGTGTGTAGGGCTATGCGGATTCAGGGCCATTCATGATTTACTCAGTTAGATGGATGCAGTTTTCATCATAGCTATGGATGGTATCGCAGCTTTTCATCAATGGGGGAGACTGCTGAGCTGTGATTGCCAGGTCTAAGTTCTGTTCCCAGGCTGCAAGACCCACTGTAGGATCTGTGGACCTTGCTACCTGAGGAAGGGGAATGTCCGTTCAGTACGTCTGAAGGTACAATCCTCCTTTTCTTCGCAGACCTGAGAGTGGGGGCTGTTATTCACTGCAGATCCACTGCCCCCTGCAGCAGGCTTGTTTATCCGTTTAGCTTTTGTCATCATTAGTGTAAATAATTAGATACATTTCTGCTCAAACAGGAACGTTCCAATTCACAGTCCATCTGTTCCTTCCACCTGACCCTGTAATTAAATCACCGTTTGAGGTACGTGTGACATCATAGTCCGTTGCTATGGTCCTGTGTGCATCGCCAGGCAGGGATGCTGTGAGGAAGCGCCTGCTTCTGTGTAAATCCAAACGTGTTCAGCTGACTGGCTATTTATAGTGGACAGAGAAATGGCAGATCGATGAGGGCTTAGCTAGCTGGCTGGACGGCACTGGACCTCCACGCCTGGGGAGGTGGCGCTTTTAATAAAATGGGACCTGGGTTTTAAAGTGCTACACGTGGCAGAGTAAAAGATGCTCACTAAAGGAGGGGGGAGAGGAGGAGAGCTGTGGCCATCAAAATCAGCTCAACTCCCTGCTTCTACTGGCAGTGGGGAATCGCTGCCTTCTGGGCCCAGCAGTCGAGTTTACATACAACAGGCAGGCTGCAGGAACCAGGTACGGTCTGTTTGGTGAAGCTGCAACTGCCCTTTAGAAATCATAAGGATCAGGGGGCGTTTGTTAGTGAGTACCGCAGGGAATAGCACCCATGCAAAGCAACAGGGAGGGAGAGATCCATACGGGAAGGATACATAGATATTATTTCTACTACTGTAGCATGTAGGAGTCCTCATCATGGACCCAGGACAAAAAGACAGCCCCTGCTCCAAAGAGCTTCCAATCTAAGTCAAGAGACAACAGCCAGCTGCAGCAGACGGGGGAGACAGTGAGACAATAGTGCTCAGCCTGGTACCTAGAACAGAGGGTTCTAACACTGAGTCTTTCCGCTGACCGTTTTTGTTTTGTAACCACCTGTTTTTATGGATTTCAGGCAGCCCAGGTGCTTGAGAGATGAGCGCCTGGTCTAAACACCCTTGTGTTAATTCAGGAATTAAACAAGTGAATCAGTGCTGCGAATAAAGGCTACCAAACAGCCATCCCATAGGGCTACCCCGGTGCCCTGCGTGCCGGTCTGAGCAGGGAGTATTGCAAAGCTGCACTGCCCCAGGGTGCTGGCAAAGACTGCACAGTTTGGTCTCTGCCTCCCTCTGGGCCGTGGGGGAAGTAACCCCGCTGCACCTCTCAGCAGCACTGCCCAGCACATCTGTGGGGGCAGGCCCAAGGTAGCACGGGTTGATGGAGTGGCAGCCCAAAGCAGGTAGCCTGCCTGAGGGAGTAAGAGGATCTTTACACCTTGTTATTCCCCGGTGAGGTTGCCGGGTCAGGCTCACTGCTGAGCCCATAGTCAGCTATCCTTGTGCAGTGTTTCCGTGTGCTGTTCTACCCAAGGGGAGCTGCGTTTCGTTGAAGGGGGGGGGGGGGGGGGGGGGGGGTCNTCCTTGAGTACACTTGTACTTCGTGCGTCAATTTCAGTGTGTAAAGTCCTTTGGGATTCTGTATTAGTGTAAAAGATACAAAATGTAGGGCTGGAAGGCCATCTAGTCCAGCACCCCTGCGCTGAGGCAGAACCAAGTAACTCTAGGCCATCCTGACAAGTGTCTGTCTAACCTGTTCTTAAAACCTCCTATGAGGGGGATTCCATAAGCTCCCTTGGTAACCTATTCCAGTGCTTAGTTATCCTTAGCGTTAGAAAGTTTTCCCTAATATCTATCATTGTACTTCGCTGTGCATTGCGTGGGGGATCCGCCCTGAAAGGCCATTGCCTTTCCCTATATTTGGTGTCTCCTCACATTAGCAGATCCGGGGGCAGATCCACGTTTGGTGTAAATGGTCATAGCTCCATTGACGTTAATGAAGTGGTGCTGCCCAAGTCCATGGAGCAAAGCCAGTTTACACCAGCTATAGCTGAGGACCTGTGCACATACAGGTGTTTCCGACACCCCCAGCCCAGCATCTGACGAACAGTCTGTGACTCGGTGCAGCCAATAGGGTGTGGTGGTCGGAACCACCGAGAACACAACTTCTTGTCGTTGTCAGGGTGTCGCACACAACCCATTGGCAGTCAGTCCGCGTTACGGTCCGTCCTCTGTTCAGGCGCCTTCACCTTTCTTGGTGGCCTCAGAAAAGGATTGGATATTTCTATGGGGATGGGAATATCTAGAGGATTATAATTAAATAACAAAGAGAGGGGAGGAGGCACCAACCCTCGGTCTTGAGGGCATCCACCGTCCTCAGGAAGGAATTTCCCCTGGGGCCAGGTTATCTCATAATTCCGGCGTGTCTTGCCCTTTCTCCGGAGGAGCCGGTATTGGTCGCTGTCAGAGACTGAATACTGGACCTCATGTCTGACACATTATGGCAATTCCTATATTCCATCATCTACTTGCTTTCCCTCAAAGCTGCTCTCACAGATGCTGCTTCCATGTAACATCCGTCACCATGGAGTAGCCGCCCGCTGCCAGGCAGTGTGTAACTATGGGCTGCTTTCGGCTGGGGTTGGGCATGAGTGGAGCTTTGTATTGTCAGGCTCAGGAAGTGTGGCCTCCCAGCCTCTCCAGCCAATAACACAGATTTGCCATAGCTTAGGACGACTGCTAAAACCAAAGCAAACCAAAACTCCACTCTCCTTTCTCAGCTAAGGCCCTGGAATGACGGAGCATGACTAACCTACAGGAGAAATCCCAAGTTTTGTCAGGCCACGAGGAGAAATTGACAGCACAAGTACTTGTCTGACAGGAAAAGCAAAGCCCGGCTGCATTTCAATGTGCTATTAATAATGGGCTGCTGCAGAAAGCACTTTGGCAAGTGGCAGCAGTTTTGAGTTATGATGAAAACTACTGATAATAACAACCACCTGACTAAAATCCACCCCCAGCTCTCCTCCTGACAGACCTCTTCTGAGCTCATGTATTGCTGAGGAGGCTGGAGCTTTTGGAGGGATATTTGCCAGGCCTCCTGACTGCAGGATTATTGCGTCAGGGTCAGCAGCTAGAAGAGGCTTTGCATGACTGCGGTGGCGCAGTGGCATCTTGCCAGGTGCCTAAGGGCTGTGTGGAAAATGCACTAAATAGAGCGGAGCACTCATGGAGCACTGCAGCATGCGATGGGGCCTGGCCCCTCAGACTCAGCTGCAGCATCATGGGCCGTGACCCAGAGAGCTGGATTCCCCACCTCAGCCTACAGCCACAGGGGTGTAGCTACACCGGCATAACCCCGTAGTGTCGATGCAGCCTTCAGTGACGGAAGGGTTTTTCCATCCCTCTAGGGACACCACCTCCCCAAGTGACGGTAGCTGGGTGACAGAAGCAGTCTTCCATCCACCTAGCTGCGTCTACACTGGGGGTGAGTTCAGCGTAGCCACAGCACTTAGGGGCGTGGATTTAAGTGTTAAGTATAGACAAGACCTCAGATAGTCATTTAGGGGTATATAAAGTGCCTCTGATTCTCCGCTGCACCCCATGTAATCATTTATGCCAGTGCAAAGCCAGCAGAAAGCACTACCAGACCAGAAGGGTGGCATTTATCTTCTCTGCACTCCCTTTGCATGGGCCAGGGTGCAGAGCAGTGAAGAACCAGGCCTGCAGTCTGCGCTTTGGCAGTTCTGAGCTAGGGCTCCCGGTAGTGCAGGCCCGGCTATCCTCTTCTTTTCCAGGATTTTTAACTTGTCTTTTCATTCACTCCCATTCCAGCCATTGTTCGGTGCGAGGGCTGTAAAAAGGAAAAGCAGAAATCTCCCTGCAACCAGTATTTATTTGTGGCTCTCCCGACTCTGGAAAAGATTTATAGTAAAGGAAAGAATTTGGCAGGCAGGGATCTGTAATGGGGACTAAATGCTTTACTGATTCTTAACAGAATGAAAACTGAAGCACTGGCAGAAAAGCGTCTGCTCTGCAGGCCCCGTAACTTACTAGTCAGAAAGATTGCACCATATAGAGATGGAACATACAGAGATTAGCAGTGGTCCTTAACTTACATTATTTACAAATAAATTTAGTGCTGTTGAAAGGTCCCACATTGACAGTCCTGGGGTCAGTCAGTCATCTATCTATCTATCTATCTATCTATCTATCTATCTATCTATCTATCTATCTATCTATCTATCTATCTATCTATCTATCTATCTATCATTAAGGTACTTATATGACCCCTACTACCATAGTATCTGAGTTCCTCTAATGCTCTGATATATCCATAATCCACTCGCTGGCTGGGTGAAGCTCCTAATTGGGAAGTCCTATGTAAAACTTCTATAAGCCATATTTTCAGTCTGGCTTGGCTCTTGGTCTCTGCATCATGGTGTGGATGGAGGCCCTAACCTGGTCACTAGTCAACAAGGGGTTAACTCCAGTTCACTTCCCTCTCCCCAGCACAGCTGCTTAGGAAAACCCTTGAGACTACAAGCTAGTGGGGTTTCACAGGCAGGAAACTCCATCGTAGCAGCTGCTTGGGAGACGGAATGGGGGTGGTTTTAGAGCATGAAATCTCCTCCTCTGACACTCCAAGGTGCAGTAGAACTATGATGTGCTGTCCCAAATGCTGACCCTTCTCGATAGTTTTCAGGAGAATTGGGCAAACTGAACATGTCAATCAAAGCAGATCTGAGTGCAGTCCCTCATCCTCCTCTAAGAGCCCTGGGAACGCTTTATTGTTTTAATAAAAAGTTTATTTACTTGGATTTTCTCTGAGGAGTCCTGAAAGCACAAGACAAGTCACAACAGCTCCCTTCAGGCCCAAAGTTCCCCTGTGAAGCAGGAGTTAAAAGAAATTCCAGTCTTATTTAAATTTACAGTCGCTCTGTTTTCTCAGTGAAGCATTAAAGTGGGAAAGATTCCACTGCAAAGCAAGGGGCTCTGGAACTAATGAGAAACATTAATAAAGTTCCCCTCAATCATGCTACACCGAGACCACAAAGAGACAGTTTCAGAGACAGTCTAATTAAACACAACACACACACACAGCTCCAAGGCTCTTGTTTTCCTTCAATAGCACCGAAAAGCGCTGCATCCTTGGGAAGGAATTGTTTTAGTCAAAGCGAGAGATTGTCTGTTCTGAGAACCTTGAAATCCGAGAGAGACAATGAAGTTCCCACAAATGAGTGAGAAAACACAGTGTGGGAAGGGGAGAATGGGCGGGGTACAGCGCGCTCTGACTCAGTCTGCCGAAGTTCGCTAGACAGCAGCGAGTTAGCTACTTGACCTCTGATTCCGCATCGCCCGCCACCTTGTGCCGTCATTTCCAGCTGTGCAAAGTGGGTGGGAAGGACTGACATTCTGATTTTATTTCACACCCACTTTGCAGGGTGTAAATGACAACACAAAGTAGGAGGAGAATCAGGCCACAGAGGCTATGCTGGCATAGCCCTCTGGTGTAGACACAGTGTGTGCCAACAGAAATTCTTCTGCTGACGTAGCAATACCAAGGTTAGCTAAGTTGCCAGAATCCTCATCGCTGCATGGACACAGGTTTCTGTCAGCCTAGCGATGTCAGCTAGCGGGGTGATTTTCTCACACTCCTCTCTGACATCGCTGTGCCAGCCTAACTTTGTAGTGTAGGCTGGGCCTCGGGTTCTTTGAGCACCGTGACTGCGCAGCAAATGTATCAGCCGTTCTGCACTCCGCAGCAGCCCCACAGTCTAGGACATTAAAACCTCTTTGTTTCGAGACAGGGCCAGTCTGCTCTTAGGCCATGTCTACACTATGGCACAGCTACAGCTGGAGCGCCTGGCGCAGAGCTTCCTACAGTGACAGAAGGGGGTTTTCGGTTGATTTAGATAATCCACCTCCCAGAGCGGCAGTAGCTAGGTCACTAGAAGAATTCTTCTGTCGACCTAGCCACGTCTACACTAGGGGTTAGGCTGGCTTAACTACAGAACTCAAGGGTGCATCCTAGCTATGCCGACCTAACTTTTCAGTCTAGGCCAGGCATCAGTTACAACAGTATAATTCCCGAGTAACTCCACTGCAGTGAACGGAGATTGTCCCGATGCACGTCGCTGTATCTGAGATCAGAATCGGGCCTGGAAAGTTGGCTGGGACTCTACAGTTATTCCCCTTTCCATTTAAATAGTGCCCTGGGGCATATGCTTTGTGCTCTGGGGACATGGGAGGGGGGCTTGAGCTCTCACTGGCCCAGATATTCAAATTAGAATAATAATAATAAAAAAATCACACTCTCTCTCTCACACACACACACACACACACACACACACACACACACACACACACACACACACACACACACACACACACACACACACACACACACACTCGCTTCTGCTAGATCACAGGACAGATGTGTGAAGGAACATAAAAGCATTAGAATGGCCATACTGGGTCAGACCAGTGATCCATCTAGCCCAATATCCTGTCTTCAGATGGGACAATGAACAGAATAAGGCAATTTATTGGGTGATCCCATTCCTTGTCATACAGTTCCAGATTCTGGCAATCGAAAGTTTAGGGACACCCAGAGCAGGGGGTTGCAACCCTGACCTTCTTGGCTAATAGACATTAATGGAGCTATTCTACATTAACTTATCTTTTTGAACCCAGTTATACTTTTGGCCATCTCAACATCCCCTGGCAAGGAGTTCCACAAGTTTGACTGTGCAGTGTGTGAAGAAATACTTCCTTTTGTTTGTTTTAAACCTGCTGCCTATTAATTTCATTGAGTGACCCCTGGTTCTTATGTTATGGGAAGTGGTAAATAACACTTCCTTATTCACTTTCTCTACACCAGTCATGATTTTATAGTCCTCTATCATAGCCCCCTTCAGTCATCTCTTTTCCAAGCTGAAGAGTCCCAGTCTTTTTAATCTCACCTCATATGGAAGCTGTTCCATCCCCTTAATCATTTTTGTTGCCCTTCTCTGTACTTTTTCCAATTCTAATATATCTTTTTGGGACGGGCCAACCAGAACCGCATGCAGTATTCAAGGTGTGGGCGTACCATGTATTTATATAGTGGCATTATGATATTTTCTGTCTTATTGTCTATCCTTTTCCAAATGGTTCCCAACATTTCGTTAGCTTTTCTGACTGCCGCTGCACATTGAGTGGATGTTTTCAGAGAACTATCCACAAGGACTCCCAGATCTCTTTCTTGAGTGGTAACAGCTAATTTAGACCCCATCATTTTGTATGTATAGTTGGGATTAAGTTTGCCAATGTGCATTACTTTGCATTTATCAACATTGAATTTCATCTGCCATTTTCTTGCCCACTCACCCAGTTTTGTGAGATCCTTTTGGAACTCTTCACAGTCAGCTTTGTACTTAACTATCTTCAGTAATTTTGTATCGTCTGCAAACTTTGCCACCCCTTTTTATAGATCATTTATGAACATGTTGAACAGCACTGGTCCTGGTACAGATCCTTGGGGAACTGCACTATTTACTTCTCTCCACTGTGAAAACTGACCATTTATTCCTAGCCTTTGTTTCCTGTTTTTAACCAGTTACTGATCCATGAGAGGTCCTTCCCTCTTACCCCATGACTGCCTACTTTGCCTAAGAGCCTGTGAGGGCCATGTGCTGCTTGTGCCGAATGCACATAGGCCATCTGCCCACAAGGCAGGTAATCATACATGCTGCATTCAGTGCAATAAACTGGATAGTCCCCATTCTGCTGCTGGACTCTGCCTGCATTCTTTTTACTCTTGCTGGGTTTGGGGTTGTTTTTGGCCTAAGTTTACAGAATGTTTATTAGGTGTATCTGGCTCTCACGCTTCCTCTTTGAACTCTCTCACAAACTCCCCTGTTAGCTGCTCCTGTTCGCTAGCTCCTCTGGTCGCTTAGGAGCTGGCTTTTCAAACCCCTGTTCTCCCTGAGTTAGCCCCACCTCCTCGTCAAGGGAGCCTAAAGGGAACACCACTATTGTTACCAGAGTGCTATTAAATAGTATTTATGAGATCAGGACCAATTGCTTTGCAGTCCCCAAGCCCCGTCAGACCTGACATTAACCCAGCTCCCCATACAGTTGATGCCTGGAAGCTGCTTTGCAATGTATGAGAGCAGGATGGGAGGTAAGGATATCCCAGGACAGCATTGCATACAGTCTGATCAGCCTGCATTAGGGGTTACACTGAAATGTCCCCTGAGGGCAGGTTATCCCATCATCATTACTGTGGCATTTCTTGCACCTTCCTCTGAAGCAGCTGGCACTGGCACTGTCAGAGCCAGGATACCGGACAAGATGGAGCCCTAGTCTGATCCAATCTGGCAGTACCTGTGTTCCTACTGGGAAGTGGATCAGCCACAGAACAATAGCACTAAAGTCACCGTAAATACTCTCTAACCCTTGAAGTAGGATGCAGCCCAGACAAGCAACACCGCAAAAAATCCTTCAATGTCATCTTGAAATGGTCAGAAGAGAATAAACGCCATAAACAAGTCTGCAGAAAGCAGCCTGACGCCCTACGTGCCAGGAACCCCAGCACACTGGTCTGGAGAGAAACAAAGTGAAGTTCGGAGGTGGAGGCTGACAGATAAGCTATTGCACGACAGCAGCAGGATCTCCGTAAACACTGCTCCAGTCGGCCGAACTTCACCATTCCCCCTTTCAATTTCCCCCGGCAGAATTAAGACAAAATCAATCCTGGGAGATGACTTGGTGCAACAACAACCTGCACTGGTGAGCAGGGACCTGGACTGTTCCTGTTGTTGTTATAGGGGGGCTTTAGTTAAAACCTTCCCTGACTATTCTTGCTTTGATATATTTGAAACCCTCTGCATCCCCTTAACAATTAGTCCTCTGAGTGGCAGAATGAGGTGTCTGCACCATGTAAATCCCATTTAAACCCTCCAAATTGGGATTAGATGGGACACAAGTGGTGTACAGGCCTTGGGATAGCCCCTCGGCACAGGGGCAAATGCTAGCTGTTTCCCTTTTCTAGACCAAATGTCCCCCCTGCCATTAGGATAAGAAGATTCCACATCAGCAAGCAAACAATAGACACAGATGGGTCAGAGCCGGCCTGAGAATAAGAGTTCACAATTCCCATTGCGTGCGCTGGCGCCTGCACCTGCCAATGCCAGAGGTAAGATTGTGCATCGGTGTTGGTATTTGTTGTGAGACGTGCGGGTGACGTGTCTTGCATGGATGGCAGTTGGAGCCTGCAGTAGTCGACTGTGGGCCGAGCTTGCACAGACGCTGCTTTCAAGTGTTAGTTCCTGAATCCAGCTGGCAGGAAATGGTGGGAAGTCAGCATCCTGGCTGGTCCTGAGGAGAACGAGATTCAGCTTTCGTTTGGCAGCAGCAACATTCAAACCGGCTAGAGCCGGAGAGTCACATCAACATGCGCTTATCAAGGCAAGGACGTGCTGTCAGCAGGCCTGTAATGTCTGCATATGGCTACCATGGGGAGATGCTATATGATTTAGTTGGGGATTGGTCCTGCTTTGAGCAGGGGGTTGGACTAGATACCTCCTGAGGTCCCTTCCAACCCTGAGATTCTATGATTCTATGCTAGCCCCGAGCATCGGCTCTGCGGAGCGCGAAGGGTGAAGGTGAGAGCCAGGCTATGATGAGGAGGACACGGCCACAGCAAAGGCGATAGGAAGTGACACGTGAAGCCATGCTTGTGGCAGCTTGTCAGTCCTGAAGCCCTTTGTCCACTGAATAAAAACAGCCTGGGCAGCAACAGTGCAAGCCCCCCTTGCACTACTCCACTACCCCAACGTGAAGGGACCACCACACGGGGTGCGAGGGGAGTCCAGTGTCCCTGGCCCATCCTCATCCTCTGTCAACCAGACCCCTTCTCTGGAGAGATTCTGCCAGCCCCAGGGCAGGAAACTGCAGTGAGGCAGGGATGGGGAAGGGTTAGGGGTGGATCCTCCGTCTCATCGTTTGCACCTGTGCGGAGCGTGGAAAGGGATGTGTCACAAGGGGAGTGTTTTGTGCAGGGCAGTGGAGAATCAGGCCCATGGGCTCAGAGCCGTGTGCAAAGGAGTCCCGGGGGAGTGCCGCATAAGGCTCTCAGGTAACTTCCAAAAGGGCCTAAGTGACTTCTGTGCCTGAGTCCCCCTGACTTGCAGTGGGACCCAGGCACGTTGCCGTCTGTCCGGGCTACGCTCCAGGGTAGATTTTCAAAGGCACAAATGGCTCTAACTGTTGTTGACTTTCAAGTGCCATTTGTGCCTTTGAAAATCAGTCCCTCCTCCCTTCCCTTCTAGCCTTGATTCCTTTTCTGAGGCCAAGAGAGCTCATTAATTTCTCCTTATCACAGTGCACATCCCCTGCAGATGGAGAATCTGTTCCATTCACATGCTGGCCCTTGTCCACTGCTCACTTGCACCATGGCTGGTGAACAGGAGCGGCTAACGAGAGTTTTGAGAGGGAGTTTAGAGGGGGAGGGAGGGGGTAGATACACTTAACATTCTTTAGACTTAAAGCCAAAAATACCCCCTGATAAAAACAAAACAACAACAAAGGAATAAGCTTTAAGGGGGGAGGGAGAGCTCAGTGGTTTGAGCATTGGTCTGCTAAACCCAGGGTTGTGAGTTCAATCCTTGAGGGGGCCATTTAGGGATCTGGGGCAAAAATCTGTCTGGGGATTGGTTGTGCTCTGAGCAGGGGGTGGGACTAGATGACCTCCTGAGTTCCCTTCCAACTCTGATATTCTAAGAGTAAAAAGAGAACGCAGGCAGAAGTCCAGCAACAGAGTGGAGGCTATCCAGTTTATTTATCCCTATGGGCAGGTGGCATACATGTGCATTCGGTGCAAGGAGCTCCTGGGCCTCAGAGACCATGTACGGGCTTTGGAGACCAGAGTGGCTGAGCTGAGGGAGAGAGAGAGGTACATAGATGAGATTTTTCTGGGACCCAGTAGAACGTCCCACCCCCGGTCTGACAGCCTCTGTGCTGTTGAGGAGGATGAAAGTCTCAGGGAAGGAGAACATCCAACTGGAGCAGAGGGAAATGATCCCATAGTTGGGACCCTCCTTCCAGATGATGTCATGGTATCCTCTCGCACTGAGGATACCTCTCCGGGGGAGGGCACTCCTGTTATTGGTAAGAGATGGGTAATAGTTATGGGCGATTCGATCATTAGAAACAGAGATAGCCGGGTTTGCAATGACCGGGAGAACCGCGCGGTGACTTGCCTGCCTGGTGCGAAGGTTGCGGATCTCTCAAGACATCTAGATAGGCTCATGTGTAGTGCTGGGTACGAGCCGGTGGCCATGGTACATGTAGGTACCAGTGACATAGGGAAGGATAGGAGAGAGGTCCCGGAGGTCAAATTTAGCCTGCTAGGTACGAGATTGAAGTCCAGGACCTCCATGGTAGCTTGAGAATCTCTCAGAGATTCTCTGATTCTCATTCACAACTGGCTTCCTGACAGGATCGGGACTGAGTATTGTATGGATGGTCAACTCCTCAATCTTCAACATCTCCAAACAAAATCTAAGAGCATGAGAATTGGCATCACTGACCTTCAGTATGCAGATGACTGTCATTCTTGCACACCTGCAAAGCACCTAAATCTTTTTGTAGATGCCTATCACAGCCTGGGTCTCTCTCTCTCAACATCAGGAAAACCAAAGTACTCTACCAGCCCTCCCCTGCACAAACTACTCTTCGTACTCCGCAAATCACCATCAGCGGAGAACCCCTGGAAAATATGGACCATTTTCTGTACCTTGGCAGCCACTCTTCCAAACAGCCAGCATTGACACAGAAATTGAATACAAGATCCGCTGTGCCAGCACATCTTTTGGAAGACTACTCAATTGAGTCTTCAATGATGGGGATCTGAAGGCAGTTGTCATCTCCCCCCTTCTCTATGGGTGTGAGACCTGGGTAACCTACAGACGACATCTCAAGCGGCTGGAGTGGTTCCAGCAGCGCTGCCTCAGGAGGATTCTCAGGATCAGCTGGGAAGATCGATTCACTAACATCAGCGTTCTCTCTGCAGCCAACGTCAGCAATATAGAAGAGCAGGTCATGAAACACCAACTCCACTGGGCTGGACACTGTGTAGGTATGACTGACTCTCGCCTCCCGAAGCAAGTACTCTTCTCTCAGTTACATCAGGGAAGAAGGGCTCAAGGAGGGGAGCAGAAGCGTTTCAAAGATGTACTGAAAGTACATCTTAAAAAGGGAGGCATCAGCCCAACAAACTGGGAGGACTTGGCACGGAACAGAACACAGTGGCGCCACACCATCCACCAAGCCACAGCTCACTTAGAGAAGAACAGTCGTGCTCCTGAGACAGAAGAAACAAAGGAAGAAAGAAAGCACACAACAGTCCAGCCAACAACTATGTCTCCTCCAAGATTACACATGTCATTTCTGTGGGAAAATCTGCAGGGCAAGAATTGGGCTCCTCAGCCACTTAAAAACTCACCGATGAACCCCCTTGGCAGACATCATCCTCGCATCGAGGGATAGCCGAAGAAGAAAAAAAATACTTAGATTTTCAGAAAGCCTTTGACAAGGTCCCTCACCAAAGGCTCTTAAGCAAACTAAGCTGTCATGGGATAAGAGGGAGGGTCCTCTCATGGGTCGGTAACTGATTAAAAGATAGGAAACAAAGGGTAGGAATAAATGGTCAGTTTTCAGAATAGAGAGAGGTAAATAGTGGTGTCCCCCAGGGGTCTGTACTGGGCCCAGTCCTATTTAACATATTCATAAACGATCTGGAAAAAGGGGTAAACAGTGAGGTGGCAAAATTTGCAGATGATACAAAATTGCTCAAGATAGTTAAGTCCCAGGCAGACTGGGAAAATGAGAAATCAGGGAAAATGTGATCTGTGATAAATGCACTGAAGAGGGCCTTTAGCTATGTGGCCCGTTTATTCTTCCAGACATCTTTGTCCAGGAAATCAAAGCAGGACCACCTTATTCTTCCTGGCCAAAAGTTTTGACTGATCCTTGAAGACCACTCAACTACTGTATGTTTCCCGGACAAATTCTAAACCCCAAGGAAACATTTGCTAACCCTGGGCTATGTGCTTCCCTCCCCTCGGCAACTGTTATTCGCTTTCCTAGAACATTACAGTTTGAATCATTGGCAATAGTTATTAGACAGCGTTCTCTGCCAGCCATAATAAATGTTCAAGTCCGAAGCTCATCCATAAAAGTCTGTACAGGGCCTTTATTGCAGTTTTCACAGTTTTTAAATGCTGTTTGATATAAATCTTCTCCAGCTAAAACCTCCCACGGCAAGACGGGTTTGATTAGCCCTGTGCTATCCAGACAGCCTTTTGCAACATGAGCCACTTTGAACTCTTTCATATGCTGGGATCAAAGACTGAGGAAGGAGGGGGCATGCTCGCGAGAGGGTAGGTGACCATATGACTGCGGGAGCGTGGTGCTGCCAGACTGCCAGGAAAAAGATACTTTTAAAACATGGCCTGGGCATCAGGTGTCTCTGCACATGTGCCACTCAGAGAGAAGAGACCTTTGATCAGGCCACTGAGAACTGAGCATTTCCGACAAGCCCGATGATGAATTCCAAGCTGAACACTAGCAAGGAGAGACCCACCATAGATGCATCTTGTGTGTGGCCTTTATAGCCCATGACCAATGCACCCATCTTAGCATCAGCCTGGTACAGGGAGCCCAATGCTTTCATCTCGGGCAGGAATTCCAAACGAAACGTTGACTTTCTCGGTGTCACTTACTCAAGAGCTCAGCTCTAACCCTTCGCCTTTTGTATTGAAAATCAAGCCCTTTAATGCTTGTTAACATCTGCACAGATGCACAGGGAAAATCGGGCCCTTGTGTGTGGGAGGGGCAACGAAATGACCTCACTGGAGACGTTCCAGCCTCTAATTCTAATATAGATATTCATGTTTCCGGCAAAGCTTTCAGCCAGAACATGAGCAAATTGCAGATTTAGCTGCTACAGCAGGAGGCGCAGCCAGTCCACAGACTGCTTCACAGCTCCCTATATCATTAATCAGCAGCATCAGGCTGAGCCTACAATGAAAATCTTAGCAGCCCTGTTGGCCTAGCACCATTGCAGCAAGTACTGGTGCATTTGTTCTACTCTGTCTCCCACTCCCTGGCCTCATACGCTTGCTAAGTCTTGTCTTTGGCTCTGTAAGCACCTTGGAGCAGACACTGTCATTTATCATATGTTTGTACAGCACCTAGCACAGTTGGACTCCAACCAGGTTGATTTCTAGGAGCTGTCGTAACATGAATGATGATAAGAATAGTGTAGACCAGCCACTAGTGTTCTCATCAGCACAGGAGGTTAGACGGCATGGTGGCCCCGCTTTGTTAACTGAAGGCCTGCCTTTTAAAAAATGCCAGCACCAAAGCGTGAGTGAATGAGTTGTGTGAAGTAAATGTTCACGTAGACAAGCCCACATGCACAACGGGCGTTTTGCAGCCAGAAATTGTGCGCACACAAAAATGCCAGGGCACTTTCAAAAATGTAGGCATGTCTATGACATGAGACATGACTACATAGCCCTGGACAAGGGCTTCCTCGCCCAGGACGGCTTATCAGTGTTTAGGTATTATGGATTGTTCTTTGAGAGTGGAGTCTCTCAGCTTGAGAGTTGTAGCCACTGTATGACAGGTGGGTCCTGGCTCGATCCCAGCTGAATGAGAGAGGAGACCCGGGTGGGGAGTTCCCAATAGGGAAAATGAAGCCCTAGTATGACAAAGGTTGAAGACTGTTGTGTTAGAGGCTCATTGTTGTTCCAGTGGAAGTTGCTACTTCGTATTATACAGTGCTTCAGAATGAGAGAGGGGACCCTCGGCCGGTTTTCCTGTTACCGGGATGCATAGCTGGGAGAAGGTGCCACCCATAAGGTTGAATCAGCCTTTCGCCGACACGGTAACAGTTATTCTGGCACATGCCCCGCAGTTCAGTTAGGGCGAAAGCATATCAGAGGATATTTATATCCCCAGAGAAGACTCAGACAACTGACTTGTTCCTCATTCCAGAATGATGTCTACTAGGAGGCAGTCCAAAGCAACAGCAGGTACCAGAGCAGTGCATGTCCACAAATCAGACACTCTTTCTTGGTAATGTGTGACGGGATCCCCAGGGTACAACCTGGGACTGTGGGACCCCTTAACTCTCCAGTCTGGGTTGTCTCTCACAATGCTTTGCTAGAGACAAGCATCGAACTCCTCCAGGCGCTGCTATCACTCAGCCACCAGCATGCAGAGACACACCCGACCGAGCTGCATGAATGCTCTCTAAACACCAGCAAATCCCCCCAGTTCCCAGCTGTGCACCCCAGAAACGTACCATTTTACACTGCTCAAGGCCTTCTCTTGAACAATGCGAGCTCATTAATTAGTTTGCCACTTTATCAAAGGGTAGTGAATGTGCACCAACCTTTGTTATCTGAACAGATTCCCCAAGCACTTTAGACAAACTCACTGGTAAGGATAACACATTAAAATAAATGTATTAACTACAGAAGGAGAGAGGTGAAGTGATTATAAGTGGTACGCATAAAGGTCAGAGATAGTTATCTAAGAAAATAAAATGTAAACATGCATTCTAAATCCTAAACTTTCAGACTAAGCAAGATTTGAATCAGACAGCTTTTCTCAGGTAGGTTACAGTTCTTAATACAAGGCTGAGTTTCTTTCTCAGCCTGGGACCAGTCTCCTCAGTTCAAAGTCTTTGTCTTTCCAGCGTTCTTGTTGCCTTCAGCGTAGGTGGGGGAGGAGAGAGGTGGTCTCCTGGTGTCACTGTCCCTTATTTTATACTCTCTATTCATGTCCTAGGGAAGATACTGGCCCAGACATGTCCTGGTGGGCCTTGCTGAGTCACAGAATAGAGCAGTCTCCAGTGTGTGATGCTTGTGCAACTGTTTCTTACAGAATTGTAAATCTCTTGTTTAACATTCCTCTGCTGGTCAATGGCTTGTGATGGTCACTTAACACCCATTTGGGTGTGGGTGGGTCACCTCCTTTGTTGTCACTGGAGAGCTAGCAGTGGGCGTCTTCCAGACTCGCAACATATTTCAGTAACAACCATCTAGCAAAATCTCATCCCTTCATACGCACTGACGATATCCATGTTTTGACAGAACAATGAGTTTCAGCAGATCATGACGTTTCATATGGTACCTTGCCAGGCATGCTTTGTAGGAAACATCACAACCATATACCAGTGATGACTATGGGGGTTACAGGGCACTATGTTGAGGTATGGCATGCCACATCATGACACACGGGTGGTGCTTTGATGGCCAATGGGATACGAGTGCAGGGTATCAGTCCAGTTCCTAATTGGACAGGTGCCCCATTGACTGTGTCAGAGGCAGCACAGCCTAATGGATAATCAGAAAACCTGGGTTCTGTTCCCAGCTCTGGCTACTGAGCTGCTGTGAGAACTTGGAGAAGTCCCTGTCCCTCCCTAGGCCTGCTTCCCATTTTGTAAAAGGTGGGCAGTGATGCTGATTTTCCCTTGCACGGTGTTTTGATATCTGGGGATACAGAGGGCTAGAGAAGCCAAGTGCAGAGTTCAGGGTTGATGAGATAGAACTTCCCTAGCAGCCACCCCAGGTCAGGACTGAGACCCGTGCCAGGGCAGCGGAGCAGAAGCTTGCAATGAAGATGCTCCTTCCCTGTTGCCGTGTGGCTAACCCGTCCCCTGGGCTGTCATGCTAGCTCCCCTGACCATCATGACATACATTGTAAAGAAGGCAATAATCACCCAGAGTTTAATGAAGATCATTTACCCAGGGCCTTGTATCCCCCAGCCACTTCCTCTCATGAATTACCATAAACCACGTGACATGTATTCCTGCTGAGTGCGGCCAAATGGCTCTTGTGCAGGGTGAATAGCAAATGAGATGCACAGGCACTAAATAATAAATGCATTCGGATCTGATAATTTACAGGCCCCCCGTGGTGGTCGCTCCCTGAACTCCTGTGGGGCTGAGCTGGAATAGCAGCGAAACTCCTCCCTGTGCAGGTGGCTGCTGCACCCTCAGGGGCAGGTGACCTTTAGAGCAGAAACAACCTGATTTCCCAGCAGCTCAGCCAGCAAAGGCAAAACACAGACACCGGGATACAGAGTTTTCCCTGCAGCTGGGCTCTGCTCAGCACTGACCAGAGCAGGAACTGGGCACCGCTCCTGATGCTGAAGGTTCATCTGCGCCACCCCTGGTGACAGAGCAACCAAGGGGTGGCTCTCACTTACCCCACTGACCTTGGGTCTGTATGGACCCTGTGCCACCAGTGCAGCGATTCTCGAACTCTGGGTCAGGACCCCAAAGGGGGTCACAACCCCATTTCAATGGGGTTGCCAGGTCTGCCATTAGACTTGCTGGAACCCGGGGCTGAAGCCCGAGCCCCACCAGCCCTGGGTGACCAGGCTCAGGTTACAAGCCCCCGCACCTGGGGCTGAAGCCCTTGGACTTTGGCCTCCCCCACCTCAGGCATAGGGTTGCCAACTTTCTAATTGCACAAAACCGAACACCCTAACACCGCCCCTTCCCCAAGGCCCCGCCCCCCGCTCACTACATTCCCCCTCCCTCGGTGGCTCGCTCTCCTCCACCCTCACTCACTTTCACTGAGCTCAGGCAGAGGGTTGGGGTGCAGGACGGGGTGAGAGCTCTAACTGGGAGTGCAGGCTCTGGGGTGGGGCTGGGAATGAGGGGTTTGGGGTGCAGTACGGGGCTCCGGGTTTGGGGGGGGCTCAGGGATGGGGCAGGGGGTTGGGGCATGGGCTTACCTTGGGCAGCTCCCAGTCAGCAGCGCACCAGGACTAAGGCAGGCTTCCTGCCTGTCCTAGCTCCTCGCTGCGCCCTGGAAGCAGCCAGTAGGTTTGGCTCCTAGACGGGGGGGCCAGGAGGCTCCGCGAGCTGCTCTCACCCACAGGCACGCCCCCCCCCCCAGCTCCCATTGGCCACGGTTCCCCCTTTGCAGTCCAAAGGGACCAGATCTCAACAGAGATTCCCACCCTGAGTGTATGTGCTGTGTTATTGCGAGTATATTTAATGTAAGATTCAGGTCCCTTTGCAATAATATTTCCAGCTCATCGGGCCAACTGCAGAGACCTCTAAGTGAAATCTAGCACACTCCAGGGCTTCTGAGGCACCTCTGAGCATTGCACGAGAGCTTGTCTGACTTTCCTAATGAGAGTCCCGTTTTCTGACGTCAGCCCACATGGGGAGAGCCTCGCTGCACTCCCAGACGTTTGTGGCATGTGATCAGTAACAGCGTCACTTGCTTTCATTTCACTTGAAATGAAAATTATTTACTGCAGAATATAAACAAGAACAGTAATAAGAATAAATGCACAGACGATGCATATTCAGCTTAAAAGCAAATGCTCTCTGACTGCAAACACCCATAAGAGGAGGTGAGGTCATCATGCAAGCTTGTTTAGTGATGGGGACAGTTGTAACTACAGATAAGGCCAAGTTAGTGGCAGGGAAAGCGTTGACACCAGCCACCCGCAGGGGTCAGGGAGGCATTTCCCCTCTCCAATGTACTCTGGGAGGGTTTTTTACTCTCCTTCCTCCGAAGCCCCAGTGATGGCCATGGCTGGAGATGGGACACTGGACAGGGTGGGCAGGGCTCTGAGGAGGCACCCAGTATTGTCTCTCTCAGGTGCTTGGCTGTTCTTGCTCACATGCTCAGAGTCTCGCTGATCGCCGTAGATAGGGTCCAGGAGGAATTTCCCCCCAAAGCAGTTTGGCAGGGAGCTTGGGGTTATCTGCCTCTGCACCATGTGGGTTGGGGTCCCTTGCCAGGGTTATCGGGCTGTATCACATTTAATCACTCCCCTAGCATTGCGGGGTGGGGGGGCTCAGGCACTGGTACCCCGCAGTCCTTCCTGTTCTCTGTCTGCGGCACCAGTCTAGTCCCCTGTGGGCTGTGCCACCTCGGTCTCATTTCGGCTATTGTGCGGGTGCTGGGTAGTGCTGGTGGCCCGTGATGAACAGGTCAGACCAGGTGATCTGGTGGTCCCTGCTGGCCTTAACCGCTGTGACACATGGCCCACCCAGTGAGCCGCAGCTCTGCTTCAGCAGAACCCAGGGGTGACGTTTCCACAGCCCATTCACTCCTTGTGCTCTCCCGTGAGGCTCAGCAAGGGGCCCAGCTGGGATGGTTTTTGTGATGTGTGCTAGTTACTGCAATGAGACCACCGCATACGCTGATTTCACCAAACAGCTCAGGGAGGGAGCATTGCTTTACCTGGCACCTTCCCACACTCTCCTGGTGTTTGCTTTTCCTGCTGTCACCCTGATCTCCCACCCATGGGCCAAATTCAGATTCTCCCACCCTAGGAAACTTGGGTCCAGATTTGCTGATGCCAATGGGGTTGCACCCACTCAGACCAGGTCTGAATTTGGCTAAATCAGGCAAGGTCCAGACACACTGCTTATGGCACCATTTACATCACCTCTGAGGTCAGCCCCCCAGAGGAGGCCAAAAAAAGCTTTTAAAGGGGAGTCAAAACAAAATAGAAGGCAGAAGAAAAAAACCCACCTATTATAAGAAGCTTTTGACAGCAGATCCCTTTAATATTGTGTGTGGAGGAAGTCTGGGAAACCATGCTGTAGGATTAGAGCTGGTCAACATTTCTGGTTCAAAAAATGTTTGTGGTGAAAATGGTGCTTTTTTGTGTTGTTGTCAGAATAGAAATTCCTATGGGAAATGTCTCTGTGATTTTTGGGGGGGCAAAACAAAAAAATTGGGGTTTGGACATTTTTCAATTTCAGCCAAAAGAAAAATGGTTTCTTGCTTTTTGGTCAAAAACTCAAATCTTGTGAAGAAAAGTTTCTGCAAAAACAAAAACTTTATCATTTTCATCAACCTTTGTCATGGGAACCAAAAATATTTTCCAAATGGTTCCATCCAGAAGAAGGGGATTATCCAAGATAGTGCTCTACCCTCTATCAGTGGTTCTCAGACTGTGGGTTGTGACCCCATTTTAATGGGGTCACAGGGCTGGTGTTAGACTTGCTGGGGCCCGGGTGTTAGACTTGCCCGGGGCGAAAGCCCAATCCCCGTTGTCTAGGGCGGTGGGGCTCAGGTTACAGGCCCGCTGCCTGGGTCTGAAGCCCTTGGGTTTTGGCTTTGCGCCCCCTCCCCTCCCACCAGGGCCGGCTTTAGGCCAATTCCCCGGAATCGGGCCCCGCACCTTAGGCGCCTTTTTAATTTTTTTTACTCACCCGGCGGCAGTCCGGGTCTTCGGTGGCACTTCGGCGGCAGGGGGTCCTTCCGTGCTGCGGAAGACCTGGAGTGAGTGAAGGACCCCCCGCCGCCGAAGTGCCACCAAAGACCCGGACCGCCACCGGGTATTCAAATTGGGCCCTGCAGTTCCTAAAGCCGGTCCTGCCTCCCACCCAGGGTGGTGGGGCTCAGGCTTGGGCCCCCCCACGCGGGGCAGCAGGGTCGGGCAGGCTCAGGCTTCAGTCCCAGCTCCTGGGGTCATGTAGTAATTGTTGGGTGCAATGAAGTTTGAGAATCGCTGTCTACATGTCTTATTGATTGATTGCCCCAGTTCTAGTCTGCATCCCTTGCAAATGCAATTACTAGGCAGCCAGTCCTAGAGAGTTCATAGGTGGCACCCATGCTGTCGCAGTGAGGCAGGACTTTTAGCCTCCTCTAAGGCGGAGACTGGAACTGCCTCCTAGATCAGTTGCTAGGTGCAATGAAGGAGAATGTGTGTTGCATTTCCCCTGGGGACCAACACAGTCACGGTACCTTGATGATGCCTCTCATTTGAGCCAGCCTCAAAAGCAAATGTTTGGAAGCTCTTACACGCTCAGGGCACCTGCTTGGGTGATAACAGCTTGTGCGGCAGAGCAAGCCCGAGCTATCAGAAAGAAGGGTTGGAAACAGCTGACCAGGTCAGCCCAGGTTTTCATGAATTCAAGTTCTGCTGCTGGCCTTAAACCGTTTGGCTCCAGAAGCTCTTTGGAAAAAACAGAAAACTGTCCACTCGTTGCAAAGATTTAGAAGTGGGGTCAGGGGTGATTCTGTTGTGCCAGAGAAGTGGTTGCCTGGAGAAGCAGAGACTTTGTATTTCTTGAGAAAAGAAGAACCCATATTCATTTAATTTAATTTGAAACTGCAGCTGCTGATGCCTCAGACTCACTGATGATCTTTCTAATTGTGACCAACCAGCCTCAAACAACAACCATTTGGCACAAGCATCTTTGAAGCTTCATGAGCTAATAGAAAATTCTTAGCATGAGAGAAAAATTGGATGTGCTCAAAGTGAACAGGAGTTCATAGGATACATCCAATCTACTGCTACTTCAAAGCACGGCAGATCAAAGCCCACTAACAAACTAAGAGTTAATCCACAGCAGGCTAGTGTGGGGGGTAGATCCACCACCCAGATTGCTACAATCTAACGTTTGTATAGACAGGCCCTAAATATTGGCAAAATGGGGATTATTGGTAGTATTTTAGTAAAGCCTAGAGGGCCCCAACCATTTTGGGACCAAATTGTGCTTGGTGTTGTACAGACACTTAGTGAGAAACCACCTCTACCCAAAGACTTCGCCATTTAAATAGACAAGACAGACAAAGAGTTGGGGAGGGGAAACTGAGGCACAGAGAGGGGAAAGTGCTCTGCCCAAGGTTATACAGCAGCTCAGTAGCAGAGCTGGGAACAGAATCTAGGTATTCTGACTCGCACTCTAATGTCCTATGCCCTGGACCACTCACCCTCCCAGCCTAATGCGGCTTCCTTCCTCCCACCCATGGCATATACAGCCCCCAGCACAATGGGGCCTTGATCTCAGTGGGACCCTCTTGGTGCTGCCATAATAATTATAATAATAAGCTGATAGTGACTGACACATTCTGGGGGTTGATGGCTGTTCATTTCCTGTGTGAAATAAGTGTAATGGTCCCATGCCAGGTCCCCGGAGCCAAGACACTCCTATCACAATTCAGAGTAGAAATAAGGCGCGCAGTTTTAACAGTGAAGGAATTAACCACTGGGAAAATTTACGAAGGGTTGCAATAGATTCTCCATCACTGGCAATTTTTAAACCAAGATGGGCTGTTTTTTAAAGCTCTGCTCTTGTTCAAACAGGAATGAACTCAGGGAAGCCCTACAGTCTGTGTTGTACAGGAGCTCAGACTAACTGATCCCAGTGGTCCCTTCTGGCCTTTGAATCTATGAATCTCAGAATCCACTCCACTGCCAGTAGGCTCAGCAGAGAGGATAGAGAATGAACAGGTGCTGGGAAGTAACTCTGCATTGCCTGATCTGAATGCTCAAAAACCAGGAGTCAGGCCTCCAAAAAACCACGAGATTCTAAACATGATAATAAATGTTGAGTTGTTTTTATTTGCCTTCTGATTTTTGAGCATTAGGTTTCTTCAGGTCATGTTTACAGACATTTTTTATTTGTTTTTTTTTCATTTGTTTTTTATTTTTTATTATTTTTATTTGTTTTATTATTGATTTATTGATTTATTTATTTGATGGGTCTTTTTTAGTTGTTTTTATTTGCCTTCTGATTTTCAAGCATTAGTTTGCCCTGGATCATGTTTTCAGGCATTTTTCAGCATACACAAGGGCTAGAATATTAATTTTCTTTAAAATCGAAAGCTGAGATTGTCAAGTAATCACATGAGTCCAGGAGCTGGGGCTTCAAGGAAAACCTAACAATTGAGAGACTCACCATAAAATGACCAGAGCTGGCAATGCTGCGTTTCCCCTAGAGGGACGGCCCCTCCAGGTCAGGATAGGGAATGACAATGGCTGGGGGAGATTCTCTGAGTTGTGCTCTGCAGATTAGACGGCCACAATGGTTCCGTCCAGCTTTATAATCGGTGAGCACCATGAGCACTGGTGGGCTTTGTGCAGGAAGCTGCCCCGGCTATTTCCTGTGCCCGTTCGATGGATAATGGAGGTTCTGAGTTCAGGGCAGTTGATCAGACATTAAATTAAAACCAGACCATGACACTACAGCAGTCCCTTATGGTGCAAAGAGCCATGTCTCAGGCACACCTGAAATGAGAGAAACCTGTAAAGCAATGATGCGGGTATTGGACACAATGGTGGCATCGGTTTCTCTAGCACAAGCAACCTCCTTTCTTTCTGTTTTCAGGTCCCTGATTCAGAGTTCTTGATGGAACCGATTTACACCAATCAAAGTGAGACCATGCCCGGCCTGCTGGCGGTAAAGGGATGGATTTGGCCTCTCCACTAGAAAGGGACAGCTGAGAATGGCATTTGGAAGTTTTTGCGTGGGCTCCTGGAGACACAGGCTTGGAAGAACACATGGCGAGGATGGAATGATATGGGATAATATCTGGAGGGGAAGAAAAATAAAAGGATTGCATAAGAATGGTTATAAAAACATAACCCGTTCCAATGGGACCAGCTGAAAACCCACCCAGTGACCAAGAGTGGAGCTTGGCCTGGCACGGGCACCACTGAGAAATCGCACACAGCTATCTGCAGGATTTCAGCAGAGCACATACTGCTCCCTTCTGGACAGAGAGGCTGTCGAAGAAAAACAAAAAACAAACATCAGGAGAAGGGGCCATTCCAAGGAGACCTGGCTACCTCCGTTCCTGGCCCCGAACTCAGCCATTTTCCAGCTGCAGAACTTTGCATGATAAGGAGCATTTTTCAACAGCAAAGCCTCTGCATTGAGGAGGAGAAAAAGCAATAACAAGCCGGAGGAAGGCTGTCTCTTCCTGGCACTGAAACCAGGGAAACTTCAGAGGAAGTGGTAGGAACGCAGTTAACTTCAGTCTCACATGGATTTGCTTGGTGCAGTCCTTCCAGGCTGTGCTGTTTGCACAGAGAACCTCAGCTCATTAATTCACACAGGGATCTTCTTTCCTCCTTTTTTTTAGAGCTGGGGTGAGCAGCCTGGTGGCAGATGATGTGCTCTATTCTCAGAGCACGTACAGCGCCCCCTCCACGATCCTCCTCTGTCCCTCTGTGACCTGATAAAATAACTGGGTCTGAGTAAAACCATGGCAAGCGCTCTGGTGGAAGGGATGTCTCTGGGTTCAGCACCGGTAACCCCTCTGCTCCTGAGTGTAACTCCAGAGCGCTGCCACCAAACAACCTCTGATGCTGGGCTGCCTGTGCAGAGGCACCATGTGTCCGAGCCCAGAGATCACAGTCCCTGTTGATGCAGCAATGCGGAGACTAGGAATAACGGGATGAAATGAAGCAAAGGAGAATCTAGGCTGAGACAAGGACCTACTGGTGGGATCTAGTGACTAGTCTCTCACGAGTCATTTAAAACTGCCCTGGATAAAGCCCTGTTGAATACACCGTGTGTGGGGACCAGACTTGCATGGGCCAGGGAGAGAGGCTAGATGGCATTATCTTGTCCGTCCTCATTTCTATGATTCCACGATTTTCCAGTGGGGAGCTGGAAGTGGAGAGTGTGAAAGCTGGAGTCCTTTCAAATGTAGCACGAATGGGCGTCGTTTTCCTCCCAGTACCATCTCCTGGCCGGGCAGCAGGCTTGGGTGGTGGCACTCTCCGGCAGGCAAAGCGGTATGGTGCTCCGCCTGTTTGATTTCTGGGGCTCCGTTCATCTCCTGCAGGGTGTGGGTGAGCTCCAGCTACACTGCACTACATCACCTGCCTCCACCAGCTAACAAGCCCTTGGCACTGGCATGGCAATTATTTCAGTTGTAAAAATCTAAAATGGGTTCTTTTATTGAGCTGGCCTGTAACCGGATCCAGTGTGCGAACGGCAAAGGGTCTGTTCCCACCTCAGTCACGCACCCCAAGCCATTCCCGCTGACTTGCAGTGCTTTTCCACACACACACCCCCCGACCCTCTTGTCCCGCAGGGCAGTTTGGGGGGCTCCCTCAGGCAGTGGGCTCGGAAAGAAGAGATCCACTCACGTTGCCTTTCTAAGGGACTAATGGACAGTAGAACAGGAGCGTTCCCAATATCTTCTGAGCACTCTGGCCCAATACAGCCAGGAAAGTTAGCATTTACCTCCTCCATCCCCGGCTATTCAGCCCACCACCAGCAGGGGCCAAGCTCAGGAAAGCTGCTCTGGCCTGTTTTGGGGTCATGTTCTGAGCCAGACTTTAAGGAGACTTATTCCCAGAATAGAGCCTCTATTTTAATCCTTTCATTATTTCCTCATGAGTTCTGCAAAGTGCTCGTTATTTGTACATACGTGTGTCTATTAATTTTCCCTTCCAAATATTCCCCAGCCAGCACCACAGCATTAGCACAGTCAGAGAGTCGGGGCCAGACTCGGCTGTACATAGAAAGGAGGAAACAGCTAAAAAAAGAAATCAATGATGTGGTCACCTCCAAGGCTGGGAGAAAAGCTGTTAAAAGCCGGAGATTTAAAACAACATACGTTTGATTTGACACCAAACTAAAAGCTGCTCTAAGTGCAACATCCCAGGCTGCCAAATGCAGAGCACCCGCAGGAGAGGAGTAACTGTTCAGAATAAGGGGGTGCTGTAATAAGCAAATGCCCCTGCACTTCATGCTGGAGCTATATTTTGCTGAAATGTCCCTTGATTCTGTGGCATCTGTTGGAAATTTTTCATTAGCTTCAGATAAATTTTAAATGGAGATTTTGACTTAATATGAAGATGAATAACCCTGAGTACAATACAGTATTTTGATACGTTCCATTTATGTTATGCTGATCCCCCACTTTCAGTTTTTGATCTGCTGCATTTTTGTATTAACAATGCTTATAATGTCATCTGTAAGTTTCAGAGTTAACATCGGTGTGAATGAATGGGGCAGTTCACATCTCTTATGACCATCATTTCAGGCTGTCTGCAGACTCAAACGTCACTGTATCAGCTACATTTAGTTCATGTTTTCAATGTTATCTCCACAACCGTAAGGGCTGGAAACATTTTTTTTTAAATGAAAGGTGAGGTTCTGGATTGTCATGCTGCAGCAAGAGGTGAATTCTGTGGCTGCAGAGCACACAGGGCCCTGTTTGTAGGGGGCCCACAGGGAACAGTCCTGAATGAAGGCAAACTGACTCTTCTGGTGGAAAATGCCAGTTGTGACATAATCACAGAGGAGCGTCCCAGGGCAATAGAGGTTCCAGACCTTCCTCCTCATAATGCAACCAGATCCCAGAATCGTCAGGTTTCATTATTTGCACTTTCTGTCCCTACAGGAAGATGGAGGTTGGAACATGGAAATATTCTCTAGCTCTCTCTTGCATTTGGAACAAAGTTTGATGAGTTCAGTGCGAGCAGGATTCATGGTCTTGGGGCCTTTAACCTCTGCTCTACGGTGCAATGGGTTTCGCTGCTAGGGCCTGAGCTGCAGTTATTGGTGAGTGTGTAGATCAGAGGTTTGTCGCAGTTCTCAAGGAACAAGCTACTTTAGGACTAGTGCACCAAGACCCAATGAGGTAGCCCGTGCCTTTACGCCTTGCACCACTCTCACAAGTGTTGTCAGAGCAGCTGGAAAATCGCTACAGACGATCAAAGGAAAAAAAGCCACCACTTGTCTGACCACTCAGCTGGCATTCAATGGGCGAGGTAATTTCCCCAGGACTTGCAATGAGGTCCTGGACTTAACCTAAGACCTCAGTCCACAAGGTTTGTTCATTCTTTCAGATGGGTACGGACCCATTGCTACTATCAGGATCTCCCCCCAGGGCCCTCTTCTGCTCTGAGCCAGAATATTCTTTCCTCCTTTCGTTTGCTTCATAATACAAACCTGGTTCTTAGCACACAATGTCTCCCTAACTTCTCAAAACTGTGTCAAATCTGGAGCTAACCTAGTGGGAAATCCCATCATCTGGGGGAAGGGGGCTCATGGGCAGAATGGATGCAAATTCACTCAGTGAAACAAATTGTCCAGCAGGAGAGGAGCAGCTGGATTCTCAACACATGCAGCAGGTCTGAGATCATATCAGCCACCTGTAGTTCTTTATATCCCCCCTACACACACACACACACACACACACACCAGCCCCTCCTCCTCCCATGTGAACACACACACACACCAGCCCCTGCTCCTCCCATGTGAACACACACACACACACACACACACACAAAACCCCTCCTCCTCCCATGTGAACACACACACACACACCAGCCCCTCCTCCTCCCATGTGAACACACACACACACACACACCAGCCCCTCCTCCTCCCATGTGAACACACACACACATCAGCCCCTCCTCCTCCCATGTGAACACACACATACACACACACACACACCAGCCCCTCCTCCTCCCATGTGAACACACACACCAGCCCCTCCTCCTCCCATGTGAACACACACACACACCAGCCCCTCCTCCTCCCATGTGAACACACACACACACCCTGCTCCTCCCATGTGAAAGCTGCAAAGCCCTGGGACTTCTAGCCAATAATTTTCTGCTCCATCGAGAGTATATTGGCGAGGCTAAGAATGGTAATATTTATTTCCCTTCAGATGCTGTTCCATTTCTCCTATTTCAGTCTGTTGGTTCATTCCCTCCCCAAAACTGGAGGGGCAGCAGTGGGAAAGACAATCCCTTATCTCCCCTTCTTGTGCTTCCCCCAGAACCTCCAATGCCTCGGGAAGGCAATAATCTAGCCCCGGCGACATTTTCAATGTGGTAGGCAGGAGACAGCCCTGGCTGTAATGGAAGCTGGATGGTTAAACCGCATCCAGCCTTAGGATAAGACTCTCTTGAACTCATCTACACTCACCTCTTTCATTTGCCCTCCCACAATTCATTCCCTGCGTCTATCCCACTTCCCCATGTCCTCCTAGAGCCCTCTTTTTTAGAGCTTGCCCCATCGTTTTCGATCCAATTACTTTGTAAAAACAGTCTCCCTGTTAGCTCTGTCCATTCCTTCCAACGTCTGTCTATTGATGCTATTAGCATTGTTGTTGTTTGTGCATTTATAGTGGGGTGGCACGCAGAGGCCTTGCACCAGAATCAGGGCACACGCACGTACACACACACACACACACTCACTCCCAGCCCCAAAGAGCTTACCACCTAACCACGTGATGAGCAACAACCAGTGCTTACAACAAAGAGATGGCGGAGTACCAGGGACCATGAGATGGTTATTATCAGTGTAATGGGCAACAGTCGCTGCCCAGCAGCTGCTCGACCGTTGTTGAGCATGGTGTAGGCCTCATGGCAGAGGTGAGCTTTAAGAAGGAATAGAAGGAGCAATATAGTGTCTTTGAAGATATTTAGAGGGAGCCCCTGTCCTGTGGTGTGTGCCCTGGAGAAGGCACCTAACCAGACAGATTAGATAGATAGATTAGAGACAGACAGATGTACGTTAAAGTCACTGAGGACGGAAGAATCCCATTCACTGTTACAGACTAGGGACCGAATGGCTTGGAAGCAGTTCTGCAGAAAAGGACCTAGGGTTACAGTGGACGAGAAGCTGGATATGAGTCAACAGTAGGGTGACCAGACGTCCCGATTTTATCGGGACCATCCTGATATTTCGGTCTCTGTCCCACGTCCCGACCGATCTTAGGTCAGGACGTATTTTGTCCTGATAGCCGCAGGACTCGCTCGGCTTTTTTTTTTTGCTCAGCCGGAGCCGGGGCAGGACTCGCTCGGCTGTTTTTTTTTTTGCTCAGCCGGGACTCGCTCGGGGCTTTTTTTTTTTTTTTTGCTCAGTCCCCTTCCCCCCCTCCCCCATGTGTCCCGATATTTTCTTCCCCTCATCTGGTCACCCTAGTCAACGGTGTGCCCTAGTTGCCAAGAAGGCTAACAGCATTTTGGGCTGTATAAGTAGGGGCATTGCCAGCAGATCGAGGGACGTAATCATTCCCCTCTATTCGACATTGGTGAGGCCTCATCTGGAGTACTGTGTCCAGTTTTGGGCCCCACACTACAAGAAGGATGTGGAAAAATTGGAAAGAGTCCAGCGGAGGGCAACAAAAATGATTAGGGGGCTGGAGCACATGATTTATGAGGAGAGGCTGAGGGAACTGGGATTGTTTAGTCTGCAGAAGAGAAGAGTGAGGGGGGATTTGATAGCTGCTTTCAATTACCTGAAAGGGGGTTCCAAAGAGGATGGATCTAGACTGTTCTCAGTGGTACCAGATGACAGAACAAGGAGTAATGATCTCAAGTTGCAGTGGGAGAGGTTTAGGTTGGATATTAGGAAAAACTTTTTCACTAGGAGGGTGGTGAAGCACTGGAATGGGTTACGTAGGGAGGTGGTGGAATCTCCTTCCCTAGAGGTTTTTAAGGTCAGGCTTGACAAAGCCCTGGCTGGGATGATTTAGTTGGGATTAGGTCCTGCTTTGAGCAGGGGGTTGGATTAGATGACCTCCTGAGGTCCCTTCCAACCCTGATATTCTATGATTCTATGATTCTATGCGATGTTCCAGCCAGCGTCAGAAGCCAGCATGGCTGAGTGAAGAGCTTGCCGCTAATGTGCCAGCTATGTAATCTCCTCTAACAGCAGACTGATGGCAGAGGTTAATAGATCTTTATGAGGTTTTTATTAGAGTCTGATACAGTCTCAGGCCTGCTGCAGTTGCCAAATTGTCAGGTTGCTCATAAATGTGAGTGAATTAGAAATAATTAATGCTAAAACTATTCCTTACTGTAAAGGGCTGAGTGCAGCTCCCCCTCCAGCAGTGCTGTGGTGGGTGAATGTGCCCCTGGGATCCTGTTTAGAGCAGGAAACAATCATTGAAACTAAAAGGTGGCAAATTCAAAACTGATAAAAGGAAATAATTCTTTTTACAACATGCAGTGATCCTGTGGAACTCACTGCCACAAGATAATGAAGCCAAATTCTTAGCAGGATTTAAAAAGGGATCAGACATTTATGGGGACAGAAAGAACATCCAGAGTTGTTATAGTCAGTATTAAAAAATAGATGAGATTTTTGGAAGTTATAAAGCCTCCTGCTGCGGGGTAGGCAGCACCTTCTAACTACTGGGGGTCAGGAGGAAATTTCCCCTGGGGAGATTAACCCATCACTGCCCCACAGCAGGGTTCTTGCACCTTCCTCTAGAGCAGCTGGCAGTAGCCAGAGACAGGACATTGGGGTAGATAAAGCTCTGGTCTGATCCAGTCTGACAATTCCTCTGTAATACAATGCAAGGCTAGGAACCCGTAGGGGTGTCTGGCTGCCAGCAGCAAGGAGAGATTGGTGTCCGTGTAGTGGTGGACACTCGGCCAGTCCTAACAGCACGAAGAATAGCAATTTGTCTCACCTAGATCATGAAATGGCTGCCAGAGGGGAATGAGTTTCAGCTGCTCTCGGCCTGTGCTGGATAGGAAGGCAGGGTCTTAGAGATGACAGCGTGGACTGGAGCCCCGGCATCTGCCCACCAGGAAATGGACTGAGACCAGCAGCCACCCAACAGCCATCCAGCAGGGATGAGTCTCAGCTACAACCACATGGCCAGATGAGTCTCTTCTCCTTTGGCCGGAACCGGTTTGCCCAGGCCTAATTATAATTAGGTTAGAAGCCAAGGTGACTCACTGGCAGGGGATGGATGCTGGCCAGCAAGCTGCTGTGTACAGGCCTTGTTCTCAGGACCTTTCTCTTGATGCTGGGATTTCAGCTACCAGTAGCTACACCAGTGTGGCTCTATTTGCTCCTTGCCCTGCACTGGTGTAAATTGTGTCAACTCCAGGTGTTTGCAGCTACACCACTGGCTAAATTCCCAGTGTAGACAAGGCCTGAGCCCAATCCTTTGTTATGAAGAGCCCCGTCCAGAGAGGTGCTCAACTCAGTTGTAGAGCTGGGTGAATAATGGATTTTTCTGGGTGCTGGCAATTCCAAAAGACGGAGGGGGGGAAAATGTTTTGGGTCAAATCGAAAACAACGTTTTTCAAAATTTTTGGCAGATCAGAAAGTCAGACAAAATGAGTTTAGTTTAGATTTCTAGCATTTTTTTACCTTTTAAATTTTCTAACTATGAAATTTAAGTAAATTTCTCAGCAGAAGCCATATCACAGAGGAAATGTCAAAACAATACATTTCAATTTTATCAGATATTTTTTTCAGCTGAAACAATTCAGCAAAATCAACACAAGTTCACAAAGTCTTTTGGTGTCACCAGATCTGCATCTTTCACCCAAAAAAAGCTTTGGTAGAAAAAATGTTGCCCAGCTCTACTCAATTCCTGCTGAGATGAGTAAGCCTGAGCGCATGCTGCCCCGCTCAGGTGGGGCGCAGCACCCTGGAGAATTCTGAGCCCAGCCAGGGACATTGTCCCTGCCTGCATATGTCTGAAATCTGGAGACAAGCTAGAGGAGTCCGCTCCACTGGTATCGAATTTTCTTCTCTGTGGTACAGTATCTCCTTGAAGTGTGACAACTGCAATTACTTCCAGATGTGAGCCTCTTCGTTTCCAGCAGGCTGGGGTGGATGTGGTAAACTCCGCAATGGAAACCAAAAACCAGGCCAGATGTGCCATGTCAATGTCACATCTGGCTCCAAGGCTCGCAGCAATAACCAGAACAAATGGTTGTTAGTTCTTCTGTCCTGAACTTGTCAGTGTTTTAATGTTTAAAGGGAAAACGGTAAAGCCTGGACCATCGTCACTTCCTGCCAGGGACCCTAGCAGCCAGCACTGTGAGCCTGCTGTGTCTGACAGATAACAGTGAGCTGCAGGACTCACTAACCAAACTGTGGCATAGTGCAGCTGGGATGAGGTGCTTGGTGGCAATTCCTGGGAACATAGTTAATGATGCAGTACCTCAGCTCACTGGCTAACTGTGTTGCTGCCTCAGTCCCAGCTGCCTAGGGGCCTGGCTCGAGGCAGGAAGAGTGAATGATTGGTTAGACACTCTTTCAAGTGAGCCAGTGAGCCAAAGCATGGGAAATTCAAAGTTAAGGCTGGCACTGGTGGGATTTTCAGCCGTAGTGCTGGAATATAGTACGCAAACCCCATCCTGTCGTCCTGAACTTCCCCTGAGGCTGCTGAGGCAGCATCGCTGAACTTCGAGGTAAGCAAAGCGGAAGCAATTTGTTCCCGAATCAGTCCCTGCCTTCTTCAGACGGGCCACAGCCCTGTACGTGTGATACCATGATGTTTGTTTCCAAGAAGCCAGAGTGTGATGTCAGGAATAATTGTGATCTATGACATCACTGAATAAATCAGGAAAGAGGTGGCGCCTCTGTTATACATACAATATGATAGGGGCTAATTTAGTTACAGCAAATCAGGAAAGAGATCTTGGAGTCATCGGGGATAGTTCTCTGAAGACCTCCACGCAGTGTGCAGCGGCGGTCAAAAAAGCAAACAGGATGCTAGTAATCATTAAAAAGGGGATTGAGAATAAGACGGAGAATATCATATTGCCCTTATATAAATCCATGGTATGCCCACATCTTGAATACTGCGTACAGATGTGGTCTCCTCATCTCAAAAAAGATATACTGGCACTAGAAAAGGTTCAGAGAAGGGCAACTAAAATGATTAGGGGTTTGGAACGGGTCCCACATGAGGAGAGATCAAAGAGGCCAGGACTTTTCAGCTTGGAAAAGAGGAGACTAAGGGGAGATATGATAGAGGTATATAAAAACATGAGTGATGTGGAGAAAGTGAATAAGGAAAAGTTATTTAATTGTTCACATAATATAAGAAAAAGGGGGCACCAAAGGAAATTAATGGGCAGCAGGTTTAAAAAAAAAAAAGTAAGTTCTTCACACAGTGCACAGTCAACCTGTGGAACTCCTTGCCTGAGGAGGTTGTGAAGGCTAGGACTATAACAGGGTTTAAAAGAGAACTGGATAAATTCATGGAGGTTAAGTCCATTAATGGCTATTAGCCAGCATAGGTAAGAAATGGTGTCCCTAACCTCTGTTTGTCAGAGGGTGGAGATGGACGGCAGGAGAGAGATCACTCAATCGTTACCTGTTAGGTTCACTCCCTCTGGGGCACCTGGCATTGGCCACTGTCGGTAGACAGGATACTGGGCTGGATGGACCTTTGGTCTGACTCAGTACGGCCGTTCTTATGTTCTTATGTTACCCCACAGCAAACAGCAGTGATTGAAAAGGAACAGCAGGGCAGCTCAGTGGATTGTCAGCCAAATAGAAGTGTGGCCAATGCCCTTTAGAAGTTTAGAGAAAAGTGTCACATGATGGTCTGTATGTAGGACTGGGAGCCAGGAATTCCTGGGTTCTAATCCTGCTCTCACACTGTCTGTGCCTTTAGGCATGTTACTTTGCCTCTCCGTGCCTCAGTTTCTCCCTTATACACTGTGGTAGTAATAATTAGAGATGGGCTCCAACCAACATCATGGATCAAAACACCACTGACATTTGATTCTGGCTTTGGAGCTGCCCCTGTTTCTAGAGTGGATCAAAACAAAACCCCACATCAAAATGTCCCTGAACTTCAGGGAAGTTGGTTCCATGCTTTGTGCCTTGGGCCATTGCTAACAATGTACCTCCTGCACTGGGGACTTGAGAGTTAATCGTGGTAAAGCACTTTGAAGGCGAGAAGTCCTTCCGATGGGGTTTGCTGTGTTGGAATGGGAATGGAGACATGTGGAATAATTACTGACATCCAAAAGTTAGTGGAGAAGCAGCATTCTTTAAGAAGTGTACAGCTTCATGAGATGGGAATCTCAACGGAAAGGGCATATTTCCTTCATCAAGTCTGCTCTCTGGACTCCAGCCCAAACAAGTCTTTATACCTTTTACCAGTGTATATTTGAAGCTACCCCAGTGCAGCTCATACTCCACAGAATACGACACCAGCCTCCATCATTGACATATATCAGAGGGGTAGCCGTGTTAGTCTGGATCTGTAAAAGCAGCAAAGAATCCTGTGGCACCTTATAGACTAACAGAGGTTTTGCAGCATGAGCTTTCGTGGGTGAATACCCACTTCTTCGGATGCAAGACCATTGACATAGTGACCAGTATTCTTGGAAAAGACACGGAGTTCCTGGATATTGGACAGTTTCACTGCTCTCTCTGTCCTGCCATGGGTGTGCCTTTCTCAGATAAAGGTCATTATTTACATAGAGCCTTTTATCCCAAAGCACTTTGCAAGTTGTAATGCAAATGGCATACTCAGAGCTATACATATGTTGATGTGGAGGGAGGCTGGCATGGACAAGAGAAATGGCCTGGTGGTTAAAGCATTCTCCTAGTACTCAAGAGATGCAGGTTAAATCCCTGGCTGTCTCTCACATGAGAAGTCACATGGGTTAGGCTTCTCAAACGTGCTCTGCTCCTGTTCTGACATTTGTGGCCAACTTTTCAAAGGAAATGAGGCACCAGCTTGCTGAGGTCTCTTCAACATCTAGCCTATAATCTTTCTGTGCCTCAAATCCCCATGAGTAAAAGGAGACTGACTTTTTCTCTTTCCATTGTAAGCTCTTTGGGGCAGGGACTGTCTCTTACTACTGTTTAGCACATTGGGGCCTGATCTCATCTGGGCGCCTCTTAGCACTACTAGAACACAGATAATAAACAAGAACAACAAGATGGGTATGTCCCTCACTAGCGACTCAGTCTCTCTTCATGTCTGTGGACATCACCAAAAACCAGGAGGTTTCTTCAGAAGAAACTGAAGGTTCAAAGGCAGCCCAAGTATCTAATCATATTAATCTCTAGTTCTTATCTAGCAAGTTTCACCAGCAGATCTCAAAGCTCTTTGAAAAGGTCAGTATCTTTATCCCCATTTTATAAGTGTGGAAACTGAGGCACAGAGCAATGACGTGACTTGCCCAGGTCATCTAGTTCAGGTCTGGTCTAGGAGAGAGTTTCCATGGAAGGCACCAAGATGGGAGGGTGCTGAGGACCCTTTTATCAGATTTTGATCAGAGATGATCATCCCTCCAGCAAACTAAATGACTCCATCACTCTCCTAAGACAGTATCATTTCCCGGTGTAATGATTCTCCTTCCTCACTGTTCTCTTTGGAGAATCCTGTGCATGAAGAAACCAGCTCTATAAATGAGAAGAGCTTGTTGGCTCTTTTCTGGCAGAGGAGGTGCTGTCGTCTTCATTGTTAGGGGTCTGGCTGCATCTGTTAGATGCTGCACCTCTCTTCCTGCTAAAAGAACCCATCAGATCCTGGCTGTATTTGATTTAAGGTTTTCCCAGAGTTATGATGAGAACATCTCCCTCTTTCCTTTCAGGGCAGCTAGTTAAGTCTCATTGGGCCTGTTTAGGGTGACCAGATGTCCTGATTTTATAGGGACAGTCCTGATTTTGGGGTCTTTTTCTTATATAGGTTCCTATTACCCCCCACCCCCGTCCCGATTTTTCACATTTGCTGTCTGGTCACCCTAGGCCTGTCAATGATTGGGAGGGATCTTTAAAATGCAACAGGAGTTTGGGTATTGTTGTGCTGTGAAATCTAAATGCACTCAAAGCATTCAGAAGATAATGCATTTTCCTAGCAGTGTATTTACGAAAGAGTAAAGCTCTGAGTGTTTGGCCCAGCTCCCAGAGCGAGCATCGGATATTGGCTGCACACACCATAGATTGTGTTTAATTTCATCTTTATGTTTTCCCTCTAATTAATACCCGTGTGCTGGCTGGCGCGCAGAGACTGCTTTATGTAGTGCCAGCAAACTTTAATAGTAACGTAATTTACACCGCAGCTCGTTGGAGCTGGGAGGCAATGAGATAGAACAAAGCATTTTTCACAAGCTTTCACGCTACCCCCTTGATGATTTCGCTCCACCCGTTAGCTGAGACCCAGCACACTCAGCGCATTAGGGCGTTTCATGAGACACAGGAGTGTAAATGCACAAGGATTCCATTGGACATGCCATTTCACAGCCCTCCCCAGCCCCAAATGTGCCGTTTACTCGTGATTCCCAAGGAAAGCCAGTGAGTGAAACATGCACGGATTCTGAACAGCGAAGCAGCCTATGGACACATCAGCACCGAGAAATAGTGAGAGGGAAAGCGAAGGTAAAGAGAGGAGCCCAGTGAGGTGTCCTTCAACCAGCCTGCTTAGCCAAGTGTCCTCTTTGGTCCTATTACTTGTATTATAGTAGACCTTATGCAGGGCACTGTACAAACACCTAGCAAGACTCATAGACTTTAAGGTCAGAAGGGACCATTATGATCTTCTAGTCTGACCTTCTGCACAACTCAGGATGCAGAATCTCACCCACCCACTCCTGTAACAAACCCTGACCTATGTCTGAGCTATTGAAATCCTCAACTTGTGGTTTAAAGTCTTCAAGGTGCAGAGAATCCTACAGCAAGTGGCCCGTGGCCCACACTGCAGAGGAAGGTGAAAACCCCCCAGGGCCTCTGCCAGTCTGTTGATAGAGAAGGGCTAAGAAAATTTGCAAAAAATGCCTAAAATTGATTTGACTCTTGCTAAAACCATTGATTCTTTTGCTTGTGATATTAGCTTTCATCTGCAAATCTTTCCCAACTGTACTTATTTCTTCCCTGTACAGAACACAGCTGTTCACATCCTCATGTTCCACAAACTCTTGGCTATTAAGGGTAAATAGTGTTAATGGATTTGATTCTTAGTGATAGTTTTCCAAGACTGAGAAAGGCAAAACACATCTTCAGACTTCCTCTCCTGGAGATCAAATAATTACAGCCCCCTCCCCAAAGACGGGGGGAGAGAATATAAGGGAAGATGGGAGGGGAAATACAGGTGATGTAGGTTACCAAAAGGTGCACAACAGGTCAGTAGAGGAACAGAACCCATATGTTCTAGGCAAAGACCCTGTTCACTGGACCACACCAGCTCTGTTCCAGGGAAGTGACGATACTGCACCATTGAGGTGTCCCTAAGTTATGGCTACACTGGCAAGTTTTACCTGGAGTTAGTGATTGTCAGTTAACACAGAATCTGGACATTCCCCAAAGGTTTGCTCTAGTACACACACGTTTCTGGTTTTTCCTAGAGATCAGTGCAGGTTAACCACCAGTGTCTGCAGTTTGGGCGTGTCCAGACTAACCTTTGCAAAGGTGTTACCCACCTTGAGATAACTGGCAATCAATTAACTCCAGGTAAAACTGCCCAGTGAAGACAAGACCTTCCCCCAAGGCCAATCTAGCAGCCTGAGAGCTCTGCAGAATTAGTGAGCCAGGGCCCAGCTCAGGTTATTGTATGTTACACAACTGCCTCCTGTTTGGTTTTTCCTTAGGGAGGTTACAGGCCCTGGAGAGATGAGTCTAAAGGGCCTAAAGGAAGCACAGCTCTGACCCCTGATTATATTAGGACCCTGCCTTGATGTGCCCCAGCTGTAGAAAGCAGGCAGGAGAGGTGTGTGGGTGACAGGCACACAGCCAAGCTGGGTCTGTGGAAGTTGGATACTGAATGAAGAGCCCAAAATAGGGAAGGAAGAACATGGCTTCTTGAGGGATAAAACCATCTCCCAGGAGTAGATTCAGAGCTGGGTCTGAGGCTGCAGAGAGTACAAGGAAAAGCTGGGAAATGAGGGCTATTGTGAACACTGCTGGAAAAGTAAAAGAGAGAGTGTGGATCTCTGCTATGGAGCTGGCTCCTCCAGCTGTGAGAAACACACCAGTGAGTGACAGGAGCCTCCAGAGCCAAGTGGACATGACCCCAGCACCACCTCAGTCAGCAGACTTTGAGAGCCAGCAGCTATTTCCGGAGAAGTGCACCCGTCGTGGAGAGATGATACAGGTGAGTGCTGTGATCTGAAACCTGCCAGGGAGTGACTTGCTTGGGTATGTACCCTCACACGCGTACTGGTGCAGGCACACCCATATGTATCCCCACACATCCACCCAAAGGGGCACATACCAACATATGCAGATCTTTGCAAAAGCAAAACTCAGTCTGTTGTCAGATGAGGTTTGGAATGAGTCGGAGAGTGCAGGCAGAGGGATCTAGCAGGGATGGTGGGAGCTGCAGAGGAGAAGGCTCTGGACAGCAGCCATGCTGCATGGTGGGACAGGGAGAAGCCCGGCACTAGGTGAGCGGAAGGATAGACATTGAGTCAGTAGGTCTCAGAACTGGTGAGACATTGGAGTGAGTGGAATCCTCAGCAATATAGCGAGGGGCAGGGGTTGGATAGATGAGTACGAGCAAGACGCTCCTTATCCAAGCAGCCCCCAGGGCACTGAGGGGGAGGCTGGGCTGTCTAGTCCCTGGAACAAAATTGAATCTCCTTGGATGCTCTGTTCAGAGCATCCTGTCACCAGCGAATTGATTCACGGGCATGTGTTAGTACGATACAGGCTGCTGATGGCCTGTGAGAGGCAGATTAACGTTACTGAGTGAGTCACTAGCAGGCCTCTGCACTGTTCATGATCTGTCACCAACCCCAGCTTCTGGGGATGTTCCTCCCAGGGTTGCTATGAAGTGCCATGAGAAAGGAAAGCGTGCCAGAAATGTGCCTGGAGCATTTTAGCAGGCAAAGCCATTGTTCATTGTTCCACCCTTCCCAGCCGGTTTGTATCACGCACTGGCCGTGCCTGAGTGAGGCCTGAAGAAACTGGGGTATCTACCTGACTGTCTTTCTGCCCCTTGAGAACCTGCAATCTGGGTCAATCTATCCAAGCAAACTGCGCCTGGCTGGGGCATCAGACATCGAGCCAGACGCTCTCTGATCCGTAATGGTCTAAATCACACCCGTCGTAGTAACCGTTACTTTTAAGCATCCACAGCATGCACAACTCGTGTCTGTAACATGCTTATAACATCTGCTGATCATTTATTAACCCTTCATAGACCATTTATAAATGGAACCCTATTGTGTGACTAAAAGCCGCCCCGTTCACGCAGCTGAATCGCTGGGGTGAGTCTATCACGCTCTGGGCCTGTTCTAACTTAGACTCCTTTTGCAGTCACTTAGGCCTGCTCTACACTTAAAACTTAGGTTTCAGAGTAGCAGCCGTGTTAGTCTGTATCCGCAAAAAGAACAGGAGTACTTGTGGCACCTTAGAGACTAACACATTTATTTGAGCATAAGCTTTCGTGGGCTACAGCCCACTTCATCAGATGCATGTAGTGGAAAATACAGTAGGAAGATATATATATATACAGAGAACNAGTGGCCAGGGAGGTTGAAGTGTTCTCCAACTGATTTTTGAATGTTATAATTCTTGACGTCTGATTTGTGTCCATTTATTCTTTTACGTAGAGACTGTCCGGTCTGGCCAATGTACATGGCAGAGGGGCATTGCTGGCACATGATGGCATATATCACATTGGTAGATGTGTAGGTGAATGAGCCTCTGATAGTGTGGCTGATGTGATTAGGTCCTATGATGGTATCCCCTGAATAGATATGTGGACAGAGTTGGCAATGGGCTTTGTTGCAAGGATAGGTTCCTGGGTTAGTGTTTTTGTTGTGTGGTGTGTGGTTGCTGGTGAGTATTTGCTTCAGGTTGGGGGGCTGTCTGTAAGCAAGGACTGGCCTGTCTCCCAAGATCTGTGAGAGTGAGGGATTGTCCTTCAGGATAGGTTGTAGATCCTTGATGATGTGCTGGAGAGGTTTTAGTTGGGGGCTGAAGGTGATGGCTAGTGGCGTTCTGTTACTTTCTTTGTTGGGCCTGTCCTGTAGTAGGTGACTTCTGGGTATTCTTCAGGCTCTGTCAATCTGTTTCTTCACATCAGCAGGTGGGTATTGTAGTTGTAAGAACGCTTGATAGAGATCTTGTAGGTGTTTGTCTCTGTCTGAGGGATTGGCGCAAATGCGATTTGTATCATAGAGCTTGGCTGTAGACAATGGATCGAGTGGTGTGGTCTGGATGAAAGCTGGAGGCATGTAGGTAAGTATATCTGTCAGTAGGTTTCCGGTATAGGGTGGTGTTTATGTGGCCATCATTTATTAGTACTGTAGTGTCCAGGAAGTGGATCTCTTGTGTAGACTGGTCCAGGCTGAGGTTGATGGTGGGGTGGAAATTGTTGAAATCATGATGGAATTCCTCAAGGGCTTCTTTTCCATGGGTCCAGATTGTAAAAGTCACCAAGTGATTTCCCTTCCCTAAAAAACCCCTATGGCAATTCGTATTAGTGGCCATTAGGAAAAAGCAAAAGCCTCACTAACACAAAACCCTAAACTTTTCAACTGTCTTTTCTCTCCTGCCTTAAGGCAAAAAATACTAGCTCCAAACCAGTTTTCACTAACCAAATAGTAAAAGCACAGGGTCTGAAACCACCAATAGGGTGACCAGATGTCCCGATTTTTATAGGGACAGTCCCGATTTTTGGGTCTTTTTCTTATATAGGCTCCTATTACCCCCCCACCTCCTGTCCCGATTTTTCACATTTGCTGTCTGGTCACCCTAACCACCAGTCCAGTGTTAACACGGCAAGGGTCTCTATCTAAATGTGTATAAAAAATCTGTAAAACTTGTGTAAGTCAAAGTCTTTGTACCAAGGTGCAAACTCCTTTCTTCTGCAAAATAAAGCTTGTAGTCCATCTTTGTGTGGAATGTTGGTGTAGAGGGCTTCTACATCCATAGTGGCCAGGATGGTGTTTTCTGGAAGATCACCGATGGATTGTAGTTTCCTTAGGTTGACATAGCTCCGGTCTTTGGGGCGGGGGGTGAAAAATCCACACGCTGGCCTGTGCACGGTAGCTATGCTCAGCTAACCCCCGGTGTAGATGCAGATAGGCTGATGGAAGAATGCTTCTGTCTCCCTAGCAAAAGATGCATTTTCTAATCTGGGCTGCTGGGCAGGAGACTCCCTAGCTGCAGATGCTTCCCTTCCAGGGCAGGGCGCTCTGTTGTTTGGGTTCTGAGCCCCAATTTATAAGGCTCTCCCCTTCTTGTCCACTCCAGGCAGCACAGCCTGAGAGCAGGGGCCTGTGCGGGGGAGAGGAGATTGGGAAAGGAAGAGCACCGACCTGGAATGGCCAGGCAGGAGAGTCTCTGCACTGAGCAGTGGTCCCTAGAGAGATACTGGGTAGAGGCATCGTGGCAGTAAAAGGGAGCCAGAAAGAACATAAGAATGGCCAGAGTGGGTCAGACCAAAGGTCCATCTAGCCCAGTATCCTGTCTTCCGACAGTGGCCAATGCCAGGTGCCCCAGGGGGAATGAACAGAGCAGGGAATCATCAAGTGATCCATCCCCTGTCGCCCATTCCCAGCTTCTGGCAAATTTGGACACTGGGCAAGCAAAGGAGCAGCATGTCAAATGCTCAAATATTAGGATGGGGGAGACAAGTGGGAAGCTGTTTGTGTGCCATAAAAAGGCACCTGAGGATGAGTTCTCACCAACCAGCGAAGAAGATGCACGGAAGGCAGGTAGTGTCCAAGTGCTGGGAGGCCAGGAGTCCCTCAGCAAGTCTCTCACCCACCCTTCCTGTAAGAAACGGAGGGTGCTGGCCCAGCTCCCGGTGCACAGTGCTCCCCAGTCAGAAGGCCACTGCTCACAGCTTTCCTTGTGCTCATGTATTCGTTGGCACCGTGACATGGTGATTAAACCAGCCCCTGGGGGCACGTGTGCAGAGAGAGCGTAATTTTTTCCAGTGGCCTCTGCCTAACTATGTTTGGTGAAATCAATTACATTTTTCTCAAAAGTAACAGAGTTTTATCCGGGCAGCGGGACAGTGACATACCCGGTCAGCGCCGGCGCAACCCATTAGGCGACCTAGGCGGTTGCCTAGGGCGCTGCTATTTTGGGGGCGCCGGCGCTGCGGCCGCCCGTAGAAATTTGGGGGCGGGACCTTCCGCCGCCGCTGTTGGGGGCGGGATTTCAGGGGCAGGACCTTCCGCCGCCTAGGGCGCTGGCAAAGCTGGTGCCGCTACTGTACCCGGTGCTCCAATTAAGTCTCCTGTGAGCTCCTCAGCTTTGCCCTGCGGCTTAGGGGAGCACACTGCAGTTGTGAACATTAAAAATAAATGACATAAAGAAAAATGACACACTCGCCCCTGCCCTTCTCAAGGTGGGTGGGTGCAGTGGCTGGGTGGTGGGCCCGCAGGGTACATCAGAGGCTCTCATTGCTGCACTATTGAGTAGCATTTCTCATGCTGGAGGTTCTTTGGGTATGTCCATACTGTAATGAAACACCCGCAGCTGGCCCATGCCAGCTGGCTCAGACTGCAGGGCCAGGGGGAGGAGGGATAGCTCAGTGGTTTGAGCATTGGCCTGCTAAACCCAGGGTTGTGAGTTCAATCCTTGAGGGTGCCATTTAGGGATCTGGGGCAAAAACCTGTCTGGGGATTGGTCCTGCTCTAAGCAGGGGGTTGGACTAGATACCTCCTGAGGTCCCTTCCAACCCTGGTATTCTATGATTCTGTACAATTGCAATGTATCTAGGTTTGGGCTGCAGCCCAGATTCTGGGACCCCTCCACCCCCGCTGCAGGTGTTTTATTGCAGTGTAGACATGGCCTTTGTGTCCCGTCACAAAGGCTGCATCTGAGATCCTGGCACGCCCTCGTGCCTTCACGTAATGCTCAGTCTTTGGAAATTATTACAGCAGTAACTAGCATACCTGGCAAAAAACTGCCCCTAATTGTGCCTCTGCATTAGCATCCTTATGCATGCTAGGAAGGCCCAGCACTGACCCTCCATACGGATTTGGGGACTGCCCCCCCACGTGCCTGAGACACGCAGTGTGACCTCCCTGACAGGAATCAGATGCCCCATGGGAATGCAGCAGGAGCAGATGGACCTCTTAGGAAAGCAAGGTCCCTGTTTCCACGCTGACATCCCTAGCGCTGACAGACTGGCTTGTCCCTAACTAGGGCATCTCCTAGACTTCCTCTGACTGTGGCCCCCTTCCAGCAGTGAGTGCAGCTGTGGGGCTCAAGGAGATTTTTGGGCGGCAGCTTGTGGTGGGGCAGAGCTGCAGAAGGGACTGTGCCTCAGACGGGGGGAGGAGGAACCTGTAATTGCAAACCAAAGGGAATGGAGCTGGATCCCCTGAGGCACAAACCCTCCGGGGCCTGTGTGTGTGTAGGGGGGGAGGGGGCATGGCCCTCCTTGCCTTCTCTGGGGCGACTTGCACCCCAAGAATGCACAGGAGGAGCAGCCCCTGCACTGCTCTGACCACAGGAGCTGCTAATGTGCCTTGTCCCCACCGCCAAAACAAACAGCCTCAGCCAACCCCAGCCATGCCCCGCAGAATGTGGTGGCTGTGCCCAGCTTCCAGGCACCGGAACCCAGCGGCTGCCTTTGCTTTTTGCCATTACAGCCCCAGCCAGAAACTGGGTGGAAAACGGAGCAAGTGGGAGTGGAAAAATGCCTGGCTCCCGGATCGGAGAGGAAATGGAGGAGCTGTGGTGTCTGACGTGAGGGAGTGGAAATTATTTCCAGTGGTTTTAGCCCATCTCCTGGGTTGAGCCCTTGTAAACATGTGGACAGTGCTTTCCGCCCGGGGGATGTGTCTGGTTCCTGGAAGTCAGGTCAGCTGGAGTGGTGGCCTCCTTCGCCGATGCTGCAGCCTGCTGAATAAAAACACTGTGCGGCAGCAGCACAGGAGACAACCCCCTTCTTCAGCGCTGTGTTTACTAGCAGGAACCTGTGCAGCCAGCTTCAGGCTGCAGTGAGGTTAACCACTGCCTAAGCAAGGGGGAGGGGCTGAGTGCAACCCAAGGAAACATGGCCTGGGATGCCAGAGCCAAAAGAGGCTTCGAGGCCGCTAACCCGGGTGATTGGCACCCGCGTCTGGCTTAGCCTAGCCTGTGTGTGAGCATCCCTGCCGCAAAGCTCCACCCACATGACTGTGTCCTCCCTGTTTCTGCGCTCACCCCTGTGTGTCCGGGGGCACGTCCGTCCCATGGTTCCTTGTGCTGAGGCTGCTGGGTTCTTCCCTAGTCAAGGGAGCCCATTGCGGGAGAACTCGGCGGCCCTTTGCGGGGAGATGGTGAGGAGGCGTTGGAGGGCTGTTGGCACTCCTGTGATTTAACCTGCCCCCTCCAGGTCCCTCCCCCCCTCCGGTTGGGTAAAGTAGCCCAGGCTGAAGACACCTCCATACCCAGATCAGAGGTTTCTCTGTGTGGATGGTAGGGGAGGTTGGGCTTAAACCCAGGTCAGAGCCCAGGTTAAGTGTACAGACAGTGTGCTGGTGAGTCCAGTGCACTGTGATCTGGTTTGTCTGAGATTCCCTCCAGAGGTATCAGGATTTAATTCAAACGTGCCCCATCTCTCTCTCTCTCTCTCTCTCTCTCACCTCCACAGATCCCCATGCTCGGGCTACAGCTTCTGTGCTAAAAGAGGTGGGGCTCTGTACAGCAGGGCCCATGACTGACCTCCCCTCGCTATGCTGTGGTGAAACTAGCTGTGTCGCTGTGTCTCCTAGGATTTCACCCAGGGATAGCTACAGTTACCTCCCTCTAAAACCACCTCTTCTGGCAGTGACGGCAGAACCTCGCTCAGGCTGGATCATCACCATGCTCTGAATCCCTCTTGCCCCGACTTCTGTACCTCCCTCCTCTCCGCCTCTGCAGGCCCCAGCTCTCCAGACATCGGCACAGGCCTGATTTTCACCCAGGTCCCACTGACTGCAGCTGGGTTTGTGGGTTCTCGGTATCTCTGAAAGTCAGCCCATGTTCAGAATGCTGCTTCCCGCCCTCTCACATGCAAAGCACAGCAACGGTCTGCTCCAGTGTGAATGAGAATCAGGCCCTAAGTGTTTTGCAAAATTAAACTCCAGTTTCAAGCTCAGACAAGGAAACACCACCCTTAACTCCCAGTGTAATAATCCAGAGGAAGTTGCTGAGTTAAAAAAATTTTAGTCGTCCTCTTCTGATAGTTCTTTTGCACTTGCATGTGCTGCTGTAGGAAGCAGTGGGTCACCAGATGGGAAGTCAAGAGCTTGTGAGTTCTATTCCCTGCTGTCGTCATCTTTCTGTGCCTCCATTTCCCCATTGCTACAATGGGGCTAATAATGCTCACGTGTCTGTGCAAAGCCCTGTGAGATCCATGGATGAAAAGCTGGGGGGCGGGAGGTGTAGGTCAGTGTTAAGTATCGTTATTTACAGAGATTCTATGGCCTGTGTGACGTTGTGCAGTCTATATGATTTTGTAAAAACATGATAAGTGAATATAATGTAACTGGGATATGCTTCATGCAAAAGGTCTCTTGTAAGGTATCATTACAAAGCTTATAATCTACTGAGAGTGATCATCCTATTTGTATAAATGTACCACTCTTGTATCTAAAACTAGAAATATAAAATATAACTCTGAGGGCCTATTGTAATTATGCAAAGTGTGGGCCATTAATGGTGGTTTGGAATCTTGATGACTCCCATTAACCAGAGCCATTGTCTGCAGATGGCTGTATTTACCTGTGAGTCTTCCTGTATATGTGTGTGCTGGCAAGTGAGTAATGAAGCCTTGCAGTGACATGTGATCATGTCACCTGAACTGGAATCCATCTTTAACCTGGTGCTTTTCCAGTGAGGGGTGGGGGAACCCAGAGGGACAAAGGATTCCCGCCTTATGCAAAAGATATATAAAGGGGTGGAAGAGAACAGAGGGGGAGAGGAGCCATCATGAAGAATCCCCTAGCTATCACCTGAGCTGGAACAAGAGCTGTACCAGGGGAAAGAATTGTGCCCAGGCCTGGAAGGTGTCCAGTCTGAGAAAAAACTTACTGAAGCATCTCTGAGGGTGAGATTATCTGTATTCAGTTTGATTAGACATAGATTTGCGCATTTTATTTTATTTTGCTGGGTAACTTACTTTGTTCTGTCTGTTACTACTTGGAATCACTTAAATCCTACTTTCTGTATTTAATAAAATCACTTTCTACTTATTAATTAACTCAGAGTATGTATTAATACCTGGGGGAGCAAACAACTGTGCATATCTCTCTATCAGTGTTATAGAGGGCGAACAATTTGAGTTTACCCTGCATAAGCTTTATACAGGGTAAAACGGATTTATCTGGGTTTAAACCCCATTGGTAGTTGGGCAGCTGAGTGCTAAAGACAAACACACTTCTGTGAGCTGTTTTCAGGTAAACCTGCAGCTTTGGGGCAGGTAATTCAGACCCTGGGTCTGTGTTGGAGCAGACGGGTGGGTCTGGCTTCAGCAAGACAGGGTGCTGGAGCCACTGAGCTGGCAGGGAAAACAGGAACAGGGGTAGTCTTTGCACATCGGGCGGCAGCTCCCAAGGGGGTTTCTGTGATCCAACTCGTCACAGCCTGAACTTCTCAGAACAATTTCTAGAAGAGAATAAACTGCTGGGTCTCCAGACGTTTTAATAATCCGGTGGGTAAAAGGGTGAACTTTGTGCTGAGTGGCCACTTGAGCAGCCCCGCCCTCAGCAGAGCCCTGCATGGTGGGGCTACAGCCTGCAACTGGCCTCCGCTTAGCGCTTTCACAGAGCTAGGAAAACATGAAAACCATCCCCTTGCTTTCCTCTGGTGGCCTCTCGAGGGGCCATTACAAACAGTTCTTTTTTCCCGACATAATTGAGACAGTAATCCAGAAAGCTTAGTGAGCCAGCCACGATGCAGAGCCAGAGGGCTCATCTGTCCAGCACTCAGCAGTAGCTTACCACATGTCCACAGTGAAGAGAGAGTTACAGAACAATGTGTGAAGTGCAGAACTGCTTCTGCAGGATGGGACCGAGGGACAGGGACATGGGCCACAGAGGTCCTGGAAGGAAAATAGACTCTGGTCTTCCAGCTTTCATCCTTCATATCCATCTACCATTCTCTCTCTCTCCCCTACATATACACACACAAGTTCATTCCAGCCCCTGGAACCTGTCTGTCCCAGCCCCTTCTTTGGTCTGTCAGATCACGAGTTGCTCTTACCTGTTTGCCTAATGCAAAGCTGTCATGAATTCAGTGTGCTCTTCACTCTGTCCAGCTGCCTGATAGGAAGGGATGAATTCTGCCTGCCCTCACTTACCACTGTCTAACCTTCAACGGGACCTGAATAATCCCTCGTAGGTCTCTGCTTCCTAGGTCTGGAAAATGTTTGCTTGCTGAGCAGTGAAGAGCATGGTGTCTGTGAGTGAATTCTCATGTGAGTGTCCAGACTGGCATGGTAATGCCAGTAAGACGCGTGCAGGAATTATAAAGGAGATGCACATGGTCACATCCAGACAAACCCAGGCATGGCCCTGGATATCCTATCAGTTTGTACACGCTCTTTGCTACCGAGCCCCTGCGCCACTAGCTGAGGAGGGCTCCAGTCTGGACTATTCACTACAGCTCCACAGTGTCGCAGGGTCCTCGCTAGAGGGGATTGTTAGTCTTTCTGGTTTCAGGAAACTAATGTCACATCCACAGTTTTGCTCCGGCACAAATACTCTTGTTAGGTGTTTGTCCCCTCGCTGGTGAAGTTCACGGGTGTGCGCACCACCTCTTAGTTACCTCCTGGCGAGTCAGGCTTGCTGCATTCCAAAACTCCGACCCTGCTCCTATTGAAGGCAGAGAGTTTTGCCGTTCATTTTAATGGGAGCCCGATCAAGCCTCGTAGGGTTCGTCCAGACCCCACTGGAGTCCTTCCTTTGACTTCAAAGGGCTTTGGAGCAGAACCAACTGCCTGGGTGTATAAAGGGAAAAAAACCTGAAGCCAAAATATGCCACTCCTCATTTTCCATGGGGCTGACAGTTTGCATTACATGTCTAAAATTATCCCTTACGTTCAAGCCTTAACTACACAATTCAGCTCTCCAGTACAATAATTCCAAAACCTTTCTTGATGCCTGTATGTAATAAAGTACATCTACAGAATACATGAATTCCAGATTTGACGTGGGACTCCAGGGACACACATTCCTCTCCTGGAACTTGTATATCCGGTCCTAGGATGATATTGGGGGTGGGGTGGGGGAATAAGCCCAGAGCATAACAAGTATTTCTTGTATTTCTCCTGTCTTTGTCACGCTGGGCATGAAGCATACACTCAGGCTGATAAACAGCATCTGGTTAAAGTCAGGTAAGTAACACTCCAGGGAATGATTTTGCAGTCAGCTGCCAACCTCTCTCTTGCTCTCTCTCCTTAATGTGTTTTTGCAGATGGATGCAAACTGCGGCCAATAGAAGTTACAATTTTAAGTAATGCTGGGGGAGGGGTAGAGGTTGTGTTAAGTCATCGTCCTATCAGCTGAGCTCTGCTGCCAGGGCTTTTGCTTAATGAAAGGCACATGCACATTGAATAATTTCATCCCTAAAGTGAAGATGTTTTAAGGGAACTTCATCAGCCAAATAACTCCACAGAGCAAGGGCCTTGCAGGGACTTATTGTCTGCAAACAGGAAACTGAAGTCCGCTCAACATCCCGAACCCCAGCTAACCTGGGAGCATCTCCCTCTTCGTAATGCTCATTCCAAAGCTTACGGCCCTGAGCCCACGACTGCAGCAGCAGAGAAATGTCAGTACAAGAGAGTGTCCCTTGGAACAGGCTGGAATCTTGCTGCAGGTTGAGCAGCTGCTGGTTTTTCTGCTCAGTGCACATCTCTGTAGAACAATCCGCTCCATACGTTTCTCTCTTCAGCAGGGGTTGGCTCCTGTTCCTCTCCCTCTGGTGACCCTGCTACAGATATTACCCACAAGTCTCTTGCCTGACACATTTCCACTTTCCTGCTTCCCTTTTGCAGGTTGCCAATAGCACTTTGCTTCCCACCCCCAGACCCCACTAACCCAGTCTCTAGTCCTATGTCAAGGGAGAGCGTGAGCAAAGGGAACTCCAGGTCAATATTAGAGAACTCCAGCTGCTCCCACGTGGGTCCATTCGTCATCTAATCACATAAAGGGAGAGGGAAGCTAGGCTTGTGGCTCAGGCACTGGGCTGGGACTCAGGAGATCTGGGCTCAGTTCCCAACTCTGCTGTAGCTGTCACCTTGGGTGAGCCACTGATTGGGTGCCGAGCACCTGGAAATCTGGCCCCACATCGCTCTATGTCCCAGCTCCCCACCTATAAAACCGGGATAATCCTTCCTTTCTCCCACCCTTTTTCAGTCTCCTCTATGTAGATTGTAAGGTCTTCAAGACGAGGGCCATAGTGCGTGTCTGTAGAGCACCTAGCATGATGGGATCCTGATCTGAGTCAGGGTCTCTGTGCTCCTGTAACACATGATTATTAATAATAATGACAGCAGCATATGTTAGAGCTGTTTTGGTGACTCTCCTTTGTAGCTGGTGCTAGTGAAAAGTGTCTTATTGCTTCCCCTGAGGCTGCAGTCTCCTGCTCTAATGACTTATTAACAGAATAGGATGCAATACAAGGAGCAGAAATGCCCACTTACCCCCCTCCACGAATCTTTGCCAATGTCCCTTAGCCTTATCTTGTAGGGATCCCCGTGGGCCAGACCGGGGAGCTCTGCCTCCGTTGACCCATTCAGTCATTGGCCTCTATTGCCAGTTCAAGGAACAATTAGTGCCGAAGGTGATAGTGCGCCCATTTCACAGAAGAAGCACTGGGAATGGAACTCATTCTACACAGGCCAAGGTGGCAACGTCTTTCCTCACTGGCACCTGGGGCACTTTTGAGCCCAGGACCTTTTGTTGGAAGGTGAATAGAACCACTCAAAGGAAGCCACTTACAGATCACAACAACCACAAGCTTCATGGGCCCTTCCAAACCCAGAATCTGCTACATCGTCTTGAGCACCAGCTATGGGAACATTTTCTCTCCGCTACAAGTAGAGCTCTGCAGAGCCCAGCAAGCCGGTCTGTCTCCTTCCCCTTAAAAGTCAAGTCCTTAGCTGAGATCGGCTAGTCGCCACTGCTCTCTGCGTTTCCAGCTGTACACGGAGGGGTGAATACTTGGAATTGCTTTGCATTTGCCATGGCTTTGGAACCAGGAGATGGTAACTCTCTCTCTGAATGGGAAGAAATGACTGTTGAGCTTTTTGAGTAGTTTGGTCAGCTGTGAAACCCTGAATTTCACAGTCTAATCAACCCCCCTTTGGCAAAGCACCAGCCCACATATTTTTCAGACTCGCCTGTTGTGAATGGCAGGCATTGGAGGAGACGGCTCTGCTTTGGGTTTATCAGGCAGCCTGTTGCTGCATCTTTAGGGTAGAACAAAACGGATCTGGAGTTAACTTCTAGGGTCCATAGGCCTGTTTGCATCTTCTACATTTATCTCCAAAGCTCCCAAGTCCATGTTTCCTTGGAGTCATCGAGGATTGTTCTCTGAAAACTTCAGCTCAGTGTGCACCAGTAGTCAAAAAGGCTGACAATGTTAGGAACTACTAAGAGAGACAGAAAAAAATATGACAGAAAAATCATAATGTCACTATATAACTCCATGGTACGCCTGCACCTTGAATACTGTGTGCAGTTCTGGTCGCTCCATCCCATAAAGCACATAGTGGAACTGGAAAAGGTTCAGAGAAGGACAACAGAGATGATCAAGGGAATGGAACAGCTTCTATACAAGGAGAGACTAAAGAGATTAGGGTTGCTCATCTTAGAAAAGAGACAACTAGGTGGGGATATGATAGAGGTCTATAAAATCATGACTGGTGTGGAGAAAGTGAATAGATAAGTGTTGTTTATCCTTTCCCACAATACAAAAAGCAGAGGTGACTCAATGAAATGAATAGGCTGCTGGTGGAATTACAAACAAAAGGAAGTACTTTTTCACACAATGCACAACTAACCTGTGGAACTCATTGCCATGGGATATTGTGATGGCCAAAAGTATACCTGGATTCAAAACAGAATTAGATACGTTCATGAAGAATAGGTCCATCAATGTCTATTAGCCAAGATGGCCAGGGATATAACTCAGGATGACCCTAAACCTCTGACTGCCAAGAAGGGAAGACAACTGTCCTGTTCTGTACACTTGCCCTGAAGCTCTGGTACTGGCCTCTGGTGGAGACATGATACTGGGCAAGATAGACCATTGGGCTGACCCCGCATGGCTGTTCTTATGTTCATCATATTTGCCATTTCCACTTAGGAGGAAGAGTCATTCTTCCATCATGTGTGTCCATTACAGCAACAGTCTTTGGTGTCCTGATACGAAAATGGGCAGAATCTCTGTGTGTTTAGGTGCATTATCGGTACCTTGCTCTGGAGTTTCTCAGCAACCAGACTGCAGTTGTCCTGATTGCTCTTGTAGTTGAATTTACCCATTAGTGAAGGTTCCCTTTGCAAATCGTAGGCATAACTGTTGTTTTGCGATCTCGCTGCCAGTCTCAGAGGAGCTGTAGGAATCTGTTTTCTACCCCCCACCCCCACCCCTTTTTTTTTTCCTGGAGGAGGAAATTCTAACCTAAACATGGAGAGACAATCCTCTTTCCTAGCCAGCCATTAATATTATTATTCTATATGAAAATCAGCAGCTCCCTGCTATACGCTACATGTTTACACTTACCTTCCATGTGTATTTTGAGGCCCTGATTTAGCAAAGTATTTAAGCACATGCTTAACATTTAAGTGCTTTGCTGAATAGAAGCCTTAATGAACACATTCTTGCATCTTGGACTTGTTCCTTACAACTGAGACGCTGCTTCTTCCATCCTTGCCAAGGTAGCATTTCTTTTAATTAATTTGCACAGTGAGCCTGGGAGTTCAGTGGTGGTTTGATGGCTTTGGAATAGGAGAGAAACTGATTTAATTAGATGAAATTAGCCAAAGTTACTTAAGTGATCTGTAATAGGATCCAGGTTCTCCCACACCAAAGACACTTCAACCCAGGAGAGAAACTTGCTGAGAGCACGATCTGTTGGTTTGCAGAACAGTCTCCCCAAGGAAACAGTGGTGCAAGCCACATCACTTTGGATTTTAAAACTAGACTGGACAAAACACTCATGTTTGTACAATAGGGAACAACCCTGTCCCAGCTGGGGGATAAACTAGATGATGTAATAGGATTTTTTTACACCTGAAGATTAGAGGGGCTAGATCATTGGGCTGCTGCTCACCTTTATTCCTTTCCCCCGCAATCCTGAGGTAGTTTGGCCCCTGGTGCAAGTTAGAGCAGTCTCAGGGCTTCTCTAATTTGCAGCTAGCTACATGGTTCCCTCTTCTCAGCCCCCCGACCCCCCCCCCACACACACAAAATGCCTCCTATGCTAGGTTTTGCGGGGGGCGGAGGAGTGGGTGAAGATGGTTTTGACATCTCTGTTCCCCTAATGGGCTTCCCTATAAAAATGGAAGCTCCAGTTGGCTACTGAAGCCAACTCTGGGCAGCTCCTCCGCTGGTGTAGATCAGCATGACTCTAGAACTGGCTGAAATTTTTATATCAAAAACATTTTTCCAGTGACAAATATCTTTTTGACCAAACCAAAATATTCCAGTTTTGGCTGAAATTGGGGGGGGTCATCAAAACCCTCCAAACCAAAAGCTCTTTGGGGGTTTGTTTTGTTTTTAATCACTTTTCAATTTTGTCTTTTTGCAAAAAAAAATAAAAAATTTCAGGCAATTTTGAAGGAAAAATAGATTTTGCACAATTTTCTGTGAGCTGGTTGAAAAATGCCAATTGTTTTTCCAAGTGACTCCACTGACACTGCTGGAGCTGCCGTGTCCATTCAGACCAGCTGAGGCTCTGGCGCCCTACACGATCTCGGCACTGCTCGCGAGTGCCAAGTCAGGCTAGCAGAGCAGAGGGTCAAGCGCTGCGATTCTGTGTTCCGGAGGGGACAGGTTCCACGTCCCCGGAGCCTGAGGCACTAACCGTGCCTGTCGGCTCCGTCTAGCTAATTCAGGACAGGTTTGTGAGGCAGGTTGCAGGGTGAGGCAGATGTGCTACTTTTATCTGTGGAAAGTTTCTGTAGCTTCTGAGACAGTGTAAAACACTCCAATAACAGATGGCTCTCCTTGGACTTCATTTAATCTCCTCTCGTGTTGTTCATAGGGCCCTGCTCTTCACAGAAGATGTGGGGGAGGGTTATTGTTCATATGGCAGGAGTGGGAAGGAACTTCATCTCAGCAGCTGATGGCAATGCAGCTGAACAGAGATTTTTTAACAGGGTTGCATCATTTCCTGCCGTAGTGTGACAAATAAGCATCTGAATCGCTCCCCCAAAGTTTTGTGCTGGAGGTTTGCTGGGCTTTGATGGGTCCTTTTCTAACCGAAACAGCACAAGAATTTAAATGGCATTTTGCAAAACTTTGTCTCTGATCTGTAAGGGCCAAACGAGCCCCGCAGGAGCTGTGTTCAGAGGCGGAGGCATGGGAGTAGGTGTGAGGAGGCTCGGAGGATGAGTGCCAACAGATCTCAGAGCTCCTAGGTGCTGTGGCAGAATAAATATGACTGGAGGGGGGGGAGGGCGGGAGGGAGGTAAGCGTCTGAGCCACTCACAGGTATTAAGTCATCAGCTCAAAGAGAATCCCAGTTGTAAGCAGCTGGGCCACCATCTCCCTCCGCTCTGGCTTCCAGTCCTTGAGGACAGTGAGTGCACAAAAGCTCCATTTTCCCTGGCCCATAGTTCCCCATTAATATGCTCTGTGCTGCTGCTGCTCCATCTGTTTGGCAGTTATTAAAAAATAACAAGCGTTCCCCCCTCCCCCTTTTCTCTGCTCAGTCAGGTGGTGGTAAACCCAGCACGGACGACCCCCCCACACACACACACACACGCTCTGAATTTTGAAAATGCTGGTTGGTCCAGCCTTTTTAGCTTTCATACAGTTTTAAAGGGGGGCAAAACCAGTCCCCCCACCCCCACCCCACCTCTCCTGCAGGAATCCCCATAAGAATGGGAGAAACCTGGGACAGGCAAAGACGGTCACTTTCTGTCCCGCTCCTCGGCCTATGCCGGGGTGGGAGTGGTGGCGACTGAATAGCTACAGACTTCCCACGCAAGCTGCCCCTGCCAGAGCTTTGCCTCTTCGCTGGAAGGGCACAAAGGGAGTTTATTCACATTTGGCCTCTCTGCTGATGTTGCCCGAATAGGGCCCAATTATGATGGCAATTTTTGTCAGATTAGTACCTGCCCCCTAGACACCAGACTCAGCCCCCTCCCCCGGTTTCACAAGGTCACTGAGACGCTGTCAGACCCCAATGCCCATGGTGCAGAAAGATCCAGTTACACCAGTGCAACCCCACTGAAAGTTTGCATTGAAATCAAGGGGGTTGGGATGCTGCGGCTGGCAGGGGCATTGGTGTAAGGTTTGTGTTTTGTGCCAGAATGAAGACTGGGAATGCCTGCCCTCTATGGCCGACTGTTTATCCACCCTGTTTACCTGCCAGCAGAACAGTAGTGGCATTGCTCGGTGTGCCTTTTGTAACGTTCTAACGCCTTTCTCGGGTCCCTTCAGTGGAACACGCTCCGCTACCTGTTTGGAAAGCGCTCCCTGGAGCCATTCCTCTCACTCTGGAAACGTATTGCTACGTCTCTGCAGTTATCACGTTCTTCTAGAATTCATGGGGGAAGTCGTTCCGTGCCAGGATTCCTGTAACAGGCTTCTTTTCACATCGAAGGCTGGAGCCGGAGCAAAGTTAAAGCCATGTAAAAAGCAAGTTAATTATCAGGGAATAAAGGCCCCATTATTTGCTCTACCCTGAAGCAAGGAAAGGAAATTCTTCAGTTTCCTTTCCTAAATTCAAATTAGCCTCTCAAGAGATTGCTGTTGAAGGCAGTCCTGGCACAGGGACAAGGCCAACCGCATCCTGAGATTTACGTGGAAATTTAGAGGAAAAACAGCTACCTCTAAAGCATGGCAAAACATAACTCCCCAGGGGCAGCGTGCACAGGGCCTGGCTCATCTTCCTTACACCAGAAAAACTTTATTGACACAATTGACCTTACTCCTGATTTACACCTGTATAAGTGAGAGGCGAACCGGGCCCAAAGAACCCATGATCTAATCTTAGATATTTCTATCACCGCCGTTACCACGATGCCTTACCGAAGGATAGAACATTGCACCACAGTTCTATAAAGCCAATGCTGAGAAAAACACCTTAGAACTTCGACCTGAAGCCACACATTGTTTAATACCACAGGTCTAGAACGCCCCTCTGGAAAAAAATTCGGACTGTGGCATCCCAAAACAGGCAATGCTTTTCTCTAGAGCATTTATACAAACGAGCAAGCCAGGTCAGGCACAGACCGAGCCTGGCGCGCGCACACATACTATTTATGCCTTGCAGTTTGTGCCATGAAGGTGAAAGGTTCAACCTTAAATAACAGATGGTGCCAGCGAGCTATTGGAACGGGCCTGGGGGACAGACACACACCTGTGGTGAAATTAACCATCCAGTGAATAAAACTGGGGGCTTGGAAAAAACGCAGCTGAAACAGCACTTCTTTGGCAGCACAACGCTTGGGTCTTAAAAGAGGCATTTGAAATTTACGTTGCATGCCAGAAAAAGTTGTAATTTGAATATACAGCATGGCACATTAAGCAGAAACTGAGCCTAGATTTCTATTAAAACCCAGGCAGGGTCTGAGTAAAAGAAATATTTTCACTGCAACACAAGTGCAGGATCTGGCCAGCCACTCATTTTGGAGAACAGTATTTTAAACGGTGATTTGTGGAAGAGCAAAATTCAGGGTGGCCAAAGCAGGCTTTAGTTCTTTGTCTCATCCATGCTTTCCCGTCCACATAGCCTAGTGGCCTCTTGAACAGCTACTCCTTGGCTAAAGGCTGCTCCTGCTCTGTTGAGGCCCATCTCCACTGAAGCCTCTCTCCAAGTCATCTCATAAACCGCTGCACTCAGCACAACAGGAAAGGCCTGTGGTCAGCGGCGGCTCCAGGCACCAGCGCTCCAAGCGCGTGCCTGGGGCGACAAGCCGCGGTGGGGCGGCCTGCCGGTCCCTGCGAGGGCGGCAGTCAGGCAGTATTTGGTGGCATACCTGCGGGAGGTCTGCCGGTCCCACGGATTCGGTGGCAATTCGGCGGCGGGTACGCCAAATCCGCGGGACCGGGGACCTCCCGCAGGCACGTCGCCGAATCCGCGGGACCGGGGACCTCCCGCGGGCGCGTCGCCGAAGCCGCGGGACCGGGGACCTCCCGCGGGCGCGTCGCCGAAGGCAGCCTGCCTGCCGTGCTTGGGGCAGCAAAAAAGCTAGAGCCACCCCTGCCTGTAGTTCTAGCTCTTCCAGAAAGCCAGGCACTTACAGTTGGCGTCAGGATAGAGTTGATTTCCCTCCTCCCCCCCCCAAGTGAATTTAGAGGGCGGTTGGTATTTCTTTATTTTATTTAGTGTTTCTGAGTTTGCCCTGCTGAGTGTCCCAATGACTAGGTGTTGGCCTAGTCACAGGAGAGACTGGTGGTTTCTAGCAGGGCCGGCTCCAGGCACCAGCTGAACAAGCAGGTGCTTGGGGCAGCCACTCGGGAGAGGGGCGGCACGGCCAGCTATTCGGCGGCAATTCGGCGGAGGGTCCCTCACTCCCGCTCGGAGCGAAGGACCTCCCGCCGAATTGCCGCTGCAGATCGCCATCGCGGCTTTTTTTTTTTTTTTTTTTTTTTTGCTGCCTGGGGCAGCGGAAACCCTGGAGCCGGCGCTGGCTTCTAGGCGACTAATAAACTGCTAAAAATCATGTTCCTATTTCATTCACTAGGAAGAGGTGCCCCGCAGGATCCGTGGAGACAAAGTCCCCTCTGCTGGATTATTCACACAGAACCAATGGCTCCTGAGGGACTGACCCAAGGGTCCTTTCCCACACTGCTGTGGGTTTAAAGTGACAAGCACACCCCTTTTGGCCTGTTACTCAGCAGCTCTCACGGGCAGAAAGGCATTTTGCCCAGGTAACGATTCGCTTCCTGGCCGTGCCTGAGCTGGGTCACAGTTATAAGAACAAGACTGAGCTCTTCTACAGCACTTGTCATCTGTAGATCTCAAGGCACTTTACAGAGCAGGTCAGTATCATTATCTGCCTTTTACAGATGGGGAAACTGAGGCACCGAGCAGTGCTGTGACTGGCCCCAGGTCACCCAGCAGGCCAATGGCAGGATTCCTGAGTCACAGGCCAGTGCTTGCTGGCTACTGTTATAGTATCTGTAAAGACAGCAAATATTAATAACCAACATGTATATGGTGCCATAAATTTAATCTGTGCTTTACACACAGAAAGAGGGAGACATTCTCTGTTCTGAGGAGCTCGTTCATCTACGGGCAAGTGAAATGTCCAAGGGCAGAGAGGGAGTTCTCGTCAGAGTTACTGGCCCTACCCTGTGCTCAGACTGCTCTACCATGCCCGCTCTATTGCACGCCAGCTGACTGGAACAGCTCACTGTCAGACTGTGGGTGACCGAGCAGCGCTAGACGGGGGCCAGAGGGGTCCGGTGCCTTCAGCTAAGTGAAAAGGGGAGGTGATCTTTGGAATGGGGACAGGTTGGCACAGGTGAGAAGAACTAGCCCAAGCAGAGGGCTCAGACAGCAGGTGGTGCTTCCCCACTCCATCCCCAATGCCCAGCCCTGCTTCTGCCCACTGGCCTTGCTCTGCCATTGCCCCCCCCTTGCTGGGTTTGGTCGAAGCACTAAACTGGATTTGCCCGTTCGGGTGTTGTTTTGAAGAGAGGGTCCCGGAGTTGGCTCTCGTCTCCACAGTTTAATCCAATTTCTCATGGTCCCCAGATGGATTTGTTAGTGTGACGAGTCCGTTCCAGGAGGAGTTTCAAACCCCTTTTCTCCTCCCCTGCTGAGCAGACCGAGGAGAAACCCCTCCCAGACTCTTGTTTCCCTTCCTTCCTCTGGGCACTGTCAGTGCCATCAGCACAGAGTTTTCCTATTCCTGTTCGTGGCGAGAATCTCTTTGGCGTGTCAGCTCCATTAGTGTTCCTCCTGGCTCCAGCTCCCCGGCCGGATTTCTCTGGCCTCATTCCATGAAACACGGTATATCCCCTTCCAAATCCTAGGGCAGCGAAGCTTCTTACTGGCAACACACCATGATACCCTGGGCAACTCCCACAAGTGAACACAACACTTCTTAAAGCTGCTCATTTTGGCCCTTCAAGTTGATCTCCTTTAGGTAGCACTGGCTCTCCATCTCCTCTCCTTCAAGGTCCGCTTTGGCAGATGACTCCTTCCTCCTTCCCATGCTAAGGGACCGGCACATTCTCCTGCACAGCTTTCCAGTTTTTTATACAACCAGATTTGTGTTGCTGTGGGTGAGGATGGTGCTGGGAGCCGGGGTGATGTGGTGTGAGAGCAGACTAAGATCCGTAGGGAATAATGGGTGCATGTCCCAAAATCACATTGTTCCTCCACAGGTTTTGTGCTCACAATGCATGAAGGAAGTAGGTATATGAAGGCAGGTTGTTGCAGTGGAGTAAGGTTAGGTGCAGAAGGACCTTGAACTAGTAGAGACCAGTGAGGAAGCACCCATGGTTCTGCCCGTAGACTTTGAAAGGAGTTTGTTCTCTGAGTGCAATCGCAGGGCCAGGGGAGGTGAGAGGAAGGGCTCTAATGTTTCACTCTAGCGGCCATCTGGAGGAACTCTGTGTAGCCAGCTAGTCCCCTCCATCCTGCCGTTCACCTTCAGGACAGGTTTTCTTACCACTAATCCCAATGCTCAGTGCAGCCCCAGGTCACCCCCTAAGAAAGCTGCCCTGGACTCCCTGGGTTATTTTTCTTTGCTGATGTTTGCAGTGATTCCTATTTGTCTTGCAAAGCTGCCCATTAGCTCCCAATAGCACGGCCCACTCCCCTCCCCCTCGCGGGGGCTTTTCTCCACTGGCCTGCCCACTCTAATTCTGTATCCCATGTAGTTCTCTGGAGACGTTGGTTTCTAAGAGGCAAACCTCATCCCAGTGTTTTCCAGCCAGAAGAAAAGAAAGCGAGCACCAGGCTGCCCAGGCGTGCTTCCTCTAAGCGCTTGTTTCCTTCTAGGGAGTGAGCGAGTCAGGGTGGTTTCTGTAGTCCCAGCTCCCCAGTCTGGGATGGAGAGATTGAAATGAAAGCGAGCGCTCCCCCAAACTAGTCAGCCTTTCACCAAACAGCAGTGGCCACGCTCCCAGCGGGGTGCCAGTGCACACCCACCTCTCAACAGACTTATGCTAGGAACAAAAAGGCATCTAATTACACGCAACCTTCACACACTCAGCAGCACATTTTCTATCGCCGGGCAGTCCGCTTGGCTGCTGCTCAGACGTTCTGTTAGCCCAAAGACCCTGGGGTTGCTGCATGAATTCCCCAGGGCCACTCACTGCTCGGATCCAGCACCGTATTTTTTATGTGCGGTGTAACCCAGAGCCTAAAAAATCTTAAGTCATGGTATGTAACAGAGACCTCTGTCTCTCTGCCTTGGTGCATACAGTCCTGCCACTCTGGATCCATCTGGACTCCACTGTTTAATTCCATATATTGTCAAATTTCTCACTCGCTCACCAGTAATACTTGGAAAAGCCACTCCACCCAGACTGGGCGGTGTAAGAGATGATGGTGCGGGGCTGTGTTGAACGCCAGACGGGCATTTTTGGTGCTATCAGACATGGAGTAGTGGCTGGTGCCTCCATGCATGCCCAACTCGTATAGCCAAATGAAAAGGCTGATGTTTAAAGAAGCTCCTTGTGAAGCATGAGACACCTGCTCACAGCTATAAAAACGGATTAGCTACATTGCATCTGGAGCCCATCCAGTGAGCCGCACATGCTACAGGATTCCATGCAGAACCCAAGTCATGAAAACACAGTGAAGCAAATCCATGGGACAAGAGAAAGTTAAAAGGAAGATCTGGAAGTTGTGATCATTTGGGAAGAGAGATTCGAGCAGCTACAGATGCAGCTCAGTCACTGAGCTTTGGGTTCTAGCTTTCCAGTCACTCCTTGAAGTGTCTCTTCCATGGCTCCACGCACATGAATCTGGTCCCAGCATGCTCCCAGCTGGCATGCTTTAGGCATGGGGACGAATGATAAAAACTCATTGTACTCCCACTGTTGGAAGGACTCCAGGGTCCTATGCACAGTGAGTAGTAACATATTCAGTCCAAAAAACTCTCCCTTCACGAAACATTCAGGATGCACAGTACAGAATTGATGGCACCACAGCAACGTTCCTGCAGCCCTGCTACCTATCCTGTGTGCAGTATGGTGTAGACCAGGGGTAGGCAACCTATGGCACGGGTGCCGAAGGCAGCACACGAGCTGATTTTCAGTGGCACTCACACTGCCTGGGTCCTGGCCACCGGTCCAGAGGGCGCTGCATTTTAATTTAATTTTAAATGAAGCTTCTTAAACATTTTAAAAACTTTATTTACTTTACATACAACAATAGTTTAGTTATATATTATAGACTGATAGAAAGAGACCTTCTAAAAACGTTAACATGTATGACTGGCACACGAAACCTTAAATCAGAGTGAATAAATGAAGACTCGGCACACCACTTCTGAAAGGTTGCCGACCCCTGGTGTAGATTTAGCAACACAATCACCGACTTAGTAAGTGCCCCTCTAACAAATAAACAGTAAGAAAAGTCTCCGGAGCTTGCAGAGAGATGCACTTGTCATAATGGGCCTTTTCCAGAAATCCCAAGAAAGAAGAATTTGGTCTTTCCTCTCCCTACTACATTGCCCCAATTCTCCTGGAAAATCTTAAGTCTGCTGCTAGATCCTGGTCCTAATGCAGCTCTACCTGAGTCATGAGCCACACATGGAGTTGTATTAGGCTCTGAATTGCATTGTTAGGTTGCTCCACTTGCACCTCCCTCACATATGTCCCAAATGATCCAAAAAGGAAAATGGAGAGAAGCCGAGAGTGTATTTGGGTGATCGTGATACATTTGCTTTTATTGCAAGTTTCGTGCTCGGTGCTCTATACACTCTGCACTCCCCCAGCCTAAAACAACACGCTCGCTGTAAGGTCCTTGCAGCGCGCACAAAGGCAAACAACTGGGACCAGCCCTTGGAAAACGACTGGGAAAGTCAGGATTGTGGCAGGATGCTCTGAGTTTGGAGCGATTCCTGCCGAACGCGTGGGCGGCTCTGGTAATTACATTACTCTGGGATCTGTTATTCCAAAGGCAGCTCACTGAAATGTGGCAGTTATTAGAATTGTCTGTTGGGCGGTTCAGGGAGGAAGAGAAGTGAAAACAACCCAAAAGAAAGAGAGAGAGTAGCTCCGACTGGCCAGAGTGCAGCTCGCAGGGAGGGGGGATTCTGAACGGCTCAGCTCTCGCCTGCAGGGAGTCAGGGCTTCACAAGTGCTCGAGTGATGCACAGACTGTTGCTCCTTGGAGACAGTGAATGACCTGAGGTTGCAGGAAAGCCTGTTTGTAAAGCCAGCTCCACTGAAGCCTGCAAAGCTGTGTAGTTCAGGCCTCTCCCTGCCCGTCATCCCCAGCAGCTGGGTTTTTTCTCCCGGACTCTTGGCTCTGAGCTGAACTCAAATAAGGTCTCTTGAATGGGCAGATAAGACAATGAGTGGACAGGAAATGAATGTGGCACAAGTCTGAGCTTACTAACCGAGACGTTACATGGGGGATACAACAAGGGTCAATTAATCTACCGCGCATTGGCTCCCAGGGCAAATTAAGTGCCAATTTTCTGCACTGCTGAAGAGGTAAAGAATTAAAATGATAAATAACAGGAAGTTTCAGATGAAAAGAAAGGGCAAGATTGGGGATGACGTTCTAGGCGCTGGAGGCCAGCCAGTAATTAAGCGAACACGTGCGCACACCACTGCCCTCTGCTGAAGGGACCATACGGGGAGACTTGCTGGAACATATGCCCCCTCCCTCCTCTGGCTCCCGCTAGCTTAGCAGCTAAATGCCTGGGCTGTAGGGGCGGCCGGGAGAGCACCTGGGTGAGGCTAGCCGGTGCTGGCCGTCCATACAGACACTCCACACACAGGGCTGCTAACCGACACGCTGGCTCGTCCAAACCCGTTTCCTTTTTAACCTGCGGTTTCTGGCTGGAACAATCCACTCTCTTGAGCCCAGCTCTGCTCCCCCCATTGGCCATGCACACGCTCGGTGGCCCAGATCCTCAGCTGGGGTGGGCTGGGGTGACTTGCAGGAAGAGCTTGTATCTGGGTAAAGTGGGGCAGAATTAGAGTGCGGTTCGAGAGGATACTTAAGCCTATCTGCCGGGGCGCTCCAGTGAATTCAGGGGGAGGGCTCACCTGTTTTGTTACACACATGCCAAAGTCCCCTCTCCAATCAGGACCCCGGCGGTAGGGCACCCTCGGGCATTCGTCATACGGTATGTGCAGCAGCACCACTCTCTGTAACTTAGCCTGGCGCCACTCAGGTTTGGCCCAGCTGCTCCTCCCCTGTGACGGAGGGGCCTCCGGGCCAAATTTCTGGGAGCGGCATTGCAGCCCAACAGGCCAGGTGCAATGCCACTCGGTTTGGGGACCTTCGCATACGGGTGCCAAGGGCACCTGCCCCTGCCAATGGTACGTGCCGTGCGTAACGTGTCTACGGCTGCTGGCACCACTGACTAAGGTGCCTGGGTTACTCTTCTGGTGCGGCCGGCGCCCCGAGGCGACTCTAAGATACACAGAGCTGTTATCAGGATGTGGCCACCAGGGCATGGATGAACGAGAGACTCTCCCAAATGAGGCAGAGAGGCGCGTGTTCTCCAAGCTGCTGTTAAAGCCAGTGAAAGGTTCTGCGGCACTGCTGGGGTGGGGCCAGGATAGTGCTGGAAGCAGAGCGCAGCGATAGGAGGGCAGGGCAGGGTATAGTCTCCTGGGCGTGGCATGGCTATGCCAGAGGATGCCGACTCCTCTCCCATGCACTGTTCCCCCCTTTTTCCTAGCAGCTGTGGTGAGAAGAGCAGCTTTGAACCACCCCCCGCAAAGTGCCGCCTTCCTGCCCCCATTCCACACACGAGAGAGAACCTGGAAAGAGCAACTTCCAGGGGAGCTCAGTTCATCTCATGTTTATGTTATGGAACCCGATTGAAAAAAATATGCCCCCAGCGTGTGTGGCCCATTCCAAGCAGCCTCTCTTCCCCCACCCCCTCCTCTCACTCCTTCCAAAGCAATGACCCCACGCCCCCGGCAGGCGGTCCTTCCCCTTCTCCACCCACAGCGACTTTCCTTGCCAAGCTGAAATGGCTGCTCCGCAGACCCATCTTCCTTCATTTCCTCTCCTTGCGCTCCCTCTGCAGGCTCCTGGCACTCTGTGCCTCTGCAGGGCTTTAGGAGCTTGCACTGCCCAGATGGGAACCAAGCCCCATTAATCACACTCTGCTTTACGCACACAGCGCGGCGGGATGAAGTTCTGAAGGGAAACGCTGTGAGCGTTAAAAACTATGAAATCGCCTTTGATCCCGTGCTCTCCCCCCCACCCCCTGTCCTGGTCCTTGGGCACTCTCCTGAGTGCCTGTAGAGTGTCGGTTCACAATAGACTAAAAGAGCCAAGGTGGTTAAACGCTTTGTTTCACATGCTCCTAGATCTTGGAAATATTCACTTTGGGGGCTGAAACTTTGGTCGACTTGTCTTATCCCCATAGCTTCCCATCTTGTTTGTCTCTTTTGTTCACCTGTTGCCTCCTGTCTTCAGAGTTGCCTATGATGATTGATTATTTATCTTACGAGAAGGCTCCTAGGCGCTAGTCCAGGCCCCTCTGGGGCTAGGCACTGTACAAACACAGAACAAAAAGACAGTCCCTGGCCCAAGGAGCTTACAAATCTAAGCATAAGACAAGAGACACCAGCTGGATACACAGACAGACTGGGAAGGAGAAGAAAGAATGACGACATGATAGGCAGTGGTCTCAGCACACCGGAAGCCTACCGATTGTCACGTTTCATGTAGGCATCACAGTAGAGGAGAGTTTGGAGGAGCGTTTGAAGGTGGATCATGAGGTAGCTTTGCAGATATTTACAGGGAGCTCCTCCCAAGCAGTTGGGGCAGTGTGGGAGAAAGCGCGAAAGTGCTCGTTTGAAAGTTTAACAAGTGGGGGATGGACACTGGCGTCGGGGGCCCAGGGGAGACGAAGCTGATATCTCAGTAGCAAATGAGAGATGATAGGTAGGGTGTGGCCTGGCTGAGTGTCACAATATGTGGGTCTTTCTTCGAGCTGCACCTGCTGGAGTCTGTGACTACATGAGCCTCTCCACTTTCATTCAAAAATTAAGGACATTTCTAGCCCTTGTGGTTACGGAGACGAGCATGAGAATGTGGCTCCAGTCCACCCGATCCACAATCAATAACGGGAAATAAGAGCCCAGCCATGATGATGATTTTTGAAATCTCGTGATTTTTAAGCCAATCTCGTGGGGTGGGGGGGCTGACCCATGAATTTTTTTCACATTTGGGGCTGGCAATATTGTGTCTGGGGCTGTTTATTTTGTTACATTCTGTTGTTCCGTGCTCAGCACGAGGGGGCCCTGGTCCTTGACTGAGGTTCCCAGGTACTGCCTCAAGACAAATAACAACAATAGGCTAACGGTGCAAAGGGGACAATGAGTGTGGAAGCCAAGCCATCCCGCAGCACCGTCACAGATAGAGCCGACGGCCAGGGGAACTCGTTTTTAATCGATGCTTATGGGGCTCCAGCTCTGGCTTGGGGATTTTATTTTACTGCTAGAGACCCTGTAGTGTTGGTCTAGGTCCAGGAAATGCCAGTTCCACCAGCAGGAGATCCCTGCACAGGGCCCTGGAACTACGGGAGAGCGGGAGTTCATTCCAGAATTCAGGCAGAGTGACTGGACGCGGATGCGGAGCCAGCCCAGCCCCATCGAACTGGGAGATCTTAAGGGGCTGTTCAGAACTCATCCCGCCCCTGCAGGAAACAGGCCAGTATTCTGTCAGGGATCCCTTTTGGAATAATAATGCTGCCATCTTGTGGGGAAACCTCAGAAGAGCAAGTCACCCCCTCCGCTGCACAAGCATCTACCCAGACCTCGTCTTCACTAGGACATAAGGCTCTAACCTCCTGGTAGTGAACATGTAACTAACACCAGGTAAAATCCTGGTGCACTCAAAGCAGGTTGTGGTTTTTCCCACGAGTTCGCAGCTCCAGATAAGTTCTAGGCTCCCCTGTAGACTTTACCTCGACCTGCGAACACTTGGGAGAACCACAAACTGCCTTGTGTTCACTAGGATTTGACCAAATGTCAGTTTACTATGAGGTGAGAACACACCTTTTTCCTAGTGCAGACGTGCCCCAAAAGGGCGGCGCCCCCCCCCCCCCGGGCAGTGTTCGGAGGACCCTGACGCCTCCCCTTCAGAAACGCAAACCTCCAGCATGCTCTTTTTTCAATGTAGAGCGCAGGGTCTCTTACTGTCTGTCTGGGCAGTGCCCTGCCCAGCGGGGTCCTGACCTGGTTGCGGGCCTTTGTTCTGCCATAACACGGAGAACAGTTCCCTTAGCTCCCTGCCACTTGTCTCCCAGCTGAGTGGCAGAACCGGAATAGCCAGCAGGTCCCGCTCGGCTGTACTCTGCTGTGCTGCGGTTTTGCCTCCAGCTCTTATTTGATGCTTCCGAGGAACTTGCAGCCTTACGTGGTGGGCCCATGAGGACAGGGACTGTCCTGATGTGTTTGGAGAGTGCCTGGCAGACAGTGGCTGCTGCTACCCCAAGTAGTAATAATAACAACCCATAACTCATCGGGCCAGCGTAGGATATGTTCCCCTAGTGGGGAGTCCTTCCCCGAGCCTCCCAGCTGATGCCTCAAGGCACAGAAGCAGTGACAGTGTCATCCTGACTCCCTTGTGGAGTGTACCTGCCTCTCTGTCCCAGGCCCCTTCCGAACCCTACCACGGTTATCAGTAACGGGCCAAGTTCAGACCTGCTAGGAGCCGGTGCCGCTCCATCAGCTCCACCACTGACACCAGGCCTGAGCTTGGCCCCGTATCTCTGTGGTAACTTGTCGTGGCGGGAGTCCAGGTGCCTGCACCATTGACGGGGAGTCAAGCCAACGGGTGGGTGGGGCAGCGTCTGGAGCCCCTGGATGAGTGAGGGGAGGTGGGGGTGGGCCAGACTGTGTCATGTGCTGGCAGAGGGGAGCAGGGAGCAGACAATGCCAGCTCTACAGTTACCCCCTGTGACATTGTGCAGTCTATATGGTTTTATAAAAACATGATAATAAGTGAATATAATGTAACTGGAATATGCTTCATGTAAAAGGTCTCTTGTAAGGTATCATTACAAAGCTTATAATCTACTGAGTGTGATCATCCTATTTGTATAAATGCACCACTCTTGTATCTGAAACTAGAAATATGAAATATAACTCTGAGGGCCTATTGTAATTATGCAAAGTGTGGGCCATTAATGGTGGTTTGGAATCTTGATGACTCCCATTAACCAGGAGCATTGTCTGCAGATGGCTGTATTTACCTGTGAGTCTTCCTGTATACGTGTGTGCTGGCAAGTGGGTAATGAAGTCTTACAGTGACATGTGATCATGTCACCTGAACTGGAATCCCTCTTTAACCTGGTGCTTTTCCAGTGGGGGGGGGTGGAAACCCAGAGGGACAAAGGATTCCCGCCTTATGCAAAAGATATATAAAGGGGTGGAAGAGAACAGAGGGGGAGAGGAGCCATCATGAAGAATCCCCTAGCTATCACCTGAGCTGGAACAAGAGCTGTACCAGGGGAAAGAATTGTGCCCAGGCCTGGAAGGTGTCCAGTCTGAGAAAAAACTTACTGAAGCATCTCTGAGGGTGAGATTATCTGTATTCAGTTTGATTAGACATAGATTTGCGCATTTTATTTTATTTTGCTGGGTAACTTACTTTGTTCTGTCTGTTACTACTTGGAACCACTTAAATCCTACTTTCTGTATTTAAATAAAATCACTTTTTACTTATTAATTAACTCAGAGTATGTATTAATATCTGGGGGAGCAAACAGCTGTGCATATCTCTCTATCAGTGTTATAGAGGGCGAACAATTTATGAGTTTACCCTGCATAAGCTTTATACAGGGTAACACGGATTTATCTGGGTTTAGACCCAATTGGGAGTTGGGCATCTAAGTGCTAAAGACAAGCACACTTCTGTGAGCTGTTTTCAGGTAAACCTGCAGCTTTGGGGCAGGTAATTCAGACCCTGGGTCTGTATCCTGGAGCAGACGGGTGTGTCTGGTTTCAGCAAGACAGGGTGCTGTAGTCTTGAGCTGGCAGGGAAAAGAGGAACAGGGGTAGTCTTGGTACATTAGCTGGCAGCTCCCAAGGGGGTTTCTGTGATCTAACCCGTCACAGCCCCTTCCTGGGTGAATCCTCTGCACCACGGAGCCCCTTGCCCTCCTGGGACAAGGAGCCTGGCAGCAGGCCAGACACAACTGCACACATTTGGCACAGGTCAGCAACCACAAACAGCCCACCCTGGGGATTCATCACGTCAGGGCCCCCACCCCCCTCCATCTAGAGATCCACTACCCCCTTTGCTGGCAGTCTCAGATGAGAGACCAAAGGCTGAGCAGACCCCACTCCCCCTCGCTCCCTGAGGCCCATTGGTGGGGCAGCAGGGGCCAGGGCTGCAGCGTTGCTACCCGTGCTGGACCGAGGCAGCTCTGCAGAAACTCAGGAAAGACCTCACAGAAGCCCCCTTATTTCCCCTCACCAGCCAGAGGCTGGTGAACACGTGACACGTCTCTTCTGTAAGAGGAGAAATTCTCTCCTGGGGAGAGGCCCTGCCTGCCAAGTTCCCCACGAGCACATTTTGATGGCATGATGCCAACGGGGCCTCGGCTAAAAAAAATAATTAAAGGGGGGGGGAGTAAGGTACAAGGTCTGGACGGGACTTTAAACTGCGAGACTCAATTGCAGACAAGCTCGGGAGCTGCTGATCTGTAAGCCTCGGCCAGAGCGGTCTGCCTCTGCGCTCCCTAGGGCACAGCTGATTTCCTCTCTCTGCCTGCAAAGTGCTGGCCAAATATTACAAAACATCCTTTTCCTTTTAGCTCGTAGCCTTCGGAAAGATACCCCCCTCCCCTCCCCCCGTCTGTCCCGCTCTGCTGCTGGCCGTCCCCTTCCTTCCCCACAGTTCCTCCCCTGTGCGGGGCTTGCTCGCTGCTTTCCAAGGAGCAAGGGGCAGGTAGCGCAGTGAGAGCCCAAGCACCAGAGAAACCCGGGAGAAGCCTGCAGCTGGAAAGGTAGGGAAGGAAAGGGAGCTCTCGGAGGGGGACAGGGGCTGGCATCAATTCACACTTCAGCCAGGGTTACTTTCCCTGCACCTTTGCGTACTCCTAGGAGAAGAGCTGGGGCATAGTCTTGCTCCCAGGGAAACCAGTGACACGGGTCCTGTTGACTCCGGCATGAGCAGGCTGTGGCCTGGCCTGACTGGGAGGGGAGGTGGTTGTGGCCCCATCACAGGGCTGAGAGGTAGCTGCTGTGACGGAGAAGTGCTTTATTTATCCATGAGCTCATGTTGCTCACAGCAGGGGGATTGTCCCGCTGCCCTTGGAAATGGGTGTTTTCCCCCTCGGAATGGGGGATGGACTCCTAGAACCGCTGGCTCCTGGCAGAAGAGAGTTGCTCAGACCCTCCTGCCCTGCAGACTCTGATCGCCTGGGTGCTCCTTTGAAGTGCCTTGGGAACTTGGGTGCATGGATTGCGGGTGGGGTGATGGGGGAGAGCAGCTGGAAGGGTGCTGTAGGAAGGTGCTTCGGGGAAGAGACGCTGCACAGGACTGTCACAAGGCAGCTGCAGCCAGGGCTGTGAGTGAGAGCTGCTTTCAAGTGTCAGAGAACTAAAGTTTCCATTCTTAGCCATGCAGAGACTGGGGCATCCAGTAACATCCCCACGAGCTAACGCCCCTTGATCCCAGACCCCTCCCTTTCTCCCCGAAGGAGAACAGAGCTGGCTGGGTTTTCTCCAGCACCCATCACGCTCCTGACCCCCAGGGCGCTCTGTGCAGCGGTGAGCTGGTGCTGGCAGTGCAGGGGCCATGCAGGCCAATGCAGCAGACATCCTGCGCTCAGCACGCGCTCACACCCAGCCCTGCGCTTAGATCCCGAGGAAGGGAGGGAATGGGGTGTGACCCTGGAGCTATCCCTAACTCTTCCCAAAGTACCCTGAGAATTTTAACATCCGCCTGGCCCTGCCAGCACTGGGGATGGGCGTACCCGTCAGAGATGGGCAGACAGGACATCTCTCCCAAAGGTCAGCGTCTCTGACAGAGCACTTCGACTCTCTCCTTTTATAGCACTGGGCCCAACAGCCCTAAGACACCTGTGGCAACCAACAACCTCCCTATGGCCTTCTGGCTCAACGGGAGACTAGCCATGAGCCACAGCGATGGATTTTTAGCCAGCCTCACTGCTTGGGGTCTGTGCAGTTATCTGGAGCCTCCCTCCAAGTTCTTCATCATGACGTTGCTGGCATTGCTAAGGGGGAGCAGCTGGTCCGTGCAAGGGAGAAAACTGGTGTTCATATCACACAGGCGCTTCTGATAATCAAGAAGCAGGGCAATGTGCCAGGGTGTCTCTGCCCATGGAAGTCAGGGGGCAGTAACCTTTCCCCAGACACAAAGGTCCCCCTAAAGTTAGTGATGTTTTTAGCTTCTGCCTAATAACCCCCAGTGCCTAATCCTGGCAGGAATAGGGGCCCGGCTCAGCATCCCTTCTCTCAGAGGCTGCTGCAGGTAGCCAGGAATGCTGCATGTTCCCATGTTGCCTTTATATAAATCCATGGTACGCCCACATCTTGAATACTGTGTGCAGATGTGGTCGCCCCATCTCAAAAAAGATATTTTGGAATTGGAAAAGGTTCAGAAAAGGGCAACAACAAAAATGATTAGGGGTATGGGAATGGCAGCCACATGAGGAGAGATTAATAAGACTGGGACTTTTCAGCTTGGAAAAGAGATGAATAAGGGGGGATATGATAGAGGTCTATAAAATTATGACTGGTGTGGAGAAAGTAAATAGGGAAGTGTTATTTACTCCTCATAACACAAGAACTGGGGTCACCAAATGAAATTAATAGGCAGCAGGTTTAAAACAAAGAAAAGGAAGTATTTCTTCACACAACACATAATCAACCTGTGGAACTCCTTGCCACAGGATGTTGTGAAGGCCAAGACTATAACAAGATTCAAAAAAAGAATTAGATAAGTTCATGGAGGGTAGGTCCATCAATGGCTATTAGCCAGGATGGGCAGGGATGGTGTCCCTACCCTCTGTTTGCCAGAAGCTGGGAATGGGCGACAGGGGATGGATCACTTGATGATTCCCTGTTCTGTTCATTCCTCCTGGGGCACCTGGCATTGGCCACTGTCGGCAGTCAGGATACTGGGCTAGATGGACCCTGGGTCTGACCCAGTCTGGCCGTTCTTATGTTCTTCCTTAGGCAAGGCAGGGTGTGAGACAGCTGGGAGGGCAGAGCCTCCTAGCAGCAGTAAAGCACCTTGTGGCCTCCGCAGCAGCACTCTCTGGTGTCCCCGTCCCCGTTAGTGCTGTGCTTGGAGCAGGTTTGGAGCCTGTGTAGCATTCAACCTGGAATCAGGAGGCTCCAAGGAGGCATTTAAGCCAGACTCCATGTGACAGGCAGGCACAGTCTTAGTCATGTTCCCCAGAAACAAAACATAAAACCTGAGCCCCAGGGCAGCAGGCAAGGGCTTGGTGTGCTCTTTTTCCAGGCGCATAGAACTTTACATGGAATTAGTTTCTGGCTAATTATTACCAGCTGTTTCTTTGCTGGCAGCCGCCACTACAGGCCGGCTCACGCACGTCGGTCCTGAGGGTGCCTGAGGGCTGTGGGGCTGCGGCCGATGGCAGGAAGCTGTTCTGAACTTCACGGGAAGGAGCAGGGACTCTGCAGCGGATTTCTCCGCGGCCCTTTGAGTGAGTAGATTCCCAGTGCTCTCTGTGCTCAGACACTGCGTCGGGCTGCTTTGTAAGCAAGGTCGGATGTTGTCTAACTTTCTCTGCAGGACACGCCTGCTGTGTTTCTGCCTCTTGATGATCCCAAGGACAGCCAGTTGCTTCCCTCTTGGAAACTGGATTACTGGCATGCACTACACAGCCTCAGGAGCCAGCCTTAAATGCTTTCAGATGGGCCTGAAACGCTAAGGGCTTGTTTGCTGTGCATGGACGTTACAGGTCCTGTGATACCTTCCACAGTCTGGAAATGAACCCAGGTGTCCTGACTCGCAGACCTGTGCTCATTTCCAGACTCTGGGAGGGGTGTTATCGAGTGGACAAATCATCTCACCTCGCTGTGTCTGCACCTTCCCCATCTGAAAAACGGGACAATAATCCTGGTCTACTTCATGGGGGTTGGGAGGCTTAATTAGCGTTTGTCAAGTGCTTTGAGATCTACCGGCGGGTGAGGTGATATGAGAGATTCTCGGTGTCGAGAGCTCTATTTTCTCATGAACGGCTAAATAATTGTCAACTAAGCAAGTGTGTGAGTGTGTGAATGCACACGTGTGTGAGTGTGTGTGACGATATCTGACAGTAGCACAGTGACGGGGGCATTTGTTTATCAGTAGCGTGGAGGGGCCCCTTTGCCAGTGGCGCATTGTGTCTGCAGATGTGACTGAAATAGCCCCGAGCCCCGTCCGGAGAACCCCGAAAGAGCTCTGCCCACATGCAGGCTGAGACAGCGGCACCCAGGCTGCATGTCCCCTTTGCTCGGTCAGCGTCCGGTACAGAACAGCCTGGCCCCTTCCCACGCCACTGAGGTTCATTTGCCAATGCACACATGCTGTGTGAGTGTTGGCTCCATTTGACAGCGACTGCATCGCAGCCCATCTAGCGAAGGAGCGAGCCAGCCGATGGCCCATATGTGTTATGGGAGGATTCACCCTTTAAGGTCAGATGGCTGTTTTGACAGGACAGACTTCTTAGGAAATATTGACTTCTTGCAGCTTGGCAGCACTCCCTGTCTCATGATGCCTGGTGAAGGCACATCTGTGAGATAAATCACTGAAGCCCGGATAGAACACCCCAGCCCTGCAGTGAGGTTAGGAACCAAAAAGCCGTCTTCAGTCTGCTTGGGGAGGCAAGGTGGCAGGGTTGAGTTGAAATGCATCCAGTTATGGTAGCGTTTCGCATCTGCAGGCATGTTGGGCTACCGAGGCAGAGAACAGCAGCACTTTAAAAGCTATTTTAAATGAAAATAGCTGCTGGGAGTTATTTTAAAACCAGAGGCATCAAAATTAAAGAGCTTTCTTGGCCCACAGGAGCCCTGCCGGTCTTGGGGCACTGCCCTTGTAACTTTCCTTCCCACCACGTCAGTGCAAGGATCTGTTATGGCTGAGCAAAGGCCAGTTTCTCGTGAATGTCTAACTGTTTCCAGCTGTTTCCATATTAGTCAGACCCGTGGGTGAGGCAGAGACAATACTTAGCCCACAACTGCAAAGTGAAAGAGACAGAAATAATGCAGGGAGCAGCGAATGCCCAGTGTGGTGTTCATAATTCCCAATCCAGCAACACTACCCACTGGCAAAGCCTGGCTCCGGGGTTGTTGTGTTCTACGGAGTCGATCCAAAAATCTCAGGGCTTAAAAACATGTCACCTGTTGTTTAATTAATGTGGCATCCGGGCACATGACATTGGAAGGCCGGACTCAGCACCCACATCGCGGCCAGGCTCAATAGAGCTCAGCACGTTGGCTCCGGTAGTGGGTGAGGGGCACTTGGAAATCTGGCCCTGAAGGTGCTGCATTAAGGTGCCCACAACGAGCAGCACAAACCTCATGGGCTAAAGACCCACCTGAAAACACTCTGCTTGCACTCCCCCCAGCTCATATCTAGGGACTGTCAGTGTCAGGAGAGCATCTTCTCTGATCTCAGCCCAGGGGAGTTGCAGTTTCTTTTACTCTTTGCACAACAAAATATATATGCAGCAACTGCAGGACCACAGTTGGGTCCTGAATAACTGTGTTTACTAAACAGTAAATACAAATACATAATAGTAAATACAAACATGCAGTTTAGCTACATACAGACTGCCCCTAACACAAAGAATACAGGTACCATCACCAGAGGGGCTTACAAGCTATTAAAGTGCTGTTACCTATCCTACACATGACAGGAACTGGCCAGATTTATTTACAAAACAGTTCTTTAAGATCCCAGCTAAGCAGCAGGATGTACAATAAGTGTAGGCTTAAAAGTGACAGGTAAAAACAATGGCATCAAAAATTCATTCCCTCTTCACTTGCCTGCCAAGACCTGAGATCAGGGCTCTGTGCTTCCCCTCTGCAGCTGGGAACACCCAGAACTCTGGGAACACTAGACAGAATGCCGCCCTCTGCTCTGCTTTACTGCTAGGATTTCTCTGCCGCAGGGCAACCAAAAGACAGGTGTTAGCCAGTATAGAGCCCGTCAGGTCATCTCTTCAACCTTGCCTCCATTAGAACATCCCAAGGGCTACCATCTAGCCTGTCTGCAAAGCACCCCGTGTCCCCACGCACAGCTTCGTCCAGCAGCACACCGGCTTTCACTCCACCAACGTGCCTGCACGTATTCTGAGCTAGGCTAAGAACCATCCTCTTCAGCATCATCCCACTGCCAGTGCAGACAGTGCAGTGCACCAGTGCAATCAGTCCTTTAAACACCGTCCTGCCATGGCCCTTTAGCAGATGCTGTGCTGGAGACTCTTAAGGGAGCTCTTTCCCGGCTATTCTCTGAGCCCTGCTCTTAATTGTTCAGGGACAAATGGCTGTTTGGGTTATTACCCCACCCCACCCATCAAACCCTTGAGTGAGATGAACAATAAGCGCCTCGGATGGCTGGAGGCCACTCTTTGTGATAAGTAACCCAGACAATGCCCCTGCATGTCAAGGAGGCCTTGGGAACGGCTTGCACTGCTCAGCCATTGACACGGGACATTGCACACGTCAGCTGGCTTTAGCCACATCCTAGGGATTATTCATAGACTGCGTGCACTCGGGTAGGAGACCAACTGCAGTGCCCACATGACTTTCACCTGACTTGGCTTTCTTCTGGGTGATACTCAGGGCAGCAGGAGCCTCCAGACCGCCAGACTTTTCCCTGAAAAGAACTGAACCACAGAAGGTAATTTTCCCTTGTCTAAAATGCTTTCTTTAGACTCTGGGGAATTTGGGATGGTTTTCGTGCTCCTGTGATTAGAACCATCCTAAATGCTGTAGTCTGTGATCCCTTTGCATGCAGAGGGGAGGAATTCCGGGTCTTTATTTATGTGGACAACATCTGGTATCTTTCAGTGTTGTGTGTATACGTGGGTACGTGCAGTGCAGAGTTCACCAAATGAGTAACAAGTATTTTACCCCATCAGGCAACCCCCAAGGAAATACCCCAGCAATAGAGCTGTGGTGAAATGATTTTTTGTTCTTGTGGGGGAAAAAATGTAAAAGAAAACAAAAGAGTTTTCCTTTGTGTTGACATTTTTCTTTGAAAATGTTTGGGTTTTTGTCAAACCAAAAAGTAAAATCCCCAAACTGAAAAGTTTTCAGTTTTTTGATAAAAATGCCCAGAATTGACCACAGAAGTTTTCCTGTTGTCAAAAAAGCCACTTTTTGTCAAAAAAAAAAAAAATGTTCAAATGAAAAACTTCAGCCAGTGATGTCGTCTTCTATGTGTTTCAAATGCTGGTCATCAAGACCAGTCCAATGTGCCAAGGCAGGACCAAGTAAACCTAGACCACCCCTGACAGGTGTTTGTCCAACCTGTTCTTAAAACCCCCCAATGATGGGGATTCCACAACCTCCCTTGGAAGCCTGTTCCAGAGCTTAACTAGCCTTAGAGTTAGAAAGTTTTTCCTAATATCTAACCTCAATCTTCCTTGCTGCAGATTAAGCCCATTACTTCCTGTCCGACCTTCAGTGGACATGGAGAACAATTGATCGACATCCTCTGTACACCAGCCCTCTGGTTCCCCCTCCCGCTGGGCTTCTTTTCTCAAGACTACACATGCCCAGTTTTTTAACCTTTCCTCATAGGTCAGGTTTTCTAAACCGTTTATCATTTTTGTTGCTCTCCTCTGAACTCCCTCCAATTTATCCACATCTTTCCTACAGTGGGGCACCCAGACCTGGACAGAGTCCTCCAGCTGAGGCCTCACCAGTACTGAGTGGAGCAGGACAGCTACCTCCCGTGTCTTACGTACAACACGCCTGTTAATACAGCCCAGAATGATATTAGCCTTTTTCACAAATGCATCACATTGTTGGCTCATATTCAATTTGTTATCCACAGTAACCCCCAGATCCTTTGCAGCACTCCTGTGGAATGGTTTTCTCCAGGAGGAGAGGCTATTTTCAGGGAAATACAGCGCTGATGGAAATATCTGCCTCATCAGAGACTCCTTGATCGGGTTCCTGATTGCCCCAGATAAGAGCCACTGAGCCTGTGATTGCTCTTGACACAAACTCAAGAGGAGATTATTTGTCAGCAGCTGTGAATCAGACTTTGCAATTCTTACACACAAAAATCCACCCATTATGTTTACGTCTGTTCCTAAAATGCAACATTAAGAACCCTGGTCTCGGGACATGTCCTGCTGCGTAGATGGGATTTCGATGGCCTTTCCCATTCTGCCAGTGTACACTTTAGTGCATTACATATAAGATAAGAAGGGTACAGCCCTCAAATTCACCCCAAAAAACCCCTGGAAAATAGCCAATTCCAACATAAACATGATGGGACTTGATTAATGTCTCTGGATACTGGTACTTTGATGTCAGACTTTCACTGTGGTATAATTAATAATGTTATGGACGAGAGTAGTATAGTTAAACGCAGTCAGTGTTGGATCTTCTGCACCACTACAATACAATGGCAGCACCTGGATCTAGTGGTGAGAGCAGGGAAGTGTGTCTAGTTACGAGCTTGGAGGCCGAACCTCTGGGAATCGTGACTCCTGGATATTGTCTGTGGTTCTGCTACTGTCTTGCAGCACGATCTTGGGCAAGTCTGTGCCTCAGCTTCTTCTGTGGAATGGAGCTAACAGCTGCTTACAGAGGATCTGAGAGGGTTGATTAATGAATGTGACCAGATAACACAGTGATGGGCACCTGACAGATGGACTAGACACTATGGGCTAGATCCTCCGCTTGGGTGAATCTGTAGCTCCATTGAGTTTGGTGCCGCTATGGTGATTTATACCAGTGGATGATCTGGTGTAATGACTGTGAAGGTCAATGATAACCTCAGATAAAAAACTCCAGAAAAGTGTAAATGAGCAAAAGGTAAAATACTGCATCTCTAAGTACAGCTTTGCATGGTAATGTTTAGTTCAATAAAATAGGATACCACTCTGTATTATTACACCCATACGTGGCTGTTATTTTAACCACCAAGGCACATCCAGATTACAGCTTGTCATCGTTAATAAAAATGAAAATCACTAGTGCTGAAGAATGGTTGACGATTGCCCAGTAACCACTACATACCAACTGCAACAAGTCATGCACTCTGTACACAAACAGGGTGATCTGAAGGCTCATTCGCAAATCAGCCAGAAAATGGGATCTCCTCAGCATCCCCTTCCCGTACCATGTTCGTTTCTTATAATGATGCATTTACCAACATAATTTAAAAATATATCTGTAGGTGTACACCTCATATTACAATAGCTGCCATCCCTTCCTGTTGTACAACCATCACCACAGGCCCAATGCCGTGTCTTTTATGCATGAAAACACCCACTGGCTTCTCTGGGAGCGTTTCTGGCATTGGAAGTACATAGGTGGGTCCCAAGCACGCACTGCAATTTGTTTCAGTAGTTTGTTAGTACAAGAATTCTTTATAGGCCAGGTTTATATGGATGAACGTCTCCCATGCCTGTGTGTGAGAGATGCTGTCCAGATTATAGGAAGGTTTTTAAAAAAACTAAGCTGGTTTTGTTCCAATTGGAGCATTTTAAACCATTTGCTGCTATTTTCTGTTTGGCTGTTTGCTAGTTCTTTATAAAATGTTTATAAAATGTCTTTATAAAATGTTTGTTTCTCTCCTACTTGAACACAAATATTATGAACCCCTGGGACACAGGGTTTTGCTACAGGACTGCTCTGGTGGTGCTGTTGTTATGGTGCAGGTGGCTCTTTAATTCTATGCCCCCACTTTTAGACGGGTGTGAGGAAATAGTCAACAGGGCTAAGGTCTGCTCTTCCTTTGCAATTTGTACCTGCAGAATGAATTGAAATCAGAGCGCCTGCAGCTCCAGCTGCACCCACAGTCAGGGAGCGAGAGGTGCAAGCACCCAGATTTGCACCCACCCTTCGACCGTAGGTGCAACTGCACTTAGAAAAGGAAGAATGGACCTCAGCACTTTTGAAATTCTGCCCCTCAGCACTGACTGAAAATGACAACCCCGAATACCGGACACAGGCTAGTTGAGTTTGTTTGGGACATTTGACATTGTGATAATTCAGAGATAGCAAGCAAGGAACAATGGCATCTCACCAGTTTGCTGGGGTTTAGTTCTTATTCTTTTTTACTGGGGCAAGGAATGTAAATGTAAAACATCGGCTTTGGCCCAGACTCAATGCCCAGTGAGCTTGGGACCTGTCTGGAGGAATTCTGTGGATCAGGAACAGCTGTAGGTGTCTGTGCATATGCAGCATCCTGCATCCTGCTCCTTTAAACAATGCAGAAGGTGCACCCCCTCAAAATGATGTAAGCCCCAGGGCCTGCAGGCTTTCCCCCTCCTGGCTGAGCACTGAGTGGTCTCTTTTGCTGAGCCCCCAAGATGTCTAACTCCTATTCTGCACCCTGGCAGGCACACACCATTCTCTGTAGCGAAATCTGAATGGAGTGTGAAATGTTGTGATCTCACACTGAAATAAAGAGAAGATTCAGGGGGTTGCAGGGAGGGCACCCGGCCCCCCCCAGCTCCCTGCTGCAGGCACTCCTCTCCACCCATGCAAACTCACTGCCCCCTCTGCAGGGCATCCTCCCTGCACCCCACCCCACACACTCACTGCCCTCTGCTGCAGGGCACCCTCACCCCCCTCCCTGCAACAACCCCCCCACACACACACACACTCACACTCACTGCCCCTCTGCAGGGCATCCTCCCCCCCTCCACACCCCTCCCCGCTGCAGCAGCTGCTCGCAGGGGCCGGCTGGTCCGAGCGCTGCCCGGGGAGCAGAGGGGACCGGGGCGCCCCCTGGGCCGTGCCACCAGCCGAGCCCGGCCCGGGACCCTGCGCCCCGGCGCTTCCCGGCAGCCCCGGGGCTGCAGCCGCCCAGCCCGGCGGGAGAGGCGGAGGCGGAGGCGGGGGCTGAGCAGCGCCCGGTCCCGAGCGGCCAGTGCAGCTGCGCGGCAGCAATGCGGGGCCCCAGCCCCTGAGCCCGCAGCCCGGCGGGCGCAGGCACCATGGGAGGGGCGCAGAGCCAGAAGCCGAGACCCCCGGGGCGCGAGGAGACCAGGTAAATCCCGGGGGGCGGGTCCCCTGCCAGGTCCGTGGGAGGGGGACTCCGGTAGCCACAACTCCTGTTCCCAGCACTCACTGGCTGAGGCTGGGGGCGCAGGAGAGGGTCCCATTGTGCTGCGTTGCACCCGCTGGCCTGGCCTGGCCTATGGGGTTTGTGACTCTCCCCCTGTCCATGTTCCACCCAGCTCCTTGTGAGCGCTGCCTCTGTGATGCAGAAGGGGGGGGTCTGGGTTCCCAGCAGAGGGGCTGTCCCTGACCAAAGAAAGTGACTCAAAGTCTGTAATATTGGGGCTTCTTGGAACTGGAGAGTTTTCCAGTGGTTTGTTTAAAAAAATGTTACACCAGAAGCATCTTATTGATGTGTCTGCTCATTCTTTTCATGTGGGGAAGAACTTACATGCTGACATTCAAAGCTCTGAAGCATGTTTTCTGCAGGGGGGAAATGGTTTGCAAGTATGTGTATAAACTAGAAAGAGGTTGTTAGATTGGTTATTGGCAAGACACCTTCTCTTTCCTGATCTAGTGCTGTGGAGTGTTGTGTTTGTTTCCTACCGCTACTCCCTGCTGCTAATGATGAAACTGCAGCTTCCAGATTATGTTATTCTTTAGTGCTCCCATTTTATCTGAAGTTTAAAGTCAACATCAACAGTTGCCATTTTGTTTATATTTCCCAGTCATAATGAAAACAGCAAGGAGTGAACTTTATAAATAAAGTTAAATGGTATAAAGTGACCCCGTGAGTATAAAGCAGGTTATAACAAGTGGAGATTGGTGATACCAGAGCAGGCTAGAACAGTTAGGAGAGAGAGAGAGGTTTATATGTTTTTTCTCAAAGTGGGTAAGAAGTCTGGTCCATTTTTCAAACTTGTGACCTCAAAATGCCTTTGCCCTTAAGAAATAATCTGATTTGGCACATGAAACAGCCCTGCCTTGCTGGGACTTTTTTTTGTTTGTTTCAGTGATGGGAACAGAACAAAAGCCTGTTCAACTCTGCACCTCTCAGTATAATCCTGAAAGTTTTCAACTCAATAAAATCACAGTGCCACAAAGAGATCCCAGGCTTTTAATAGAATAAAACTGTATCTTTTAAGCCTAAGGATCCTGCCATAGAGCACTGCTGTCTGTCAGTTGTGGCTAGAAAAGGTAGCACAGAAGTTGGACCAAGACTTGGTTTTGTACATTGTAAGACCAGAACACGCTGTTCTCAGCCAGCAGAGTTTGAAATCTGCAAATAGGGGCAAACCTACATTATTAAATGATCTGCAAGGAAGAACAGATACTGCCAATCATAAAATCCAACTTTCAGAGAAACTTTAAAAGGATAAGCTAGTTGTCTGCTACATTCCCCACCCTGGAATATCTGTATGTTATAAAAGTATGTTGCTTTTATAAAAAGATTTAAAATGAGAATATGCCCGTGGGCTAAGTCATGAGGCATGTGGGATACACCAGGCATTAAGTCAAGGCTTTGGGTATGCATAGGGCCCTACCAAATTCATGGCCATGAAAAACGCCTCACGGACCATGAAATCTGGCCTCCCCCATGAAAACTGATCTTTTGTGTGCTTTTACCTATACTATACAGATTTCACGGGGGAGAGCAGCGTTTCTCAAATTGGGGGTCCTGACCCAAAAGGGAGTTGCAGGGGGGTCACAAGATTATTTTAGGGGGGGTCACGGTATTGCCACCCTTACTTCTGCGCTGCCTTCAGAGCTGGGCGGCTGGAGAGAGATGGCTGTTAGCTGGGTGCCCAGCTCTGAAGGCAGCACCCCACCAGCAGCAGCACAGAAGTAAGGGTAGCAGCACCGCAACCACCTCTACAATAATCTTTTGACCCCCACCCACAACTTCTTTTTGGGTCAGGACCCCTACAATTACAGCACCTTGAAATTTCAGGTTTAAATAGCTGAAATTGTGAAATTAACAACTTTAAAAATCCTATGACCATGAAATTGACCAAAATGGGCTGTGAATTTGGTAGGGCCCTAGTTATGCAGTTAGATAACCAGTGCCCGTTTTATGCAAATGTGTACCGTAGTGTGTTAATGTCTCTGCCAGGTTTGGGAGAAGGGGAGACACACCCAAAGCAGGTGTTCGTTCACTGCAAACACTGGATTCAGAGAGGGAGTTAGCAAAGTTAGCTTTTAAAGTCTTTGCTGTATCTCATGAACAATGCTTTCTCAGATGTGAATTGAGGGTGATCCCAAACAGAAGAACACACCATTGTTTGCTATAAATGCTAGAGCCGGTGTTTGAAGACAAATTAGCCAACACTGTGTGTGAGAAAATCCTGAGAGGAAAGCACATGCCACAGCAATGGAAAGGCAGCTGCTTGCTTTGTAGCCCTTAGGAAGATGCATAATAAACAGCCAAGGGTGTGACAAAAGCCAGCCAAACTGAGTAAAGCCTGGCACAACAGTTTATTATAAAAACAAATCCATTAGTTTGGGGGGAGGGATAGCTCAGTGGTTTGAGCATTGGCCTGCTAAAACCAGGGTTGTGAGTTCAATCCTTGAGGGGGCCATTTAGGGATCTGGGGCAAAAATCTGTCTGGGGATTGGTCCTGCTCTGAGCAGGGGGTTGGACTAGATGACCTGAGGTCCCTTCCAACCCTGATATTCTCTGATTTTAGTACAACAGCTAATGTCCAAGACAGAATGTCTGGGGGGCTGAGAGCCGGAGGCTGGTAACCAGAAGAAAGAAATAACAATGAGATGAAATGCATACAGCTGTTACAGGAGGGAGAGGAGCTGGGTTGGCAAACTGATCTGGATGGAGCTGTGTATGAGGAAGGTGCTACCATGATGGGACAGTACATCATACTGACCTAGGAAGAAAAGATATTGGCTTATTTTACCTGATGTAACCTGACTATCTCTAGGTAGTCTGATGGTCTTCTCTGTGCTGTCTAAGGATTGTGTGCTGGGTCTCCACCATCTTGGCAAGATTCACTTATTGATGATTATTCTATATTAATAATAAAAATGTCTGGATCGCCTGAACTCTGCACCTTGCTTGACAAAGGTACATGCCCTGAGGAGTTCATCATCCTTGAAATGGAGTTCTCCTGCTGCTGTAACTCAGACACCCGCCCTCTTATTGTAATTCTCTGATAAGCCCGGATCCGGCCAGCCAGCAAAACTAGTTTTAGAGCATTTACCCAATTCCCAAACCAGCCTTCAAGGAGAGCAAGCAAGAGACAGGAAGAGCCAGAGAGAAGTGACTCTATCATCACGACTTGTCAGCACCCTCCTGCCTCTGGTGTCCATGAAACACACTGTCACCTTAGGCAAACTGTCCCCCTCCCCCACTCCGCTGTAAAATTCCAAATGTAACCTAATTTTGGTAGCCATGTTCCCTGGCACTGCTGCTGTTGTCCTTTATCCATTTGTGAACCAGTGATTTCTAACCAAAATCCTTATATTAGCCTGACTCTGTTCCCCTCTGCGGTTAGGATGAGGTCAATGTTCAGTTTGTGTTACAGTAACCACCTAGAGACCCTAAGTGGATCACAACCACATTGCGCTAGGGGCTGTACAGATATAGAGTAAGGTACAGTCCCTGCCATGAAGAGCTTAATTCTTAGCAAACAAAAGATGGGAGGAGAAACAGGTATAGAAAGACAAAGAGCATTGCCCAGGTTCATACAACAGCTCAGTGGTAGAACCAGGATTCGAACCCAGGTCTCCTGAATCCCAGTGCTGTATCCTCACCATGGGACCACACTGCATCTTCTAATCCCATCACTAGCAATAGCAGCACAGGGTGAGTTGTGTGTGTGAACTTTAACAACAGAAGCAGCAGGCACATTCATTTGTTGTGTAGGTCCTACATAAACATTAGTGATTATTTTTTACATGTCTTGGTAACAGAATGGTGGGAGAAGATATTTAGAATGTATCCTTGGTTCGTTTCTTGGTTGATGGCCTTTTGGGCTCACAACACTTGGCAGTAACCACCTATTCATTTTGTGCAAAATGATCTCTCGATGGGACCTTCACAACTGGCAAATGTCACCCCGAGGAGCAGTGACCAGTAACAATGGGCTGAAACATTTCATTCCTACCTCCTCAAGGCCACAGAGAATATCCTTTCTGGGTTCTCCTGGGCATCGTGCATGCCCCATGGAGTTAAGATTCCCGCTGTCTCCTGGCAACGAGGGCGTGGCGATAATGAGTTTAAAAGGGAGGAAATTGCCTCGAATTCCAGTATTCATTAGATTTCTCAGAGTCAAATGGTCCATGTTTAGAATGCGTCTTTCATACGCATTGCGGAAACACACAAACTTTCCCATAGAAGAGCAGACTTGTCCTTCAGGTTCTTCATCCTCCCTTGGCAATGGCCTAACCCTGACAATTCAGAGGAAAGTGGCAAACTGCCATAATATACTAGAACGATTGTGTAATGCTGTATATCAAGTGTAGGATTCCTTCCTGCCCTCTGGCGACTTCTATCCTGGAGCATGTGATTTGATTACCCTTATCTTACCCATCAAAATGACTCAGGTTGTTGTTACCTTATCCCCGGTCCCTTTTTAGCATTTCCGCTGTAATACAGTGCTTCACTCCTGTGGCAGGGAGCCCTACAGGATGGCTACATGCTGCATAAAAGAGTATTTCCTAGTGTCTGGTCTAAATTTACCTGCCATTAATTTAAGCCAGTGACCTGTTCTCATATTCTGTGGAGCAGCATGAAAAGTAGGCACACATCAGTTTTCACTGAATCTGAAGCCTCAGTTGTGCCTCTTAAAACCGCCAGCCAAGATTTTGCTTCTTCTCCAAATCCTCTCTGCTCTTGATATTTTCATGTAATTGTATCAACCAGCCGATTGCGAGACCAAGGCAAATACTGAATTGGTTGTTCAGCACACGTCCAGCCCAGCGTAACTGTGATGTGATGAGCATGGCTTCAGTCCCTGCAGAGTGACTACGTTCCAGAACCTCATTATTGGTAACTTTATCTTGCAGAGTATGGCATGCAGATGTCGTAAGTGGAACTTATCTAGCAGCTGAATGTGATGCCTGTAGCAGGTCCAGGTTTCACACCCTACAACAAGTTGGAAAGCACTTGGTTTGACGCTTAATACTGTGTTGCTGCCAGACTCTGCTTGATAGACTGCCAAATGATGAACTGGCTTTGTTGGTATGCCTTGTCAGTATTTAGCAATTACTGAACTAGTATAAAGCTAAGAGTAAGGGAAGCAGATAGTCCAAGGGACTAAGGATGGGAGATGGAACCTTCTACCTCCATTAATATGTCCAGATCAGTTGTGATAAAGAGTCCTCGTTACCATCTGATGTCTCATGTTGGCAATCTCAACGGCTGCATAGTCCATGGAGAATAATCTCTGCCTCTCTTAGGCATTCCCTCCATGTGGAGGCAGTTGGTAGTGAGAGGGAAGCCGTGTATCCCATGCTGCCATTTGTGATAGCTCAGGGTTTCTCATTGGGTCTGCGAGTCATGTCCAGGGCCGTCGGCCTGGCTGATCAACTCCTCCCTCTCCCTCCCAGCGCCTCCTGCTCGCCGCGGAACAACTGTTCAGCAGCATGCAGGAGGAGCTGGGAGGAGTGGGGACGGGGCACACTCAGGGGGGCGTAAAGAGGCGGGAAGGGGTGGGGGCGGGGCTTTGGGGGAAGGGGTGGAGTGGGGGCGGGGCCTGGGGCTGAGCATGGGGCTTGGGGGTCTGCAAAATGTTTTAAATCAAAATGGGGGTCCTCAGGTTGCTAAAGTTTGAGAACTGCTGTGACAGCTGAGATGCACCATGGCGTTGTACCTAGAAAACAGCTGTGGCTTCTATTTGCCATTTTCTCTGCAGCCAGAAATTATCATCAAAGAAATAGACGCAGAGGTCACACGCAGAATATTCATTCCCTTTTAGAGATCTTGGCTGGCAAACGTCAAATATTTGAGAAAGCAGCATCCCATCCCATTGGGATGGGGCGAGGGCTAGATATGGATGCCCCTGAACACAGCTGTCAGCACAGCAGGAACAGCACTCCCCTCCTGCACTCATTTACAGAATTCCTCAGGGCTTCGTCAGAGCTGCTTGCCCCTGCACATTTCCTAGCAACGGCAAAATGTTATGGAACTATGGTTACAACACAACTCCGCTCTTGAGGAGGTGCTTAGTAATAGGCCTAATTATAGGCTGAAAGGACCAGGTTAGACAATTTTGGGTAAGGAGCTAAAACGCAGGAATGGACTGTGCAGATGTTTAGACTGTTGTGCTTAGAACATAGGTTGTTTGAGAGTTTCAGTGATGGGGTTTGCCGGTAGCTCAGGATGCCAGTCTGGCGCAGGGAGGAAATGAATGAAAGGCATTCCAGCCTGGAAGCGGTTGGGTGCCCTAGGTGTGGCGATTTGCTGCTCTTAGACATCTTGGGCAGGTGTCCACCCCCAAACGCCCCCAGCTGGCAGTCTCAGCGGAGAGGTCCTGCAGCCGGAGCTTCCGTCTCACTCCCCAAGGTGGTCCGTCAAGGTCAGGCACCGGCAGTGCGGTGGAGAAGCTGGCACCGCTCTTGCCTGGATAAATGGAGGAATTCACTCTCCGGGGTTGCCAAACCAGCGCTTTTCACTTTAAATTAAACTCACTCTGAGAAGGGAATTCTGCAGTGATTGCAGTTGCTTTGAGCTTTCTGACTGGTGTAAGTTAGCCAGTTAGATCAGGGGTCGGCAACCTTTCAGAAGTGCTGTGCCAAGTCTTCATTTATTCACTCTAATTCAAGGTTTCGCGTGCCAGTAATACATTTTAACGTTTTTAGAAGGTCTCTTTCTGTAAGTCTATAATATATAACTAAACTATTGTATGTAAAGTAAATAAGGTTTCAAAATGTTTAAGAAGCTTCATTTAAAATTAATTTAAAATGCAGAGCCCCCCGGACCGGTGGCCAGGACCCGGGCAGCGTGAGTGCCACTGAAAATCAGCTTGTGTGCCGCCTTTGGCACCCGTGCCATAGGTTGCCTACCCCTGAGTTAGATAAAGGTGCTCAAAGCAGGAAATCATACACGAGTGTTGAAGCCTTTCCCCTCACACCCATTGGCTAGTGCTGGCTATATCGTAAAAGGAATAACTTGTTCCTCTCGTGTACTCTGCATCCCAGACACGCCTGTAGTGATCGTTATAGTGGGTGGCGGGAAGGGGGGGCCGAAGTGTTAAACTCAGTCATCTTCATTTGAAAAAGCCATCCTCGGGAGCCCTCTAGTGGTTATTGCGTCTAACGTTCCCAATAGATACACTGAAAAGTAGCTTAAGAAATTAAGTATGGGGAACAAACAGGAAGAACTAGAAATACTAGTGAATAATAACAATTACAACATAATTGGCTTTACAGAAACTTGGTGGGATATTTCATATGCCTGGTGTATTGGTATAGAAGGGCATAGACGCTGACTCCGTGGGTGCTCCGGGGTTGAAGCACCCATGGGGAATAAAGCACCCACCAGCAACCCCACTATCAGCTCCCCCCACCCCCTCAGCACCTCCTGCCCACTGGCGGGCCCCGCGGATCAGTGCTTCCGCCTCCCGCCCGCCGCGAACAGGGAGGAGCAAGGATGTGGCGCGCTCGGGGGAGGGGGCGGAACTGGGTGGGAAGAGGCGGGGTGGGTGGGGCTTTGGGGGAAGGGGTGGGGTCGGAGCCAGGGGTCAAGCACCCCCCCGCACGTTGAAAAGTCGGCCTGTGGGGATACAGCTTGTTCAGGAAGGACAGGCAGGGGAAAAAATGGAGGAGATATTGTCTTGTATATCAAAGATGTAAACTCTTGCCCTGAGGTTGAGATAGGAGTGGGATGCAGACCTTCTGAAAGTCTCTGGGTAAAGGTAAAGGGTAAAAGACAAGGGTGATATCATGGTAAATGTCTTCTATAGACCACCTAAGCAGGAAGCAAAGGTGGTTGGGGCTTTTTTTTTTAAACTGTCAAAATAATCCGAAACACAGGATTTGGTGGTGATGAGGGAATTCAACTGCCCAGACCTCTGATGGGAAAATAATACAGCAGGGCCCAGATTATCCAACAAGTTTGTGGAATGCATTGAAGACAGCAATTAAGGGAGAGGATGTTCTAGATTAGATTCTGACAAACAGGGAGGAACTGGTTGAGAATTTGAAGGCAGAAGGCAGCATAGGTGAAATGATCATGAAATGAGAAGAGTTCATGATTCTAAGGAATGGTAGGAGGGAAAACAATGGACTTGAAGAAGGCAGACTTTAGCAAATTCATAGAATTGGTAGGTAAGATTCCACGGGAAGCAAGTCTAAGGTGATACGTAAAAGTCAACGTGGATTTGTCAAGAACAAATCTTGTGAAGCCAGCCCAATATCCTTCTTTGACAGGGTAACAAGCCTTGTGGATGGAGGGGCGGGGGGAGCAGTAGATGTGATATATCTTGACTTTAGTAAAGCTTTTGATACTGCCTCACATGACCTTCTCATAAACAAACTAGAGAAATATAGCCTAGATGAACCTACTATAAGGTTGGTACACAACTGGTTTGAAAAGCACACTGAGAGAGTAGTCGGTTCAGAGATTCAAAATCAAGCTGGAAAGAAAATGTCGAGTGGAGTCCCACAGGGATCTGTCCTTGATCTGGTTCTATTCAATATCTTCATAAATGTTTGGTTAATGGCATAGAGTACACCCATAATGTTTGTGGATGATACAAGCTGGGAGGGGTTGCAAGTGCTTTGTAGGACAGGATTAGAATTCAAAATGATCTGGACAAACTGGAAAACTGGTCTGAAATAAACAGGATGAAATTCAGTAAGGACAAATGCAAAGTACTACGCGTAGGAAGTAATAATCAATTGCACAAAAACAAAATTGAAAATGACTGCTTAGGAAGGAGTACTGCAGAAAAGGATCTGGGGGTTATAGTGGATCACAAATTAAACATGAGTCAACAATATAATACAGTGCAAAAAAGGCAAACATCATTCTGGGATGTATTAGCAAGAATGTTGTAAGCAAGATACAAGAAGTAATTCTTCCACTCTACTGAGCACTGATAAGGCCTCAAGTGGAGTATTGTGTCCAGTTCAGGAAAGAAGTGGACAAATTGAAGAATGTCCAGAGGAGAGCAACAACAATTATTAGAGCTCTAGAAAACATGATCTACGAGGAATGATGGAAAGAAATGGGTTTATTTAGTCTGGAAAGAGAAGATTGGGCAGGGGGGAAGACATGATCATAGTCTTCAAGTACATAAAAGGTTGTTATAAAGAGGAGGGTGATAAATTGTTCTCCTTATCCACTGAGGACAGGACAAGAAGCAATGGGCTTAAATTGCAGCAAGGGAGGTTTAGGTTGGACATTAGGAAAAACCTCCTAACTGTCAGGGTGGTTAAGCACTGGAATAAATTGCCTAGGGAGGTTGTGGAATCTCCGTCATTGGAGATTTTGAAGCGCAGGTTAGACAAACACCTGTCAGGGATGGTCTAGATAATACTTAGTCCTGCCTCAGTGCAGGGGACTGGATTAGATGACCTCTCGAGGTCTCTTACAGTCCTAAATTTCTGTGATTCCTCCATCCTTCACGACAAAGCCCATGTTACCAGTAGCTTATCCAGTGTGGACTGGATTTGCAGGATGCTGGTAAGAACAGCAGGACTGATGAAGCTGTTCAAGAATTATTCCCTTTCCAAGATGAACCAAAACACGGCAAAGACCTCAATCTACTGCTAGCCTGTTGGACTCTTCTAGCGCCTTCTTGCCTTCTGCCCAGCAAACAGTGGCAGAATGCTTCCATACATTACTGAATGACGTCTCACATCCCTGCTGAGCGGTAGAGGAGAGATACAGAGGGGTCATTTCACCCACATCTGGGGTGGGTCACAGCAGTTGTTTAATGTTAACATCACACAGCAGCTCAGGGCAGGAAGTGAGGATTGCTGGGGGAAAATTAGCAATGCATCTGAGCTGGAATTTTTCCATGCCATTGGGACTGATATCCCTGCTCTTACACAATAGAAAATGGGATCTTCATGACTGCAGGTGGGCAGGACCTTAGTTTTACATCTCTGAAAGCACCAAGGCAGGGCACAGCCTCACAGGACAGAGTGCTCCTTGCTGAATCACCAAAACATTGTTCTTCTTGCAGCTCCTAGGAGTTCTTTTGAAGTCTCCCATCCAAGCAGTGACCCAGCCCAACCTCATCTGCCGTGTAAGAGTATCAGAACACACGATAATTTCACTGCAGCCTATGAACCAATGGCCACCTCTCGTTTCCTGACTTTTTAACCTTTCCCTCCCTTAAGTCATTTCTCTTTATTCCCCTGATTTTCTTTGTCTTATTCCTTCTCCCCTTCTGCTTGCAGAATGTTTTCCATGAGGTACATTTGTGGTCTTTTTTTCCCATCTTTATTCTTGTTTCCTAGTAGCCTTCTGAATCTTTCCATTACTCACTCTTTCCTAAGTCCATGCTGCTTATCTAGACTAGGCAGCTTGTCAGTGAAAGAACTATATTAAGCCTTTCCTTAAATTTTCTCTCTACCATCTGTAGGTGAGTGGCAGACAGGAGTTATCCAACATTCATCTCTTTGGTGTCGCAACAGAAGTCAGGAAATTTTATTATGAAACCTTCTATGTAACTGTCTATCCAGTGCTTTCTATAGCACCTGTCACTGGAATAGCTTTTTCCTCCTGTGAATAATTCTCTTCTAACACCATTCCCAAAGGTTTGCTTTTTTTGCAATGGAGCGATAAAGACCATGTTTATTTACATGCTTTTAATAAATGATTCTACTATGATAAAGGTACCCATTTTAAAACAGAAAAAAAACCCCGCCTGATGATAAATACAGGAACATGGCACAAAATCCAGCCTTTTCCTGTTTGTTCTGTGAAACCCCTCACCCACTGTAAACTAAATATATCCTCACACAACTGTTTAAATGGAATGGTTTGAATGTATTGTGCACCTTGGGTGATTTATGTAATAACCAGTTATGGACAAATATTTTTTTCATCGATTCTAGGACTGGAAGGGACCTCGAGAGGTCATCGAGTCCAGTCCCCTGCCCTCATGGCAGGACCAAATACTGTCTTGATCTAAAGCATCTCCAATCCCCCCTCGGTGCTATAACCTGCTGTGTCCTGAGTTTCACCTTTGGCCATATGTTGGTTCTCTGTTCTTTCGGTTCTATATCTGAAACTGGCAAGTCAGTACTATCAAAAGCCATTATCGGAACCAAGCACTGGCCAGGGAACAGAGTCCAAATCTGGTCTGCAACTGTCTGAGAACTGAGTTTAGGAGTCTCACCCAGTGTTCCCTCTAATTTTCCTCACGCATGTGCAGAATTAATTTTGTTATGTGCACCAATAGGGAGGTGATGTGTGACACATCACCTCCCTATTGGTGCACATAACAAAATTCATGTGGTGGGGGTGGGGCAGAGGATTGGGGTGCGGGGGGGGTGAGGGCTCCGGGGGGGGCAGGGATGGGGCAGAGGATTGGGGTGCGGGGGGGGGAGAGCTCCGACTGGGGGTGCAGTCTCTGTGGTGGGGCCGGGGTTGAGGGTTTGTGGTACAGGCTGCCCGGGGGCTACGGCATGGAGAGAGGACTCCCCCCAGCTCTCTCTCCCCGCAGCAGCACCTGGGCTGGGAGGGGGAGAGGTGCCTCTCCCTGGGCCGCGGCACGTCCGTGCCCAGGGCTGGGTTGGGGCTGGGGGAGGGGCGTCTCTCTCCTGGCTGGGGCAAGTCCGGGGCAGGTCCGTGCTGGGGCCGGTGGGGAGAGGCGCAGCAGGTCCGTGCTGGGATCAGCAGGGAGAGGTGCCTCTCCCTGCCGCAGCCCTGAGCCCTTGCGTGGAGCTTAATAGGCAGCTGCGCGGCCGTGCAGCTTAGGGGGAACTTAGGTCTCACCTCTGCAGCTGTCATAAATCTACTGAACGCCATGGACTAGTACATTGGCCCCACACTTACAATTGGCAGTCTCAGCTGTGGGGTCATCGGGGCTCAGCTAATGGGTCCTTTCAGATCCCCACTGATCTGAATGGCAGAGCAGTTGGAGGAAGCCTGCCTGGTGAACGTGCAGCCAGTGCTGGCAGCTCCCACGCCAACAATCCTCCCAGACCAAAGCAACCCGTCGCTGATTTCTCATGTGCCCTCCCCATTCAGCCCTGCTGCTCAGATGAAGGACTCCTTTCATCAGCACTTAAATGACAGCAGCTCAGCTATGACCTCGACTGCATGGTACCCAAATCCCCTGCACCTACTGGGAAAATCGGAGACTTTTGTTCCCCATTATCCACAGATAACAGCATCACCATAGCAACAGCTGTGCTGGCATCTGGCTGCACCGGCACCTGCAGGTGGGTGGGGTTAGGCAGAGGATCAGATGCAGTGTCCAGTATCCCTCCGGAGCTCAGAAATCCTGAGTCAGGCCCCCACAATCCTGAGATTTAAAAAAATAATAATAAAATGCTGGGGTCTGTTTGTTTACCTCCTGCTGTTGGAGCCATCGGGGGTCATGTTTTCAGGTTTCTCTCTGCAATCAGGAAGGCTAGAAACTTCCTTAGGCTGAAGTTCTCTTGTTCTCCCTGTGAATTCAGGCACTGGGGCTGTTACTACTCTCAGGAGACTCCTGGGAGCTGGTAACACTGACATCTCAGATAAGGAAATGGGGAAAGGCCCTTCTCAGGATTTTGTGAAACAACAGCACACGTTTTGAGGCCTCTTGGCCAGGCTCCCATCTACAGAGAGCTTCACTTTGTGTGCTTGGAGCTCTCCAGGGTAAGGGGCAACTCATCAGTTTAGGGCCAGGGAAGTGTCACTGTACCTGACTTCCTCCCCAGGTTACTGGGCCAGTTCGGTGCACTGGAGAAGCCCCTTCCCGTTCCTGACCAAGGGTGCTGCGGTGAAGGCAATCTCTAAGCCCAACCACTTGCCCTTGAGCACGCTCGGCTCCTGATGGGCAAGCGAGGGAAGAGGCCGGCACCCCACTGTGTCTGCCCTGATCTGGAGGGGCCGGCTCTAGTGTGAGAGAGGAATTCCCTCCGGCCCGGGCCTCTGCACCCAGACCACCAGCAAAAGGGCCCTGGAGTGCTGCCAGCAGCATTTCGTGAGTCGCTGACGTTTTTGTTTTGTCCTCACTAGAGCTGAACTTCTGTGAAAAGTGCAGAGCGAATCCAGGGAAACCTGGCGTGGGTGAACAGCCCCTGGCTGAAGAGCGGTGAGCGTGGGGCCGGGGCTGCCACGTGAACAGTGTCTGTCCATCCTTGGCACGGAGAGGCCGTAGGAAATACGCTCACACGCTGGCATCGCCCTCAGATCGGAGACTGGACACATTGTGGAAATGGGGCCATTGACTGAGGATAAAGCCGCTGTCTGTGTGGGCAGCCTCAGCGCGGAGCCTGGCTGCACATACAGGAGGAAACATCTGAGCTCAGTAACAGGGATTTCATTAGCAAGGCTTGGTCTCTGGGGTGTGCTGCTGCTAGTGAGGCAAAACATCTTCCCGGAGAGCCAGGCTATCGTGGGGTGGAGATGGAGCTAATGCTGGTGCAGAGCACCAAGGTAAGGTCTTTGCACTCAGCATAGGGTTTTAGGGCCACGTGGCCCTTCTATACAGGAACGAGCTTCACCCGTAGAGAACTGCCCCCATGATGTTCTGGAGTTCACCCCAGCTCTGTGCACACCCCAGTTACGCCGCCGCAGTGAACTGCGGCCCACAGCAGCATGTCTCGGGGCTCGCGCTGCAGCACAAAACGTAACTGTGGGGATGTTTGCACTCTGAAGCCTAGTGACAGAGGTGAGCTTCAGAGCCCAAGCCGCCACGTCTACACAGCTGGTTTTAGTGCTATTGTGCAAGCCCCACAAGCCTGCGTGTGTCAGCCCAGGTTCTGGGACTCACTGCCACAGGCTGTGGAGACGTACCCACCCCAGTCTCCCTGCTCTGCTTCGGCCCATTTTCCAGGGCAGGGCAGAGCAGAGCCTTTTCAATTGTCTAAACTGGTAATTTTCTGAACCGGACTCGTAAGAGTTAACTTTGATCGTGTAACTTCTTGTGCAGGAGAAGTTCCTAAAGTTCCCTGACCCAAACCATGGGCTCTGGGGTTGTTCAGCCTTCGTGCAGAAAACCAGGAGGTTAATACAGTTGTTTATTGGTACTGAAATGTATTATATAAAGTGGAGTTTCTGCAATTGCCAGTTGGGCATTAATCACATCTGGAGAAAATTCAGTACAATGGAACCAATTAACTGAAGGTTGCAAAGGAACAGAACTGTTAAAATGAAATCTTTCTCAGTCAGCTGAACAGCTGAAGGAGAAAAAGGAAAATCTGATGACAAGAACAAATGATGGCCATGGACCACTGGCCATGTGTGCACCAGAAACTAATCCACTGACGACTTACAGTGCATCTCCTGAAAAAGATCAAAACAAGACGTATAGCTTCCTAGAGCTGGCACACCGGGACCAAAATACATATTCCAGACACGCTCCTTTCTCCAACCCAGGGCATCTCGGGTTAAACTATGACAAACACTGGTCATGCTGTGTCAGCTTTTAGACTTGCATTTCCAGCTGCCTTCCTGGAGGAAGAAGACTGCAGCAATCAGGAAAATGCAGCAGTTGCTGAAGGAAATAATGTCCTGTGGCCTGACCCTTACTCCATGAGTAGCCTTATTCATTCAGGCAGCCCCATTGAGCACAGCAGAGTCTCTGCTTCAATGAGGGCTACCCTTGGCCATGCAGGTTTGCAGGGCTAGGCCCATAGGCTGGAAATGTGGCAAAACGGTGTGTGCATTACACACTGCATGGTGAGATACCTGCTCCTGGCTAGGGAGCAGGGGCCGCTGAAGAAATGATATCATGATGATGATTATTTTACTGTCCTGCACAGAGTGTTCATAGGCTGCCAGCTGCGGAAGGATTTGAGGAATGCTAAGCTCTGGAGCCTGATTCTTGAGTGTGGCGCTGCTGGAGGGAACTGGCCATTGGGCTGGTGTGTCTGGGAGGATCACCCCAGTGTAAGGAAGGGGGTTCCCCTGGCTGTGTTGAGTCTCTGGAGAGACTCTTATGCCATCACTATCCCTGAAGAAAGGAGTGTGGGCATAGCTTTCCTCAGATGCCAGAAAATATCATCATGCCACTATATCAACCCATGGTACGCCCTCCCCTGGACTACTGCCTGCAGTTCTGGTCAACCCATCTCAGAAAAAATGTATTAGAATTGGAAAAAGTACAGAGAATGGCAACAAAAATGATTAGGGAATGGAACAGCTTCTGTATGAGGAGAGATGAAAAAGACTGGGACTGTTCAACTTAGAAAAGAGATGACTAAGGGGGGATATGATAGAGGTCCATAAAATCATAGATGGTTTGGAGAAAGAGAAGAAGGAAGTGTTATTTACTCCTTCACCTAACACAAGAACCAGGGGTCACCCAATGAAATTAACAGGTAGCAGGTTTAAAACAAACACAAGGAAGTACTACACCCAATACATAGTCAACCTGTGGAACTCATTGCCAGGGGATGTTGTGAAGGCCAAAAGTATAACTGGGTTCAAAAAAGAATTAGATACGTTCCTGGAGGATAGGTCCATCAATGGAAATAAGCCAAGAAGGTCAGGAACACAACCCCATGCTCTGGGTGTCCCTAAACCTCTGACTGCGAGAAGCTGGGACTGCACAACAGGGGATGGATCACCCGATAATTGCCCTGTTCTGTTCATTCCCTCTGAAGCATCTGGCACCTGCCACTATCCGAGGACAGGACACTGGGCTAGATGGACCATCGATCTGACCCAGTATGGCCGTTCTTTATGTCATTTTTGGCGACTGGCAGCCTGCATAACCCTGAGACTATTTTAACACATGCCAGGGGACCTGTCTGGGGTGGGAGCACTGTAAGTGTGAGTGTTATTCCACCTTTGCATGCAGCCCCCCAGGACCCGTTGTCTGTGCCGTGTGCTCCTTGGCAGTAGCTGGGGCTTTGACCCCTATTTGTAACAGGCTCTGTTTCATGTTTGTAAAATTCAGTGATGGATTTCCTCCCCCAGCAGTCCAGGAGCCTTAACCTGGAGCCTTGCCCACTGCCCAGGGTCCAACTGAGGGTCCTATTTGGGGTCGGGAAGGAATTTTCCTCCAGGTCAGATTGGCAGAGACCCTGGGAGTTTTTCACCTTCCTCTGCAGCATGGAGCACGAGGCACCTGTAGGTTTAAACTAGTGTAAATGGTGGATTCTCTGTAACTTGACATCTTTAAATCATGATTTGAGGTATTCAGTTACTCAGCCAGAGGTTATGGGTCTCCTACAGGCGTGGGTGGACAAGGTTGTGTGGCCTGCGACGTGCACGAGGTCAGACTAGATGATCATGAATGGTCCCTTGTGATCTTAAGGTCTATGAGTCTTTGAGCAGCCACCTACCTCCAGGGGAGAGAAAAGACCCATTCTCCATGCTCCGTTCCTTGGCTTCTCTGCTATCACTGTGTAGTGGAATGTTAAACTGTACTGTACTGGTCAGCCACTAGGTGGTGCTCTGTGTAAAATACCTTATTTTAGCTCACCTCCGTTTAAGAGAAAAGAAGTGGACAAATTGGAGAGAGTCCAGAGAACAGCAGCAAAAATAAGAGGTTTAGAAAACGTGACCCGTGAAGAAAGGTTGAAAGAACTGAACATGTTTAGTCTAGAGAAGAGAAAGTTGGGGGGGGGGGGTATGAAAGTCCTCAAATGTGTAAAAAAGTTATCAAGAGGACGGTGATCAATTGTTCTCCGTGTTCACTGAGGGTAGGACAAGAAATAATTGTTATAGTTTGCAGTAACGGTTGGATTTTAGGAAAATCTTTCTAACTCTAAGGATAATTAAGCAGTGGAACAGGTTACCGAGGGAGGTGGTGGAATCCCCGTCATTGGAGGTTTTTAAGAACAGATTAGACAGACACCTGTCAGGGATGGGCTAGGTTTACTTGGTCCTGCCTCAGCGCCGGGATGGCCTCTGGAGGTCCCTTCCAGCCCTACGTTTCTATGATTCTATGAAAACAGAGAAACTTTTCCTGTTAGAAAAGCCAGAGCAAGGTACAAATTTAGAGATGATTTCCGAGCCTTTTGGTATGTGCAGCTGCTGTCACAGAACAAGGGATTCATGCCCTGCATTGTGCGCTCTCCACTTCCTTCCCGAAAGCAGCTAGAATGGAGTCTGCACGAACGCTGCAAAACCAGTGATCAACAGGGACACACAATTTGCTGGAGTAGTAAGAGGCTGGATGGTCCTGCAAGCAAAAGGATTGCAGGTGCGTTGAGACGGGAAAGATAGGCTTGTGTCCCTGAGCAGGTTAATAAGGTCACTAGTGACATTTCAGGGGAGACTGGCTGGCTGGTGAGGAGACATTGAGCCTTTTCACCTCCGAATTACTGGTCCCAATCCAAATTCATCACAGTCTGAATGCTGTTCGGCAGCCAGTCGGTGGATGCACTCCTGCTCCATCACCCAGCCACCACCATAACCATTGGAGAGATCAGACGGGGCCATCATCATGGTCTCTTTTGGCCTGCAAATCTGTGCATGAAGAGCTGGAACTAAGTAGTCCCGCTATTGGTAGACTTAGCAGAGGGGCTGATGGCTGAATGGGCCATGGAGACCATTTCCCTCTTGCCTGCAGAGACGGGATCCTTCTCGTTTAGGGTGGAGCCGTGTGAACGAAGCTGCTTTGCTGATGCCCATGTGGCACCTGTGTCAAGACAAATTTGCTCTCCAAGGCATTCGGGCTGTCGCCTTTCTCACTTGCAAAATACAAAAGGGAAAAAATGCATTTTGCTTATTTAGTTGGAGCAGTGATGTTGTTTTGGGTTTTTAAACATAACCCACTGTAGAACGAGGGGAGCAAGCTGAGGCTGGGAAGAGGACTGAGAGGGGCTTCCTCCCGCAAGTACTGCTGTCCGTCCAGAAGTAGCATCTCAAAAGCACTTGGAAACCAGGCAGGAGTACAAAATGCAGGACAGATTCTAAAATAACCCTCCCTCTAGAGCCACTGATCTGCACAGACATCTCTGAACATGCTCCAGATGTAGGGATTCATTTGCAGTTCGTGAACGCTGCTTCTGGAGCTCACGGGAGTTTGCAAGGCTGCCCCTTTGGAGACTGGTGTTAACTGGTGTTGAGCACTTTAAAGAAAGGTCTCAGGAAGGGATAGGGCAGAGCCAGCCAAGTCTGGTTAAAGTACACAATAACAGTATGCAAGCTGCATGCATTGACGTTCAGCTCAGACTGACCTTTAAAACTGAACAAGTCGGTCCGTGAAATATTTATGCTTTTCTGCCTCCATTAAAGCGGACACCAAACGATAGCCTTGCAGACACTGATGTAGTAGCAGCGACGTTGTAATTACATTTTCAGTGACCAGATTGCACAGGGCACCTTGGGGGGCAATGGGGCTCTCAGTGTTCGTAATGTGGAAGGAACACATAAGAGAGTTGTTCTAAGAGTAGTTGGCGAAGCAAAGCGCCGAGTGAGGAGACTGTGAACAGAGAGCGCCAGGGAGCTGAGCTGTAAATAGATGGATATTAAACCTCCGCAGAGCTTTGCTGCTGTGTGGAAACAGCCTCTGGTTTTTATACTTTCATTTAAAAGTAATAATAAAGCTAGCCAGGAGAGTCATTTGTTTGCGGGACCCAGCAGGGCCCAGGAACTGCTGAATCAGAGTGACTGTGATCAGAATCTTCTGCCCTGCATTGCCAGGGGCTCTGGTACATCACAAAGCCAACAGGAAACTTCACGGCTCATTCTCACGTAAGAACAGAAGGCTCAGGCACAGTCTGAGGACAGTGCTTAACTCTGCTCTCAGTCCTGAAGATCTTCCCTTCAGAAAATAGTGGGGGACAAACTCTGGAGGGCAGGGCACCATGTGACCTTGGATGGTGTGATGCGGGAGTGTGTCTATGAAGCTTATGCTACAATAAATGTGTTAGTCTCTAAGGTGCCACAAGTATCCTATTCTTTTTGCGGATACAGACTAACACGGCTGCTACTCTGAAATCTATGAAGTGGGGAGCTCCAGATGGAGGCACTGAGTGAGCCCGGGTGCAGACTTGGGCTGCGTAATCCTAGGCTATACGGCACTACCCTCTTTCTAATGCTGCCATGTGTTTGTACAGTGCCTAGCGCACTGAGGCCCTTGTCCAGGAGCATACTGCATTACAGTGAATACAATCACTGATGCTGCTCGATGGGCAGGCCAGGCACAGGCTGCAAACTGCCTGTGCCCCCTCGGATCTCGTCATGGGCTCAGTGGCTTGTGGAAGACACCTTTTCGCTCTTCTCTTTGCTCTGGGGGATCACACCTGCTGATGGTGCTGAGCAACATTCAGCAGTTGGTGATGCTGATGGTGCATGTCAAAATCCGGTTTCCTCCTAGCTGTGTGCTCTTTCACTTGGGTGTTGCTCTGTGTATGCCAGCATTATTGACAGGCTGGGTTGGTTTGGGTTTTTTTCTTAATTGTCTATCATAAATAAATGGCAAGTGGATGCTGACTCTGCTCTTAAACCATCCCTGGTATCCTCACGCCCTCAGGCACTGCATGTACAAAGCTTGTCCACCTGCCTGACGTCTCTTACAGCGCCTCTGAAGCATTACAGTTTGGTTTCACCACCCCCATCCCTGCCTGCTTCCTCTCCTGTGGATGACGGGAGGCTCCTTTCTTGGCAGTACTGATTGTGCAGCCTACACAATTGAAGGATGCTGTTAATTTCCTCCTTCTGATTGGCTCACGTGTCTCTGATCCCCGTCCAACAAGTGGAGGTTTATAGAAATTTGCTGAGCCAGATACTTCCTCTTTGCAGCAGAGGTGGACTTGTGTTCCTACTGCCGACAGCCCGGCCATCTTTACTTCTTCATTGTTCGCATTGTCATCTTTCTCAGCAGAGCCACTGGCAAAATCCGAGTTGCCATGTTCTATTTTTAAATGCAGCAATGCAGTCACACTAGCTAGGTCCTAGGGTAAACAGTGATTCAGGGGAGGCAGTGTTCAGATTATAGTGTGCAGCACTACCGGACTATTAATGCAACATCATCACATCTCTCAAAATCAGCTTCTGTAAAGATCTTCCCAGAAAACCAGCTTGTACTCTGCAGCCCAGAAGTGCACACACTGCAGGGGAAAACAACCGATTTCTATGCTGATTACAACCTGCCAGCAGGGAGGATGGTATTGTCATTAAAGCCTAGTGCTGGGAATCAGGATGCTTAGGTTCTATTCTTGAATCTGCCACTGATTTCCTGTGTGACCTTGAACAAGTCACTTAACTCCTCTGGTATGTCTACACTCAGGCAGCATGCGGAGTACAGACACTGCACGCTCAGCTAGCAAGGCTATAAATAGCTGTGTAGATGGGGAGCCACATAGGGGACCAGACAGCAAGTGTGAAAAATCGCGACAGGGGGTGGGGGGTAATAGGAGCCTATATAAGGAAAACACCCCAAAATCGGGACTGTCCCTATAAAATTGGGACATCTGGTCACCCTAGAGCCACAGCTTAGGCGAGGCGAGTGCCCTACACACCTGAACTCGCAGGGTACGTACCCTACACGGCTCTCTACACGTCCAAGCAGCACCTCCCACTCTACCCTGCAGTTATTAGCAGTGTAATGTCCCACTGCCTCAGCTTTCCCTGTGGCCTGTAGCAGCACGGGTAGTGCCTGTACACTACACACCGCCCCATGTGCCGCAGGAGCGTCCGTTTCCTCATCTGTGAAGAGAGGATAATTACAGGGTCCGACATCACAGGAGTGTTGGGAGGGTAAATTTCTTAGGGCTCAAGTGTCCCATGGGAGGCAGTGTGTCCCAGTGGACAGGGCACTGGACTGGGAGTCAGGAGACCTGGTTCTATTTCTGGCCCTGCTGCATGACCTGGAACAAGTTCCTTCACCTCTGTTCCCCGGCCCATCCTTTGCCTGTCTTGTATATTTAGAGTGTAAACTCTTCAGGGCAGGGACAGTCTTTTACTCTATGTTCACAGAGTGCCTAGCACAATGGGGCCGCACTGGGGATGTTATTTGACAGTTCTGCACAATGGGGATTCCAGCACCTTCCTTTGAACATCTGATGCTGGCCAGTGTTAGAGACAGTCACTAGACTAGACAGGCCACTGGTCTGATCTGGTACCACCTATTCTCTGGTATCTGGTATTCCTATGCTCATGTGAAAGCATTCCTAACTATTGCAATTAGCTGCTAATTTACAGAATAGTTGCACGCTATCTGTGATCCTGGCCTGTCACATGCAGACTGTGTAGAATTGTTCAAGGCCAGTATTACTTTTGTGCATTGCACTGAGCTGAGTTTCACAGCTTTCGTTCCAATTGTCATCCCTTTGCCCGGAATGTTTCTGGAAGTGGCGGGGGAAGAAGGTGGATGAGTCAACTCTGAAACACACAAACCTTTTTCCTCCAAGGTAATGCAAAGATTTCGCCCCGCAGCTTGGATCTTCATCTGCAAACATTCTGCCCTGGAAGGCTGAGGTCGTTCTAGAAGCAACTGACTCAAAGCTGATAATGCCAGCGTTTGTAACAAACCTGCTGCCAAATTCCTGTGCATTCCACCCTGGCACTTTGTGAATCTGGGAGGTGTCGGGAACCTGGTCCACCTCTCGCTGATGTGTGGGAAGTAATGAACGCAGGACAGTCTGTCTAAGCTCTGATGACTCTTAGAGCCTGATCCCACTTTATGGGAAGATTCCCATGGGACTGCTTCAGAGGCATTTGTTTATGGACAGTTATCACCTGATTAGTGTTTACTGGCTCAGCTTGTTTTTGCAGGGAATTTGGTCACATCCCAAGGCGAGGCTGAGATCTCTTTAAAAACACCTTTCTTTAATAAAGAAATGGTTTGCCCTGGGAAGGCTCCTCCAGGGAGGGTTTAAAAGCCTCAAATATCAACCTAAGCTAATGGAGCCAGAATTTCCCGGGAAAGTGTCTAGGGCAGGGGTTTGCCCCAGTTAGTGTTCAGATACCACTGCCCAGCTCCCTGCTCTACCCACATGCTGGTGACCTTTCGGGTGGAGTGGGGGAATGTCTGGTTTCTGAAGAGCTGGCACAGTGCATGCTTGTGGTTTGGATAGTAAGACCACGAGGCTGTTCCTGCCGCATGGGCACAGCACAGAACCTTAGAAATAGCCCGTGGCCAATATACCCTTTTCTCTTTGTTTGGCCAACAAGTGCAGGCCTGGGGCTGTGCTCAGGCATCTGGCTGAGGGTCAGCACCCCATGTAAGCCCAGAGACGGCTGCCAGGCTGACCTCGCCGCTACTACTATTCCCAATGCTAGGCATGCACAAGGGGAGAGACCGTATCTGTCTGGGGGCTGGCAAGAGGGCGTGGGGGGATTAATTCTGCTCTTTAGATATCAAAGACATCGTCACCTCTTTTAAGTGGGTCACTCTAACCCACCTGTGCAGCAGAACCGTGTTTTCTTTGGCATGTCGGAGAGACGCAGGGCCCGCTGAGGATCTCTAGTTGTTATGCTGCCCAGAGGTGGTTAAAATGCCAATCGGGTCTCAAAAAACCAGGGAGGTCCCACATTGGAGCAGGACATGCAGCCACAGGGGCTGTACCAGGCCCAGAGGTCTGTGCTGCCTCTGGGGTGGGAAACCTCCTGCCCTGCAGAAGGTGGGGCGTGGGGACTCCTGTCCTGGAGAGTGGCCTTCTGAAAGCCAGGTGTGCTGTTTGTCTATGGTGCCTATGGGTCTGGGTAGATGAGGAAACTCCCTTGCCCACGAGTGCACCGTGGTTGCAGTGTTGGCAGTTAGTGGCAGGGTCTCTTGGCTATCGAGTCCCTCGTGCTGCATCGTGGCAGGATACAGACACTGCCCGGGGCTGAGTCCCCTGACCCAGGCTGGTGTAAATGAGGTGTACTTCAGTGGAGTTACCAGTCCTCCGCCTCTGTGCACTCATTCTACACCATTGCAACATGGGTGTCAAATGCTATCCGAGCGGAGCGGTCGCATTTTACACCCCACGCGTGGTGTGAGGCCAGGGGGAATCGGGCCCCTGGTGTTCAGCCAGGCTCTAGGAGCGGCGTGCGGGAGACATTCAGAAGCAGTCGGGTGCTTGTGGTCGGCATTACCCTGTCTCTGCGGGACTGTAGCGGTCCCCCCGTGGGCAGTGCCCGTGTGAACTGCTCTGAGCAGCAGCCCCTAAGCAGCAAACAGGCCGCATGGTGCAAAGAGAACCGGGAAGCCCAGCTGCTCCCGCACACCCGTCAGAAATGCAGAGGAGCTGATGTCTAACCGGTCAGCCAGCTCACTTCAGAGACGCCCGCTCGACCAGAAGGCGAGAGAAACCCCAGCGAAAGCAGAAGGGGAAGCGAGGAGGTGGGGGCGGGAATGAAAGTTCATCTCAACAACAGCAGCATGAAAAAATACAAGGCAGCTCCATCGGGTGCAGCATCTTGGTGTCTGACCCCCCTGGGTACCGAGATAAATAGAGCCACTGTGAGAGGAGCCTGAGATTCCTGGAAGTGCCCTGGGCGGGAGGGGGGTCTCTGGGTGCAGCTGTAATTCACCCGCAGAGCTGGGGTTAGGGTGACCAGATGTCCCGATTTTATAGGGACAGTCCCGATTTTGGGGTCTTTTTCTTATATAGGCGCCTATTACCCCCCACCCCCGTCCCGATTTTTCACACTTGCTGTCTGGTCACCCTAGCTGGGGTGCTAAGGAGATCTGGGCCACAGCGAGCGGGAGGGAGGATGAATAGTGACCGAATCAAGGCAGTGATTGCTCAGTCCCAGAGCGGATGCGCTGTTGCTATGGCAGGGATGGACGGGGGGGGGGGTTACTTTGAATTCTCCTCTCCCCTTGGTGGTTTGAACTTAGCAGCCCTGAAGTCCGCTCGCTTCACCCCGCAAATCGGTCACAACCAGTCTCCGGGCAGCGGGGGAAATGAGCTTCCCGTGCGACAAGGATGGGAGGCGCCGAGCCCGGCGCCTCCCTGCCAGCCAGAGTAGTTCAGCCCGAGGGGGAGGCTGTGGAGAACGTACAGTCCCCGCTGATGCTCGCAGGCAGGGGGCTCGCATGGAGCGACGAGGGCTGAGGCGGTGGAGCAGGTTCTGCTGACACGGGTTTGTGCAGCGCCTTGGAAATCGGGGACCAATCGCCCCTGTCCGTTGCCACCGTGTGGAAGTGCAAGTCGGCGCCGCTGTTTACGCGTCGTGCAGCATCTGGACGAGTCTCCCTCCGCAGCTCTGCAGTCAGCCGGCCCCAGAGGAAGCTGCCGAGAGCGGGGATCCGATGGTTCCCTTTTAACCACATCCGTGCCTCGGCTAGAAATATTTACAGGCGTTTGTCACCGGTTCCCTCCATTTTGAAACGAATCCCCTGGCAGCCGGAGCTGGGAAAGCGGCTCTCATGGCGTTCAGCCCCTGGCAGATCCTCTCCCCAGTCCAGTGGGCCAAGTGGACCTGGTCTGCTGTGCGAGGGGGGGGTGCTGGAGACGGCGAGGATGGTGGGGTAGAGCGAGAGATAGAGGAGGACGACTCGCAGGCAGAGACCAAATCGCTGAGTTTCAGGCAAGTATGCAGCATCCCCGCTTTGCTAGGACTCAGCCTTTGAACTTGTCACAGGCCCATTAGTCTCCAGTCCCCGCTGACTTGCACGTGTAATGGCATCATAGCACGATGCATCCTTCCAGGGACAAAACGCTCTGCTGTGGCTCGGTGAAGTCCCATGTACTGTCTGCCCTGCTTGTCAGCTTCTCCCTTAAGAGCTTGTTGGCTATTCAGTGCATTGAATGTTCATCATTTGCATCTGCCTTTGCTAATTCTGCCCTTCCCTTCGGCTCCCTAGACGGTGTGTAGCGTTAGCGTTATTAATTCCCAGCATCCTGGGACCTGCGCTCCTTTTCGGAAGCGTTCAGCTTGTGGATTTCAGGCCCACGGAGATGCAGCAATCGTAGGGGAAGGGAGTTGTGGCAGAGCAGTCTGGCAGGCCCCAGCAGCTGCTCTGACATGGTGCTCTCTGGTCTCAGTGCAAATGCTAGCAGACATGAAACACGCAGGTAAAGACTTGTTTTCTGAACTTCCCACCATCCAGAGCAGCTGGAGCTTTAGAGGAAGGGGCTCCAGTCGGAGGTGCCATGTCCCAGGGGTCACTGACCCATGCTGAGATAGCCGGTGTGTGTTTTCACAATAAAACAATCTGTGCCAAAGGTACCAAAGTGTAATGGTGCTATGTGATTAATCTCTGATAGATGGGCATCTGGGGGAGGGAGGCTGGAAGGGAAGTTTCAAGGGGAATTGACTGTAACATGGTTTCACCTCCTCTACCTTTTCCATTCGTTAGCGTGGTGTGTTGGGAATGAATTACTCCCAACCACGGGATGTCATCTGCAGATCGGTTGATTTGCTGGTCGGCCTGGGAGCTGGAATCCAGTCTGGTTGGATATTTAGGGAACGTATGTGAAGCATTTCAGAGCTAGCCTTGAAAGTGGTAATTCTTCATTCTTTTCCCCTCCTTGGCAGCTCGGATTCTGAAGGCAATTTTGAGACCCCTGAAGCAGAAACCCCAATCCGGTCACCTGTAAAGGAGATCTGTGACCCATCGCTGGGATTGGATGCAGGCGAGGCCAGGGCCCAAGGTAAAGAGATGCCATGAATCTTCTGGTCTCATTTTATTCTGCTTTGGATGCAGAAAAGGGGTTGGGGCTGGGGAGGGGAAGTTGTTCTCTTGAATAATGCTTGCCAGGTGTTTGCAGTTCCTGGGCTGGATAGTTTAAATGCAGATGCTCCGGGCTATGCACCTGCTGCAAAGGGCCATTTTAAGTTGAGTGAAATGTTGATTTATTGAACAGTTTTGAGGGGCCAAGGGCTGCACTGACATGTGACAGAGTCAGTTCGATTTCCCAGCTCACACCCTCGTGGTGCACAATTATAAACAGGCTGTTTTGCAATAGTTGGTCACACCCACCCGCTACCCCGGAGCAGAGATAAAGAGCAAGCGGGAATGTGGCAATATGGCGAAGATGTCTATAGATCCGGTTTTGTGAGTTACCCCGAGGGGCTGAGGCTTTTTCCTATGGCACAATGGAGAGCACAGCATGCAGCCAGAAGCTGCTCAGTCTAATGGAAGGGAGCAAAGGGTATTTTCAGACTCTTCTTTTTCAAAGTGCCCTCCCTAACGTCTTCCTGAAAACCCTGCCTGGGTAAATATGTCTCTTGTTGGCTCGGGGAGCCACTTGATAGTCAGCTGATTGATGGGTGCCATACAGCGGCAGGCCCTTTGCCATTTGCAATGGCACAACTCCGCCCACTTTCACAGTAGTTGATGCGATGTTTCATCCCTCAACCCTTCCTCATTACCGTCTGCAGCTGAGATTTTGTTGCATGGGGAAAGGGGATTTTATATCTCAGTGGCACGGTGCAGAGATGAACAGAAGTAAACTTCTGGATACTTGGGACTGATTGAATCACAAATTAAGTGGATTTGGGTGTCTCCCTTTAGTTGCTCCTGGGCATTTGTCCAGGTAACAGAAGCACAGCTGGACAATCTGACATGGTAGCCTGTGCATTGTAAGCCCAGATCTAGAATAACAGGTGACGGCTGAGGTGTGTTGGCAGAGCTGGGGTGGGGAATTAACACTGAAATAGAAGGGGCTCCGACCGGCCAGCATTGAAGGGCTTTGGCAGAGCTGTACAAGGAATCTCACGCTGTGCGGATGGTATTGCGTATAAACTGTGTGCAGAAATAGTCAGAATCCACTGCTCTGACAGGAAACTGTAGGTTGAATATACTGCAAAAGAGTAACAGCCATGTTAGTTCTGAATGCCAGGAATCCTATCTGAATTTACCTCTGTTCAAATGCTGGCCCTAAAAGGGGTTGGAATGTGCATACCTCTCATGCACTAATGGTTTTTAATAGTTTTAATTCTTCCCAGTATGGTCGCTGTTAAAATATTAGAAACTTAAAATCTCTGATCCTCATTGTTTAAAAAACAGCCAGTGAGAGCTGCAGAGAACCAAGGGCTTCATTGCCCAGTCGGGTTCTCGTGTCTCTATGGCTGCTATCAACCAGGATCCCATGATGCAGTTATGATACCATTGTATCTCATTCCAGTCATCTGCTCTCTCCCACACACTGCCACCCTGCACTACGCTGGGTGCTAGCCAGCCCTGTTAGCCCTTCACACTCCCGGATCGAATTTCTAAGTGGAAATCAGGGTTAATGCCCCCGTGGGACTTGGTGCTGTTGTCAAATCCCATGTCGACATTTGCTTCTTATTGCAATGTGGTGCCTTTGTAAACCATGTGAAAGGCTATCCATGAAAAGGATTCAGTGGGACCTTCCCCACACACCCCACTCATCCATCCAATCTGCAGGGTAGGTGATTGAATCATGTCAGAGCATAGTGACTTGTAGACCTCCAAGGCCATATGTAGGAGGGTAGGAACGGCCCAGTGCAGTGTCTCTGGGTGAGAGGGTAGCTGGGGACATGGTGTACATTGGGACTAGCCACTCTCACTGGGCACGTAGTGCTGGCTTGGTGACCTGATCTAGTCTCTGCCCTCCCTCACCCAACAGGGACTCATTGCCCTGGTGTTTAGCTCACAGGCGTTTGCTGATTGCTCAGTCTGATTATGCTGGGTTTGTAATTTACCTCCCTCGAGCTGCCGCTGGTTACCTCTGCTCCATTAGGTTGTTGTTTCAGCCAGTGGGGCGCTGTGACTGGTGGAAACAGTCTAGGCTGTGACTCCGTAGAGCTCAAGAGTTGGCGCTGCTCCTTACTGTGATGTTCCCTGTACTCCAGCCCACCATCGGACCCCAGTACCCCGTGAATACAGTCAGCGCTGGGGTATGCTGCCAGGCCTTTTCAGTAGAGGGACCATCCATCATTAGTGACCCTGGTCTCCTGCTATTGCTGGGGCAGAGACCCTAGTGCTAGTGCAGCTAGACTGGCAGCAGGTGCCGGTTGTTTGCCTCGGTGGAGAGGTTCGCGCCCTCTTACTGCCGAGGGCTAGCAGCGCAATCCTTTGCTTTTTAGAAAAGCCGAAGGTGACTCCGTTTGTAGGCTGATGTTCTGGGGCGCAGAGGGTGGGATTTCTCAGGAGATTTTCTTTACAGGGTTTCTGATCATCTCTACAAAGACTCTGGCTCAAGGAAGCACATTGCACAAGGCCCCAGGGAGGCACTTAAACATTTTAAATGTCTCCGAGAACTGCATTTTACAACTGATTTTCCTGGGAAGAACTATTCCTAAAAACTACTGCCTGGGCCAAAATTCAGTGCACAAATGAACTGGCTCCTCATGGTATCCCGGACAAAGGCTGCAGTGTTCCTGGGCTGTACTGCAGGGCATGGGACTGGGGCTGCTGAGAAGGGAGGGTAACCAGTTGCACTGTCTAGGAAGTGTTGTATTTATGCACTCATTCACTGACAGCTGCATGTCAGGGGTGAGCTACATACCGGTGCTGCTGCTGCTGGTAAACAGGAGGGGTTTTGCCACTGGCTGCTAGAGCCAGCTCCTCATGGGTGTTGTGCGTCAATTTGCATGAGTGGCACATGGACCGAGGTCTTGTTGGAAGGTCACCTTGTACGGATGGCTCCTGGCGAGCTTGTCCCTTTCCGGGAGACCACATCCCCAGGGCAGGATGCTGGGGAACCGATTTAGGACAAATGTAGTCTCCTTTGGGTTCAGCTGCTGCCAGCTGTGTCTGCCTCGGGCTCTAGATGAAATAGATCCATTAGAAAACACGAACCTTACCAGGATACACGAACCCAACTCCAGCCACGTGGACTTGGGTCGCTGGAGCTCTTGGCCAGGGAGCAATTCGGAACTGCTGATGGAGTGAGGCAGGCACAGGCCTGCGGTAGTTCACGGCAGTGGTAGCAGTCACCATCTCTCTCCGAATAAGCTCTTAGTAGCACATTGAACATCGCAGCTGAAAAACAGTCTGTTAGGAGGCTCCATCCATTGCCCTCCAGCAAAGTTTCTGTGACGTACCCGGCTCTTGAAACGATGGAGTGAGGCCACTCATGATGCATATACTATGCTCGGAAGGCTTCCTGGGATATAAAGCTACTGGACCTTGGCTAATGCATACATTAAACCCTCCTCATAACAATGCATCTTGGTTCCCCGGGAGGTTGGGAGGGCAGTGTACTTAGCACAGTCTGCACGGAGCTGCCTGGCGTTCAAGAGCTGCGGTAGCTGTCATTGATACAATAATCAGGAGTCAATCCAGTTTAATGACTGCTTATCAGTGTTTAAACAACAGAGGTATCAGGGACAGCGAGATCAGGGTGCCCAGAGTGTTTGGGAAATGGCTGCTGTCCGGAGACGCTTCATGCACAGACATGCCACAGCCATTCCCAGTGCTCAGACTAGAAACTCATTTATCCATGTAAAATTGTGATATCGTCAGTATGTAGAAACAAAATTAGGTTACGAAACCTGTAAGGACAAAAGCACTGAATGGGGGAGGCCTTTGCACAGACAGTCGAACTAGGGATAAATACATTGCACCCTGCATTGTCAGAGTCAGAGATACAGAACATCCCACTCATCTGTCAGGCCAGGCCACTGGCTCATTCTCTCTTCCCACACCAAATCATCTTAACTCTTTTTCTTTATCTTCCAGGACTATAGAGACCCTAATTCTGCCCTACTCTCTCTAAAGACACCTCCTCCTTCTCTCCTACAGAGTTAGTTTTCACAAGGAATTAAGCAGAAGGACTAAAAACAGATTCTGGATTGTAGCAGCTCTCACCAGCGTTTACTTCCGTTACCCGTGATTCTGGCTCATGTTATACTGTATATTAACAGCATTATCACTGGTTGGTTTGTAAAGCACCATTCACAAGTATCCTAATGCTTAACAGCAAAATAGACTTAAAACAGACCAGTGTCTGTTAAACAACAGTGATAAACCAGCAGAGAAAAGTCTAGCTTTAAAAGTATGAGCTGAGTCTGCAGTCCAAATATCCTGGGCTTGCTCGGTGTCTGAGCCCTGCCAAAGAAGCGGGACATGTGTGACACATGGAACACACAAAGAATGAGTCAAATGTAAAGGCTATAGATAGTAAAGGGTTGTTCTCCTAGGCACTTGGCATGCAGGGCTGTGGGGAATCATTGCTGGTTCATTTGGCTGGAATGTGTAGAATAAAAAGGGAACAAGGTCTTTGCAGCGCGTTGCTGCTGCCAGTTTTTATTGACTCATTTGGAAATGGCAGAGGATGGGATGTTTGGGTTAGTCAGTAGTTGCATTTCATTCCCTAGACTAGCGAGTACTGTTGTTATTGTACGTGTGTATAAGGTGGCTACCACTGCAGTGCCCTCTTTGTACATTCTGTTCAAGAGAGTATAAAATAGGGAACCTGCTCACCAGTTCCCTCCTGACAGGACCAGCGCTGCGGCGTTGCTAGGCATGTGCACAGCGTTCATCACCCCCACAGCCAATCCTTTACATCAGCGTCTCCCAACGACCGGTCCATGGACTGGCACCGGTCTCTCTGACATCGTTTAGGAAGGCAGCAAGCGGGTCCCTGGTATCAAAAAGGTGAGGAAACCCTGCTTTACAAAACGCTTTAGGGTTCTACATCCCCTTCCATCGGCGGGGCCTCAAAGTGCTTTGCCAAACCCCAAGGCATTAAGCCTCACTGCCCCAGTGAGCACAGGTGCTGGAAGTAGGGGTGCTGGGGGTGCGGCAGCACCCCCTGGCTTGAAGTGGTGTCCATCACACACAGGGTTTACAGTTTGGTTCAATGGCTCTCAGCCCCCCCACTGTACAAACTCTTCCAGCCCTTATGCCCGTGAGCTAGGGGAGTATCAGGGGCTGCGTTTTGCAGATGGTGAAAGTGAGGCGCCGAGAGTGGAAGTGAATTGCCAAAGGTCATGGAGGAAGTCAGTGGCAGAGCTGGAGATAAACCGCAGGGGCCCAGTTCTCCACTGCCCAGCACCTTGTGCAGTGATTTGCACCAGTGCAATGAGGGTATGGAATGGTCTCACGTCAGAATGGCAGCATTCTGCCACCAGTTTCCAAGCTGCAGGGCAGTGGCGAGTCCGGCCCCACATCTCCTGGATTTCAGCTCTGTGCCTCAATCTCAAGACTAGCCTTTCTCCCTAGCCGTGGGTCTGACTGCCGCAGGAGGCCTCACCATCTACAGTGGGTGAAAAGCCTGAACAAACGATTCATCTTCCCTTGCAATGTGAAAGTGACCAGGCCTGCGGTGGATTCCAGAGCCACAGAGAATGGCATGGCCTGTTCCCACGATGGGGCTGCGGGGCATGGCCATGTCTCTGATCTTCGGGTGCCCTGTTCATCATCAAAGGAGCCAGCAAAGAAGTCAGTACGAAGAGTTGCCCCAAAGGAGTCGTGATCTGGCTGCATTCAGCGGGTCTGTGTGCGCTGCCGCCTGGCTCGGGTTGGGAGCAGCCTGTCACTTTGGAGCGTTTGGTAGAGTTTAAATACAAACCAGCACTACGCAGTCAGGCTGGCGAAGCAGCTGGGCTTTGAGGAGCATCGCCTGAGTGTGCCGCACTTGGGCTCTTCTGCTGCCATGCACACGTGAGAGAAGGGGAGCTTGGTGGTCTTTGCACAGCCGGCACGCACATTCTCCAAACATGACTCACGCAGCAGCAGCGTGGGGGTGGCTGTGCGGCAGGAGAGACTCTCTCTGGAATGTCAATGCACACACAGGCCTCTGAGTAAGGAGCAGAGCAGCACCCGCCACGGGCAGTGCTGGAAAGCACCCCAAAAGGAATAGCTTGCATGTACTGCAGCAATTGGGACGGCTCATTCCCAGGCTAGCTGGAGGGGTAGATGGGCTGCCAGGAACGTGGCGTCTGCTGCTGCAGTGACTCTTCTCCGGAGTGCAGGGAAAGCCCTGTGGGTCACTTGCATTTTGCATCCTGTGTCATTGTTCCTGAAAAACTGCATGTCGTTCTTCTGGCCACTGATGGGCGAGCACCTTGGAGTCAAAGGAAATGCAGGGAGGAGGAAGAGCAGCTGCCAGGTTGGGGGAGGAGGGCTCTCTGGTAGGCAGATTAGGCTGCAGTGAATTTGCATAGTGACTAGTAAAGCCAGAGGGATGAATTTGGCCCAGTTTGCATAGCCGGGTATGAAGTGTTGGGAGACTAGTTTTTTACTCCTCCCCCCCCCCCCCCCCCCCCCCCCTCCCCCCCCGCCCAATAAAGTCAGTGGAAGCAGAATAGAGAAATTGGCTGGTGCTGGGAGCTTAGCAGAGGGCTCTTGTACTGAGCAGTGCCTGGATCGGGTCTGCTGGGCTTTGTTGTTGTTAGAACATCTCATTTCAAAACTCTTCAGACTAATCCTCTCCCCCGGCCTCTGACTGATTCCCTGCAGAGGGTGGGCCCTGGGGAGGGAGGAGGGTGGGCTCTGGCCATGAACTGGCTACACAGGGGAATTTGAACTATGCAGCCAACACCCTGCTGAATAGTAAGCCTGTATGCATCCTGCGCAGGGGAGCACGCCATGGAGAGTGGCCTTCCCGATGGCTCAGGGCAGCAAAACGCCCCCACGCTTGAGATAATGTTGCCGTTTGACACTTGTGGAGAGGGGCCCCCTAGGCTCAAGGAGGGGCATTTTCAAACTCCCGTGCTCCCTGTCCTTACACAGTGCTGTTTAGGGTAACCAGATGTTCCGATTTTATAGGGACAGTCCTGATTTGTGGGTCTTTTTCTTATATAGGCTCCTATTACCCCCCACCTCCTGTCCCGATTTTTCACACTTGCTGTCTGGTCACCCTAGTGCTGTTTGGGTGAGCAATGTTACCCATCCTGGCCTCCTCCCAGCTACAGGTCTTTGTGGATAAGCCAGCACCCCCCTGGGGCGGTTTGGGTGGGCCTAAGATCCACCAGGGGGCTGTGTACAGCCTGGCCGTGATGTGGGAAAACCGATGGCGTGTAAAATAATCCTATCACGTAACCATCACGGAGCCTCACACCCCCTCAGACACACCGTGGAGAGAAGCAGTGAGAGTGGGCAAGTTCTGAAGGGCCAGAGCCCTACTGTGCCTTTCCGGGCCTCACACAGCTGAGGGGGTATGTACTGTGTGTACAAGGATCGTCTGCCACCTTACCGCTGTCCCCTGCGGGGTATTAACAAGGTAGCCAGACCCCGGAGCTGGAATCCAGGATTACCTCAGAGGCGGGGTGGCATGCGCATTCGGGGAATGTGAAGAGGGGATTTCTACTGCAGAGATAAGAGCACCTTAGAGACTAACAAGTTTATTTGGGCATAAGCTTTCATGGGCTAAAACCCACTTCATTGGATGCATGGAGTGGAAAATACAGTAGGAAGATATATATACACAGAGAACATGAAAAAATGGGTGTTGCAATACCAGCTATAACGAGATTAATCAATTAAGGTGGGATATTATCAGCAGAAGAAAAAAAAACTTTTGTAGTGATAATCAGGATGACCCATTTCCAACAGTTGACAAGAATGTGTGAGTAACAGTAGGTGAAAAAAATTAGCATGGGGAAATAGTTTTACTTTGTGTAATGACCCATCCACTCCCAGTCTTTATTCAAGCCTAATTTAATGGTGTCCAGTTTGCAAATTAATTCCAATTCAGCAATTTCTCGTTGGAGTCTGTTTTTGAATTTTTTTTGTTGGAGTATTGCAACTTTTAGGTCTGTAATTGAGTGACCAGGGAGGCTGAAGTGTTCTCCGACTGGTTTTTGAATAAGAGATAAGGTGTCTCTTTACTTCCCCACTGACTTTTCTCTCTTACATAGGCTGTTCCCCAGACCCAGCACTGCATCCCCTGTTGCCCCGTAGGTGCTGAGGGCTCTGACCCCAGCCCTGCGTTTGTTTGTTTCTGCAGTTGTTTAGATTTTAGTGACCGCTGTCCCTCCCATCAAGTTAAGACAGTCCTCCACCCAAATGATCAGTGCCTTGCGGTGATCATCTCTTGCCATTTGGAATTTGCCGCAAGCCCATCAGCGTCCCTAATGCACACTTCCTGTTTCCAGTATAACCCAGCTCCCCACGTGCTTGGGGAAAAGGTGGGCTCTGCCACAGCCTGCAGGGTTAGCAAGTCTGGGCTCTGGCGGGCATCAGGAGGGAGCAAATTACAAAATCAAAGTGCCTTCCCAGAAGAGTCAGTTCACCAGTATTTCCCATGAGGGAGCCCCAGCCAATCTCAACATCCAAGCTCAAAATGATGGTAACCAAAGTGTCGTTCATACGTAGAGCCCAAACCCGCGTGCAACTCTCACACAGGGGTGTGGGTCACAGCAGAGGTCAGAGAGGCGACCTCCACGAAGATGGAGTAGCTTGTTCTTTTAGTTACTCAAGGTAGATGAATTTAGACTGATTTAAGTTTATGCCTGTCAGCACGTTGGCTACAAGGAGAATGCACCGCCCCGGGGTATAAAATGTGGCTGTCCTGTGTCCCTTTAATTTTAGGGTCAGATCTTCCCTTAGGAACAGGTACCACAGCAGTAGCCTGAAACACTACATCCTAGAACAGGCCTAGTAAAGTCCTGTGGCCGTTGTTAACGAGGGTTCGTTTTCCTGTTAACAAGCGGGAGGAAGACCCTCCCCAGTGCTGGCTTGGAGAGCTACACAGTCACGCTTCACAAAGGTCGTCTCGTTGTGGTTGTGTTTGGTAATGTATTTCACAAGGGCAGGAAGGTAGTTTCTAGCGGAGGACATTCCCTCCCCAGCCTGGGGTGCAGACAGTCCTTCATGCTTCATTTCCATGGCTTTTAGCATATTGAGGATCAATTATGCAAATCAGAAGCCACCAGCTGAGTCAGGCTTGGTTCAGCATCCTGGATTAGTGCAGGAATGTGGATATTTCTCAGCTCCATGTTTACCTTCCTTTGCTGATCCATAGTGCACTCAGGAGCCAGAAAATATGGAACAGTAACAGCTTCACTTTGATAGACATAAAGTCCTTACGAAGATGAGTGCTTTGGTGTTTAGCAGGCCAGATGGGCTGTCCTGCCTACCATCATTCATATTCCCCTTGTGAAAGTGTATTAACATTTGCATTATTTCAGACATGAAGCTGTACTGCTTACACTGGCTGGCCAGAGACAGAATCACGGGCTGCGGTACTGGCTTCACAGGACTAGCGCTGCGCCTTGAAGTCTCCTGTGCTATTACAGATTTTCAAACAAGCTTTGCGCACCACAGCCAAGGACAGATTTCTCAGAGGCATCCAGGGGGTTTGCCGTACGGGTTACAATGGGAGATGAGCACTTAAAACTCTGGCTTCAGTTATGGGTGCTGAGTACTGGGAAATCTGGCCAAATGCCCCTTGCCAAAATGCAAGAGGCATGCAGAAGAGTTGAGGATGGGCTTTCATTACTGCAGGCATTTCCCCCTCCCTTCCCAGCCCAGCTCAAGGTGTCTGAACAGATGAGGATCCCCTGAAAGAGAAGAAAAGGTTAAAAAGTCAAGGATTTAGGAAGCCAAACGGAGGGAGGGAACTGCAGTAGTTGTGGCCGGCAGTGATGAAGTCATGGGTCAGGATCCAGGATTAAGGCTCTCAGATAGCATGATATGAACACATAGTCAGGATTTCTGCAGAGGGGGCTTGCTGCCATGAGAATGAGATTAGGCAACATTCCAGGGATGGGGAGAGAGAGAATCTTATAGAAAAACTCAGAGATATTCCTGGGTTGGTTGGTTGGTTGTGAGCTAAATCTATCATTTTGAACACACCCTCCGTTCTTTTAACAGACCCTGCGTTTTGTATTTTTTCCCCTCAAGCATATATGCTTGTCTGCTTTCACTGCACTGTGGCGTCTCACATTTATACATCTCGGTGATGTGAGCCATGCATTTTGTGTAAATGAAAGAGAACCGGTGGCATGGGGCTTCTTTAGCAAGAGCAGATGTTTAAAATACTAACCGGAGAACCTACTGACTGGTCATGTGACACACAGCATTTTAATGTTTGCAAAAACTGTCTTCAGATAATCGCCTTCCCCGGTACCTGACTTGTGAGGGGACCGCTCTGTGTTTCTGAGCTCACAGCCAGTTCCCAGGGAGATGACTATCAGGAAGATAGAGAATCCTTCAAAGGGAAATGAGAGCATAAAATAAATGACAGCAAGTGAAAGGTTAAGACAGTTCAGCTTCGCGTGGCTTCCTGGTTTGGATCAGCGCTCCGGAAGGGGCACAGAATCACCACACTGATGTCAGGAGCGTTATGCAACAGGAGGGCTCTTTGGTGGCTGATGAGCCCCCGAGTGGTTGCTGTGCTTGTCAGGATTAATAAGACAGTTTCTGGAGAGCAAACGCAGGGATGTCAGAAGCGAGCAGAGCCGCTGTCAAACCAACTCCTGCACCGCGGGGCTCAGCATACGAGTCCTTAGGAAACCTTTAGACGTTTACTGTGCGCCTGATCCAGCCACCCTAAACGAGCATCCCCCTTGCTGGTGTCACTGTGACAAATTCAGGCCTCATCGTGCCTTTTCCGTGTGCTGGAGTGGGCAGGGGAGTTGCATAGCACCGCTCACCCTGCAGGAAGGCGTGTGTCATGGTTACACACTGGTCATTGCTGGAGATTAGAGCCCTACAGACAAAGGGATTTTCCTTGGGCTGCATCATGTTCAGAGCTTCCCTGTAAGTTCGCAGGATACTTTTAAGCATGGCTGTAGAGCCGAGAGGACTGGAATCCATGAGAGTTGTTAAAGTTGGGACCATCATCTCAAAGGCTCAGCCTGTCTGCTGTGAACAGCACCTTCGCCTGCAGGAATGCTGAGATGCAGGCAAGGTGGGGGAGGTAATATCTTCTATTGGACCAACCTCTGCTGGCGAGAGAGAGACGAGCTTTCGGGTTCACACTGAGCTCTTCTTCAGGGCTGGGAAACTCACTCAGAATGTCGCAGCTGAATATCGTGAGACCAACCCAGCACGGCCGTTACACTGTGCTTCTGTGGGCTGGGCCTGCGCAGACTGCACTGCAAACACTGACTTTAGGGTGCACTCTTTCCTCTGGTTGCTTTTTGTTTTTGTTTTATTGTTTTGGGGGTTTTGCCTGAAATCTGCAATCACCCAACAAAGGCTGCCGTAGAGGAGAGACACCAGGTTGTGGCTTTCAAAGGGGCGTAGGGAATTGGGTACCTAACGCATTTACTGCTCAAAGTGGAACTGTACAAAGGTAAATAACTGTGTACCATACACTACCTGCAGTTAACCCCCGCCCCCCAGTGAAGTATGGACACCCACATGTGCACTCGCAGTCAGATCGCCATAGCACCTTCCATCTCTGCACAGCTGCCCCTGAAACCCAAGCTGCAGCCTGTAATTTGTCCTTTAAACGCTGGGACTACTTTTCTTGACACTGAGGCCACTTGACAGCTTTTTGGCAATGAAATGGTGCCTTCAAGCAGATATAATTGAACACTGGAGCGGTGTCAGCCTCCGTGTAAACACAAGCGAATCCCACGGACTTGGGTGAAATGGTGCTTAGGCTGAAGGCGGTGTAGTACTGTACCATACTCCTCTTCCATTGACAGGACACTTCCCCTCATTGGGATGGGAAGTAAAGAAGTGGAGAAGGCATGGAGCTTATGAGACGATTGCTGGTAGCATTGTTAACTGGCTGTGTCCAAATGGCAAATTAGATAGCTGCTCCTACTGGTGTTCTTTTGAACAAGCCACTTCCTGCGTGTCAAGCTAGGGCCATGGAATAACAGCGTGGCACAAGGTGGTAGTTTGTAGCAGGACTTGAAAAAATTCCCTGTCACATATTAGCTCAATGACAAAACATAACTAAGGTAGTTGAAAAATATCTGTATTGCCACTTATCCCTAGAGAACTGCCCCTTTTGCCGCTGTCTGTGAAATAAAGTAAAATTATGTTATTTCAAATGAACTTCTAGGTTGTTTTCTCAAGTTGTGGTTGTTTTAGACTGATTTGGCTTTTTTACTTCCCATTGCAGTGGGCAATAATGCGTTTTGTTGTTTTTATTCTACCTAGGTTTTATACTTGGGAGTCACAATAAAGACTATCTGATCAGTCCTAGCTAGGGGTTAGGTTCTCTGCAACTCAGATTTGTTAACTTTCCAATCAAGTTGCAAAGCCCATCTTTCTTCTTGGGCATTAGGGTGGTAGTAGGTCATAGGGAGAGGACGTTATAGGTTTGTTGTAGGTGAGTAGCTCTGGTCTGTGTGTGGGCATTCTCTCTCATGGTGATCTTCAGATTCTGGATTGTGTACTTTAAATTCTACAGAACGTATCTGCAGCTGGGGATAATTTATAAATCTAAATAAATACATTGATCTTTGTGTCTATGAATCTTGGAGCAGCTTTGAGAAGAGGAAAATTGTAGGGAAGCCAGTCCATAACTCATTCAGCTGATGTCTAGGTGCAGAATATGCTAGAATGCTGTAGAGCGGGCATGGTTTTAATAGCTGCTTTTATCTATTTTAGAATTACGTGAAGATGATGAACAGCTGGTAGCTGAAATTTCAGAGACATACGTACCCCAGAAGCACTCCGAGGATGAAGTGCAATCGCCTCTTGCAGTTCTTCAAGCCGACAAGAATTCTAAAGCAGAAACTGACTGCAAACTTGATGAAGATTCATCAGTGACACGAGTTGCACCAGAAACGGAGCCGCCTTTGGATATTTCTTCAGCACTCACAAAAGAAACCGATTCTCCATCTTCAGTAGTGTCGGCTCCAGACCAGACTTTGCCATCCAATGTACCCACAGCTACCCAAGAGTGGGTGATGTCAGAAGAAGACATGGTTGTCACACTTGAAGGGTTGGCTGATGCTGAGCCAAAGGCTGAAACTTTTGCCCCAGAGTCAGTGCCAAGCAAGAGCAAGCTCAAGAAAGTGAAACCATCTTCCCTTAGGAAGAAAACAGCTGGAGAGACCCCAGAAACGGAAGCAGCCACGGAGGGCATCCCTGTCCCCAAAGCATCTTACCAGTTCAATCCAGCTGAGTATGATGAGAAAATAAACCCCTTTGTGATGGGAGGTTCCAAAATACAGAACTCTCCTCCTGCAGCTCAGCAAACCTTCATGGCTTCAAACAGCGACACCAATGATTCCGGGGTAGAATTGGCTGAGGAGTCCCGGGGCCATGCTCTGAAGCTGGAATTTGATTTTACGGATGGGGCAGAGAACGGAGAGGTCAAGAAAGCCTTGCCAAAGAGAATTGGCAGGAAACCTGCCAGCAAACTAACTCCTAAACGACAAAGAGAAGCTGCTAATAAACCTATGAGTGCTGATGGCCTGGAAAAGGCTCCAGCAGAGGTGCCTCTCCCCAAAGCCTTGTACCCGGTGGATCCCAGTCAGTGGGACGACCCTAACTTCAACCCTTTTGGCAGCAGCTCGAACTTGCAGAACTCCCCACCCCTCCCAAAGGCTTCCTATCATTTTGACCCCAACAACTTTGACACAGTGGATCCTTTTAAAGCCACCAAGAGCTTAGCCAGCACAGCTGCTGACTCCTGCCCCACGGCTGATAACAATCTCAATGAAATTCTGGAGTCTCAGACCCTGGAGGTTCAGGGCGAGGAGCTGACGATAGGCAAAGCCTCTCCGAAGAAGGCCAAGTCGCGCTTGATAACGTGAGTGATGCTGCGTGCTGGGTTGGCTGCTGTCTGTGGGGTCAGGCAGCCGGAGGTTGGCTTTGTGGGATGGCAGCCTGCTTGTTTGTTTCCCAGATGCCTTGGGAGTAATTGCAGCAATACTCCTGTTTCCTGCCACGTTGTTCTCATCCAAGCTAGTCTTGCTGGTCAATGAGCTGCAAGACAGACAACTATGGCAGGCAGACAGATTCTGAAGTGCTTTTTTTTTTTTTTTCCCCCTCATCCAGTGGTTCTTCATGACTTGACAGGATGAGCAAGCCAAATACACTCAGCAATGCGTGTGTTAGTCATAAGAACCAAGTAGCCTAGTGTCTCTTAGTGGGACCTGGTTGTAAGAAATCACCTGAGATCCTGGCGTGTTAGAGAGAACAGGTGATTGAGATTCCAGTGTATGAAGTTTAAAATCCCCTGCTGTTAAATGGTTTATTCAAAACAAATCCTTAATGTGAAGGTTGGGCAGGAGGGGGCTTTCCAACTGCTGGTGCACCGCGGGCTCTGTGGTTCTACCACTCAATACAAATGGATGTCTCTTTCATCACATATTGCTGAAATGGTTTTCAGGTCGTCCTGGAACTTCCTCTTTCATAGCTAATGAAGAGAAGTACAGTTAAACAGTCAGGCTATTTGTTCTGTCGGCTGTATCACATCTGCCCAGACAGCATGCAGTTTGCCTTCCCTTGCAGGACTATTTTGGTACACGTACATGTGGGATTCTTTAAATACATATTTAGATCTTACAGCATGCTATTTAAAATGGTCATGTAAGTACTGAGGTTTCACAGAGCCAACTGGGAATGCAGGCTGAATTGTATCCACTCTCTGGGAATGGATATGTCACTGTAAGCCTTTCACCCGTTGTATCTCAGGTTTCTTCCGAGCAGGGTCTGTGCCTTATTGATGTCTCCAGGTGACTTGAGTCCCAGAGTTTGAAGTTGCAACATACAAAACACCAGAAACAAAATGTCACAATACAGTTTAATCTTTTGATATAACCCCAATATGTAGTTTGTGAACAGGCAGGAAGGCAGAAAGGATTATTATAAGAGAGTCATTTCGCACTAAATATTTGGGCCTTTTTCTTGTAATTATTAACTGACATTCACATGGCCAAAGGGGCAGGTGGAACCAGCAGAAAAAGGAGAGGCAGGAAACAGGTTAAATGGGGAAGTTTGGGAAGCACACAGTTTGTGCTTGAATTGACATTAAAAATGAAACAAGCCACCATTCTGCTCACAGGTTGTCTAGGTGAAATTTTAATGAGGGGGGAAACCTGGAGGATGGATTTTAACTGAGGGAGAATGGAGAAAACCTGGCAAAGCTGAATGAACTGGTCTCTCTGACATCTTTCAGAAATATCTTGCAAGGAATCTATATGGATCTGTTAAACCCCAGCGCTCCTCTGTGTTTGACTCTGAAGTGGTTAAGAGTTAGCAGAAAATGGAATATCACTTAAAGTTTCAGGTTCCATCTCTTCTTTATTTAGGAGCAGAGTAAGCTGTTCCAGGCACCTGGGTCCCTGGGGTTTTGGATTTTTGCATGAATGTTCATTTCTTCTCCAATAATAATAAACACTGAATTGGACTGTCTCCTATCTGCATGCTCCTCCCCAAGAAAGAGAACTGTGCAACTCGTTACATTTATTCAAATGAGAGATAATATCCAGGTCGTTTCACATGCTTTTTTTTTTCTCCATCTGTCTGTCTCTCTTTCCTGTCTATTATTTGATGCATCAGGACTACTGAACAAGTGAAATTTCTCTGTTTTCTGTTGTAAGTACTCTCTTCTGTTTTCTTTATTTGTTTCTAGTGTTTATTAGCATTCTCCAACCCCTCTTCTCTCCATGGCATGCAGGCTCCTTCCTACCTTTTGAGTTCCGTTGTCTGACTCGTGTTCACTCTCTCAGACCTTATTAGCCTTGTGATGGACTGTGTGCAAAGGAATGAGAAAGGGAGACGGCGGTGGTTCTGTAGGTGTGTGTCTGTGCTTGCTCCCATGGCATGTCAACTTCCAGTGTGTTTTGATGACATAGAAGTGTATGAAATCAATGTGTTGGTTAGGCCAGAGGTTCTCAATCTTTCCAGACAACTGTACCCCTTTCAGGAGGCTGATTTTGCGTACCCCAAGGCACACCTCGCTTAAAAACAAAATCGGACATAAAAAACAAGTGTCACAGTGCACTATTACTGCAATATTGCTTATTTTCTCATTTATACCATGTAATTATAAAATAAATCAATTGGAATATAAATATTGTACTTACGTTTCAGCGTACAGTCTATAGAGCAGTATAAACAAGTCATTGTCTGTATGAAATTTTAGTTTGTACTGACTTTTCTAGTGCTTTTTATGTAGCCTGTTGTAAAACTAGGGAAATATCTAGATGAGTTGATGTACCCCCCGGGGTACGCGTACCCCTGGTTGAGAACCACTGGGTTAGGGGGATCTTCTCCTGGATCCATACATTGTAGAGACAAATGTTGTTTTTGTCCTTCAGGTGATTCTCTCCCCTGGGGGGATGTCTCCCCACATGACTAGCCTTTGTAAAGTAGTGAGGCAGGCAGCGTATACTGAAGGAATGGCTCCAAGGGCAGGAGACTCAATAGGACGATGGACAGGACATGTTGAAATAGCTTCACGGAGGCTTTGCCGAGCCCAGGAACTCAAAAACCTAAGTTTCTTTTTCTTTAGGGCTTGGGGAGGGTTTACCTGGCTCAGTGCAGATCTCCTGCACAATAAAATAAACCAGAATGGATTGCAAAGAATAGCAACCTTCAACAAGGGAAGTATTAGCATTATGTATTAACTACTACTGGCCCTATCCAGTGATTGGCAAGGAGACGGTAAACAGCCTCTCTCTAGGCAGGGTGGAGACCGAACGCTCTCAGTGCACAGATGAATGTTAATTATTTGTACTGCAGAACCACCTAGCGCCCAGCCAAGATCAGGGCTCTGTTGTGCTAGCTGCTGCACAGACACATTGTAAGAGACAGTCCCTGCCGCCGAGATTTTACCATCTAAATAGACGGGACAGACAAAGGGTAACAGGAGAAACAGAAAACACAAGTAACTGAAAGTCGTACAGCAGGTCGGTGGCAGAGCCGGGGATAAGGCCCAGGTTTCCTGCCTGCCAGGCCAGTGCCCTGTCTCGTTGTCTGAGGGTTCGGTTGGAACATCAGGCAGCCTGTTCAGGAGCCGGCCGTGATGAATGACACCCCACACGGTCAGAGGAACGTGCCCCGAAGAGTCTGAGCTGGCATTTGGGCCCAGGCTTGCTGCGAGTGGGGAGAGAATCCTGCCTTTGATGGACTCAAACACTGACGGCACAAAACCATTCTTCTGGTTAATTCTGCTCAGTGACTGGTCGGGGGCAGCTGTCTGCACTCCTCGTTTTCAGCTCTCACCTTGGGGATTGTCTGCTTGTTTGAACTGACCCTTACAACCTGCTTAGAGCAGCCGGTTCGACTGAAACATGCTGGGGGATTGTCCCTCACCTGGCTACGCCATCACAAAACTTCACAATAGCAAACCAGCGTGTGCCACCCCAGCATGCATCAGCCCCCTGCAGTAACACACCGGTGCGCTCAGCCTGCATGTGTGATCAGCCTGACCATAGAAAACTAGCCATGTGCGCCACAGCACTTTGCATGAGCACCCCGGCCACAATGGACCAGTGAAATGTTGCATGTTCTTGTAGGAAAGTATTTCCCCCCTAGCTGTGTTTTCCCTGGTGTTGTCACTGTGGAAGTTCTGCACTTTCCCCTGTGCTTTCCTGTAGTAAGGAGGAGAGCAGCAGAGATCGTCTGACCCCAGGTTTCTAGGGTCCTTTTACTCTCCTGGAACAGGTGGATTCATCTGACTCGTGACTGTCTAACGCTGCCCATCGCCCACTCCGGAGAGCAGCAGAGGAGATAGGATTCATGTAGGATATGCTGGTAGATTTAGGGAAATTCAGAACTAGCTGGAACGGGAAACTTACCAGTAGTTTATGTTACCCCATTTGTGCCTTTATTGTCTGCGTAGTTCTCAGCTGGGGATGCCAGCACAGAAAGGGTCAGTTACAATATGTACAATACTGAACAGTATTCAGCAAAACTGAATGCAAGTGTTGGCATTTGCCTTCAGACTGAAAACTGACCAGCCTTTCTGTACTATTGGTGTTTTGTTTTTTAATCAGGACTTACGGACTACGGATCTTCCTATTGTACACATATTTAGGAATCCATTTACCAGGCATTTTCCTGAGCTGAATACAACCTTCTTTGCTTTAGTTTGAGTCCTAAGTACTGGCACCCAATACGCTGTAGAAAGAGGGTATTTCATGGCCTGCATTCCCTAGTTTGTATAGTCCCATATCCCCGTTGACTCTGGTAGCCTCAGGGTTTGCTGATTGTAAGCCCTGGAGGTTACTGAAGCAGGTCACTATATTCATGCTCCAGGATTAGAACAACAGCAGAAGAGCACAAATGTGTCTAGCAGAGAGAAGCAAAACTCAGCTGGCTAGTGGGATGTGCGTATTAGAGCAGCTTAGCCTGGTTCTTCTCCTTCCCCCGAGCTTGTGGATAGCGTACCAGGGGATAGGGTACTCTGATCAGACTGGCTACCAGATGGTATGAGAACCCTCTCCCCAGCAAGTCGCATGGTGGCCCTCTTCTGTACCTAAGGAGAGAGCTATCTGCCAAGCCCCATTGGACCTGAGATTCAACTGCTTGTGTTAGAACCTTGTGAAGAAAAGTGAAGTTGCGTGGGGTTTTGAGGCAGACACAGATGTGAATGTTAGCCTCCAAATCAGGTTCCCTCATGGGCCAGCATCTAATGGATTCCATTGCGCTCTATTGGAGCACTAGTGATCCCTGCATGGAGCGTGTGCATGATGGGAAATGGGCAGAGGCACGAAAAGAGAACAGGGCGATTGGAGAGTGAACTGAGGGGAGGAGAAGGGGGTTATTATGGAGTAGGGCCTCAATGCAGATCTTTTCATACTTCACCATTGCAAAATTGCTGGTAAGGAGCATTGAGAAAGCCGGAGGCAACGAGCCTTCCTATAAATGTCTGTAATGGACCCTCACAAGATCTGCCTTAAGCTCAGCAAATGTGTGTCCTCCGGGGAACCAAAAACCCAGGGCTGGAACAGTAGGTTGCTAACTGAGGCAGTGAGGTAGTGGTGAAACTTTGCTCCCTGCCAAGATGGTGAAACCTGACTTCCTGTGCTGTGTGAGAGAGATGAATGCACTTGTGCATGTTATCCTGCTGCAAGGCAGGTGTCTCCATTTCCTCTTGTGCCCCAGAGACTCCCACCTCCACATCCCTTGGTGCACGCTCCAGGTCCATGGGACACGGCCAGTCTGTTTTGCCAAATGCCAGAATGAGGCTAGTGCCTCTCAGCCCTGCATGCTTGACTGCGCAGTTCAGAAAGCCTGTGGTATTTTCTGCTGGATCCGGCCATTGGAGCTCAGTGCTGTCTGCTAGGTTTGTTTAACACATTGGTTGAAATGAATCAACACGGAGTCCAAGGAAAAACAGACCCTTAACCCAAGCAAAGCTCGGTACAGGGCCTAAAGCAAGGATGCAACCTGGTGGGAAAGTGAAGCCACACTTGCTGATTGTGGCTATGAATGTAGATTGGGCAGAATGCAGCTACCCAGCTCCTCAATGGGCTGACAACTGGGAACATGTACCAAGCTACCATACCTCACCCCGTGCTATGGTCTCTCCACTGGTTCCTGGTCTGCTTCCAGAGTTAATTCAAGGCCTGGGCCATCAGTGTGTTACGACCCAGATACGCCTATTACCACATCTCCATCCATGACTTACTATGGACAGTGCAGCTTGCAAAACCCAGGACTAAATGCCTGAGAGTTGGAGATGGAGCATTCTCATTTGAGGGGATCCATGTCTGGAATGAGCCACAAGAAGAGCTCAGAGTCACCCCGAGCTTAACCTTCTTTAGGGCATGCTGCAGCACGCTCCTCTTTGAGACGTTGTTTTCACCGTCACTGGATAGATCATTAAAATACAAAGGAATGAAATGAGTCTGCCCTTCAAACCAAGCAGAGTGCACTACGACCAGGGAAGGGAGAAGAGCAGAAGACCCCATAAAGTTTGTTCGGGCCTGGCTGTGCAGATCTGACTTGCTAGGAAAGGCACGGATACTATGGAGATGAGCGCTATGCGGAGCCGCGAGGTAGATAGAACAGAGTAACACACGGCTTCAGGAGACGTGCAATGGTGCTTGTGGAGGGTCTCTTTGTTGGAACGGTTCATCCTGCTGGAAGGCCAACATGCATGTTAAACCCCTGGATAATATCTCCAGATAAAGCTTTAGAGATTCAGGGCAATGACCTAGTAAGAGAAACCTTTCTTACCAAGCTTATTGTTGGTTGTAATCCTCTCCATCAGCAGGTGAGAGCTGTCTGGAGATGCTTCCTCTGGGCTTTACCTTTGCAGAGGAATAAATATTCTGAAGAAAACAACGGTTGGTTGGTTTGGGTTGGTTTTTTGTTTTGTTTTAAGAACTTGCTTTGCCATAATATTTTCCTAATGAGTGCTTGGGCCTGTCCCATCAGCAGAGTGCAATGCTACCCTGGGGCTACCCTTCATTTGCTTCAGCCTCTCTCTGCACATGCTTCTCCTTCCACCCGTCGTCCTCCCGGTGAGAACAGCAAAGCTGGGTCTGAATCTGTCTCTTTTTCTTGTTGCAGGAGTGGCTGCAAGGTGAAGAAATATGAGATGCAATCCCTGGTCCTGGATGTTTGCACTCAGGTACATTTAAGCAAATGGCACTTACCTGTGTTCTTCGGAGGCCAGCAGGTCCTTGTGTGTGGGAAGTGAGCATGTTGAGAAGGAGGAGGATTTGAAATCCTGATTCGGGGCTGTCTTTCCTGATACTGGTCTGATGTAGGGGGGACATAATCATGAGAAGAGCTTGGAGGGTTTCGCTTTAAACTGATATTTACCTGTAACAACCCAGAACCAGCCAGCAGACGTCCCGGAAAACACTAGTTTGCACTACATCCCCCTTCTCCGATGAAAATCTCCCTCGACATCGCCAAATCCTGGCTTCTGGGAGGAGGTGAACAACATGAGGAGGAGCTGGAAGAATCCATGATGGAGATGTTTTATGTGCAACTATCCGATAATCCTTCCCCTCCCTGCCCTGCTAAGATTTTCGGCCAATAAATGAAACCATGGTCTCTACATTTCTGTGTCGTTCATAGGAGGGAACCGGGGCAATGCCTTGAAAGTGTCCCCTGTCCATTTCTGGGGCAGTGGTGAGGTGCCAAGTTTTGTGATCACACAGCTTAGTGGATTTTGTCCATTCCTTTCTGCCATGTGTTTCTCTCTTCCAAAACCTTCCTGAGATGCCGATAGGAGCGGCTTGCCCACTTGACCAGTTTTCTGTTGTTTTCCATTAGCTGTTCTGATGACACATTAGCCTGATCCCTATGGATTAGTTTACCCTGCTGAATTGCCTGCCTTGATCCCACAGGATGAAGGAGCATTGATCTCAAAAATCCCGGACGTTGCAAACTGCGATGGCCACGCTACTGACGAAGAGAAGCTGGCGTCTACATCCACCAGTCAGAAACCATCCGGGCCAGAGGCGAAAGGTGAGCCAGAAGACGACCTGGAGTACTTTGAATGTTCCAATGTTCCCGTGTCTACCATAAATCATGCGTTTTCATCCTCAGAAGCAGGTATGGAAGCATCTCTCTATTTATCTCTCTCTCTAACTCTATAGACATATACAGCATGTAGACTCAGAAATCCAAGTGACCTCTAAAATAACCTCTAACAGCAAACAGAGCTGTGTGAGCAGCAGCATCCCGCATCTTATTTACATTAATTGGGCAGGAAGCTACAGTATATTCTAGTTAAAGGCTCAAATTGCTCATCTGTATTATTTACATTACGAAAAATCAGTGATCGTAGGTTGTTTTTATATAGGCCCTTTTTAATTTAGTGCTGTACAGAAGCTCATGGCATTACATTAGAAAGTTCATCTCCATCGCCACTGACTGAAACTGGCTCTGACAATGGATGTACAGAATAAATCCAGGATCACAAACAGTCCCCTCTCCCACAACGCTGGTTCTCCTGCTGCCTTGCTGCTGCTGCAAATTCCCCATCTAAGCCATGAGTCTGTTCTGTCATGTGAATCCAATGGGGTGAAGTGGGGCCAACCTTTTATCAAGCTGCAAACTGGCTTGTGCTCTTTCAGAACAATCAAACATGAATCAAAAATCAATTCCTGTGGGTGCTCTACTGCTTTTTTGACACCTGCCCAGTGTGAGTGTGGGGAGACCGAGAGTTGGTAACATGTGGACTGATATTTAGTAACGCTAATTAGAAGAAGTGTGAGCAATTTATATAACACTTTGTGTTCAAAGCATTATTCAAATGTTAACTAGTCCTCACACAGCCCAGTAAGGTAGGTAATCCCTCAAGGTATTCTCTTCATTTTACGGGTGAGGACACTGAGACAGACTGGTTAAGCTGACTTGCCTAAGGTCACACATTAATTCGGGTTAGACTAGAACTTGGATGTGCCTAGATTTTAGTCCCAGGACCTGTCTACTAGATCATGTAGATCTGTATATTAAAGAATCGTATAAATGAAAACTGTTCTGGATACGTGCCTGTAAGGACATTTGGATTTGCTAAGCAAGGTCTGTAGAAACAGTTGTGGGGGTATTTTGTCTTCTATTGAATTTGCAGCTCCAGCCAATCCATTTTGAAATAATTAAAAGTCAACAAGGGTGATGTTAAATCAATGTCAAAGTTACAGGTGAGAACGGCAAAAACTGCCACACTGAAAATTTGCAGCCATCTCCTGGCCAGTTTTGTTTCTTACACATTAATCATTTCTCCTGAAATGTGAGAAATAGCTGTAATCGTCTCTGTGGGCATATTTCCTGGAGGAGAGAATTCTTACTTCTCTCTACATGGGAGGTCACCGTTGATAATTAACTGAGCCACGAGTTGTTGAGTAATCCAGGGAAATAAAGGTTTAGTGGGATAAGGAGAAAAGCTTTTATTTCACACATGTGTTCTTGTAGACTCACAGGGCCTGATTCCCCAGTGCCTTGCTCCTCGGGTAGCCATGTGTCACAGTGCAAAACTTACGTCTTTCCCATCACTCTGATTTGGTCGCATTCTGCACTCACTTTCCACTGAGGGAAGAGATTGGCCACGGTGCAGGGCAATGCAGAATCGGGCCTACTGAAAATCTAGACAATAAAAAATAACAATAGACCAAGTGGAGAAAATGAACCAGAATTTGTAGCACTGGAGAGTGGGCCCTTTCACTTCCTGCTTTCCGTCATAATTGTATTCTGATGATACATTTGCTTTTGCCAGTCACGTTCACAGAGCACCACAGTGTAATTTAGGAACATAGGGTTCATAAATTATATACTGGAGTCATGATGGGTTGCAGGATATGCACAGACATCAGTTATTGGAGGAGACAGCTTTTATCTACTCTCCTCTGCTGCTGGTGAGAATAGAAAGGGACACATGAACCACTCTCTTGACAGATCATCAGGGCCAGTTGGTGTGAAGCTTATATTTGTGTTATTCAGAGTGGGGGGAACAGCTGTTGCTTGTCACCACCTGCAATATCAACAGCCTTTCATCCCAAATGATCCCTCCACTTTACAGAGACTATATATGTGTGAGTCATTTCAACCATCACTGAAATGCAGACACCTCTGAGGTGGAACGCAGCACCAGTAATTAACCCTATGGAATGATTTTACCAAGGGTTGTGGTGGATTCTCTCACTGGCATTTCTAAATCAAGACTGGATGTTTTTCTAAAAGATCTGCTCTAGTTAGGAATGAATTCAGGGCCGTCCTATGGCCTGTGTTATACAGGAACTCAGATTGGAGGGGCACAATGGTCTTTTCTGGCCGTAGAATATACGAACCTGTTTGGTAGCACGCAGGGAGTGAAGGATCGTGCACCCAATCACTATTCAGCCTCACATTTGTTGCCGGTGGTTGTGCAAATCCAGATTGTGGAGCTGGAGAGTGGGGGAAATATGGGGGAGGATCCTGTGCACACGCCAAACTGAGTGTGGTTCTGGAAAGGTCAGTGGCTGTGGTCAAAACTGCTCAGAGGCAGCACCCTGGAGGACTGAAATTGCCCTTCCTCCTCTTGGCATGTGACAATGTCTCCAAGTGGCAGCAGCAGCAGCAGGGGAGAGTATGGGGGGCAGAGGCATGGTGGGCACCTCCCTCCCTCCTCTAGGAAACCAACCAGCATTGCTACTCTAAGTGGTGATGGAGAAAAGGGGCCATCAGGGCAGCATCTTGTCAAGCACAAAGGTGGGGAAAAACCCTGCCCTTAAATGCTTATTCGGACAGAGCTGGTTCTGAGACCAAAGCACAGTGAGCGGACGTGTGCCTTGGGGCACGGGAAGCCAGAGGAAACCCGTGAACACACACCAGAGGCAAAATTTGTTCACGGCCGGTCCCAACTCCCAACTGCTCTATGTCTTTTTCAAATGTCCTACTGTCTCCCTACATTTACCAACAATATGATGCAGATGGGGATAAATTCGAAACTTGGGAGCTCCACTGAAAATACCTTGTCACTGCCAAGGCCAGGAGCCAGCAGCCGAGGGGAGTGGTGCAAATGTCACCTGTCAAGGACAAAGGCACATTGCGGCATGGCCACAAAAGCGTCGTTCCCTCCCTTTGCTCTGAGTGCAGCAGAAGGGAAGCCCTGCAGGGTGGGTAACGCTGAATCAGCAAGCCCACTGCTTTGCTGCCGCTCTTGTTCTTGGGTGCCCCTGTGGGGAGCGGGCCAGTGATTTTCATTTGGAGGGGAAGAGTCCCCACTCCCTTGATTGCACTTACGTGGATCCCTTTATCCCCACGCCCATTGAGCAGATGGACACCAGCCCTGGTCAGAGATGCCAAGGGCTGGCTGTCCTTGAGAGTGAGGGTCAAGGCCAAAGAGTGACACTTTCCAGGAGATGTGCTAGGTCATTGCTTAAGACAGGGACTCTCGTCTTCGGTCCTTGGTGACATCCAATGCATTTAATAGTTTGTTTTAAAATGTACACTGCTTAATATTGCATAGGAAATGCTTCATTGTCCTAATTCACACTAAAGGCTAGGGCACGTGAGAATTCTATATGCAGTGCAAACTAGTGGATTTTAATCAAAACAATCGTTTGCTGGTTGGAACAAAAACCTGGGTGGTTGGAGATCACCGAGGACATGAATTTGCTCAGTGCAGTTTAAATTTGGAACTGTATTTTGCAGAACCCACAAACTTTTGATCAAGTCCTACTCGTTTTTTGGGCAAACTCATATTTTTTTGACCGTCCAGTATTCACACACACAACCCCCCCTTCCCCCGCACAGCCTCCTCTGTCCTCTCGCACACGTATTGCACAAGGGCCTGTAGTCTCCATGGTTACCGCAGTACACAAACTTGGGAAGCGTCTTTCAAAGCTTACTGTTGCCTCTTGCAGTGCCTGAGTAAAAATATTTTAAATCTCTAGATATTTACTTAAAATGAGTGTGATAAGCTTAGGAGTGTGTGTGAGAGTGAGAGAGCGTGCTAGGGAGTGGGTCTCACACCCAATGAGTGAGACTTGCACCACCTTGCCTCCCACAGGACCTCTCTACAGATTGGCCTGCAAAGGATGCTGAATGAGTGAAGCAGCTCATCACGTGATGGGTTTCCCCTTAACTCTGATCTCCTTTGTGCCCATCCATTACTCCTGTCTTGAGGCCCGAGGCTGGAGCAAAACCTCTGTGCCTGACCCAGAGCTCTCAGGGTGGGCAGTTGCCACCTATGCTGCACGTCACCTTATCCTGTAGGGACTATTAATTCTAATAATATCTTAGAACCATCCCTGACAGGAACCGGTTGGACAAACACCTGCCAGGATAAATAACACTTGGTCCTGCCTCAGTGCAGGGGACTGAACTATCGAGCTCCCTTCCAGCCCTACAATTCTGTGATTCTATGTTACATTGATATGACACTTCCCAAGCCAAAGGATCCCAAAGAACATCCCAAAGTTTACAGAGTACATGGATAATGACCGTGACTGTAGACACTCAAGTAAATCCTGTTAGAAAACAGGAAAAGCTCTAGATCTCACCTTCATGTGTATTTGTACAGCACCTAACGCAGCTTATCTAGGGAGTTGTATGGCCCCCTCACCACAGTATCTGAGCGCCTCCTGGTCATTAATGGCTTGTATCCCCACAGCTCGAATGCGGTAGGGAGGTATCATTCATCCCCATTGTACGGATGGGGAACTGAGGCACAGGATAGATTGATTTGCCCAAGGTGAGGAGCTGGACTTGGGTCTCCTGAGTTTCAGTCCAGCAGCCTCACCCCTAGCCCATCATTCCTGCTCTGGGCTCTGATCCTCCCTGGGGTCCCTATTCAATATCAGTATGGTTTGGCACCCGTACCTACACAGAGCTGCTGCATTGTCTTCCACATACTTTGCCAGCTCCTTTGGAAAGCAGGCACTGGTATCATAGAATCATAGAATATCAGGGTTGGAAGGGACCTCAGGAGGTATCTAGTCCAACCCCCTGCTCAAAGCAGGACCTAATCCCAACTAAATCATCACAGCCAGGGCTTTGTCAAGCCTGACCTTAAAAACCTTAAAAAATCTGCTCCTTTGCTGCTGTCAGGGTTCCCCCCTGGGTGGGCATGTCCCTGTGTGTGAGGAAAACAGGCCATGTGCTGACCCAAAATAAAACTGTCTATCCGTGTAAGACAGGAACCCCACAGAGCCTGGAATCCTGAGCCTCGGGGAACTGGAACAGATGACCTTAAACTCTTCTATTTCAGCAAGTCTCTTTGCTGGGGTGATAGTCATGCTCTCAAGGTGGCTGTAACACCTTGTGCCCTGTGTTTTAGGCTTTGAAAAAGAGACATCCAAACAGAAGGAGAAGGATGGGCCCAGTGGCACCCTGGTAAGTGCAGCTTCACCTTTACTCTGACCTCCTGTGCCAGTGACCCCCCCCGTGAAACACCGTGATTCACTACGGACCTGATTCTTCAGCCCTTACTCACATTCCTTGACTTGAGCAGGGCTGTTTGCATGGGTAAGACGTGCTCTTTGTGAGTAAGAGCTGGGCCTCTGCCAGCATATTGAGACACTTGCATGCACAGTGAAAAGTGGAGACTATGCTGAATATACTAAGTGATCACCCCAAATCCCTGCTCTCTGACCGCTAATATCCCACATTCCCTGATACAGGCCTGACTCCTCCAGGGCGCTGCAGAAATGGCCAAGTGGCCTCTGGATCAGCCTCACAGTGGTGGGGAGTCTTTCTGAAAACACCTCAGGAGAAAGCTGCTTTGGGAGCTAATGTATTTAAAATTGTGAACTGGGGATTTAACCAATCCTGATTTCACAGCAGCCCCTGAAGTGCACTCTAGAGAGAGTCCTTCCTTCTGTGCATGCAGCCCAAAGCTTTGTCCAGGCAGGCGGATGGGATGATGCTGAAATAGGCTGATGGGCGGGGACAGGCAGGGGCACATGAACTGTCGGCAGAGGGGATGGTACTTTGTACACCCAGGAATCCCATGGGGAATCAGGACAGGTGGGAGTGTGTGAGCCACACGTGGTCAGAAGCGAGTGATGGACAAGTGGATGTTTGTGGTCCCCAGAGTCAGAGGGGCAGTGGAGACATACGCAGATGCTGTCGGAGCATTTTTAAGATGCCCAGATATGAAGCTTTACAGCCTGAATGAAGTTAGAGGAGAAGTCGGGGGATAGAGCCCAGACCAGTGACAAGGGAGAGTCTTGTCCCCATCACGTGGAATCCTGTGGCAGCCGCTGGTGAGGAGCAGGCAATGCGGCCCGATAGCCGCAGTAACTCTCCCCAGAGACAGACGGTGGCTGTGAGGTGCTGGCAGTGACAGCTGCTGCATTTGCCTGCAGACCATCTCTGTGTCCTTGCCAGCTGCCTTCCCCAGGCCATGTGCTTGGGGAGATTGGCATGTGGCTCTTGTGGACTGTTAGACCGGCAGTGTAATCCCCTTGCAACGTGAATTGGATTCATGTGGCAAGAGGCTCTTTTAAAAGCTGGTGGGACGCTGCCAGCCGTGCCCCTCAACGCACAGCTAGTCTGCTGTCCCCATGGGCTGCATGCCCAGCTCCCTCTGCTGGGCGATGCATGGAGCTGAAGTGGTCTTGGGTAGCGTGCCGCTGCCGTGTCTGCTGCTGGGGATGGGAGAAGAGAGGAAAAGCGAGAAACAGAAAACACAGACTGGTGGAGTGAATAAAAATCCGGTGCCTCTGTGGAACCAATCACAGTGAATAGCGATGGGGAAGTGAGCTCTCACACCCTATAGGAAAGGGCCCCAAACTCTGCTTCTGGAAGCCAGCTTGATTGCTCCCTCCCTACAACCAGGATGGTGTCCACTGAGGAGGAGATAAAACAGCCCTGGTGATAGAGAGAGCACTGCTGCTGCCAGTGAAACTCCGTGTACTCCCATCAGTCGCTCTGTGTCCTGCTATCTCAGCCTCGTGCGCAGTGGCACTGCTGGGAGCCAGGCAGCAGTGTCGGAGCAGCTGTGACCAGTGTGTAGATAAAATCCCTTCCCTACGGCGACAGAGCTGTGGGCAAGGGGACATGCTACGCCAGCTCAGCTCCACGCGTTTGGAACAGCTAAGAGAGGAAGGTGGCAGGCAGATGACAATGAGATTAACCCCAGCAGCCAGCTCAGCTTCCCTGGGACAGATTTCACTACCCTAAGCCTCCCAAGGACATTAGTGAAGCAAACCAAGGGGAAGGTACTGGATTCCCAGCTCAGGTCTCCAGAGCCCTGCAGCTGTTCTAACGGTTCCGTGTAATGCATTAGTTGCTACAGGGAGGCTCTGGGGTGGACATGGGCATGCAGGGCTCAGGGGGGTATTGGGCCACATTAGAGGGAGACCCTCCGCTCAGTCAGACAAGTCATGGTCAGTGTCCAGGACAGCTTGTTTCTTCCTTGGAACTGGGAGCTTGGCAGGAAGTGGGAGCGGCTGATTTTTTTTGGGGGGGGGGAGGGGAAACATGGGGGATTGATACTTGCCGAGTGCTCAGGAGTATGTGCCCTAGTGTAGGGTGTCATCGGGGAGTCTCCAAGCTACGCCCAGAGCTGTTACTCCCAAGGAGCTCCTCTCTTGGTGCACTGCGTGGCCCTGGGCAGGGGTCGCATTAAAGAGATTTTTCCAACTGCACCAGCTTGGGGTCTCAGAGCATTTGTGCTGAGAGCAGCCGACGCTCCCATTACTGTGCTGTGTTCACTCACCTGTCGCAGTGCTGCGTAATAAGAACTTTCACCCTCACTAACCAAACAAGATTCTGCGTCTGGCATGGGACTGAAAAACACTAGAACTTACTGCTCAGAGAAAGGGTGTTTTTCATTTACAAAACGCTGCACAAACTTTGACTAGCTCCTCGGTATAATGCTTCTCTGTTTGTGGCCTGTGGCCAAGCAGATAACTGGGAAGGGAGTGTAGCTGGGATTAGTGGCATAAAATTAAGAAAGGGACATTTTAGGAGACTAGATATCAGGAAAGATTTTCTAACAGTGAGATCGGTCAGGCTGTGGAGGAATCTCCCAAGAGAAGGGATGGGAGATATTTAAAGCTAGATGGGCTGCAACAGTGGAGAATAGACCCCTCGGGGGTGCAGTATATGAGGCCTTTTCTAAATGATTTTAGCGTTGTGATTTCCTTGCAGATTCAAGTAAGAGGAGATGGGTTCTGAGTGGAGAAGTCCCAAGGTAGAGCACGTGTGACTTTGCTCATTAGTAAGAGTAGCAGGGGAAATCTGTGAAAGGTGCATTGATATCCAGATCAGGGTATTAGATTGTGATGTTCTCCCTGGCAGGAGAGACTCTTGGTTTTCATGGGGTGTGTCCCGGATGAGGCTGCTTTGAGTAGTTGGTCAGAGAATATGCAGCAAGCGTTCCAGAGAACACAGCCTATCCGACGACCTCCTGCTCTAAGGAAGCGTGTTAAATACCCTGCTGATCCAGGTCCTTCAAGAGGAGGTTGCTGCTGCAGCACATGCTAATGCAGAGGGAAGGGGATGGTGATCTGTCTCCCATCAGGGAGGCAATGATTGGACCCTGTCTGCACAGGGGTGTCAGCTAGATGGCTGCTCTGCGGGGACAGATAGTTGACATTGCTCCCTGCATGAAGGCTGTCTGACCCTACAACCACTTGTGAAGCCCAGCAAAATAACCCAGGCTGAGCAAACCTCTATACAACTGCTGCCGGCTGTAGTGAATCCCCCATTAAATGGGAGGTGACTGGCACAGGATCCGCTGTCCCCTGCAGGCCCTGACATAAGCTGCTGCAATTAGCAACACTTAGCAAAGCTCACGTGCCTGGAGCTGTTTTCAATCGGTAGCAGCACGGGGCATGTAGCAAAGGGAGTGTGATGATATTGTGGGATCTGGCTCTGGCAACATCTTCATTAGAAACTGTCTGATATAGGCCCTGGGAAATGGGCTTTCTGTCGTTTCTACGTTTGGTTTAAATCGAGCATCCTAGTCAGGACTCAGTTTACTGGATTTCTAAAGGGTGGTAGCCTAGAGACAGAGGCCAGGCTGACCTGGAAGGGACTCAGACCCTTGCCCATCAGGTGTATTAGCAAGAGACTTCCCTTCACTGCGCACACATCCTGTGAGCTCCTGCTCCTAGAGCATGCGTCACACCCCCTCACTCTGCAATGGAAGCGTGTGCCCGTATGCCAGTCTGACAGCTGCATTTTCAAGTGACTTTGGAGGGAACCACTCATCCAGCCTCAACAGACAATGGGACCTGAAGGGGACTGGGCATGACCGGAGTGATAGGGTTTGTACCCAGACCAGACACTGCACTGTTTCCTTCCCACAATGGAGACGGGCCTCTGAATTTGCAGTGTACAAATACAGGATGGGTGAAGGAAGGACTTTAGAATGTGGAGACATACCCCAAATACGGGCAGTTGGGCAGAAAAGCTGCAGATCGAATGTATCATTGAGCAGTAATTCTTGTCCCCACAGGGCGATTCTGGACTGTGCTCAAAGGACAAAGCCCCTGGGGCCATGATGACCGGAGCGAGTGGAAGTGAAAGGCCTCTGGAAAGCATTTGCCTCAGTGAATCTGACAAAACAGCCGTGCTCACTTTAATAAGAGAAGAGGTAATGGTGACTCAGCACCGTCGGGGCTGGTGCCTGCTCAGGGCAGCAAAACGTGTACACCCAGAGCAGGAATTCGTCTCAGCCGGTGTGTGTGAAGCAGCCAGCACCATGGGGCCCTGATCTCCATTGGGGCCTCTAGGCACTACCACATACTAATAATATAACCTCTGCTGCCCCACTGGTGCCACATCACAGGTGTATCCAGGATGTGGGAACTAGCCTCCAAGAGAAGCAGAGATGCTGCGGGGTGACATTCTCAGCGGACACGGTGGGGCAGGGGATGGAGTTTAAGGCTAGAAGGGAACGGTAGATCTAGTCTGACCTGTATAGCACAGGCCATTACAATTTCACCCCATTACTCTGTATTGAGCCCAAACTCTTGTGTCTGGCTGAAGCACACCTTCCAGAAAGGCATCCAGTCTGGATTTTAAATCATCAAGTGCTGGAGAATCTTTGTAGTTTGTAATCTTTCTGTTCCCCTTGGGTACCCTCCTACTGCTTGGCCAGCAATTCTCCTAGCCTGCGGAAGGTGCCTGCAAAGAAGATAGCAGCATGGCAAAAGCGAGACTCCAAAAGGGGAGAGTTTTATAGCCATGAATGTATCTAAGATCTGCACAGGTCCCTTACTGTAAAACCCAACTGAGCACCTGTGTTGATGTGCAGTGGCAGGCTTTGGGGCAATCATCTCCTCATGCCTCAAGTTTGCCACTTAACATTTATTTTTCAAGTGGCATAAGCATGTAATTTTCAGCAGAAATGCTTCATAAATGTTTGCAATTAGAGGCTCCGAACATTTTGAGCCAGCACTGGAATCTAGATTAAATCTTTGCCCATTGCTGGTAATCTTCTAAAGAGCTGTCTTCAGCTAATATCAAAGTGTTCGGGTTTTGCATTGCTAGAGATTGGATTTAATGTCTCTGACTATCCTCTACGACATTCCCAATTCACAGTCTGCAGCTGAGCTTCGGGTGTAGGGCTCCATCTCCCAGAAGACAGCCCGTGTATGCCTGGAGGTGGAGAGTTAGAGTTTTCATTTTGTTTCCTTTACCATGTAGATAATCACTAAGGAGATCGAAGCAAATGAATGGAAGAAAAAATATGAAGAGAGCCGGCAAGAAGTCTTGGAAATGAGGTAAAAATCTGAGCTCTCAGGTGTTCAGCCCCCAACGTTATCCTCTAGCATTTCCACACAGAACTACAGATCAAATCATGCCTGACTCTTGGGGGACTTTCCATGCAGCCACTGGGGTATATTGAAGCAAAGCTGTTGATTTTGGGGTGCTGAATTGCTTGGTACTGAAAAGCTGCTCGTGCTGCTCTTCTTTTGTGCCTCTTGTGGTTTAGTTCGCCCTGGTGGTAATAAGATAACATGGATAGCCATGCTCAGGATGGAACATGTTACAAGCCGTGAGCTCATCATGCTCAGACTGTAACAAGTCTGTCATGTTCTTTGTGGCAAGAGTAAAATCCTATTAACTGTGCATGTCGGAGATCCCAGGGGAAGGCCAGGTCAGCTGGGTGGAAGCTGAAGGCAGATATTACTAGAGAAGAGAGGAGGTGATTGGAGAGGAATGGGCAAACTCTGGCCCGCGAGCCGTTTTAAGCTGGCCCCTGAGCCACACCAAGCGGCTCGGCCCCGCTCTGGCCAGGACGCTGGCCCCACCCCAGCTGGGGCGCAGGGTTGGGGGCCACACCCTTGAGCCTCTCCCCACGCCCCAACCTCCTGCCCCAGCCCTGATCCCCCTCCCGCCCTCCGAACCCCTCGGTCACAGCCCTGATCCCCCTCCCGCCCTCCGAACCTCTCAGTCACAGCCCAGAGCACCCTCCTACACCCCAAACTCCTCATACCCAGCCCCACCCCAGAGCCCACACCCCAACCCCAATTTTGTGAGCATTCATGGCCCTCCATACAATTTCTATTCCCCGATGTGGCCCTTGGGCCAAAAGGTTTGCCCACCCCTGCTCTAGACTGTTTCGGTGACTATACATATAGTTTCAGACTGTGCACACAGGCTGCCTCTGGAACTGGCTTGTGTCATTTTGTTTCCCAAAGCCTTAAGACGTGTACTTGGCAACAACATACCAGCTGCAGTTTGCCAGCAACAGAGCTTCACAGATACAAACAAAACCCCAGACTGTGTGTAAATGTCCCCTGTCCCCTTTCGTTCTAGGAAAATCGTGGCTGAATATGAAAAGACCATTGCCCAGATGATAGGTAAGATCTCTCTGGGTGGTAGCCGTCACTAGCGTTAGGAAGTTGGTGGCCTCAGGATGGCTTGTGGGATGCTGATCACAGTAACAACACAGAGAAAAATGGACCCAGTTTCATCTGCTTCCCCTAGTTCAGTGCCCATCTGCTGTTACAACCAGGACTGGCCTCCGTAAGGAGCATGCAGCAGAATCCCTTACTCCCACTCCACCACCTGCCCTGACCAGCTTCTCTCCATCCTGACAAATGACCGTTAGGTTTCTAAGTGGGAGGTTCCACGTGTTCTCATAGCCCTGAGGTTCCTCTCCGTTAGACCCCCCCTCCTCCGCCCCGGCTTTCCACCGTGACGATGTATCGTCCAGCCAAGGTGGGCTGACAGAGGCTCCCCTGGAAGAGCCATCAGCAACATCCCAAGTTGGCCAGTGAGGACCACTGCAGTGATGGCAGCTGTGCTTTCATCCCTGCTTGCTCCTGAGAGTCCCTCCCGCTTGGAATCCAAGCCAGGGCTGTCACGGGGCAATTTGGAGCGATAACCCCGGGGCCGTGGCGGCAGCCGTCTCCATTTCAGAAAAGGAGAGTTTTGATGTAAATATAATTTACTTCTAATTCACAGAAGATGAACAGAGGACAAACATGGCCTCCCAGAAGAGTCTGCAGCAGCTCACGATGGAAAAGGAACAGGCCCTGTCAGACCTGAACTCCGTAGAAAGGTCCCTGTCGGATCTGTTTCGGAGATACGAGAACCTGAAGGGCATTCTGGAAGGGTTTAAGAAGGTCCTTTACTCTCTTGGGAGACTTGCTTTCCTCTTCCTTGTTGTACCTCCTGTGCTGCCTGTGTGATGTCCTGTCCGATGGTTTCTGGTTAAGGGGTTATAGAAGCACACAGGCTATTACTGTTTCTTGTCCAATACTGTTCTGGTCGTCCGATGTCCCCAACACCACTTTGAATCAATGCTCCTCGGTAGAGTTGGGCAAATAACAGATTTCTCAATACACTGGCAAGGCCTAGATTTCAGGGCAGCAGGGGGTGGGGGTGGGGGTGGGACGGAATTGTTTCGGGTCAAACAAAATGAAATTTTTTGAAATTTTCAGCAAATCAGAAAGTAAAAAAAATTCATTTCAGGTTGACCAGAATGTTTTGTTTTGATATGGAGCATTTTTAATAATAAAATTAAAGGACATTTCTAAGCTAAAAGTCATTTCAAATGAAAACATGAGGATGGTTTATTTTTAAAACGTTGAAATTAAATGTTTAATTTTTTTCAGATTTTTTTTTTTTCATTTGAAACAATCTGGCAAAATCGACACAAATTTGCAAATTGTTTTAATGTCGCCAAATCTTCATTTTTCACCAAAAACAAGTCAAAAAATTGCCCAGCTCTACTCCTTGCCCTCAGTTGAAGGATGTTTCCGGTGCTTGCGTTTATATGTCAACATTGGGATGAATAAGCAGGGTACCTGCCTGGGCTGTAAATGTCACAGGAAACCAGTGATAAAAGCTGATCGCAGCAGGGAGCCTGTTCCTCTTTATAGATTTTACGGTCACGTTCTCCCTGTACTCTGTGAACAATAGACATCAGAAGTAGCAGAGGGATCCAAGCAAAGGGCTGGAGCAAAGGCAAGGTATTATAAAAACGTTGGATCTGACTCCTGTTTACATTGTCAGAGTGGTGTAAAAAGGCTGTAGCATAAACGAACAATCTGTCGGAAGAATAAAAAATACTTCAAGTTGTGAACCTCAATTTCCATCTGGGTGTCAGTTTTGTAGTTCGTATCAGCACAGTGTGACATGCTCAACTCCATTTCAAATTAGTCACCATTGTTTTGCAATTTTTATCTTCCAGAATGAAGAAGCTTTGAAAAAATGTGCTCAGGATTACTTAGCCCGGGTCAAACAGGAAGAGCAGCGGTATCAAGCCCTGAAAATCCATGCAGAAGAAAAATTAGACAAGTAAGAATCCCAGATGTGGGCTCTGCAGAATGCAGGCTGAGTCTGGAACTTTGGGAGAAACAAAAATGAGCTTTGATTTCAGTCTTTCAACCAGGTTTATAAATAAAAAATTAGATTCATACCAGAGTCTTTGAAAGAATCTCTAACCTTGAGAAGGGTCCTGCTCATTGTCTAGAGGAATTTGAACTCCTGCAGGCTAAAGCAATCTGTATAACAGAGTTTGCAAAATGAAATCTACTGTTCTATATCATTTGTGCTTTTATAGCGAGGTGGCCTGGATGATAACTGTACTCTTATAATATTTGAGATTGTGAGTTAAGAATGGTTATAAAGCTGCCAGTTATTTACAATATTATTAGCAATTCTTTTGATGAGATACCATTACTACTTAAAGTGTCATCAAGGGGCAGCACATGCTGACTGGCTTTCCCAAAGTCCTGAGGCAGAGAATATCAGGGACACTGGGGCCTCTTGTTCTAAAAGTGGAAAGGCAGAGAACCCCTACCCATACTCAGGGCTTGGCTATATGAGAAAATTGCACTGGTTTGACTTAAGAATCATAGACTCATAGACTTTAAGGTCAGAAGGGACCATTATAATCGTCTAGTTTGACCTCCTGCACAACGCAGGCCACAGAATCTCACCCACCCACTCCTGTAACAAACCCCTAACCTATGTCTGAGCTATTGAAGTCCTCAAATCATGGTTTAAAGACTTCAAGGTGAAGAGAATCCTTCAGCAAGTGACCCGTGCCCCACGCTGCAGAGGAAGGCAAAAACCCCACAGGGCCTCTGCCAATCTGCCCTGGAGGAAAATTCCTTCCCAACCCCAAATATGGTGATCAGCTAAACCCTGAGCATGTGGGCAAGACTCACTAGCCAGACACCCAGGAAAGAATTCTCTTTAGTAACTCAGATCCCTCCCCATCTAACATCCCATCACAGGCCATTGGGCATATTTACCGCTAATAGTCAAAGATCAATTCATTGCCAAAACTAGGCTATCCCATCATACCATCCCCTCCATAAACTTATCAAGCTTAGTCTTGAAGCCAGATATGTCTTTTGCCCCCACTGCTCCCCTTGGAAGGCTGTTCCAGAACTTCACTCCTCTGATGGTTAGAAACCTTCGTCTAATTTCAAGTCTAAACTTCCCAATGGCCAGTTTATATCCATTTGTTCTTGTGTCCACATTGGTACTGAGCTTAAATAATTCCTCTCCCTCCCTGGTATTTATCCCTCTGATATATTTATAAAGAGCAATCATATCTCCTCTTAGCCTTCTTTTGGTTAGGCTAAACAAGCCAAGCTCTTTGAGTCTCCTTTCATAAGACAGGTTTTCCATTCCTTGGATCATCCTAGTAGCCCTTCTCTGTACCTGTTCCAGTTTGAATTCATCCTTCTTAAACACGGGAGACCAGAACTGCACACAGTATTCCAGATGAGGTCTCACCAGTGCCTTGTATAACGGTACTAACACCTCCTTATCTCTACTGGAAATACCTCGCCTGATGCATCCCAAGACCACATTAGCTTTTTTCACAGCTATATCACATTGGCGGCTCATAGTCATCCTGTGATCAACCAATACTCCGAGTTCCTTCTCCTCGTCTGTTACTTCCAACTGATGCATCCCCAATTTATAACAAAAATTCCTGTTATTAATCCCTAAATGCATGACCTTGCACTTTTCACTATTAAATTTCATCCTATTATTATTACTCCAGTTTACAAAGTCATCCAGATCTTCCTGTAGGATATCCCAGTCCTTCTCTCTATTGGCAATACCTCCCAGCTTTGTGTCATCCGCAAACTTTATTAGCACATTCCCACTTTTTGTGCCAAGGTCAGTAATACAAAGATTAAATAAGATTGCTCCCAAAACCAATCCCCGAGGAACTCCACTAGTAACCTCCCTCCAGCCTGACAGTTCACCTTTCAGTATGACCTGTTGTAGTCTTCCGTTTAACCAGTTCCTTATCCACCTTTCAATTTTCATATTGATCCCCATCTTTTCCAATTTAACTAATAATTCCCCATGGGGAACCGTATCAAATGCCTTACTGAAATCAAGATAAATTAGATCCACTGCGTTTCCTTTGTCTAAAAAATCTGTTATCTTCTCAAAGAAGGAGATCAGATTGGTTTGGCACAGTCTACCTTTTGTAAAACCATGTTGTATTTTGTCCCAATTACCATTGACCTCAATGTCCTTAACTACTTTCTCTTTCAACATTTTTTCCAAGATCTTGCATACTACAGATGTCAAACTGACAGGCCTGTAGTTGCCCGGATCACTTTTTTTCCCTTTCTTAAAAATAGGAACTATGTTAGCAATTCTCCAGTCATACGGTACAACCCCTGAGTTTACAGATTCATTAAAAATTCTTGCTAATGGGCTTGCGATTTCATGTGCCAGTTCCTTTAATATTCTTGGATGAAGATTATCTGGGGCCCTCGATTTTAGTCCCATTAAACTGTTCGAGTTTGGCTTCTACCTCGGATGTGGTAATATCTACCTCCATATCCTCATTCCCATTTGTCATCCTCCCATTATCCCTAAGCTCCTCATTAGCCTCATTAAATACAGAGGCAAAGTATTTGTTTAGATATTGGGCTATGCCTAGATTATCCTTAACCTCCACTCCATCCTCAGTGTTTAGCGGTCCCACTTCTTCTTTCTTTATTTTCTTCTTCTTTATCTGGCTATAGAACCTTTTACTATTGGTTTTAATTCCCTTTGCAAGGTCCAACTCTACATGGCTTTTGGCCTTTCTCACTTTATCCCTGCATGTTCTGACCTCAATAAGGTAGCTTTCCTTGCTGATCCCTCCCATCTTCCACTCCTTGTAGGCTTTCTGCTTTTTCTTAATCACCTCTCTGAGATGCTTGCTCATCCAGCTTGGTCTACAACTCCTGCCTATGAATTTTTTTCCCTTTCTTGGGATGCAGGCTTCTGATAGTTTCTGCAACTTTGACTTGAAGTAATTCCAGGCCTCCTCCGCCTTTAGATCCACAAGTTCTTCAGTCCAATCCACTTCCCTAACTAATTTCCTTAATTTTGAAATCAAAAACCCTAGTCACAGATCTATTTTTGTTTATCCTTCCATTTAGTTTTAACTGAATTAGCTCATGAAGGTGTGAATTGAAACTGATGTAGTTAAACCAGTCAAACCCCTGTGTCGACAGTCTGATTTTGGTATAAGGAGCTTATTTTGGTTCATCTTAAACTTGTTGCAGTTGACTTAAGCTACCCCAAGAAAAGCTGCTCTGAAACTGAAAGCAGTGTGTCCACACAGGGGTTTGCCCCATCTTAAATAAACCAGTTTAAAAGCCAATTTAAGTTAAACCATTGCAACATCCCCATGTAGACACAGCCTCAGAATCTATTGCTCATAAACATGGAGGAGAACTGGAGCCAGCACAGCAAGTGCAGCTGTTACTGGCTGCTTTAACAGGTGGCTTTATCCTTTGCTCTGTTAGGCGTTTAGATAACTACGCTGTGGCACTGTGTAATGTTACTCTGTTGGGCTGTGGCCAATGCGATAAATATTCTCACTCACTCTGTGTCTCTCTCTCTAAACCCCAATGTAGAGCCAATGAAGAAATTGCTCAGGTGCGCACAAAAGCAAAAGCTGAGAGTGCAGCTCTCCATGCTGGACTGCGCAAAGAGCAGATGAAGGTGGAATCGCTGGAGAGAGCCCTCCAACAGAAGGTAAAGGCCCTTCGGCCATCGCCCCCATCTGGATCCTGAAGTGGTGTTTGTTTAGCTATTGATTTCAGTGGAAACAGTTGCCATTAAAGAGTCTCCTACTGATCTTGGGATCATTCCTCAGATCACAGCCGGCGTGAGAGAGAGGGTCTCAGAAAAGCTAGCCTGAAGCCAGGCAGAGTGAGGAGGGGAGGAATATAAATTCTGTTCTTTAAATCTCTGCCCATTATCCACTTACCATCACACTGAAATATTGCTGTGGCTATTGGGAACAGCTGCATTTCAAGCTGCACCATCCACTTGGGGACATGAAATCCAGACGATAAATGATACCGGGGTGTCTCCATGCGGCTGTTAAACCCACACGCACCATGGAATGTGTGTCCCAGCTGATCCTCGCCTTGAGCTGTATCAGGACTGTGCTCCTAGAAAGAGACCTGGGCTGGTGGGCAGTTATACGGAGCTGGAGAGCGATAGTTTGTGATTAGGATCCTCCAGGATCAGCCTAGACAGCAGATCCTGGAGGACTATCTTGGAATGCAGATCCCTGGCATCGTTCTAGGGAGATCTCCTGGGGATCAGCGCAGATAGTGAGTCTCTTTTTCTACATGCTTCCCTGCCATTCACTCAGCTGGCACATGCCAGAGTGCCTGCATACTACAAGGATAGCTGCTTTGAAATGCAATGGATGGCGTTACAAAGGGATTAGTAGCCATAATCCTGTTTGCAGAAGTGAATGCCCTGAACTACTGTGCCAACTGCAGAGCAATCTCATTGGCCCCCGCACGCCATGTGATAGAGCCCCAGTCCCTGCAGAGGGTCAGCAGTAGAAGCAGATTGGCTCTGCCCCCTTCCACCCCCCCCCCCCCCCAAGGGGCCATGCCTTCCCTTTTATGATGATGATGATTTATTTGTATTACCGGTGGGGAAAGGGGCTGGAATTGATCACTCACTGGTTACCCCGCGGCCATCAGGGAACTTCAGCTCTTCATCTCCATGTGACCGTTTGTCTTTCAGAACCAAGAAATTGAAGAGTTGACCAAGATCTGTGACGAGCTGATTGCAAAGATGGGAAAGACTGACTGAGCCTCGCCGCCCTTTGTCCAACACTCTGCACTTGGCTGCTTTTTTTGTAACGTTGCGCACCTTGCCTTATTCTCCAGGAATAATCTCCCCTGAGCAGAGAAAAGCACATGCGCACAGCTGCCTGTCCCACTTGACTGCAGGATCCCATCACCCCAGAGGCAAAGCTGGTGTCCCAAAGGGTTCTAGTCTGATCGTTTCAGAGGGTTTGCAGCCCCAGGTTTTTAGGGCTCAGCTCAGTTTCTCCCTAATCAGGCAGGACATGTGCATTTCTTTTGGTGTCATCAGCAGCCACATGCCCACCCCTACAGACAGCACCTCAGTCAGGCCTGCGGACACTTTCTGGGGTCCCTTCCTGGCAGCTAGGGAGCTGGTTTGAGTTGTACCCATAGGAGAGCTGGGATTTTTATTGGTTACATTCTATCGAGCACCTAATTAGTTGGCATTTTCCTCCTAAAAACAACGGGGAGGTCCCAGCTGTGATGCTAAGCCCACACCCAGGTGCCGAGAGCTGACAGTGCAATACTGGTACCTTGAGAAAGGAAGGCACTGTGGGGTCTCAGTAGAAGTGTCTGGGATAGGGAGGTAATGATGTTAAAATCAGGGGCATCTGACAGGAAACACCCCCCCACACACACACACACACTCACAGTGTCCACAGCATGTGGTTTTGATTAACTGGTTAATCCTACAGCTGAACTGGTTTGCCTGAAAGTGGTTTGATTCATTTCTGATATGCTGAACCAAGTGTATATTCATGTAACATGTCCTAGCAAGTCCTGATCCCATGCCCTGCCAGCAGCTAGGGAGGGAAGCCCAAGTGTCTACACTGCACTCTGAGGTGTGATTGCAGCTCAGGCTGACATACCTGCACTAGCATGGGTAAAACTAGCAATGTGGATGCAGCAGCATGGGCTTCAGCAATGCATGTAGGTACCATGGGTCCCTGGCGTGTTTGTACTGCGCATCTACATTGCTACCTTTAGCCAGGCTAGCGCAGGTGTGTCAGCCTGAGCTGCAGTCACCCCTCAGATTGCATTGGTGACACCCTGCCCCTTGGTCAGTGCACTTTATTGTCCTTGCACTAGGGCTCTCTCGTCAGCCTTGGTGGGTCCTTCCTCACAGCTGCACAGCTGGATCTTCCATCCAGACAGATGTGCGTGCATATTTGGTAACCTACTTTGTACATCTCCTCTTGGGGTGGTACCGCTTCCCCTGTGCTGCCCTCTAGCACCATCATTTCCTGGCATTGATTAGTAGTATTTTAATAGTAATTCAAAATATGCAAAGCAAAGCTCTTTGGTATTGGTTCAAAATGCTGCTGTGAGATTAGAGGAGTGACCGCTCCCTTTGGGGACTGCAGAAAGAAGTGAGCAGGCCCTAATTTATGCATATGGTGAATGTCCTAAAGTCCTTTTCTCCAAGTCAATACAGAATGCCATTTAAAATGATGCAAAATGCTCTGGACTGTGTCTTGCTCTCAGAAATGCCTTTGCAGTTTTACGAATACTAAAAGAACCAGAAACTAGTACAAGCAGTCAGCTGCAAACAGCCGTTAAATAAACTCGCAGGTCCAAATGGGCAGGAAACCGAATCATACTAGCTATGCAAGCAAACCACTCAGTGGAACTGCAGTGTGGATTTTCCCTTTATTTGAACCAAGCCAAATTCATGCAGAATTGCTGAAGCACCTTTCATACTGCAGTAGAGACCCAGAAGTTCTGCAGGGTGACGTATATTTAAATGTATGTAGATTGTTTTTGTACCGTACTTGGAATGCTGTTGCATGAGCCAACGTTAGCAATGAGTTTTACCTGTTTGCGCATTGGCAATGCTTTCCCACCCTGCAGAGTTGCAGCTGGTCTCATCCATATGGCATTCACTAGGGTGCAGTACCCCTAGCCTGACCGCCGTGATGCTCACAAGCTGTATGAACTGTTCTGTCCATGCTAATTTCTCTTGGTCAGGGAATTATGCTTTGGAACCATTTGTCTGAGGTTTTGTGCAAAGCAGTCCTGCCCTTCAGACAGAGAAATGTAACTCCAGAACAAAACATGGGCTGTGCTAGGCAACAGCTGGGGTGGCAGTGGATCCGATTTTAAAGTCCTGAGTGGATAGTGGTGAAGTATCAAACCAGGGAAGGATTGGCTGTTTTGGTGGAGGAGGGATAGCTCAGTGGTTTGGGCATTGGCTTGCTGGGCCCAGGGTTGTGAGTTCAATCCTTGAGGGAGCTATTTGGGGATCTGGGGCAAAGATCTGTTTGGGTATTGGTCCTGCTTTGAGCAGGGGGTTGGACTAGATACCTCCTGAGATCCCTTCCAACCCTGATATTCTATGGTTGTATGGAACTGAGCCCTAGCTAGTGGCGGATGTAAAAGTTTAGCCTTTTGGCTGCTATCGTTTCATACCAAAATCAAACTCTTCTATTTTCTGGTTCCTAACATGGACCATGCAGAGCACACGTCTGTTTCTGTTGGAGCCATAGTTCTAAAATACACTTTATGAAATGTATTCTGTAGGGAGATGAGGATTATACATTGAACAAGACCAAGGTGGTGACACCCTGCCCCTAGCACATGACTAGCTAATGGGACTAGCTATGCCTCCTTTGAAAGTAGTGTCCTGCCGTGCACTGGAGAAGGTCCCTCCGAAATTAGCCCAGGGGTGGTTCCCTTGATGGGATATGGACCCCCAGCGTTTTTGTGACTATTGAGCTCTCTGTGGTGGCAGGAAAGGAAACCCCCCATTCCTGTGCTGTTCCCCCGGGCGCAGTAGTTACACAGCCCTCAAGCATGTTGGTAGGAAAGCTTGTATCAGATGATCTACAGAGGGAGACGGGCCACCTCTGTCCAGGCAGTAAGTGAGCCAACCACAGACAAAGGAGAGCAGGGGCCACAAGGCTGCTCTTCCTGTCAACCTCAGTGATCAGGTTACACCAGAGGTAGCCAAATCCGGATGGCCAGACGCTTTAGAACGGATGCCAGAATCCTTTAATTTATTTATTATCGTCATTATTGTTATTTCTTAAATTATTTTCTCTGACGTCTAGACCTTGACTATACCTTAACCAAGAAATTATGGACCTTGACAAAAAATAATTGATTGCCCCTGGGTTATACCATAGTTTGAGTGTGGCCAGACTGCAGTAGGATCATTCTCTTTAGCTCACTCGTTTCCAGAACGCACCTAAACCGTGTTGTGATTCTTGAATAATAACGACTCTTTCTTGGCAGGTGTTAGCTAGATGTTACTGCAAGTGGACAATGGCAAATAGATGAATCAAAGGTGAGCCCCCAAAGGAAAGAAGCCAAACACTGAGATACAGCTCTGAACCTCTGGGGTCTGCAGATTTGGGCTAGAAACCTTGTTGAGGGCAACCATTCTGTGGGAGGAGCTCGGCATCTCCACTTCCAGCCCCAGCAGGGATGGGTAAAAAGTAGAGGGAAAAAAGTTGGGTGAGGGAGGAGAGTTATCAAGTTTTTTTCAGATCTCAGAAGAAATTATTTGTTATTTTGGGTTAGTTTTGAGTTGGGGGCAAATTTCAGGTTGTTTCTGATTTTATCAGGATCCATTTAACTCTCCCCTAGTAACAACGGGCAAAATTCCAGCACAAGGTCCATGCACCACTTATGTCGCACATTCGGATTCTGGTGAGACTCGAAAGGTACCTAGTCTTGGCACTAGTCCTCTGCACAGGTGTGAATTTCACCCAATGTGCTCAAAATGTTGAGTTTTAAATAAAGCCATTCATAGATTGTAAAAGAGTAGCCAGGATCCCAGGCTGACCTGCCCTCTGCAAACAGTGTCCATGTTGTAGCAGAATTAGATAGTAACCAAATGGCATTGAAAACCTGCCTGGCAGCTCCAGAACCAAATCTGAGTTTTTGTAAAACATTATTCTACTACCCGATGAGAAAAGCCTTTGAATAAACAAGAGTTTCCCACAGAACTGAGAAGAGCTTTCTTAATAAAGCGTGTTTAATAAAAACCCCTTTTATGTTTGAGTCACAACACAGGTTCTCCTCATTCCCCAAAAAATCCACATAAAAAAATTTAAATTATGTCCATTAGGTCCACTCTTTCTTTGTTATGAATAGTTGTTTGATGTGATCTCTGCCCTCAGATACACTGCCCCATATTATGCCACTCATGTTCACTCCCACCTGTGTTAAGAGAAGCGAAATTAGATTTCTGAGCAAACATAGTTGCATTTGCTATCTCACTGGGACCATAAGGGACTAAAACAAAAGCAGGAAAAGTTTGCTTATTGAGGGCTAAAGTCTGGAGATCCAGCGCATTAGGGCGCCGGGAGACTGATTCCTCAAATCTTAGCATGTTTTGAGGTAGCTGTCTCTCTGTGAGGTTTTGCTCGGTTGCTCTGAGATGATGCGTTCTTGCAGAGAGGTTTTGATAAACTCCAGAGAACACAGCTCCATAAAATACAGCCATGAGTCTCCGCATCTATACAGAACTGTAGCTTGCAAATTACAAAGTACATCTTTAACAAACCTCCCTCTCCTCCAAAGGTAAGAGAGCTGAAATGCAAGACAGTTCTGCAGAGAGCTCCTTCCTCCCCCTCAGTAGTAATCTGATTTGAGAGCATTTTCCCATTTGTATCTGTTCCCCAGAGTCCAGTGATTGCACTTTCACTGTCTGTATCATCTGAGTGTTGTTCCATTTCTGTGCCTCTCAGCATGCCGTTAGAATTTGGGCAAATGAGATTCCTAAGGAATGATTTATTAACTATAATATGGTTATAGTTACATATATAATGGTTATAGTTATATATAATGGAAGATGTATGGAACTTTAAATCAGTGAGACTGTTTTATCTTGTATGCTGCTTTGGTATAGACTGGCTCATCATCTGTAGACCCTTCTATTCAGGTCTGTAAAGATGCCGCTTCATCCTTTGCCATTCAGTAGCATTTGCAGAAAGATCTGAAAGTTGCTGCTGTTCTCTGTGCAGGGAGATAATGGCAATACTCAAGCTTTGCTGAGTAATTTTTACAAGTGTCTTGTGAACACAAAACTTCCCTAATGAACAAGCCAAGATGTATCGCTAATACCCGGAAACTTGCAAATGGCCATGCACCAAGTTCAAAGCATGATCTCTCTCTTTTTTCCAGTAGAATTGCACCATCCCTTTTAACTGTCAAAGTTGCCTGCCTGTAAAATTATTAATGTTGCCGTCTACAAGTGTACATTTGCAATAGATCTTGTCTGCAGTAAAGTGCCAATTAATGACCATCCTGACTGCAAATCTGTTTCCACTGCATCCCTCGTGCAGTCTCTTCCCTCCCAGAGGCAGGAAGAAGAACTCTTTGCATTGACTACTATCAGGATTGCTTTGTACAGTGTATGTAACTGCCATCTGCATAAATTTTATATGTACAATAATTTCCCTTTTATATGTCAGGTAAATATTTGTAAGAGTTATACTCACACAAATGAGATTATAATAATGATTACTAATATATTTTTTTCCATGTTTCATTGCCTGAATAAAAATTGTATTTACCATTCTTGGATGCCTTTCCTGTATTAGAAATCATGTTTATTGTATGTGTATTGAGGACCTGATTCTGACCTCATTTACACAGGGTTCGGTGTCACTCAATTGATTTCAATGCAGTTACTCCTGATTTACACCAGTGCAAGTGTGATCAGAATCAAATCCTGAGACTGGCTTTTATGGACTCTAAAATGCACCCAAAATTACTTTAAAAAATGATTAATTTCCAGTGCCCTCAGGTCACGTGCTTTATAGTTTCATACTAATTTGAGGGGATGTTCCCTGTATTTTGTGGGTTTACATGGTGACAGACTTTGGGCAGGCTGGCTGCAGAAGGGTGAATAGAGGGTTGTGGTCATAGATCAGGAGACAGGATTCAGTTCTAATCCCAGCTCTGACACCAATTCTCTTGATGGCCTCAGGTAAATCACTTAACCTCTCCTCTTTAGCTTCTCCATCTGTAAAAAGGCAGATATTTCCCAGCCTGACCGTGGGGTCGTGAAGGACAAGGAAGCATCGCACAATGTAAATGCTCAGTGTTAATATTCATCACTGATAATCCTTAGGCTGGGAGAGTTTCAAAGTAAATGGAGGTGGAGGATTTGGGAATGGGAGAACTGTGTCCAGGCTGAGCTCCATCAAATGGGAGGAGACGGGTTCCTTTTTTAGCACTGTCGATCAGCTTTATCAGCGTTTTAAAAATCCACTGCAACGTCAGCGTTTTCCAGCAGCTGAGAAGCATTCTATACGCAAAAACGAGTGGGACATTGTACTGTGCCCCGGCAGGTTGCTTCCACGCTGTATTTCCAGCAGCTCAGTTCACCTTGCCAGGACACAGCTCTCTAAGGGAAGAAGGACATTTCAGTCCTGTGTGCAATTGCCGAACTACCCAATGCCCTGCCATTCTGAGTCGTGTACCCCCGTCTCCCCCATCTGAGAAATAACTGGATCCTTTGCACTAGACTTTCCCAGATTGGAAACAAGCCTGTGCAGTTTGCTGGAGCTGGGTAGTAAATCTCATCCGTGCAGCCAGAGCAATGGGGAGGTACATGTTAAATGGATTTAAATAAATGATCATTGATACTTTTCCTCTCTGTGTGAGGATCTCAGAATGCTTTGGCAAGAGTAGAGCAGTGTCACTGTTCCCCCTTTTCTTTGAACAGGTGGGAAAATTGAGACACAGAGACATTATTTGAGTTTGGCCCAGGTCACAGTGGTACAGGATTAGCTTGTGAGTATTCTCTCTCAGAATTGCCTGCATGAACCACTAGACAACGCTGCGTCTCTCTGAGTGTGTTATTCCGACCCTTGATCCAGGGGTAACCGAGCTTTCAGTTCCTGCCTGTGGGATTGTTTTTCATTGTGATTATCAGAAGTGATTTGGAGAGAGCCCTCGCTCATCTGAATGAGCCTGTTTTCACCCAATACCTACTCACTCAAAGGAGAAGTATCTGAATTGTGCTTTCTAGAGATGAGAGGGGACAGGGACAGGCATACCCATTATCATTTATCTTTTGTATAGTGCTACCTGTACTAGACATTCTCCTGACAGGCACAAAGACAAAGTTTCTGCCCTAAGGAGCTTACGTCTAAATTGATGGAAGAATAGTGTGGTCAGGTGCTTTGCTAAAACCGAGGTCCCTCCAAAGCCACCCGTGATACATTAAGTAAGTCACTGACTGTTCCTGATTTATTCTTTCACAGGATAAAAAATCCTTGAAAACTAAGTTATGCCTTGAGATGCCCAGAGTACAGCCTACAGTCGACCCTTCCCTGTATGCAGGTCTGGCAGTGCCCTTGGATTCTGCCTCCTGTCCTATGCGGCTAAGAAGGTATTAACCACAGATTGTGCACTAAGTATGTTATCCTTGGACAGCTGAGCCCATCACTCTGGTAGATTACTTGAAAGACCTTACTACAACCCAGAAACTGTCCTGAACGTTCCAGAGATTCCAGGAAATGTCTGCTATGAAGACCCTCCTGGCACTGGTCATCTTCATGTCCCTGGCAGCAGAAAGTAAGTGCCATGTAGTGGAAATTGATGGTAGAAGAAACAGCTCTTGGCATAACTCTGCACTGCTTCTTAGCTGCCAGCTTATCTGTCTGTCTTATGCCCTGTTGTTTCATCTCTATAGAGCATAATACCTCGCCTGTTGGACAGTGCGTTCCTTCCCCGGCAGAGAATTCACTTTCATTCAGAGGAAAGTGCCTTCTCTTTCGGAGAGGGCTCAAAGGGAAATAACCTCCCTTCACACTTTCCTCTTCAGGATGTTTGAAATGCAGGCGTAAAATCCACTTTGCACCATATGGAAACTCCAGAACTACCTTCTCCCAAGAGAGATGGCTGGTTCCTTGTGTTTTGGAGACCTGGATCATCCAAGTTGTTCCCTGATTAGGGTGATGTTTTCATTGCTAGGATGTTGGTTGCAAATTTAAAACTTCGCTCTTTGGTATCGTTCCTTTGAAAAGCTACTTTGAAGCAGGGAGGCAGAGAAGCTGTTTTGCTGCTGAAGGTGCCATGCCATGGTGTAGAGTGTGTTGTTATATAGACTTACAGGTCCTATAGTCTAGTGCAGCGTTATGACTTGCTTCTCGGCAAAACCAAAGGCACCAAGGCTAGAAGGGTACGACGAGCTATTAGACAACCTCGCAGAACAGACCCTGGCGTTTTTTATTCATTCACTAGAGGCTGTTCTGCACCGTTTCCAGGGATGTTTTCTCCTCCCAGCAGGAAAGGCCCCTGTCAAGAGTTCTCTCTTCCTGCCAGCTCCCTTCCCATTCAGGCAGTGACGGCGGGGAATCTTATCTGCCCACTTCTCCGATGGAGGATTGGAAGCCTCACTCGGCTAACAGTCATCTCGGTGGGCTAGGAGACGTCCTGGGGAGATACAATTAGATACAACTCAGAAACCAAGGAGATGTTTGGTTTGCGAGCGGGTGACACCTTAAAACAATGAGGCAAGAGCCTCTGTAAACGTAACCAGATTCACACCGCAGTGTTCAGAAGGGATGGCTGGAACTACAGATGGAAACTTGTTACTGCCGTAACGGTTGTTCGTGTTGTGCACTAAGTTGTAGAGATGTTGTGATTTGCAATGGCTGATATTTTAAAATGTGCTCCTCTCTCTGGGGTGAGGAGGCAGGATACAGCCAGGTGCACATGCCGGGGGAGGGGAGGGCAGTGCATATATGGGGGCCAGGATACAGCCAGGTGCACTGGCCAGGGGCATATCCATGTCTATAAGGCCAAATCCTGATGTCCATACTCAATATTGACCCAGTCTTTACACGAGCCACGCTCCCACTGACTACGGAATTTCTCCCCAACAGAGAGGGTGCACACGCTGCCATGTCACACTGGCACCACCAATCCTCCAAGTGGTTCCATGCAGAACAGTTGGGTTTTCAGGACTCATCCGCACTGCACAGAGAACGAGCCAGGGCTTTATGAATTGGACTGTACTGTTTCTTGGAAAGAATGGCTAGTGTTTACTGTCATTTGGCCCCGTTACGGTCCCATTTCCCTTGTGAAATCCAGTCCCTCGCTTCCTTTGAGGTGAACCTCGTAACACAGCAGCAGCAGCAACAACAGAATAGGCAGCCAAGATTATTCAAACCCAGCTGCTCTCCCAGTGGTATCCAGAGCTCTTTTTCTGGCCACGAGAGGGCTCTGTTCAGCTGAGAACGTGGGTACTGACATGAGGCACAGCCAACCACATAAATGATATCTCGGTAGGGATGGTTCAATATCAAACCCCCGTAGATACCAAGGCTTAGACACCAATGAGATTCTCTAGTTTTTGTTGAGGTTTTTGGTCTGCAGGTGTTGTAAACCAGCGTCGTGCTTTAAAGTCTCTTGTTGTCCTCAAGTGACACAAACATGTTAGCACCTTCTCAGCGGGTCTCTGTGAGCAGGTGATGCTCTGCAATCACACAGTTTCTCTCTCGGGGAAAGAAGTGGGTCAAATAGCTACTATTGACATTAGCGGCCCAGATAAATGGAGCCCCAAGCCAGCCAATAATTGGCTATTTTCCTTATCTGTCACCTCATCAACTCTCCAGGCCCTCTTCATAACAAAATAGAAAGACCACTGTTGTGCCTTGCCTCTTAATGTCACGTCCTCCGTTTACTTTGTATGTTAACCCTGTGTTTAATCCCTTCCTGCACAGCGCACTGGGATGCAGCTTATAGGCAAGGTGCTACATGCGACAGAGCTTCATTCCTTCAAATGCACAACATATCCAACGGGCATGCCGTATGGCATAATGCAAGCATGTCTGTGGTTGGGCCAACCCTGAGGTTATGGGTTTAAGCTCCAAACACACTGCTGTGTGCACAGCGGGCAGGAGCTGAGAATACTCTGGAGGTGGAGGTTAGCGCGCCTGTGGGGGTGTGAGGTCAGAGAAGCACCGATTGCTGGGTGAAGCACTGAGGGACTTTGTTCCTATTCTCCAAAGCAGAGAGCCTCAACCCATGGCACGTCCTAGTCTAGCACAAGGCTTTCTTCTCAGGTCTTTGGAAGGCACCATGTAAAAGCCTGAGAGTGATGTGTGGGAGGATTGCCCCAGGAGCTCATAGAGATGTGTTAGAGTAATGGATAGGTCTCCCCAGTGTCGGAGTCTACGTTGACATGCTTATATACTAACAGGCTGGATTTACCCATATCTTCAGGCTCCTGAGTAGTTTGTGTGGCATATGGGCCCTTCCCATAGCATGCCACTTGCATTAGAAACCAGAACTGCCCTAGTGCCCCCTGCTAAGTCATTTCTTACAGCTATTCCTCTCCTATGAGAACAGCAGAGGCCACGGCAACATCACAGCAGTTCTTGTGCCGTGATTTTCCTGGTAAAACTGCTGGTTGCAAGGGTGTCTGTGCTGTTCAGGTTTGTATAGTGTGCCTGTTGCCGTGGTATCTGAAAACTCCACCATAAACAGTTGCATCAGAGCGGAATTTGGCACAAAAGGCCACAGAGAGTTATAGATGGTTATTTTAATTGTTTTTTTAATTAAAATGTTCTTTTTGGTGATTTGTAAGATTAAGGGAATAGGGGAAAGAGTAATGTCAGGAAGATTTTGCAGAACAAGAACTGGGAAGGAATGGAGGGTCCGATTTAGCTTTGCTCTCATCAGAGAGAGGCTTGGCTCAAATCTAGAGCTGTCCACCCACAATGCTCAAAGCACTCCCCCTCGTGCACACAGGGGAAACTGAGGCACAGAGAGAGGTGAAGTGACATGCTCAAGGTCACTCACTGACAGAGCCAGGATTAAAATCCACATCTCCTGACTCCCAGGCCAGGCCCTTACTCACCGGACCACACGGCCTGTGCATTGATAGTGCTATAAATGATCTTTCATACTTTCTCCCCTTTACTGCTTCCTGAGAGCAGCATCTTTGATAGGTTGTGCAAAGGAAAGTTACAGTTAATTAGCTCAAGCACCAGTCAGGTGTTTCTTCCCAATCAATCACTGATTGACAGAATCAAGCCTGTCACATAGGAGAGAGAATTGTCTTTACTATGGGCACAGTTTTGTGTGATAACGAGGTTACCGGATAAATTCACTGCGGTAGGAGACAATCAAAACAAATCATAGAATTATAGGGCTGGAAGGGCCCTCGCGAGGGCATCAAATCCAGCCCCAGTGCTGGGGATTCCACCACCTCCCTTGGAAGCCTGTTCCAGAGAGTAACTCCCCTGAGAGTTAGAAAGTTTGTCCTAACATCTAAACTCAGTCGCCTTTGCTGCAGAATAAGCCCATTACTTCTTGTCCTACCTTCAGTGGACATGAGAACAATTGATCACTGTCCTCTTTATAACAGCCCTTAACCTATTTGAAGACTGTTAACAGGTCCATTCTCAGTCTTCTTTTCTCAAGACTAAACATGCCCATTTTTTTAGCCTTTCATAGGTCAGGTTTTCTGAGCTTTTTATAATTTTTGTTGCTAACCTCTGAACTCTCTCCAATTTGTCCACATCTTTCCTAAAGTGTGCTGCCCGGAATTAAATACAGTACTCCGACTGAGGCCTCATCAGTGCCAAGTAGCATGGGACAATTACCTCCTTTGTCTTACATACAACATTCCTATGAATACACTCCAGAATATTAGCTTTTTTTTTCGCAGCTGCATCACATAGTTGGCTCATTTTCAATTTGTGATCCACTATAACCACCAGATTCTTTTCAGCAGTACTACTGCCTAGCCACTTACTCCCCATTCTGTAGCTGTGCATTTGATTTTTCCTTCCTAGGTGAAGTACTATGTACTTGTCTTTATTGAATTTCATCATGCTGAATTCAGACTGATTCTCCAATTTGTCAAGGTCATTTTGAATTCTAAACCTGTCCTTCAAAGTGCTTGCAACCCCTCCTAGCTTTGAGTCATCAGCACATTTTCTAAGTGTACTTTCTACTCCACTAGCCAAGATATTTATGAAAATATTGAATAGTGCAGGACCCAGTACAGACCCCTGCAGGACCACACTAAAGAGAAACTCCCAGTTTGACAGTGAACTATTGATAACTACACTTTGAGTCCGGGCTTTCAACCAGTTATGCATCCACCTGATAGTAAATTAATCTAGACCACATTTCCCTAGTTTGCTCATGAAAATGTCATGTGGGACTGTGTCAAAAGCTTTACTAAAATCAAGCTATATCACATCTGTTGTTTTCCCCCATCCACTAGGAAAGAAGGAAATTGGGCTGATTTAGCCTGATTTGGTCTTGACAAATCTATGCTGGCTATTCCTTATAACCCTATTATCCTCCAGGTGTTTACAGATAAAAGCCCAGGATAATTTTATGAGCATTGCTAATTCGTGTAGATAGCAATAACGCATAATTGGCTCTCCTGAATCAGGGCATAAACCAATCACCACAGGGATCAAAGAGGACCCTTGTCTGAAGCATTAGCTATTGGTCATTGGAGGCAGGCAATGAGACTTGATGGATCTATGACTTCTGATGCCGTATGGGAACTCTTGTGTTCCTGACAAGTCATGCAGAGGGACCCATGATCAAGCTTTCCTGCGGACATGCAGTGTGGTATTACAACCCTCACACGTACTTTTGCTGTTTGATCAGAAAAGCAACACAAAGCAGACTGGGCCTGCAGGACATGCAGCACAATTCCACTCATGCTCTTCTCTTGTCCTCTTTGCCAAGGTACAGCTCTAAAGTGCCACAGCTGCATTGCATCGAATGAGGATGATTGCAACCAGCAAGGATCCCACAGCTGTCCTCACTATGCAGATGCCTGCTCCACCATCGTTGCAACAGGTAAGTCCCTATTGACAAGTACAAAGCAATCGCTTGTGAATGTATGTCTAGGGGAGCAAGCACACAGTCAGGCCCAAAAGGCATGTTCCATAGAGTAGCACAAATTTTTCCTATAATGTGACCTTCATGTGGTGTATTGAAAACTCTGTTTATAATTGTAGGCTATCACTTTAAATGGCTACGTGTAGGGCGGGTTCTGGGCCTGCTTACAGGTTAGGGATCTGTAAGGAAGTGTGAGATCTGGGCCTACCAGCAGGAGTCTGCTGGCAACCAGCCTAAGGTAAGGTGGAGTGAGTTGTGCCTCTGTGTTTTAGGGAGCAGCCTGCTTTGTCTCTCTCTGTTTTGGGGTTCTTGTGTGTTATTGTTCTGAATTCTAAGACATAAAGTCATGTTACATTGCAACCTTCCAGCAAGAGCATTTATGTTTTTATCTAACTTCTCTGTGTGCGTATACCAGGAACATAACACTTCACATGCGGCAGCATCAATTACTTCTATAAAAAAATCAGTTGAAAGCCAAAGAGAAAAGAGACTTTAGAAGGAGAAGACAGCGTCTTGGAGGAAGAGGAGCGAGTTTTAGGGACATGAGGGAGCACTCAGGAATGTGCAGTCATCACCTGTGGAGAGCTAGCAAGGAGGGGTGATGGATCCAGGCTGGAAGAAGTGAGTTGGAAAACTGGTGACTATGGAGTGAGGCAGAGAGTGTTTCCAAAGCCATTAGAGCAATTCTGAATTGGATTTGGAGTAAGATGGGAGGGGCAGACGGTGCCGAGAATGAGGAGAGTAGGTAGCAGTAGATGGAGGTGGGAGAATTGGGGGGATGCGGTTAGGAGGCCAGCAAAGGTAACTGAGAATGGGGATGACTCTAGGCAGAGAAAAAATAGTCCCCACAAAATGATCAGAAGCTAGAATAACGGATACATGCTACAGAGGAGAAAGGGTCCCCGGCAGAACCCGAGGAGGAAGAGCTCAGAAACGGAGCAGGGGAAACCTTCCCCAGTGAGGAGTTTATTTTTAAAATGTCCGTTTTAGGTTTCAATTGGTTCCAGGAAAAGAAGCAGCACTTTCCTCAAGGGGATTCTCTGCAGATGTCCAGAGTCTGCTGCTGTGAGGGAAGGGGGTGCACAGAAAGGGCTTGTCAGAGACAGTTTAGCAGGAGGGTTTGTCCAGATTGCAAGATCAAAGAACTGAGGCTTGGCAGAGCCTGCTCCTGTGGCACCGGGAGTTCAGCGTCAGCAGCCGTGCAGGAAGGACTCAGCAAAGGCTTCCAAGCTTTTGAGTAAAAGTCACAGTGAAGGCCAAATGGAAAACAGCAGTCCTGGGTCCTGGGCCATCCCAGAAGTCCATAAATCCTCTTTGAGATGTCTAAATAAATGTCTAGCTGCTGTCAATGTTCAAGCTGGAGAAATGCTACAGCAAACAAACAGCCAGTCTCCTGGGGCTAAGCAGACTTGCCAGAAACAGCACTGGAATTGACTTGACTTTGTTTCCACTAAGAAGCAATGTAGTGAAGTGTTAATGACCTAACAGCTAACATGGCTTCCTAGGCTGGTAGGGAGTAAGCAGAGTGCTCAGCAGGGGCCTTAGACTCCGTGCACTGCAGAGGGTAAGTAAGGAGAATGGTGAGACGGCTTATAGGTAGTAAAAGTGTGTTGTGGTTAGTTCACAGCTCAGCTTTAACAAGGATGAGGTTTGGTCTGCATTGAATCAGCAGGTTCGTTTACACTGAGCCAAAACTCATAGATACAGAGGTTTTTAATGCCCGAAGGGACCAGTTCTGAGCTTCTTGGCTGACTTCCTGCATAGCACAGGCCAGAGAATTGTATCCAGTGGTTCCTGCATCCAGCCCAGGCCTCCTTTAGAGAGATGTTCCATTCCTGATGTAAAGACTCCAAGTGACAAAAAATCCACCACACCCCTGGGTAAATAGAGTGACCACTGGCCAATTAGCTGGCTGTTTAAAAGACTTCCCGTTACTGAACTGTGCATAAAAACTGGGTGCTTTTGTCAATGTGATACCATTCCACTGGGACTTGCCTTTGTCAGGAGCCATTCAAATCACGCAACACTGTTAGCTCAATGAGCCAGTCAGAGGAAGGATGGGCGGGCTTGCAGGTAAGGAACTCGGAGCAGCTGGGCCCCATTCCAATCTCTGTCACAGATTCACTGCTGGACCTTCAGCAAGTCACATAGGCCCCAGATACTCAAAGATATTTAAGTACCTCAGTACATTGGAGGATCGGGTTCTTACCCTCGCTGTGGCTCAGTTTAATGGAGAAAGTATTTCTTGAGAGATGTGCAGAAAACTCCATTAGTGTATCTGAAGAGCTCAGAGAGTACAGCAATGAGAGCTCCAGAAAACATAAAGGTGAATAAATAAAATACGTAAAATAGTCCAGGCTCAAGGAGATTCCTTTCCAGCTATGAAAACATAAACAGTCTGAGCAGAAGAAATTAATGTATTTATTTTTCGCTGGCTTATGCAGAAATATGTACAGTTTAATTCAAGTGGTGATGTTTCCAATACTTAGGCATGACCTAAAAGCCATAGGAATTTCTAAAGGTCACCTGAGGACAGCTGGGGAAAATGATCCATCCTCACTTGGAGAATGTTTGTGTGCAGAAACTGAGATTTTAATGAGAATTTGGTCAAAAGTAAAATCTCACCATTTCCCCCTAGATTTTCTTCTGGGGAAACTAAAAATTCCATAGCTCATGCATTTTCATAATTGTATCCCAGGCAGAGATGTGCTGGTCTTGATTGTGTGCAATCACCTGTTGGTTTGTAGGAAGCAGCAAAAATCAAATTAAGGCAAAACTCCAAAACGTTTTGCTTTTTGTACAACTGGGATTTTTCCCAGCAGTTTCCATAATTGTTGCCTACCGTCGCAGCTCTGATGCTGACTTCTGGTTAAGAAGTAGCAGCAGCTGTGGGTATTGGTGGCATTCTCTGCTTTCAGCAGTGAGTGCACAGGGCAGTGACATCCTGTCAAATAATCACATTTGGTCTGAGATATACAGCAAGAATTTTCTGCCCCGGAGAAAGTCCTTCTTTACGATGCGCTGTTCTGGTCCTCCAGAAACAACAGTCTGACACCAGAAAGACCAAGTTCCCTCCAACCCAGGAGCTGAAAGACAGCAGAGTGCTGTGGAGCAGAGAGCACAGGGTTGGAAGGCAGATGGGCCGGAATTCTACTCCGGGCTCTGCCACTGTTCCACTGTGTAGCTTTGGCCTTTCAAACAATGTGGCTGTGAACAATACTTAGCCACCTACTGCACAGTGGGATGGTGAGAGTTGATTTTGGAGGGCTTTGAACCCATATCAGTTCTGTGGATTATTCCCCAGGCAGGCTCACTGTGCAGCACTGCATCGCTGTTGAGCTGTCTCAGCTGATGTATCTCCTGGTGGAGAGTCAGTTCTGGGGCAGGGAAGGTGGCGTTTTTACTCCACGTCTCTAGCATAAAGGAGGTCTCTAGCTCACTCAGTGATGGGACTCGACAGATCAGCGTAACCCAGGAAAAAAGGAGATTATTTAATACAGTAGCCTACTGCCATGACAATATGTAACAGCTTATATGCGTGTGTTTCTTTTCAGATAGCGTCATTAAGTCTTGTTCCTACAAGTCCTTCTGTGACCAGGCTTGGTACAGGAGTGCGAGCGGGGCCACCCTGGAATGCTGCTTCAGTGATGACTGCAATGGGCCCCAGAGAGGCTCCAGCGCTGGGACGAGGAACGCAGGGGATTCAACACAGTTTCACTCTCCCATCTTCATTGCAGTGGCTGTTGTTGGGGAATTGCTGTTGAGTTCCCTGTGACGTGATGCTGCGCAGTGTCATGCTTTTCATTACGAAAGCTCAGCTGTTACAACAAGAAAGGAAATGTGAAATACACCGGTAGCTGTTAAACCAGCCTACCTGCTAGCTGTAATACTGTAATGCTGGATGTTGTTAAAACTAACCGTTTAGCAGCTCATATGTTTGCCCTAATTTCTTTCTGAACTAGAGTCCGAGGGTCTCAGATTGTTTTCTGTTTAAATCTTAAGAGACCAAGCCAGACATAAGTCAAATAAACTCTGCAGTTGAAAAGCACGTCAAAGATACTGCTTTTCATTTCACAGCCAAGCCTAGCAGTATAACAGGTCCTGAGTAAGTTGTTGAGTTGCTTCCCTATCCTCCCTGTCTAACTAGGAGCTCACCCAGGCCAGGTCTATATGAGGAGTGCTACACCATATACTGTGCCAGCAAAGCACCCCTAGGCTGGACACAGTTTATACCATCAGAGCTGCCCAAGGTCACACAGGGAGTCTCTGGCAGAGCAGGGAACTGGAGCCGTGTCTCCCACGTCCTAGGCTAGTACCCTAACCACTGGACATCCTTCCTCTAGAACGAATCAATAAAAAGGAGAAATGTCAGCCAGGGACAGCAAGGGCCTTGGGCATTGCTGGGGAGGTGAGTCTCACGGGGGTGCTGCCCCTGGCCCCCGGCCCCCGGACTGGCCAACCCAATGCAGAACTGGATGTTCTTTCAGGTTTACTCAAGGATTTGGGGGATTGGTTTCTCTTTCCCTGACTGTATAGATGTGGGCCTGGACTAGACTATAAATATACCCAGAGCTGGGTATGAACTAATCATGGCCCCTGAGTCTGCTCTGGGCACACCCATCACAGTATGCTGCATTAGAGGATATGACCCTGCTGTGCCCCCGCACCCAGCCAGAGCCAGATGGCTCCATAGAGATGATGCCGTTCTTCTCAAGGAGCTTGAAGCATCAGTTCTTAGCACATGTTACATGGTCATATGAGCGACACAGCCCTGAACAAGTAGCACTTTGTGTGTCCACAGAGACTAAAGAGATTAAACTTTCACGGTGACTAATTCAGCTTCTGCTTATTACAATCAGCCCTGCTGGGAGATCTTGCTTTTCCTCTTCCCACCACGCTGTGCCTTTGAACCCATAATGAAGGGTGTGTTCTGCATGCAGCATGTGGCTATTATGATGTATTATATTGTGGTAGCACTTCATGCCCTATTGGGATCAGGGGCCCCATTGTGCTGGGTGCAGCACAAACCCATAGGCTGGTGCAGGCCCTGCCCTGAAAAGCTTACAGTGTAAAGAGACAAACAGCCGACCCGTGGTGGAGATTAGCAGCACAACGTGCAAATAAAGTGACTGGGGGAGAATGGCAGAGATGCCAACACTTGTGATTTTGGGGATTGTATTAAAGCCCCAGATCCTGGAGTCATGTTGTTATCTTAAAAAGCAACAAAGAGTCTTGTGGCACCTTTAAGACTAACAGATGTATTGGAGCATAAGCTTTCGTGGGTGAATACCCACTTCGTCAGACGCATGTACGTTATTATCTTAGAATCTCAGCTGCTATTTAAAAGGGGGGGCATTTCTAGACATCATGATTGTGGGGAAAAGATTGAAAACTTGAACCCTAAAGGCACAGCAGGCAAACAAACAGACCCCCCACACACACATTTATTATTGTTTAAAATCCCATCATATTTAAGCCAATCTCATGGTGCTGGGCTCTGATTCATGATTTTGAAGTGAAAGCGGCCTTATGATTTGTGAACATTTTGGAGTCGGCACTACTGGAATGGCCGTAAGTTTTCTTAGCTCCATTTCTCGTTTCTCTATGATTGTATGTATTGTCATTACTGTATGATGGGACTGGGATAAGGTAAACGGGCAATGAGTAGGAGCAAAGAGAAAAACAAGGAAGGGGAGAGGGAGAAAGGCGAGAGAGTAAGCTGTCGCATTGTTTCCTTGTACTCCCCTCTCTGTCTGTATCCAGCTATTGTCTGTAAGTTCTTTGGGGCAGAGACTGTCTTTTTGTTCTGTGTTTGTGCAGTGCCCAGCACAGTGGGGTCCTGGTCCATGACACGGGCTTGTAGGTGCTCTAATCATACAAATAAACAGTAATAATAATGGGGGGACGCATGGAGGGCAGGGGAAAGGAGGCTGGGAGTAGAGTTTGGGGCAGAATAGCAATCCGCCAACAGAAGATCATGTCCAGATAGGGTGACCAGACAGCAAATGTGAAAAATCGGGATGGGGGTGTGGGGGTCATAGGAGCCTGTATAAGAAAAAGGCCCAAAAATCTGGACTGTCCCTATAAAATCGGGACATCTGGTCACCCTATGTCCAGAGCTCAGACTGTAGTGAAGGCTGCAGAGTCTCCCTGCCTCAGAACTCAAGACAAGGGGACATGCACCGACACTGAAAAGTGGCAAATGCAAAAGTGAGAAAATAAAATATTTGAACACAAGACATACTTAACGTGGAACTGACTGCCACGTGATGCCACTGACGCCAAGAACTGAGCAAGATTCAAAGAGGAACTGAACACTTATATGACTAACAAAAATACCCAGAGTTATAACCGTTAATGCTAATAAAACGTTTGGAAGGGATATAAGACCTCTTGCTTCAAGGCTTAAGCCAATGTCTATCAGGAGTTTGGATGGGGACAGATTGCACATCTGCTGACTGGGGGGTTCTTGTCCCTTCCTCTGGAGCACGTGGTGCTGACCACTCTCGCCCGAAGACAGGATCCTGAGCCAGCTGGACCCTGAGTCTGATGGTGCCCCGGGGCGAGGAAGGCCTGGGGGAAGTGGAAGGAGAAGGTAGGGCACACCAGCTGGAATTTGCCCTGCCATGCCCTTGCTGCTCCTCCTGGCTATTGCTGAGGAAGGTTCCAGCACCTCCACGGTCCCCCCAGTTCTGTTTCTGCCGATCCGTGTGTGTGGGGGGGGGGAATGGGGAGTTTGGACCTGGTGTCTCCAGGGGGGCAGCCACCTCTGAGAGTGCTGAGGAAGGCTGGGGGCTCTGGCTGGGCTTCTCCCTGCCCTGCTGCGGATCCCAGCTGTTGCTGAGGGAGTCCCTGCTGCTCCAGGGGGCTGGCACAACACCCTCATCAGGGAGTTCCTGTTCTGCTTCCCCCAGCCCCAGTGGCTGGAGAAGGGGGAGCTGGGGGCTCTGAGACTTGGTGCAGCGATGGGATCATTGATCAGATACTATCCCACTCTCCAAAGGGAGTTTGTGCAAGCCACACTGGCAACAAAATCTATCAAAAATGGGCCAAAAAAGGCTCCAGATTCTATAACTATATCAGGAGCGCCCACGTGGCTCCCATGTGACTGTGCTAGTAGAAAACAGGGCTGTTTCAGACCCAGGCCTTAGTGCAGTCACAAGGTCTGCAAAAGATGCCCCGATCTAAAAATACTCCATGGAACATTTTAATCGGTGCAAAGTAGCCAGAAAGAAAAAGGAAAAAAGAGTTGGCAGGGGCAGTCTGAGCGTGCGCCGGTGAAAAATGCCATTTCTGTGCTGCCTGTGGAAATATTGAAAGAGAAATCCAGCAGAAAGTGTCCGCCTCGGTGAGAACGCTGATCAGAGCTTTGCTTAGCAGAGCACTGTGTCTGCCCCAAAGACGTTCCTGCTACGTGTAACCAGCACAGTGTCTGAAATACTCACAGACATCAACCAGGACTTTCCAGGGGGGAAGCGAGCACACCGAAAGAGTGGAAAGCAGAGAATAATTAGAAGAGACAAACTCGTTGGATAGACTAATGAAAAAGCACGGATTGGGAGGTCTAACTTTTTCTTACACACGTTTATATGAACAAAAGTGTTGTTGTAGCTGTGTCAGTCCCAGCATATTAGAGAGACAAGGTGGGTGAGGTAATATCTTTTATTGGACCAGCTTCTGTTGGTGAGAGGGACAGGCTTTTGAGCTTACACAGAGCCCTTCTCCAGGCCTGGGGAAGGTGCTCAGAGTGTTACAGCTAAACGCAAGATCAAATGGATAGTTTAGCATAAGTAGTTAGACTGGTCTCTTGGGGTGCGTGTGTCTACAGAGCAACTAGACACCCTCAGCTGGCCTATGCTAGCCGCCTCGGGCTGCAGGGCAGTTTCATTGCTGTGTAGACCTCTGGGCTTGGGCTGGCACCCGGGCTCTAGGACCCTGCGGGGTGGGAAGGTCCCAGAGCTAGGGCTCCAGCCCAGAAGTCTGCACAGCAATGAAACATCCTGTTAGCCTGGGCCCACGAGCCCGAGTTGTTTTAAAAGGCCTCAGGACTCAACGTACTGACCCCTTCTGAAAAGCTGGCCACTTAATTTGGCACAGGCCAGCCGCAGGTTTGTCTTTCTTGTGTAGACATACGTTTAGAATATGCTCTAACTCCTTGTGCTAAACTATCTGTGTAATCTTGTGTTTAGCTGTGACACTCTGAGCACCTGTCCCAGGCCTGAAGAAGAGCTCAGTGTGGCTCGAAAGCTTGTCTCTCTCTCGCCAGCAGAAGTTGGTCCAATAAAAGATATAACCTCACCCTCCTTGTCTCATCTGAATAAAAAGCATTAATTTACTTTGAGGATGTTCACATGTATTGACTTGTTTACTTTTTGCTATCATCTGTGCAAGCACCATTTTATTCCCAGAAAGGGGAAGGATCGTAAATACTCGTGTAAATGTGCCTCTGCACAAGACCACAAGTAGTCATGTCAGATGTATTCAGGCAACTGGCTTGGAATCTCCCAGGGAACTTGGGAGACAGCCAGTCAAAAAGCAGGAACAACAGCATGGGACACATTTTCAAGTGCTTAGCACCCAGAATTAGGTTTTTAAAAGGCCTCAGGACCCAACTCTTCTGAAAAGCTGGCCACTTAATTTGGTGCCTTAATGAGAGCTGAGCTCTTGAAAATCTGGCCCCATGTAACTTAGGTGAACAATTATACAGAATGGCAAATAGCTTGCAAGCAGCCCACAGGCTGAAATACGTTAGCATAAACTAGCAATTAAATCATTCAAAATAAGAAAAATAGCTGTGAAAAAGCCAAATCCATCTGTGGATAATTCACTTAAAGAAAAAGAGGCTCCATTCACCAGATAAATTGTTTACTGAGACTAGTTCACCCAACTCTTTTCCTACACAGAAAGTTTGCATACTGCAACTGCATTATGCACACATATTTATGATTGCAGATGTGCTTATAGGTGTTTACATCATAATGCTGCAGATATTTACCATATGCTCATATGTAAACACATGCATAGTTTTATGTGTAACTCACAGTTATCGTTATGTGCTTGGCCATTCCCGGAGCTGGAGGAGCTGCCCAAAAATGTTCTGGGTACAAAGGAATTTTAAAGTGAATATAAGAGACAGAAATGATAAAAACTGCATTCACCACCATGTACCCAATCACACCTTGGTGACTGGCTGACTAGGAAACATGGCCTTGTGAGCTAAAAAGGAGCCACCTAAGCAGAGGGTAACTGAAGCTGCAGCACCTTTCACCCACCTAAAAAGACATTTTAAAGGGTATAATGAAGTGCCTCTAAACCTGTCACCTGTTTGTCACTAGGCAGCATGGCTTTGGGTATTTATCCCTTTTGCAACCCGTGACGCAATACTGCCCCCTATAAACCTTGGGCCTGATTCTCCACTGCCCTGTACCTTGCACAGCCATGTGCCCCGGTGCATTGGGAGTGTAAAAGGCTGCCCAGTCACCCTGGTAGACTGTTATACCCACTTTGCGCTTGTTGTGAATGACTACACAAAGTGCTCGGCAATGGAGCCCCAGACCCCTTGACTCCTGGGTAACAGTGCACAGGTTCTAAGGCTTGTGCTTCTGAGACTGAGGGGACACTAGATCGGGAGGGATCTGAGTTACTACAGAGAATTCTTTCCTGGGTGTCTGGCTGGTGAGTCTTGCCCACATGCTCAGGGTTTAGCTGATCGCCATATTTGGGGTCGGGAAGGAATTTTCTTCCAGGGCAGATTGGCAGAGGCCCTGGGTTTTTTTTGCCTTCCTCTGCAGTGTGGGGCACGGGTCACTTGCTGGAGGATTCTCTGCACCTTGAAATCTTTAAACCACAAGTTGAGGACTTCAATAGCTCAGACATAAGTTAGGGGTTTGTTACAGGAGCGGGTGGGTGAGATTCTGTGGCCTGCGTTGTGCAGGAGGTCAGACTAGAAGATCCTAATGGTCCCTTATGACCTTAAAGTCTATAGGTCTATGAGGTCAGGGAGCACATGACAGAGGGGTCATGTGACTCCAGGTTGGAAGTGATGCCTGCTATAAATGGAGGCAGCCTACCCTCACTAGTGGGGGATGTAGCTAGGATATGGAAGGTGGGGTGTCCTAGCCTATCATGGCTGGGAAGGGTTTCCTACTGGGCAGGGAAGTGCCCTCCTCAGTTTTCAGAAAGTGGGGTAAGTCTCTGTTGCTAAATGTGCTGTTTTACTTACCTGGAGACTTTTGCAGCTTCTGTTATTTAAGGAAACCTGCTGTGAGGAAAAGGCTATGGAACCTGACTGGAGTATTTAGACTGTATTTGGACTGTCCCAGGTAGTGAATCTGCCCACCAATGTACATCCAGTCAGTGCATGTTCTTTATCTGTGCGTTCACACTGTTTCTTGGGGCAAGGGCTGGCTACTGTAATAACAAACCCTGATGATGATTCTGAGTTTTACTGAGAGAGGAGGTAGGCGAGGGGTGGTTCGTTCTTACTGTCACCAGCAGAGATGATGTCCAGAGGCAGACATGAATCAGCCAGCTAGGGGAAGCAAGGAGAAAAAAAATACAGTTCTTTGAATGATTTGCTGTGGCATGATTAATGCCTGATCGCTGCCCCTAGTCTCAGACGCCCACCCCTCTCTAATTGCACGCAGCCAAACAGATCCTTCCGCCCAGATCCAGGGCTGGTGTAACAGTGCTGAAGTACATAGAAATGGTATCTAGGATCCCACGCTCCTGCCAGCAGCTCTCTGGGGTGCTTGAGAGGGACAGCTGGGGCGGGAGCGCTGCAGTTCTCTCCTGATGTAATCACACATTTTGGGTTACAATTTCCATAAGACGTTTGAGTCTGGGGCAGGGCTCTATCTCAACGGCAAAATATTTATGACAGGCTGGAACTGTCAAGATGATAAACCAGGAAGGAAAAGCTCCCACCCCTGGAAGGGGCATCGAGAGGAACTCACTGCTTGAAGGCTTTGCCATGGCCAATAGGCAGAAGCCAGTATCAATGGCTGGGATGTGAAACTGCCGAGGAGTTGCATGTTCCATATAATCTCATTTAATGTGTGGTTTGAAAGGAGGCTATGAAAACAATAGCTCCTTCACCCACGGCTGGGCTCCCTGGGTGCAACCTTGTGCGGAGGTGGAAGTCTTAGATGGCACTTAGGCATGTGCTGCTCGTCTATTTCACCCAGCCAGAGATAAAGGGGGGTTATATTGAGTCTCTGCAAAAAGAGTTTTCTTTTACAAGAGCTTGACTAGGGCATATGTTTCTGCAGGAATTTGATACCCAGTTCATCCCTATTCAACACAAGCACATGCTTAACTTTAAGCACATGCTTGGTGCTGAGTAGGGATGGACTTATGCACATGCTTAAACGCTCTGCTGAACAGGACCCGTGCTGCTGTGCCTGGCTCTACAGTATTCTGCAATGGGTCAATGCCTACTCTTCATTGCAGCCAATGTGGTTTTTAGCTGCCTCTCAGAGGAAGTGCAGGCCCCGAATATGGTCAGACAACAATGAACACACACAGTTGCAGTAACAGCAGTTGAGTGATGTCTTTAGCATGGAAGGGAAAAAAATTGTTCTAAAAATGACCCAAACCACAGGAAATGCTTAGGGGTGAAGCAAGTATTTTAAGTAATAATAAGATTGCATCTAATGTGTTCCAGATAGTGCATAATTGTTTTTCAAAACTACTGTCCATTCTTTAAAAAAAGTAAGATGTGGGGAGTTGGAGATTGTTACTTACATTGCTTGGAAAAATACTCAAAAATCTCATCAGAATTTCTGTTGGGTCTCTGCAAAACTGCTCCACTGAGAAAGAAAACACTTTTATCACACAGTTTCTGTGCAAGTTCACTCTGGCAGTTACAGAACCAGGAGCCCTCTGCATGAGTAACAGATCTATTCCATTGTGTAAGGAAAGGTTATTTCCCATAGTGGAGGAGGTATCTAGGGCGAATTAGGCTTTCTCTCAATAACTGCTCTAGCCTTATACATGATGTACTGCCTTCTGCTTTACAAACCACAGGGAAGCTTTCTAGGGGTGGGAAGAATGCTTTGTTCAGTGAGATTCATGAAGATAGGAATGGGCCCATTACTTTATCGCTAAAGGAACATAGTGAATCAAACTGCTTTCACAGGTATGTCCGCTCTAAACTGCATTTTTGCAACATTTTTATTAAGTACACAAGTGACAGCAGAGGGTTGTATTAAAAGTGACGTTTGACCATGTGAATCATGGGTTAGGCATTTCACTGCTACCCAACCAGCTATATTGACATTGTTCATTCTTCCAGACCCATTTTCATGAACAACAACAGTGGAGCAATCTCGTGTACAATCCCAGTCATTTTTGGCTTTTAGTTGCATTTTGTCACCAAGTAAAACTTTATGGTCCTCAACTCCACACTAGGGAAATACTGGCCATCACATCACAGGCAGTTTGCTGATGTAATATGTTAGACAGCTTTCTTTTTTGTTGTTGTTGTTGCCTTTCAAGCAGACAGCCAATACCACAGTACTATATACTTTTTGGAGGGTTCTGATTCAAGAACCCCTTGTCTGATTCACTGATTCGTCGTAGAATTATTTTTTCATCTGCAGATGCAACCTACAAATTCTGCGGTTGAGATATATATATATATATATATATATATATATATATATAGTGGATTTTAAAGGAAAAGTCAGGTGCAACCTTAGACCATGATTGTGCTTGATTAACTTCATGTGCATTCACTGGATGAGACTACTCATGTGCCTTAGTGTTTTCTAAGGACTGGGGCCTGAATTATGTGTCAAAATGTAACTGCATCATTAAGGTAGAGATTTTAATCATGCGCGAGTCAGGAAGCTGATGAGTTGAGATTCCCATAGCAACTTTTAAATCTGCCCCCTTCTGTTTATGCATCACAATAGCATCTTTCATGACATGAGCAGCACACAGCACAGATGTAGTGAAGCTGTTAGAATTGGTGAAAACACCACCAAACAAAACTGGTTCACGGGGTTTAGCAGCCCTGGGATTTTTATTTCAGCAGCCACCTTCCTTTGCGGAGCCACCTCCATTTACACTGAAGCCCGGGACACCCCCAAAAGTCACTGTTGCTGAATGAAAACCATAGGTGCAGATCCTGGTTCCTGGTAGGTGTGTGGACTCCTGCATCTGCGAGAAGGCGCGGGGCGAGCAGGGAAAAAAAGTTGGTGCAAATCTACCCTTTCCCCCCCAGGGGTGAGAATTTATTTGTAAAATTCACCCGCACCCCTCGGGCTGGCGCTGCGGGCAGAGGGCTCGGCTAGGACGTCTGGGTCCTGCCCCCCAGAGCGGGGGCCGGTCTCTAGCACCCTCCGCAGCCGGTCTCCGCTGCACCCTGAGCGCACCCAGCCGGCTCCCTGCCCCTGCACTCACATCCGGGGCTGGGTTTGCTGCTAACGCGAAACGTAAATTAACCCGGAAAAAACGAGGCGCCGGAGCCACACGCCCCCAGCTCCCGATGTGACCGAGCCGCCGGAGCAGCGCCCGGCTGGCCATGCCCCGGGGCCGCCCGCAGACGCCGCTGGGTGAGTGGGGAGCGCCCCGGGGGGCCGGGAGGGTGGGTGGAGGCGACGCGCCGGCGGGGAGCGCCCTGGGCAGGGGTGAGGGCTTGGGGGGCACCCCGGGAAGGGGGCGGAGGCGGGGGGTGCAATGGGCCGAGGGCCCCGGGGTCTGGGTGTTGGTGGGTCGGAGCTCAGCGCCTGCCCCTGGGGACAGAACATCCCCTGCGTCCGGGCAGCGGGGCATTGCGGAGCCGCAGCGGTTCCCTCCCCGCGGTGTTTTATGGAATAACTCTGCGTGCCGAGGGCTCCCGCACAAAGCCCCTTTGCCTTCAGAGTTTGTCGCTGTGCACATGGGTCGCTGAAGACCACAAAGGGCTTTTTATGCCCGGGCATCCTTCAGGGAGCTTGCAAAGGGCCGTGCCTGGGCATGTACTGGAATTCAAGAGGGGTTTTTGGTTTAGCGTCTTAAGACCTATGTTTATGCCTGGTCCGAGAAGACCATGTAAGAACCTTGTGAAGGTTTTAATTCAACCAGGTGATCTGTTCTGATCCTTATTCTGCACACTGTATTCCTGCCTTGGGTCTGAAGGACAGCTCATTGGTACCAATTAGTCTTCCCTTGACTTCAGAGGACTTTGGGTCCACCCCATAGAAAGGATTTCAAGTGCCTGACTTCCATTAGCACTCATGGGAGTTACAGACAGTTTGTGTCTTAGCAACATACTGAAAGGAGACTATCTTGTATACGTAGGATGCCGTCAGCATTCGCATGGGGTGCTGTCCCAAAAGGGAAAAGTCACAATGGGGTCGGTTTGTCAGCCTTGGAATAGGGCAAGAACCTTTTCTTAGCAGCCCCTGGATCCGTAGCCTGAATCCATAGCGAAAGGCCTCTGCAGTTTCATGATTCATAATAACAATTTGTTGTGTTTCTGTTGCACTCTAACCTTCTCAGTGCAGAATATTTACAGGTTGGAAAACTGACGCAGAAAGGTTAAAACCAACATTTTCAATGGTGTCTCAGATTGTTGGCACCCAAAATTTTGGGCCTAAGTGACTAATATATGGTCAGTGAGTCAGTGGGAAAGGCAGGATTAGATCTCCGGTCCAGAATCCCAGTCTCCTGGTTAGTTTCACTAGATCAAGTTGCCTCTGACAATTCTTTTATGAACAGAACGATGCTGTAATGACATAGTTTAACCTCACTACTGTCAGGCCTTCCTTTGAGCTGGTTAATTGTTTAATAAAGACAAATGTTTGGAATTAACATGAGTTTTATTGCTGAACCTATTGCACACAATATTTACATCTGTTCTCCCATTCACCTGCCCTTCCTCTGGAAACTGCCAGCATTCTATGAGTTAATGGGGAGAATTTTGTGAGCTCTCTTTAGTAAGCATAGGTAAAAGGAAGTGGAGTTTGCAGATGTGGTATTGTCACAAAAGGGCTAACCGATCATCCATCATAGCGTAGGATGTTTTAATCACTGTGTACTAGGTGGTGCCTTGGGAACTGTTGACGCTTTGTGGAAGAGTGGATATAATTTGGTGGCCCAAGACAGCAGTGGAGTTAAAGGAGCCCAGTGTCATCTCAAATTTAAACTCCTCAGAGAGGGAGACTGTGGCCTGGTCTACACTACGATTTTAGTTCGAATTTAGCAGCGTTAGTCTCAGTTGTATTAAGAAAAGCACTGTCTATGCCGTAGATCCAGGTACCAAGATGACAAGCCATCTCTAAGGTGGAATCTCCATCCTTAGAGGTTTTTAAGGCCCGGCTTGACAAAGCCTTGGCTGGGATGATTTAGTTGGTGTTGGTCTTCCTTTGAGCAGGGGATTGGACTAGATGATCTCCTGAGGTCTCTTCCAACCCTGCTATTCTATGATTCTAAGCCCAGTACAAATAATTAGAAAGGTAGATCCATGTTGACAGTGATGCTGTTTCCTTGGAGTGGATCCAGTTTAAATGTATCTTGGTATCCTTGAAAATAATGGGAACCAAGTGCAGAGGCTCTCACACTGTCTGGTGCCAGCAGAATACCCATTTATTGTAACCAATTGCACCGCATATGACTCTTCCATTTACAAAACACTAAACTCTGTGGTCCCTTGCAGTGTTACCTCCTGCACTGTGCCCTAGACTGACCTAGCTGTGTCATACTGGACCATCTAAGGGCTTGTCTACATGGGGACATCCAGAAAGTTAATCCAAATTAACTAACGGTGTGAATTTGAAGTGGATTAGTTATACTGAATTAAATCCCTGTGTGGATGGTGGTGTTCAGAATGAAAGTTGCTTTAATTTGGTTTAGTTTAGTTCACTTAGGAAGTGAAGACCACTTTAATTCTGAATCATGGTATTCCCACAGGGATTTGATGTGGTTTAACTGATTCACTTCAAATTCACACCCTTAATTAATTTGGATTAATTTTCCTGTATATGCACATGTATGCAGTGTTGTTGTAGCCAGGCTGGTCCCAGGATATTAGAGAGAGAAGGTGGGGGAGGTAATATATTTTATTGGACCAACTTCTGTTGGGGAGAGAGACAAGCCCTTGAGATTCTGAATAAGAGCTCTGTGTAAACTCAAAAGCTTTCCTTTCGCTAACAAAAGTTGGTGCAATAAAAGATATTACCTCCCCCACCTTGTCTCTCTAATGTACATGTAGACACATCCTAATTTATCTAATGGCTACTTTGCACTATCATTTTAGGAACATTGAGTTTGAAGATTTATTTTCTCTTAATATGCTTTTCACTCTAAGAGTTGCATTGATAACGCTGCTGTTCAGTGCTGCTGAAGCAGGATGAAAAAGTGAAGGAACCCTGTAACTTTGTATCTCAGGACAAAACTAGGGAGCAGCAACCCTCTCTTTGATAACTGAGATTTTGGGATTCAGTTCCTGGGAACTCTGCCCCCTTGCAGCATCACAGGTCAGAAAGGAAATAAAAGTGATCTGGGTAACTACAGGCCTGTTAGCTTGACATCTGTAGTATGCAAGTTCTTGGAAAAAATTTTGAAGGAGAAAGTAGTTAAGGACATTGAGGTCAATGGTAATTGGGACAAAATACAACATGGTTTTACAAAAGGTAGATCGTGCCAAACGAACCTGATATCCTTCTTTGAGAATGTAATAGATTTTTTAGACAAAGGAAACGCAGTGGATCTAATTTACCTCGATTTCAGTAAGGCATTTGATACGGTTCCCCATGGGGAATTATTAGTTAAATGGGAAAAGATGAGGATCAATATGAAAATTGAAAGGTGGATAAGGAACTGGTTAAAGGGGAGACTATAACGGGTCATACTGAAAGGTGAACTGTCAGGCTGGAGGGAGGTTACTAGTGGAGTTCCTCAAGGATCGGTTTTGGGACCAATCTTATTTAATCTTTGTATTACTGACCTTGGCACAAAAAGTGGGAATGTGCTAATAAAGTTTGCGGATGACACAAAGCTGGGAGGTATTGCTAATACAGAGAAGGACCGGGATATCATACAGGAAGATCTGGATGACCTTGTAAACTGGAGTAATAATAATAGGATCAATTTAATAGTGAAAAGTGCAAGGTCATGCATTTAGGGATTACTAACAAGAATTTTTGTTATAAGCTGGGGACGCATCAGTTGGAAGTAACAGAGGAGGAGAAGGACCTCGGAGTATTGGTTGATCACAGGATGACTATGAGCCGCCAATGTGATATAGCCGTGAAAAAAGCTAATGTGGTCTTGGGATGCATCAGGCGAGGTATTTCCAGTAGAGATAAGGAGGTGTTAGTACCGTTATACAAGGCACTGGTGAGACCTCATCTGGAATACTGTGTGCAGTTCTGGTCTCCCGTGTTTAAGAAGGATGAATTCAAACTGGAACAGGTACAGAGAAGGGCTACTAGGATGATCTGAGGAATCAAGACTGGAAAACCTGTCTTATGAAAGGAGACTCAAAGAGCTTGGCTTGTTTAGCCTAACCAAAAGAAGGCTGAGGGGAGATCTGATTGCTCTCTATAAATATATCAGAGGGATAAATACCAGGGAGGGAGAGGAATTATTTAAGCTCAGTACCAATGTTGACACAAGAACAAATGGATATAAACTGGCCATTGGGAAGTTTAGACTTGAAATTAGACGAAGGTTTCTAACCATCAGAGGAGTGAAGTTCTGGAACAGCCTTCCAAGGGGAGCAGTGGGGGCAAAAGACATATCTGGCTTCAAGACTAAGCTTGATAAGTTTATGGAGGGGATGGTATGATGGGATAGCCTAGTTTTGGCAATGAATTGATCTTTGACCATTAGCGGTAAATATGCCCAATGGTCTGTGATGGGATGTTAGATGGGGTGGGAACTGAGTTACTACAGAGAATTCTTTCTTGGGTGTCTGGCTGGTGAGTCTTGCTCACATGCTCAGGGTTTAGCTGATCGCCATATTTGGGGTTGGGAAGGAATTTTTCTCCTTGGCAGATTGGAAGAGGCCCTGGGGGTTTTTCGCCTTCCTCTGCAGCATGGGGCATGGTTCACTTGCTGGAGGATTCTCTGCACCTTGAAGTCTTTAAACCATGATTTGAGGACTTCAATAGCTCAGACACAGGTTTGATACAGGAGTGGGTGGGTGAGATTCTGTGGCCTGTGTTGTGCAGGAGGTCAGACTAGATTATCATAAAGGTCCCTTCTGACCTTAAAGTCTATGAGTCATTGAGTTGACAGTAACTATAATTGGGTTTGAATGTGATTTGAATGATTCCCTTTCCATTTTATAACTCCTGGTGAAGCTGTTTTATTCAGGGAGCAGTGCCATACCCTTTCTGTATTCTGGGAGGAAATCAGAGAGGTTGGTTGTCTTGTGCTGGAAATCTTTTCGAGTAACTTCTTTGCTGGTGTGATCACATTAACTGAACCAGGCAAGGGTTGTGTTTGTTTTTTGGTGTGTTTTTTGTTTTTAAGAGGGTGAATTTATTAATAGTTTGCTCATCTAACTGTGTTGAAAAGGCAATAGAAGGAAAGAATCCCAGAAAGCAAGAGAACTTCATTCTGCGGTGTGTTGACATAAATTGGAACCAGTAATGAGATCCTAAGGGCCTAATTCCACTGCAAGGCTTGGGAAATGCTTTAAATCAGTGTTGGATTTCAGACTGGCTTCCAGAAATCAGATGCAAACTTCTCCCATAAACTGTGACTTCAAGTGTTCAGTATCATTATCCTGTTCATAATTTATAATGCATGTAATCTAAAGTTATAACGGGACATGCTCTTCTGATTGCTAGGCCTTTGGGGAGTCATTAGCAGTTCTAAATTATGTTAACTAGTTGTAAAGCATAAGCACAACTGAGTTTCCCCCCCCCCCCTTTTTGCAGTCAGTTCTTTGTGTCTCAGATGGTACTGTCTTCCACTATTGTAGGATACAGAAAATATAAATATGTATCATCTGTTCCAGCTTGTGTGGTTGCTCCAGTGATTGTCAGCTATTTGTTCTAATAATTGATGAACAGAAGTAATTGGTTACTGAGTTTCAGGCAAACATTCTAGCCATGAATTAAGAAGCCTTCAAATCATCATTGACTCTGCTATCCTTATCCTGTGATTCTTCCCTCATTAGCATGTCTTGAACCTGTTTCCGGGCTGCGAGCTCATGGTGGGTAACAGTATTTCTATGCAAATATGCATGTGGTAGGAAATGCTACAGTAGAACAGGTCAATGGTATGTTCAGTCTAGTGTTCTCTCTCCAGCAGTGAACAATGTCGGATGAGAAATATGAAGGTGTAAACGACCCAGAATGCATCTAACTGTACAGCCAGTTGACTAATTTGTACAGTGCTTTGACGGTGTTAGATGCTACATAAGTGCTGAGTATTGTAACAAGACTAAACTCTGCTGGGAAAACTCTTCCTGACTCCAGCTGGATTTCTGGAGCTGGAAGATGGGGGAAAAACCCCTCCTAGTGGAACTGCAGATGCGACTCTTATTTTGAGCTTATGGGAAAGAGAAGCTGTTGATGGTTCTAAGGAGACAGATGGATCATTGCAACCTCTGTCCTGCAGCATACTGGAAAATGGATCACTATAACCAGAGTGAGGGGTGTGCATGATGATTGCCTCCCTATAGCATGCTAAAAACGAGTACGTTCTAGAACTTAAAGCTCAGCGTGATCATTATCTCCTCTGCCCACTGATTTTTGTATCTCAAAGTGCAATCTAAGGTTGGTCACTGTCACCTTTTCCTGTGCAGAAGGAGCTGAGCATCTGAGTATTCTTGATCAACCTCGTGTTAATTGAGGCAGAGCAAAACCATAAGAAGCTGCATTATTTCTGACCAGCCTTTCACATACCACCACAGCGAAAGGAGTTCTGCAGCCCAGAAGTGCCTGCTGCTAGAGTTTAGTTAATCTGTTATCGCCTGTTAGTACCGTGATACGGCTGCCCTTTATCTCTGTTAGCAAAGTCGGTTTCTTTACACTTTATATAAACTCTGTGGTTTAAGGGCCTTGACTAAAGACTGAGATTCATAAAATAATTTGCATCTTTATAATGGTCACTTCCAAGTAGAATTTGGCTACTGCTCACAGGTGCTGCTGAGTTGTAACTGTACCGTTCTAAGGGCCCCGTGACCTATGGGAATGTCACTTGTCTGTTCTTGCATCCGAAGAAGTGGGTATTCACCCACGAAAGCTCATGCTGCAAAACCTCTGTTAGTCTATAAGGTGCCACAGGATTCTTTGCTGCTTTTACAGATCCAGACTAACACGGCTACCCCTCTGATACTTGACACTTGTCTGTACGCGTCAGGGAATGGCCTTACTGAACAGCATTGTACACACCTGAGAAGCAGCGTATTGCTAATATACACGCTCTGCAACTTGATAGCACCTGGCTAATCAACTCTTTCATTTTGGGGCTAACCTGCCCCCTTGCTCAGCACCTTACTTCATGAGTGGTCACATTCATTTCAGTGGGGTGGCTTGTGGAGTCAGCTGGCAGAACTGGGCCCTGAGCTTGTTCCTGGTGGAATAGATGGGCCAGATATCTCCCCAGCTTCCTCACCCAATTGTGTCTCTGTTCTTTTTCCTCCGCTTCTGAAACACCATGACCTGTCTTACTTTTTATTAGCAGCAGCAATTCTGAAGCCCAGTCTACACACACAGTCACACCGGTTGAACTGAAGGTGTGGTTTTAAATTGGTTCAGACTCCTGTGTGGACACTCTTATTTCTGTTGATCTGAAGTCAGTCAGGAATTGGTTTAAGCTGAACCAAATCAGTGTGCTCTGAAACAAAAATAAGTGTCCACACAGGGACTTGTGCTGCTTTAACTATATTGGTTTAAAATAATTCCTTTACTTAAACTGGAACAGCTTCCCTGTGTCAGCAGAGCCTGGGAAAGCCAGTGCTGTCCTATTGCTTTGGCCTGGGCCCGGTGTTTGTATTTGACAGTGCTCTGGTATGATATGCATTGTCATGTGTCTAGAGGCAATGGCTTAATATATTAATAATTAACATTGATTCCAAATCTATTTCACAGTATCCTTTATTCTGTCTGGGCCAAATGGCTAATCTGATTCTAATGACATCCAAAGGTCTTCATAATTTTCTGTGTGTTGCCATCTCTCTCTCTCTCTCTCTCTCTCTCACCCGTGATGACAAGCCAGACTACCCACAGTCTGCCCTCCAGCCTTTGGTCTCCTCAGAGTAAGACTGCTCAAAATTCCCCTAAGTCAATAGGAGTTTACTAGGAGGTGACCTTTGTCAAAACAGCCCCCTGGCTCGGCTGGGTGCTGCATCCAGGCCAGTCAAGCCTCCCTGGTCACTTCCCACCCTGCTTCCGAATGTGATACATGGCTCCAAATGCTGATGCTGAAAATATGAGCAGATGACAGCAGACATTTTATTCTCTGTCCCATCTGTCTGTTTAACTACTGGACAATACGTTTCTACAGGGGGCCCCATGAGACCACCCATCGCAATTTTTAAGGTAAAAAAATCATATTTTCTCCTTATCTGCAGAAGACCTTTATTTGTGATGCCTGTTTTAGTGGCGCTTACATGGGCTGCCTTTCACACTCCTGCTAGTTCACAGCCAAACTCCACTTGTGGTATATTTGTAACCAGTCCTTCTACGTGATATAGGTCACCTCCCATTCCATCCACCAAGAGTCACAATAATTAAGAGGCTTCTTGCCCAAGGCATTTCTGAGATATGGTGCCTTTCCAGCTACCTACGTACAGCGCCTGATTCTCCACTTCTCTGCACTTTGTCTTGGGAAATGGACCAGTGCAAAGTGGGTCAGAGTGTTAGTGTTTTGTGCTGACTGTGCATGCGTGTAAATGACAACAGTGTGCAAGACAGTGGAGAATCAGTTCCATAGACCACGTCTGTAGTGAGCTCCACCTTAAAGGGCCTGATTCTCCATTGCCCCAGTCATTCACACCCTGCAAATTGAGTGTGAAGCGCTGCCACTCTAGAATGGTGGGGTTTTGCACCCACTTCGCCCTTATTGTAAATGATGGTGTTGCAAGGTGACCAAGAACCAGGTCCCAAATCTTCCTCCCTTGCACTAACACCAGTTGGGGGTGCTAGTAGAGACCAGTCGCCAGGTTCTAACCATCACGCTGTCAAACCTGGCGTCTTGTTCTTCTCTCGCTGACTTTCTCAGGTGTCTGTCTCTGTGGTAGCTGAGCTCTTGGCCAGCAGGGAGGGAGGTTCTTTCTCCATAGGGACGAATCTTCCCAGATTCTTATTGTTCTGATTGGAAAAACTCTCAACTTCTCCAAAGGGACAGTTTGTTCCTGCTCAAACTGCAGCTCTTGAGCTCTCCTTGTTCAGCCAGGCTCTGTCCCTTTGCAGAACAGTGTTCCTGTAGGACACGTGAGCCCTGAGGCTAGGTGGCAGATGCTGGGCCCTGAGTAACAAGGATCGTGTTGGAAGGTGTTTGCGGCTCGTGTAGATTTAGTGACACGTTTTTACCCAGAGAGGACTGATCATTGCTGACTCTGCATCTCCACTATACATACTTTCTGCAGGAGTTGCAGTTTGTTTTCCATTCCTTAGGGGTGTGCGTGTGTGTGCGTGTGTGCACGTGTGTGTGTGTGCGCGCGTGCGTGCGTGTGTGCGCTCTCTCTCACTTTGATTCCAGGCTTTGCAGTTCTCGGGCTGAGTGACTTGGGCTTTTCCTGCCATAAAGCTCTCATGGCTGTTCACCTGTTTGTAATTATTGTTTTGTTTGTTTTGGCCAAGGGCTGCTGGCTTTTGAGTTTGCTGTCTCCTAGATGCCTCTGGAGTGGAATGGGGGTCGGGTCCTAGGCCTCCCTGCATCACCAACTGCTGCTCTGTTGTGAGGGATGATGTCTTGCTCCGTCCTGGGGCCGTTGTTTCCCTTGAGCTGCTGCTGCTCTGTGACCATCCAGGTGGCCCTTGTGCTGTGACAAGGCGGGGAACAGTGAAGTGTTCTGAGTCCTCTTGTGATAGCGAGCTATTGAGTAGCTTGTAGTGATTGAGTCCATCTGTAGTTCCTGGAAGCTCCCTGCTCTCCCAACTCCTGCAGTTCCCCGGCTGAGCTATTTTGGTCACTCTCGTCTGTTTGTTTTATTTACCCAGCTTCCGAATGTGTCCAGCATCGTTGTACTGGGTGTCTTTGTCTCGCCGTGACCCTGAATTCCTCAGTCTGGTGACCTGTCTGCTAGTAGCAGAAACATGCAAAGGTGGGGTGGGGTTTGGCTTTGTCCCGTCCCTAGCAGAAGCACCAGAATGTTTGGATAACAGTTTGAATGCAATCAAAGGCCTCAATCCTGCAGCTGACCATGCCGCTGAAACCCTGCTGGGAGCTCCATTGAATCCAACCTTGTTCTGCGCAGGTGTGGGAGCCTGCCAGGATTGAGGCCTAAATCTTCTACTTCCTACTTCAACCATCCTGCAGTGAGGAGCTCAGCCTCTAGACCAGGGGCAGCTCTATGTTTTTTGCTGCCCCAAGCACGGCAGTCAGGCAGCCTTCGGCGGCACTGGTCACGTGGATTCGGCGGCATTTCTGCGGGTGATCTGCCGGCCTCGCGTTGCCGCTGAAGGCTGCCTGACTGCCGCCCTCACGGCGACCGGCACGCCGCCCCCCGTGGCTTGCCGCCCAAGGCACGCGCTTGCTGCACTGGTGCCTGGAGCTGCCCCTGCTCTAGACCAAGCTAAATACCCGGTATCTGTTGTTCAATTTCCTGACGTTTGGGCTGTGAAATGATGCGCAACCTCAAGGAGGTGGAATTTGTACAAATGTTTCCATTTATATGCAGTGGGACCAACCTGCTAATGACCAGTTACATGTGAAAGTGGAACAGAATGTCTGTGTGTCAAATGTGACCCAATCCAACCACCTTCTTCCTCACGCTCGGCTGCTTTAGCCTGCATGCCCGAACCTGGTGACTGAGCTGTCACCCCAACTCTAGACAGGGAAAGGGAAAGTGAGGGGTGTGTGAATATGAAGTCAGCCTAGAACAGGGAAAGAACACTTCACCGCCATGGCTTAGGGTAGGGCTTGGGAGTGCCCTGGCTTCACCGCAGGCATTTGTGTTTTCTAGGGTGATGCTACAAGAAGCCCGGGATGCCTTATGTGGATCGACAGAATCGTATCTGTGGGTTTCTAGACATCGAAGAAAATGAGACCTGCGGCAAGTTTCTGCGAAGATATTTCATCCTGGACACCCAGGCCAATTGTCTTCTGTGGTATATGGACAACCCCCAGGTGAGGTCCCAGAATGCACTCTGTGGAGCACTGCAGATCTGCATGGCTTTTATACTTCACAGCTAAAAGGACTTCTGCTTCCTGATTTATGCTGCATCTGCCCCTCCCACTCTTAAGATGCATTTGTTACAAGAGTTCAGTGCTGGGGTTTCACAGCTAGAGCTGGCTTTTGATCACGCATATCTTTTTTTCCAGTTACCTTGGACACCTGAGCAGTGCTGCTTGTGTTCGGACTCTATTGATTGGAGTAAACAGGCTTCATTTAGACAGATGTGCTATTGAAATCCCAGAAACTGGGATCACATTTTTTAATTGGCTTCACATTTTTCTCTCCCCCTATTTTTATTACACCAGCTTCGCTCACTAGTTAAGACGAACAGAGACAGCAACTTCAGTGCTGGAAAAAGTGGGTTTCCTTGTGCCTGGAACCCTGTGTCCTTCTTAGCAATCTGGAGTGATTTATTTCCTGTTCTGATGTTAAAACTGCCACGTAAGAGTCTACCAGGATCCTAGAGAGACAAGGTGGGTGAGGTAATATCTTTTATTGGAACAACTTCTGTTGGTGAGAGAGACAAGCTTTTAAGCTATACAGTTCTTCAGCTCTGTGTAACTCTTGTCTCTTTCACCAAGAGAAGTGAGTCCGGTAAAAGACACTACCTCACCCACCGTGTCTCTCTAGGATCCTGGGACCAGCGTGGCTACAACAACACTGCAAATATCAGGATCTTGGCGAGGTGAAATTCTCTCTGCAGTTCAATCATTGGGTTGTTTTGGCACAAAACATCCCATCATTAATCTCGTGGGTATCATAATGGAAAGTCGCCATTTGGATGTCCATTTGTGTCAGATTGTCGGATGCCGGTTTCTGTGGAAGCTGTGTCCCGTTACATTATCTCACACCACCAATTTTCCTTGATGCTTTAAGTTGCATAGAAGAGATGCCTTTATGGGATGGAGAGAGTGTCTAAGGAAGGATCTGGTGGTAGGGATAGCAGATTCTATTGTGCTTTTTCATATTCTGTCTTGCCACAACATGAGGTGAATATATTGTACCGTGGTCAGTAAGAAATACAGAGGGTGGTCTCTCTCTTTTTTTTTTTTTTTTTAAGTCTGGTGCTAACTCATATCCTTTTCCTGCTCTGAGGTTGAATTTCCCACTTCTGGGGCCTGATCCAAAGCCCGTTGAAATCTGTGGAAAGACTCATTGGCTTCAGAGTGTTTGGATCAGGCCTCTGTTGGGAAGCTGGTGCTGGGTCACTTCAGTGAAGCAGCATTCAGCCTGAGTGCAGTTGGAAGCAGTCCTTCATTTCCAAGTGGGATGGGTCACTGTCTGGGCCGTGCTTTCTTGCTGAGGGAAGCTGGAATGTGACTGGATGGTATCTGTTATCAGTACGTGTGAGCGTGTGTCAGAAATGTTCCTGAATTCCCCCTCCACACCCTTTTAGACTTTGAATCCAAGACAAATAAAACGAGAATGTCTTCTGGTCTCAGCCAGTGACCTGTTCGGCTCCATCGTGGTGAACCAGCCGTAGGCCCAAAGCTGGGGGTGGAATGTGGGGTAGCAGTTTCTTTTCAAGGTTGGCTCTGACCCATAGCGGTGCAGTGGTTGGTCACTCTCCCAGATGTTACTCCTAGGGCAGTTCATAGCTGTGGTTAGAATGCGGAGCTATTCTGATGAGTCAGTATCAGCCAGCAATGCCCTGCTGCTCGCTGTATCGAATGGGGGCGGGGTGTAGGGAGCAGTTGTTATCTTCCTCTTTCTCATTTATAATCTGCATAATGTTTTGTATGAGCTGCATCTACTTCCAGGCCCCAATCCAGCAGCGCACTTAAGCACACGCCTCGAGTCCCTCTAACGTCAATGAGACGTGTGTGCTCAAAGTTAAGCCCCTGCTTAAGTGTTTTGCTGAATAGGAATGGGCTTAAGCACATACGTAAAGTTAAGCATCTGCTTTGCTGAATTGGGGCTTCAGAAATGAAATGAAATGATGCAGGATGCTTTCTGCCATGTATGTTGTTAGACTTTCCTATGGCTGAGTCTTTGCAAGAGGAAACTGTAACAAATCAGTTTCTCTGTGTCTACTATGCGCTCTTACACCACACCAATGATATTTTATACAATTTAACCCCTGAAGAGATGATAAAGCACTATGTCAGTGTGAGACATTATTAGGTCCCCATTCCAGTTCATATCTCGGTGTAAAGACAGTAACAAAAATGATTAAAATATCGGTCATCCTAGAAATGGGGTCATGCAGAATATGCTCACCCAGTAGCCAGGTGTCTGGAGTTTTGTATCTGTTGTGGCTGGCAGCTCCGGGAGTGGTCGTGGCATTTACTACAGTGATTAAAATAATAAGACTAAAAGGTGAGCTGTAGGAATCTTCTCAAGTCACCATTGGGACTAGCGTTCATTGCTTGGCTTTTGTAAACGCAGCTCAAAGCAAATTTTATTTTATTTTCATTTATAATCTATGCCCAGTGCCATGGTCTCTGGCCTCTTGACTAATGTTAAAGAACTGAACAACTTTCCCCATGCAATAAACTACACACCAACTAGTGCACCCCTTACTGCCTTGCTGAGGCATAGTGATGGGTCTCACACCATGGTAAAATGCTGACGTATAGAGACTGTCGGTGAGGACAGAACTCTTAAGGTGCCCCTCCATAAACAAAGTGTAAAGTGATAGTTTAGCTCACCGGGTTTGTGACTGTTTATCGTTTAACTCTTAACATTCTTGACTGTTTTGCAGAATCTGGCTCTTGGGTCAGGAGCTGTCGGATCTTTGCAGCTGACCTATATATCCAAGGTAATACGAGGGTGGTGTCTCGGAACTGTTCTGCTGTGGGAGGAGGTGAAATAGACCTAGAAATAAGCTAATGGCCTGCCCAGTACAGCAATTTGTAGGAGTCCAGAGTTATCCGCTCTATACTACTGCTGGGTAGAACTGGTGAGGATATTGTTCTTCAAAATGTTTGTCAACCAAAAATGTCCTTTTTGTTGAAATCAAAACATTCTGAAAAACCTATTGATTTTGATGAAATTTTGTTTAGAAAAAACCCAGAACTAAACATTGCAATAAAGTCAGAATATCCCTTCTTGGCATTTTGGGGAATAGAACATTTCAGTTTTGTTTTGTTTTTAATTTTGAAACAACTTTTCAAAATTAAACTCATTGTTTTTTTTAATAGTATTAAAAAAGTTGACGTTTTAAAAAGTTGGAAATGGGAACAAAATGACCTGAAATGAATTATTTTTTTTCAGAAATTTGTTTCCTGGGAAATGTTGGATTTTTTTTGTTTGTTTGTTTCGAAAATTTGAAATTGTGGAATTGCCTGCCAAATGGATCCTCTGATTCCTGCCAGTTCTACTGTGACAGGTCTCTCAGCGTAGCAAAGAGGTCTGCATTTCCTTTGTAAAATGACATCACATAGCCCAGCAGGGTTGCTGGGCAGAATGGAGGATATTTCAATAATGAGGAAGAATGCAAAGCCACAGAACCCAGAAGCTTTTAGTAAGGGCAACCAGTACACAGTCCAGATTGGGCCTTATGCCCCAGCCGTGAGCTATTTGCAGATGAAACTTCTCGTCTGGAAGACGGCGTTTTAAATCTATTTCATTGCTCAGAGTGCCAGTCTCGCTCAGCGTCCGATTGAACCTGGGTCACATGCATAACGATGTGTTTTATCAGCTTTGTAATCAGTTTAAGTAAATAATAATCAGCAACAAGGTGTCATGTAAACATCGCCCACTGCGCAACATGGCACTCGGGAGTTGTGTTGTGGTTCTCTAATGTGCAGTACAGGAGTGCCTAGAGGGCCTCAGATGAGGTCAGGCCCCATTGTGCTGGATGCTCACAGCTAGTGAGAGACAGTCCCGGTCCCAAAGAGCTTCAGTAGAGGGTGCCTTTTTTCCTACACGTCTCTCCTGTGACGCTTCCGTGGGGACTTGAATGAGCTACTGATTCAAAGCCGTGCCCAACTGAGCGGGACTCTCCTGGGTAAAGGTGGGTCTGTCTGGGTTTGGCGCTAGGGGAGTGGTACCAGCTCCCGCCCGCTCCTCGAGCTAGCGCAGTGTAGGTAGGGTAGCGTGGGCAGTGGTGGCCCAGGCTACTAGCTGTGCTGAGAACGTACCCACCGGATTCTGGTGGGTTCGTCCTTGGCACTAGCCCATGCTGCCACTTGCTGTGACTTGGGTCGCCAGTTCTGGTTGGACGAATTCCTGGAGGTTTCATCACATGACATATAATCTTTAATAATTCCTGGAGACTCCAGGACAATCCTGGAGGGTTGACAGCCCTCGCTGCTTCCCTGGCCACGCTGCTGTTTTTAGTGGGCTAGCTTGAGAGCTAACGCCCGTCCGTCCGCGTGAGCTGGGAATCGCACCCCCAGCGCCGATGTAGACGTAGCCTCGGGTCTGTCTGTGCTTCAAACCGGAGCCGTCAATTCCAGCTCCAGGACACCTACCTGCAGCAGCGCCGGTTGAGCTGGTGCATTAACTATAACTGTGTAGCCCCGGTGGGGCCATCCCCTGTATGTTCCTGTGGTCTCAGATGGGCTTGTACCCGGGGAAGCTGGCCCCTCCCACTGCTTGCATCACAGCAGCTAGACTTCGGTTTTTAGCCCATTAACTTGATTAAAGCTAGCGTGGGTGTGTCTCCTCCAGCTGGAGTTGACACCTCCCTTAGAGGGCAGGGTCTCCCAGTGCAGATTCTGTAGGCTGCTCCTCTTCCTGTGTGGCTGGCTGCAGAGTGGTTGTTTCAGGGCCTGATATCGCCGCTTCTTTGCCCCCTGGGAGTCCTTTGCCCCATATCGACACCCATCCTGCACGGGTGTAACTGACTGCCCAGAGAGCAAGGGGGTAGAGACTCCGATCCCCCATGTCTCTCTTCAGTGTCTGTTCCCTTCAGTTGTATTCACCCGCCTCTAGGACGTAAGGTTGTGGGTTCAAGTCCTCATGCCAGAACTTTGGCTCAAGCCCAGTGCTGTCCCTGCTGTGCAGTGCCAGGAGCAGTCACTGTCCAACCAAGGTCCCTTCTGCTAATTTCCGGGGGCTGCCAAATGAATGTTAGATATACTAGGGGACTTTTAGAAAAGAGTGGAGGGGAGCTCTAGTATCCTGGCCAGTATCCCCACTCCCCGCCTTAACATAGCAGGTACTAGTGTCCAAGGGTGGATGTGAGCTAGTGCTGAGCACAGGGTGGCCACTGTGTTTGCCAGCAGGCAGCCCCGGTTCGGAAACATGGAGAATCTCTTCCCAGAGGAAGGCTGCCTTGTGCTTAAGGCACTACCTGAGGTGTGGGAGTCCTGGGTTCAAATCCTACCTCTGCCCTAGTCCAGATTCTTAGTCACTTAGTCTTTCTGTGCATCTTTTCCTACAACTTCATTAGTGCTCGTGTGGTACAGGGCCAAGGCAGATTAGCCGGAACAGCATCCACCAGAAAGACTGTAAGGTGGGCCGTGTAGGTGAAAACAGCACAGGGAACAATAAACGGTAGGAAATGTTGCTTGCTTAGCACAGCTTGTGCCTTAAATCCCTTGACAGAGAGTCATGTGGCTAATATCATGGCTCTGTTGACCAGGCAAGTTGGGATTGTATGTGCCACCTTTATGTGCTTGGAAGTTCGACCTTCTGGATCTTGGGGTGGGGGGTGGGATATGAATGGACAGCCCTGGACTCAGCTTTGGTTACTGTAGTTGGAAAAAGACCCAGCAGATCTCTGCTCCTGCTGATTCATGATTTATAAATTAAACTCAGATGAAGCAATGCTGAGGGATGCAGTCTTCCCCATTTCAGAAGGAACTTCACTTATAAATTATATATATTTTAGACTAAATGAAAATTGCTACAGCGCTGGATTCAGTCGTAAACTGCAGGGTTGGGTTATACCAATGGCTTTAACTACCAATTATAAACATGCCAGAGAAATGGAGGTTTGCTTGAGAAAGCATATTTAAAGTATTATAGACTGGTTCAGAAGTAGGAAGCCTGTCAAAATAAATATACTCTATAAAGGCCATGCCTGGAGCCCCCGGGAATATTACTCTTACATAAATGATTCCTACTCTTTAGGGAGCAACCACTGTTATTTTCCTTCAGTTTTCTTAATTACCACACAGTGTGTGTTCAGTCCGACAGAAATTCGTACTTCCAGGGCCCCTGAAAGAATTTGCATCCTTGTTGTGCAGTGTGGCTGGCACTGAAGTTGAGGGAGAGCAGCAGATGAGAGACTGCTCTCTGAAGTGACCTTCTTTTGGGGCTGCTGAGTTCGTTACTACACGTGGTCTCTATTAAATCTGATATGAATGAGTTCCTGAGAGCTCACTCAGCTGTGGGGCACCTCATCGTGAGTAGCAGCGCTGGTGAACTTGCATCATAAATTTCATTCTGATATGCACAGGATATATCAGCCTCTAAAGGCCAACTGTCGCTTTGCCTGTTAACATATCTGTGGTGGTTTTGTAACGCAGAGGCTCGCCTGGCTTGCTGCAAGGCAGTCTTTTTCATGCTCGGCGATTGGTCTATTTCCAGCAAAAGAAAACGTCTGCACCAAAGAAAATGTTGTAGTAAAACAGTAGCACTGCAGTGTATCAGCATCAGAGATTTGGTGTGGAAGTAAGAGAAATTACACCACTATAGGGCGTGTGTACCCTGTGCTGAGAGAGCCATTCTAGGTGACCTGCATCTGTTAGCATGTCCACGTGAGAACATGCACATATTCTCTTAACTCCATTTGGCAGAACCATGTTAAAGCACAGTTTTTGCTAGCGAGGTGCTAGTACTTTTTTCATCTTCAGCAGAGGCTTAGATCTTGTATGCAAGGTTTTAGCCACATCCATTAACTAACTCTGCAGTTACCGGAGCCATATAGTGGTGTAGATATGCATATACATCTCTCCCCCAAAGAAATGCAACTGCAATTCTGCTATCTAGCGCTAGCCATGAGATGTTTGCGTGGGACACAGGTACATTTGGGCCCATGATGAGGAAAGCACAGTATCTTCTAGTGAGACACAACTGAGACTAAGGAGGTATGTGAGAGGATGTGCTAATTAGCCTCTTTCTCACTTGTCATGTTAATTTTGCTTTGACTCAGGCTTGCTTGAGCTCCTCATGATTTATAAACGGCCTTAATTACAGTGCTGAAGAATGGAAGACAATGTGTCCTTTCTAACGGAAGCAGATGCTGCCCCATCTCACTGCCGCTAACGTGCTTAATTTTAAAAATCTGTTTCTCTTCAGGTCAGCGTCGCCACCCCGAAACAAAAACCGAAAGTCCCGTTCTGCTTTGGTGAGTGTAACACATGGGGGAGAGGGGACACCAAAATGCCCAGAGCTCACATCATGACAGGTCTCTGACGGGAGGACTGGAGGGTTAGGTGGCTGTTTTAAACCATGAGAATTCATAAGCAGCAATTATCCATGGGCCTTCTTTGTTCATTAGTAGAAGGTGTTCCAGAAGTGTGAGATGCTTTCAGAGAGGGTGAAATTCACACTTGTACAGAGCAGTCAGCACAAAGGACTATGCACCACTTAAGTCCCTCTGAAACCCATAGGGCTAAATGGTGCCTTGATCCTTTTGCTGGCTGCTTCTGCACAGGGGTGGATTTTGCCCAGAATCCTTTGGGTGGGAGGGGACCTCAGTTTTTCCCTGTACGCCCCAGCAGCATGGATGCTCTGGGTGGTTGTCTGACCTGAGCAACCTTGTCCTAGTGCATCACTGCACTAATGGGGCTTTCCCCCATATTCACCCTCATGCTGCAGTGCATTATGCAATGTATTTTTCTGCATTCCTGTCATTGCAAAGAAGAGGTGGTCTGGAATTTGATTTCCCTTCCCGGTGGCCCTCGGCTTTACCCAAGCCACAAAAGTTCCTCACTTTCACGAGCCCTAAGCTCACCTCAGAGTTAAAGCAGCAGAAACAACAGCACCAGCACATACCTGTCTCAAAGGGCTGGCTGGGGGGGGGGGAGGGGCACAATTTTCTATACTGGCATGCAGGGGACATGAATCAGTACCAAACCCAGAGCAGGTAGCATATTCCCACGCCATGACTGAGCTTGCTGCTTTGCTGTGCTGTGCTGCGGAATCCCAGGTGCCTATGAAGGTAAAATATGGGGAGTGCTACGGTTTAACTCCTTGGTACTCCAGAGCCGAGACCCCCCAGCATAGAGCGCATTGGCAGCAGTCCACATGCAGGGGACTGCAAGTGCACATGGCTACTGGGTTTCAACAAAACCTTGTGCAGTTCAGAATGTCTCAAGGTTTTCAATGTAGAAATCCTATGAGAATGTTTCCTTTGACCCAGCTGCTGCAAGCCAGAAGGCCATACTAGCTGAGAAGTCAGGGGATGGAGAGGAGGGGCTGCGTGTCCCAAGAGAGCTTTCCAGACTCCCATGGGACTCCTGTTCAGGATTTGATCTGCCTTTGACCATTGCAGATGAAACTTAAAACTGTGGTTCTGACCACTGGCGGTCATAACAGCTCCCAGGGCACTTGTAAGCATGTTACCACGAGTGCCCTGGTTAAATTCTAATTCGGATCGTTCCAGATTGCTCTGTGGTTTCAGTTCTTCATGCCCAGTCCTGAACTGTTGTGTAGTGTGGCAACATGCAGTTAAACAGCTGCCATACTCCACCCCAGAGGTGGCTGCAGCTCAGTGGTGGTTCCTTGCATATTTTCCAGTCAAGTGGTTGCAAGGCTGAAATAGGTAGTGCTTGCAGGGTACTGTGGGGTTGGAAGTTGAGAGGTGCTGCTGATGTGCAAAGTGTATTATTGAATTAGTTTAACCATGCTGAGTACTGACTAGGGTTCCCTTCTCTCTCTCTTTTTTTTTTTTTTATTCCTCTCTTTGATAGTTATCAATGCTTTATCTCAGCGCTATTTCTTACAAGCCAGCGATCAAAAGGACCTACAGGACTGGGTGGAGGCTCTGAACCGTGCCAGCAAGATTACGGTATGTTACGCTATCATCACTGTCAGAGACATGTTTGGAAAGCCATATTTAACTTCTTGCTCTACTTCATCCCCTTTCTGCAACCTGCTCAAAGGTAATGGCTGAGTCTGGCCAGAAGCCGGGCTGCTCCTGGAGCCAGCTGTGCGCTGAGTCTGAGCCGCGCTTCATGTGGAGTTAGCACTGCTAGCTCTGCAGGAAATTCCTAGTCAGATTGTTGAGTCTGTCATGTTTTAATTAATGCTGAGGTTGTGATTCACAACCACAAAACCAAGGAAGGAGTTGAAACCCTACTCTCAGCTAGCTGCTGCTCTGTCCTTCAGTCCCCTTGGGAGCTGCTCCGATCCATCCACGTGCAGCATCGTGCTGCTCTGTGGTATAAAGCAAGCGTGGTACCATCAGCATTACTGTCCCAGAGCTCCTGAGCCCCCTCAGCTCCCATTGGAGGGAATGGAACTGCTGCAGCTTCCCGGATAGTACAGAGAAGTTATTTAAACACGGCATGCTTAGCTGCTGCTTTGCAAGTTTTAATGACTTGCATGATTTTAATTTAAGAAAGAAAATACTCCAAGAAAAGGGGCTGATCTTTTGGTTATGAAACTTCCTAAAGAGATTTTAGAGCTGGAAAAAGACACCAGGCCGGATTTCTGAGTGCTTAGCACCCACAATGTGGGCCAGAATTTCAAAAGTCCTTAGGACGGGTAGCTACCATTAAAAACTATAGTAAGTGAGCTGTTCTGAAAATCTGGCCTCAGACGAGTGATCTCTGTGGCTTCTTTTCCTTCTCCGGTAACTTAAATCTGGAGAGACTTTTCTATTTATAAACAAAGATAAGATAAATGCACTTCCCGTATTCCTAGGCACAGCTGCTGCGTGTGACAATGATTAAGCCCTTGAAAAGAGAAGCTTCTGCGGGAGATAGACACACCCTTATGTGTTCTGGTGCCACTGTGTTAATGTAATTATTGAAGGCTGGGATCTGTGTGTAACTGATTTCTTGCTGCTGCTATCAAAGGGTTTCTTTCTTGTGCTAAAGTAATTTGCTTATTCAGTTTTTCTCCTTCCTGGTACGATTGGTCTCATGAGATTTGATACAGCAAACACTTTGTATTGTGGGACGCAGTACGGGAGGGATTGTGACTGGACATGTCTCTGTCTTCCCCTCTCATATACCAGTGCATTTATATAGCCATAAGTTAACATAAGTGACTTCTGGTTTGCCTTCTCCTTGGCTGTTTAATGCTCCTTACAATGAGAGATGCTGCCTGTCCCTGTTGTTGATGGTAATTTAAGAATAAAAGCGAACCGGAAGGATAGAGCTGTCCATATACAGTATATTTAGTGTTCAGTTTGTAGAAACGGGCTGGTGGAGTGTCTGTTCTGATTAAGGTTCTTGAAGCTTGACTCATCGGGACATCCCAGAACCTAACAGATCCATTGAAGGAGTCATATGATTTTAAAAGGATGAATTGAAGGACTCTAGATACCTAATGGTCACAGTGCTAGATGGATTTTACTGCATCATACACTGATGTATATTGCCTAGGTTTTTATAAATCATGTATCAAGATGAATGATGTTGAACAAGTTAAGCAGTGATCTTTAGCAAAGAACTCTCTTCTCCAAGCATCAATTGATCATGTGGTGTGCTATACATCTACAATATTGCAATATAATAGAATACACAGGATTTCATTTTCCAAAGGGCTGGGGCCTGGTCTGCCTTTTGCTGGTGCGCGTTGCACTTGCCTTTTTGTATCAGCAAGTGAACTGAGGATGCAAATCTGGGTCCCTGCAGCTGCCTGATGGAGGGTGAGCTGCTTGGCTGCACCTGCTCTGATTTGCACCTTCCATTCACTTCTGGGTGCAGGTTACACTTGCAAAAACCCCAAACCAGCCCCAGAGGCGTGGCAATTTCCTCCAAAGTGTGACTAGCAGAATATGAACTCTAGACTTGAAGGACACTGTTCTGTTCCTCCTCATGCCTTACACCTTGTGTTGTCATTTGCACAGGGCCGGCGCAACCCATTAGGCGACCTAGGCGGTCGCCTAGGGCGCTGCTATTTTGGGGGCGCCGGCGCCCCGGCCGCCCATTCAATTTTGGGGGCGGGACCTTCCAACGCCGCTGTTGGGGGCGGCATTTCGGGGGCGGGACCTTCCGCCGCCTAGGGCACCGGAAGAGCTGGCGCCGCTCCTGCATTTGCACCTGTGGAAAGTTAATGTAAAATGCTACTGTTCTGATCTGAGCGAGCTTTACCCCCACTCTGCAGTGAGGATACAAGGTGCTGGTCATTGGCAAATCGGGCCCCTAGAATGCGGCTTTTAGAAAGAATTGCATCTGTTTATTGCTGAAAGGAGCCTGTTTGATTTTTAAACCCCCTAAACCCCAAACTATTAAACTTTGCCTGGGCCTTCTTGGATCCTCTGGCTTGTCTAGATTGGCTAGCTGGCCTGCGTCACTCACTGGTTGACTGGGTCTTTAGTAGCTCAGCACATCAGACAAATCCAGCAGGGGAGTCTCCTGCCTTCTACAGGGCAGTTAGAAAGGACAGTGCCACTAAAAACATTTGCAAGACTTCTGGGTGTGAGATTTGACCCACCTGCTCCCTGTGAACTTCCTTTCTCCCGTGTGCCTGTTCTCTGGGCCATTCCCGTTACCAAGCTGCAGTGTGGCCAGGTGCTGAGTAGAAACCCATAGTCGCTGAAAGACCAAATACTGTGAAAATGGGCAAGGGAATTAATGTGCTGCCTTTCCTAAGACCAGCAAATAAATTGACCCAGACAGTGTATTGGGCTAGCTGGGCCCTTCATCTGGCATCGGAGCTGGTGGATGAAACTCTAGCTCATCTGTTGTGCCAACAACAAACCGCATATGCTGCCCCTGCTTTCGTTTTCAGGATCAATATGGCTACAAACCCATTTAGACGTGAGACCAGAAAGAGATCCCAGGATTCTGGTGATCCAGACCAGTGTGCTGTGTAGCATTTTTGTCCTGGCCCTGTGTTACATACACTCAGGGTGGTGCACGTGGTTTAGCTGCCTTAGGTGGCAGAGGAATTCTGAAGTGCAGGAAACAGAATTAGTCAGAGAGGGTCAATAGTTTATTGAACATGCCAGAATAACAAGTTAAAGCACATGTCTAGATTCAGAAGTTCTAAGAAAGGCTGTTTCCATATTAAACCTCCCGTGGCACTTCAGGCCGGGGCTAGTATTTCCTTATTTCATAGTCTCTTGGAAGAGCGAGAGGTTTGTCTGTCCCAGCAAGCGCCTGTTGCTAGGGTGTGGGGTGTAAAATCGCGAGCACGGCAGCGGCATCTGGACACAGAGGTAGCCTGTCTAGAGAGAGCCGGCTTGCGAAGAGGCACCGTTCAGAAGGACAGTTATTAAGTAGGACAGGCTGTTCTCCTCTTTAATTGCAGTAGGCGTCTGTTTGCCAGAAGCTGGGCAGGGGTGACAGGGGATGGATCACTTGATGATTCCCTGTTCTGATCATTCCCTCGGGGGCACCTGGCATTGGCCACTGTCGGTAGACAGGCTACTGGGCTAGAGGGACCATTGTTCTGACCCAGTATGGCCGTTCTTATGTTCTCAGACAAGTGAGTAGCCCTAGCCAGGAGGCTCCCCTGCGGGCTGAAGCCTGAGATTCCAGTCCACACTCCTCCCACTGCGAGGCCATTGTTTTTCTGCGTTTGTCATGGTCCCGGCTGACTATCCTCAACGCTGCTTGGGCCATGGTAGCCTGGAACAGCTCAGTCACTTATGGGGAGGTTCTGAAAGGCACAACTGGGGTTTTTGGGGGAGATCCTGACTTTCAGTGGGACCTGGGCCCCTAACTGTCCTTTGCCCTTGAAAATCTACCTCTTGATGTGTATTGTGAAAGGCTTGATTTGTTACTTGCTTGTAGTTGCTGAAATATTTCTCCAGCACTCTACACGGGCAGCACTAAGCTAAACCTCACAGCAGGGAAGGAAGGATGGTCCAGCTCCTAGGGATGGTCCTCTTGGATTGAGAGACAGGTTCAGTTCCCTGCTCTCACACAGACTTTGTATGTGACCTTTAGCAAATCACTCGGTTTCTCTCTGCCCTGTCTGTACAGTGGAGATCAGAGCACTGCCCTGCCTGGTGGGGGTGGGGGTGTGAGAATACGTACATTAAAGACTCTGAGGGGCGTAGAAACTGTAGTAGTTGGGGCAGTTAGCTGCAATAGATACCCTGGAGAGGTAGCTCATTATTTTTTCCATTTTGCAGATGAAAACTGAGTCACAGGCCGATGGCTGTGAGCTGGATTCCAACGGGCACCCCCTAGCAGTAATGCATGCAGAGATTCAGACCCCTACTATGCAATCTCTTTATGTGTGCATTGTGAAACCATTTCCGTTGGTTTGGCCATGTGTGCCAGCTCCTCCAGCATTGACGTGCACAGACCTCCTTGTCTGCACTCCCTTCCGTGATGCTTGAGAAGATGCAGACAGATGAAAGACGGCGTGTTGCGCAAGAGGTTCTGATCTGGCCAGTTGCTCGTCACGCCAGCGTGTTTGGCGGCCTGGTACGCTAGGTGACAACCGCATAAAGTTCCGCTGGACCATGCTGCACAGGTGTAGGTTGCTGAGGCAAAGTGTGCAGTGCTGGGCTCCCGCGGGTGTGGGAACCTTTGGCTCGTTGCTTTCTGTCACAGCAGCTGTGCTGTTTCTGAAACAGGAAGCGATGGTGTGTTAAGATGCTCATGTTTCCTGTTCCCTACCACTGAAGGCTGGCTACTTCACTTGGTTAGCGAAGTCTGGCTTTTGAGAACTGCCTGGAGTTTACTGCTTGGGTTATTGCTCCAAAGATTAACTGGAGAAAATATGTTTGTCAGCAGAGCGGCAAAATGCTTTCTGTTGAGCCTTTTCATGCTGCAGATATATGTATGACCAATGGGTTGATTAGTTCAGCACTGAATCACTTTCTGTAGGAGTCAGTAGCTGTCTGTTCTGGTCCGGCCAGGAAAGTCTTGGACTATTCACTCCTCTTCTCAGTCCTTATCTACACACAAACTTGAGTCAGCTCAGTTAAACTGGTTCAGTTAGAGTAGACCCTTGTGTGGAGACTCTGGGCTAGCTTCTATCTGTTCCTAATTCTCTTAAGCTAAACCATAATAAGCCTGCTCTCAAACAAAAGAAGAATGTCCACAAAGCCTTTTACACTAGTTTAACTAACCTGGTTTTAAATCGCTCCTTAAGTAAAAATGATGTAACCCTGTGTGTAGATAAGCAAGCCCTTACTTTCAGGAGTGCAAATTTACTACTTCTTTTTTTAAAGAATTCTTTAGCACACTGGTCCAGTCTGTTTGTTAAGAGGCCAATCACTGAATGCAAACTACATGATGAGTCTAACTTGGTGAATAGCAGGAACGTTCCCTGAGACTCTGTGTTTCTCAGTTCCGTGAGCTTGCTTCTGACATGAAAGCAATCCAGATAATTGTACCTAGCCCGTACACAGCAACTGACGTTTCAGAGCAGTGCACAGACCTTGACTAATTTATCCTCCCAACATCCCTGCAAAGCTATGTTCATATTATCCACTTTCTACAGAAAGGAAAAATGAGGCAGAGAGAAGTTAAGCAACTCGCCCCAGATCATCAAGCAAGTCAATGTCAGAGCAATGGTTAGAGCTCAGGAGTGCCTGTCTTCTCTCTGCCTGGAGATCTTTCCTCTAGCCCATGCTAGCAATCAAGAAACCTTTAAATCACATTTGGGGGGGGGGGGGGAACCATTCCAGGACACCTGCACTGTTCCATGTCATTTTCTAGTAGCAACATCATCTCCTTTGGGCTTACAGTGTGTAGAATCATAGAATATCAGGGTTGGAAGGGACCTCAGGAGGTCATCTAGTCCCACCCCCTGCTCAAAGCAGGACCTAATCCCAACTAAATCATCCCAGCCAGGGCTTTGTCAAGCCTGACCTTAAAAACCTCTAAGGAAGGAGATTCCACCACCTCCCTAGGTAACCCATTCCAGTGCNCAGTGTCTTTGTCCCGTCCCCTTGCTGTTGAGTGGGATGTTCTGCTATAAGGTGGATAGAAAGCTGGCTAGATCGTCGGGCTCAACGGGTAGTGATCAACGGCTCCATGTCTAGTTGGCAGCCGGTTTCAAGCGGAGTGCCCCAAGGGTCGGTCCTGGGGCCGGTTTTGTTCAATATCTTCATTAATGATCTGGAGGATGGCGTGGACTGCACTCTCAGCAAATTTGCAGATGACACTAAACTGGGAGGAGTGGTAGATACGCTGGAGGGTAGGGATAGGATACAGAGGGACCTAGACAAATTAGAGGATTGGGCCAAAAGAAACCTGATGAGGTTCAACAAGGACAAGTGCAGAGTCCTGCACTTAGGACGGAAGAATCCCATGCACTGTTACAGACTAGGGACCGAGTGGCTAGGCAGCAGTTCTGCAGAAAAGGACCTAGGGGTTACGGTGGACGAGAAGCTGGATATGAGTCAACAGTGTGCCCTTGTTGCCAAGAAGGCTAACGGCATTTTGGGCTGTATAAGTAGGGGCATTGCCAGCAGATCGAGGGACGTGATCGTTCCCCTCTATTCGACATTGGTGAGGCCTCACCTGGAGTACTGTGTCCAGTTTTGGGCCCCACACTACAAGAAGGATGTGGAAAAATTGGAAAGAGTCCAGCGGAGGGCAACAAAAATGATTAGGGGGCTGGAGCACATGAGTTATGAGGAGAGGCTGAGGGAACTGGGATTGTTTAGTCTGCAGAAGAGAAGAATGAGGGGGGATTTGATAGCTGCTTTCAACTACCTGAAAGGGGGTTCCAAAGAGGATGGATCTAGACTGTTCTCAGTGGTAGCAGATGACAGACCGAGGAGTAATGGTCTCAAGTTGCAGTGGGGGAGGTTTAGATTGGATATTAGGAAAAACTTTTTCACTAGGAGGGTGGTGAAGCACTGGAATGGGTTACCTAGGGAGGTGGTGGAATCTCCTTCCTTAGAGGTTTTTAAGGTCAGGCTTGACAAAGCCCTGGCTGGGCTGATTTAGTTGGGATTAGGTCCTGCTTTGAGCAGGGGGTTGGACTAGATGACCTCCTGAGGTCTCTTCCAACCCTGATATTCTATGATTCTGTGATTCTACCTGCACTGTTCCATGTCATTTTCTAGTAGCAACATCTTCTCCTTTGGGTTTACAGTGTGTAGTGCAGTGTCTTTGTCCCGTCCCCTTGCTGTTGAGTGGGATGTTCTGCTCAGTCTGGGGGATGTTGAAGGCAAGGAATAATTGTGCATGAGAATCAGGGGCTCCCTAGAGCCAAAAGGCCTTGAGGAGACCTGTGCCTGCGAAGGCAGTTGACAAACCGGATACCAATATTGCAGCTCAGGGACCTGGATGCATTCCCTTCTCTCTCTGCAGTTTCTCTGCTGCCGGTGCTAGACCAGCTCTGCAGAGGAGAGAGGTTGTTGACACAGGTAACAAAACTGTTGCTGTAGAAATGGAGTTGTCTTGGGTTTGAGCTTCTTTCCTTTGGCACTATACTTAGCACAGTTGGGTTAGTTTCACCCGCTTCCCACCCCCCAACGTACTGCCCAAGTTAACAATGTGAGTAAACAGAGCAAAGCGCAGGGCCAAAGGGCTGGATCCCTAGTGACTGAAAAGTCTCTGAGTAAGGCAGGTAACCCCACCCCTCCCCCAACTCTGGATGTGTCTACACTTCAAAGAAAAACCCGCAGCACCACCACATCTCAGAGTCTGGGTCAATTGACTTGGGCTTGTGGGGCTAAAAACAGCCGTGTAGACATTCCTGCTCGGAGTGGAGCCTGGGCTCTGAAACCCGGAAAAGGGGGAGAGTCTTGCAGCCCAAGCGAGAATGTCTACATGGCTATTTTTAGCCCTGCTGCCTGAGCGCTGTGGGCCAGAGTCAATTGACTCAGGCTCTGAGTCTCAGTTCTGCAGGCTTTTCTTCACACTATAGACATACCCCATGTGAACTGGTTGGCAATTTCCTTTGGCCTGCACAGAGTTACCGCAGCCTGGTTCTCCCCTGCCCTGCTGCTTGTGGTGTGACTCAGCCTGTGTGAAGTATGTGTAAAACACAACCAAACTGGAAAGGGGGCCTTTGACATAGAATCATAGAATTTAAGATCAGAAGGGACCATTATGATCATCTAGTCTGACCTCCTGCATGATGCAGGCCACAAGAGTTGACCCACCCACCCGTGAAATAACTCTCACCCTTGACTCAGCTGTTGAAGTCCCCAAATCATGATTTGACGACTTCAAGCAGCAGATAATCCTCCAGCAAGCGACCCCTGCCCCATGCTGCGGAGGAAGGCGAAAAACCTCCAGGGCCTCTGCCAATCTACCCTGGAGGAAAATTCCTTCCCGACCCCAAATATGGCGATCAGCTGAACCCCGAGCATGCGGGCAAGATTCTCCATCCAGACACTCAGGAAAAAGACTTTCAATATCCCAACATTTACCATCGGTACTAACTACCAGCGGTGGCACATTATTGACCTATTGTGTAAATCAAGTTATCCTATCAAACCATTCCCTCCATAAACTTATCAAGCTTAATCTTAAAGCCGGAGAGGTCTTTCGCCCCCACTATTTCCCTCGGCAGGCCGTTCCAGTATTTCACTCCTCTGACGGTTAGAAACCTTCGCCTAATTTCAAGCCTAAACTTCCCAACTGCCAATTTATATCCATTTGTTCTCGTATCCACATTAGCACTGAGCCGAAATAATTCCTCTCCCTCCCTGATATTGATCCCTCTGATATATTTAAAGAGAGCAATCATATCTCCCCTCAACCTTCTTTTGGTTAAGGAAAACAAACCGAGCTCCTCAAGTCTCCTTTCATACGACAGGCTTTCCATTCCTCGGATCATCCTAGTGGCCCTTCTCTGTACCCTTTCCAGTTTAAATTCATCCTTCTTAAACATGGGAGACCAGAACTGCACACAGTACTCCAAATGAGGTCTCACCAGCGCCTTGTATAACGGGACTAGCACCTCCTTATCTCTACTAGAAATACCTCGCCTAATGCATCCCAAGACCGCATTAGCCTTTTTAACGGCCACATCACATTGCCGACTCATAGTCATCCTGCGATCAACCAGGACTCCGAGGTCCTTCTCCTCGTCCGTTACTTCCAACTGGTGCGTCCCCAGCCTATAACTATAATTCTTGTTAGTCATCCCTAAATGCATAACCTTACACTTCTCACTATTAAATTTCATCCTATTACTAATACTCCAGTTTACAAGGTCATCCAAATCTCCCTGGAGGATATCCCGATCCTTCTCCGAATTGGCAATACCTCCCAACTTCGTGTCATCCGCAAACTTTATCAGCCCACTCCTACTTTTGGTTCCGAGGTCAGCGATAAATAGATTGAATAAAATCGGACCCAAAACCGAACCCTGAGGAACTCCACTGGTAACCTCCCTCCAACCCGACAGATCCCCTTTCAGTACGACCCGCTGCAGTCTCCCCTTTAACCAGTTCTTTATCCACCTCCGGATTTTCATTTCGATCCCCATCCTTTCCAATTTAACCAGTAATTCTTCATGCGGTACCGTATCGAACGCCTTACTGAAATCAAGATATATCAGATCCACCGCATTTCCCTTGTCTAAAAAATCTGTTACTTTCTCAAAGAAGGAGATCAGGTTGGTTTGGCACGATCTACCTTTCGTAAAACCATGTTGTAATTTGTCCCAATTGCCATTGACCTCAAGGTCCGTAACTACTCTCTCCTTCAATATTTTTTCCATGACTTTGCACACAACAGATGTTAAACTAACAGGCCTGTAGTTACCCGGGTCACTTTTTTTCCCCTTCTTGAATATAGGAACTATATTAGCTAATCTCCAGTCAAACGGTACAACCCCCGAGTTTAGGGATTCATTAAAAATTATCGCTAACGGGCTCGCAATTTCACTCGCCAATTCCTTTAATATTCTAGGATGAAGGTTATCCGGGCCGCCCGATTTACTGCCGTTAAGCTGTTCAAGTTTGGCTTGTACCTCGGATACTGTAATGTCTACCTCCCCCCCTTCATTCCCATCAGTCACGCCGCCACTATTCCCAAGCCCTTCATTAGCCTCATTAAAGACCGAGGCAAAATATTGGTTTAGATATTGTGCCATGCCCAGATTATGTGCTTGACACAGGTGGGAAGGAATGCACAGAGTGCAGGACAGTGAGGAAGCACACCCATTAGCTTCCATCCCAGTTAAGATGGAGGAGCTCCTGGTGACCCACTTTGACCAGACCTGCTGCAGAGAGAGCCCCTTCTGGCATGTGGGGGTCATGCTCTGTTCAGAGCAGGGGTCGGCAACCTTTCAGAAGTGGTGTGCCGAGTCTTCATTTATTCACTCTGATTTAAGGTTTCGCGTGCCAGTCATACATTTTAACGTTTTTAGAAGGTCTCTTTCTATAAGTCTATAATATATAACTAAACTATTGTGGTATGTAAAGTAAATAAGGTTTTTAAAATGTTTAAGAAGCTTCATTTAAAATTAAATTAAAATGCAGAGCCCCCCGGACCGGTGACCAGGACCCGGGCAGTGTGAATGCCACTGAAAATCCGCTCGCGTGCTGCTTCGGCACCCGGGCCATAGGTTGCCTACCCCTGGTTCAGAGAATCCATCCTGAGTTTACACCAGCTTGTGGCGAGGAGCCTCTGATTTTAGCCAGAGAAATCCAAGCCAGAGGGCTGTGGGCTGCGTCCAGCCAGGCCCAGGAGGATCCGTGAGCATTTGTGGCTGATTATGCCACACCCATTGGCAGAGTGACAGAGCAGCCAGATTTGCAATGTCATCTGCATACAAAGGAAGAACAAGTAACTTTACATAGGAACATCCCTGAGTCTCAGGAGCGGGTTTGGGAAAGACCAATGTCGACAGCAAGAGAACAGGCCACATACATGCAGGGAAATGCGTGAGGGTGTGTGTGATTCCTGCACAGATCCGTGCCCTTTCCCCAGGACACGGAGAGGGCTGTTCCCCAAACTGCAGTGGGATTAGAGCGGCCTTCTCCTGCTGTTACCTCTTGCTGGTTAATGGTATATCAGCATTTGGAAGGGGATGGTTCAGCGTGCTCGGAATACAAAGCTGGGTCCCAGCAGCTTGCACACTGCTGGGGTCACACTGCTGTAGATGTGCTGTCGTCTAGCCTGGTTAGACTTGCAAAAGCTAATCATTAAGTCTGGCAGTAACTAGAGCAAGACAATTAAAGGAGCACAAATGCACAGGGCTCCAGAGGCAGGTCACAGACTCATGTCAGGTGATGTTTAATTACCCACCTCCTCTCTTCTTTCCTCATATCATAGGGTTCTCCTGCAAACAGCTTGGGATGGAGCCACACCCTCATTAACCTTGATGTGGGGTGTCGTGGTGGTGGTGTTTTTTTTTTAAAGGGGCACTGCTGTATTTGTACAGGAGAATGGACAGGCCAATGTCCCAGATGCAGACCCTAAGCCTAAATCTGCTAAGTCTTCATTTCTACCAGGATGGGTGGTTTGGGGCTAGATTTGACTCACCCATTTCTGTCTTTCACAGGTGCCAAAGAGTGGTAGTTTGCCCTCAGCCACAGAGATTACAAAGCCCCCCATTGCACCCCAGACCCAGGAGAAGAAACCACAGGTGGCCTACAAAACTGAGATCATTGGAGGGGTGGTTGTGCACACACCTATCTCTGTCAATCAGGTAAGATGGGCGTGTCTGCGTTGGCATTGCCTTAGCGGAGTATGCCTGTGGCTTTGCAGATCTGCAGCTTGTGCTAGCAGAGAATGTGCAGTCAGTTGGGAGGAACCAGAGTGTGCCATGTGAGGATGGCAGCGTCGGCAACCTCTGTGATAAAAATCCAGATCAGTCAGGCAGCCCCCCAAAAATCATGAGCTTAAAAATCATCAAAGTTTAAAAACAAATTTTAGGTGCCTATTCTTTGCTCCCTGGTTTCTGAGCCTTAGGGTTCTGTTGGTTCTCATTTTGCAGCTTTTTCTCTGCAACCGGGAGGGCTAGAAACTTCTTTTTCTTTACTTTTTATAAAAGAAAGCTGAGATTCTCGTGAGTCCAGGAGCCTGGGGCTATAAGAAAAGCGCCAAGTACTGCAAGTCTCATGATAAAATCACAAGAGTTGGCAATTCGGGGATGGTGAATAGAAACGATCTGTAGTTTAACTTTCACTCCTTGCCTTTCTGTCTCCAAGCACTGGAAATGAAATACTCTTGGTACCAGCACAATGCTCTGGGACTCTAGCCTCTCACTGGCTTGAAGGAGCAATTCTTGAGGGATGTAAGGGGGAAAGCTGGCAGTTCTCTGCACACTTAGCAGGGTGATGAAATTTATACCACATTCTGCTCTTTGATTTTTCTGTATTTAACTGTTGGGGAGGCTTCCAGCCATGCGCTTGACCCATGTCTGTGCCATTGAATGGGTCTCTGCTTCATCGTTTGTATGTCCTAGCTTCTGCCTCCAATCATTTCTCTACCAGACATAACAGAGATCTATGGAACAACTGTGTGTGATTAACATGGTATGAGGGATAAACAGTCTTGGGTTGAAATGCAGGGTCCATGCTGCTATATGTTTGAGCAGGAAATGCAATATTCCTGCCTATTTCCTCTGTCCAATTCCTTACTAATACAGTCAGCAAAGCTCTGCTGTAAACCAGGCCAACAAACATTGCATCAGTTTTCTTCTACAAGCTGTTCCCATCCTGCCTTTTGCATTCTGAAACAGTTAAACAGAACAAACGCTACTCAGGTGTGTAGTTAACTGCAACAAATGATACCTGGATCCCTACTTTTTAAGCGAAGAATATTACCCGTCATCTACCAGAGGTGGGAAACCCGCATTTATTATTGTTGTTTGTTTTTGTTTAAGTGCCGGTCTGAGCCCCTGAACTATGAAGCCGTACAGCGAGTGGAGGAATATATTTTAATACACAGAGAAAACAGACTCTGCGAGCTAGGCCGCTCTGCATAGTAACTCACACGTTACAACAGTAAAGCTTGTGCGTGAGGCCCGCAACAAATAACCCCCCACTAGACCCCCAGCTGCCCCCACTCCATCCCAGCGTTTCTCCCAGGGTCCAAGTTGAGGTTCCTTCACAAAAAACACCTTCCCTCTTAAACCAGGGGACTGTCGGCTCAAGCGCCCCGCCACATTGCAGCTGCTCTGAGCCCAAACCATTTAGGTCTTTATAGGCCAAGAACACCTTAAATCCCAGCTGGAAACTGATAGGCAGCTGGGGCAGATTCTGGAGCAACAGTGTCACGTGAGCTGCATGAAGTGCGGCTAGGCAGGCAGGCATATGTCAGGGGATGAAATCTGGTTATTGGCATATACCCAGAGCCCTCCCGGGGTGTGGTAAAACCTCTTGCTTTCCTTGGACGGGGGCACGCAGAGCGGACTGTGACACAGGAAATCGGTGGCAGGGCTGATGTCTCAACACCTAGATACTATGGTGACCGTTGTTCCAGAAATGCCTCAGGGAGATGGGTTTAGCTGAAAGTCCCTTATTGGCTATGTGTCTAAGCAGCCTCAGTAACACAGCCTAGATCAGCAGTTCTTCACGCTGAGCTTGAATGGCAGGTGCTTCAGACAGTACCAAACTGGAGACTTTGGGCTGCAGGGGCCTAAATCACACCCCTTTGGTCTGCTTGCCATCTCTCTCGCCCAGTGTGTCTGGGGAGCTGCACGCTCTGGTGCAAGCCAGTAACGTTTTCACCCTGAATTTAGCATGAACCCTTCAAATGTGCAACTTGCTCCAGTTTTCAGCGATGAGGCAGAACTTGGTGCTTAATCGGAGGCATTTCCAGTGACTGAACTTTAGTCTGATTGTTGGGGGGGGATCTTGAATGCAGTTGCTTTGGTTTACCCCATTATGTGACATCTGTTGCCTGGGGAATCTAGTCTAGAACCTACCTCTCAGTCTGAGGTTTAGGCTCTGAGCTGTCTGGGCGAGAGGCTGTCTGACCTTCTCTGAAGTAACACAGTCTGATTACACACTTCTCCTATTGGTGGAATTGATTTGCACTTTCAGTTCAGGAAACCAGGTCTGTGCCTGTGAAACCTTCCCACTGCACACAGCACTTCTCTCTGGCTCCAAAGTGCAGTGAACCAAAAGGGGTTTATGGAGCCACATGCAAAGCTGCAAACCACTAGCCCCAGCGGCTGCTCCCCGGAACAGCAGCTGGGAGATGTCACAGGAGGGGGTGGAGACCTCCCTTTCTCCAGTAGTCCGAGTCTCCCTTCCCTGGACGCGTGGGAGGGGCATGTGCATGACCATCGGCAACTTCCACCTTTTGGTGTTTTGACAGCCTAATTTCAGCTCTTATCAGTCACAGGCCTAAAAATAGAATGGAGAATTAGGTCACTGCGGTGTTCTCCTTGGCAGGCGTTTTTAACTCTTCCCTGGCCATACAGATGTGCACATGTGCAGAATTGGACCTGATTGGAGCATAGGAATTGCCAGGGTTGGATCAGACCCATGATTCAGCTGGACCAGTAGCCTGTCTCTGATAGTGGCCAGCACCAGCTCCTTCAGCAGGAGGTGCAAGAGACCTGACAGGGTGATCATGGGATAATCTCCTTGTGGGAGGAGTTTCTTCCTGACCCCTGTCACTGAGAGGTTGGGTTGTTCCCTGAAGCAGGGTTTAATAGCCATCTTTTTAATCCTAACTCGGTGTGTATGTTCTCATTATCCATGTACATGTCTAAGGGAGACTGCTGGCAGGAAGTAGCAGAGCGAAACAATTGTGCAGCTCCATCCTGTGTGAATAGGAGTTCAAACTATTTAGCTGATCAGAGAGAAGGTTAAGATGTGACTTGATTGTGGTCTAGTACCTACAAGGAGAGAAGCTTTGTGATAGCGAAGGGATCTTTAATTTAGCAGACAAAGGCAGGAAAAGATCCAGTGGCTGGAAACTGAAACTAGCAAATTCAGACCAGAAATAAGGTGCAAATTTTTAACAGGGAGGGTAAATGACCATTGGGGCAGCTCACTCAGGATGCGGTTGATTCTCCATCACTTCAAGTCCAAGTTGCTTGGTTCTCTAAGAGAGATGTTCTGGCTCAAAGTAGGAGTCACTGGGTGAGGGTCTCTGGCCTGTGTTCCGCAGGAGGTCAGACCAGATGATCGAATGGTCCCTTCTAGCCTTAAATTCTATGACTCTATATGGTTTCCAGGGGGTGTTTTCACCTCCCATTTTGAAGCAGTTCCTCCTATCCCAGTCCCTGGTTGTGTGTGGGGCTCGCTACCTGAGTGGAGCAGTTCTATAGGGAGACACATTTCACCATTTCTGGGAAGGTAGGAGAGTGTTCAATTTGAAGGACCACTTTCATCCTTCCTACCGTGTCTTTAAGACTGCTGCAGGGATGAGGCCTGGCCTGCTGGTTAGAGCACCAGCCCGGTACTCAAAAGACATGGGTGATGTTCCTGGCTGCACCATTGATCTTCGGTGCTGTGACCTTGGTTGTGTCACTTCCTATCTCTGTGCCAGTTTCCCAGCCTGTAAAATGGGGATAATGCCATTGAGCAGCCTGGGTGCTGATACTCGCTGCAGCGGCACGTGCTGGGAGGCAGTCCCATTTGGTAAGTGCTTTGAGACCTGGGGATGGAAGGCGCTAGAGAACTGCAGAAGGTAATGGTAGATTTCCTCTGGAACGTGGGGTTTTAGCCTGGGTGTCTCCTCTGCCTCCACCAGGGCACTAGGAAACAGGCACAGAAACGAAACTGGCCCCACCCTCGCTCAGCATGTCTGGTACCACTTTCCGTGCAAACCCCCCGTGCTAGTTTGGTGCGAATGGCTGCTCTGTGCTTAAACTGAGAACGAGCCTTTCCCTAGACACAGTGGCATTCGCCTCCCCGAGGGTGGCAGCTCCCTTTGACTCCCACTCCCTGGGAATGTTTGTAGGCGGGTGCAGATGAATCCCCCGGGCTGGCAGCTAGCGCTCTTGGTGCATGCACCTTGTGCTGTGCTCCTTGGGCACCGAGTCCTTGGCAGGAAGCCCAGAGCCTCCCCACGCTATTTCTGTTTGGCTGCAATCCAGGCTGAGAATCCAAGGGGAGGTTTCCAGGCCCAGCTGCAACAACGTTTACGTCCTGCCTGGGTTTCTAACTCTGCTTCACTTCCTTGCCCAAGCCTAATTTTTCATCCCTGTTTTGGGAAGTTCTTGTTTGTTTCTGTGGGTTTCTCTGCAAGGCTCCGGCTGGCCCCAGCCATGTGCATCAGGGTGGGGGAACCGAGCCTTCTTTCTGACTCGGTGTTTTTCCTGGCTCCTCATTGGGGCCCGGTGGCTGCTAGCCAGTGGTTTCCCCTCTGCCTGGCACTGACACTAAGCTGCTTTATGGAGTGCAGAGGGAGCCTGTAGCCTGAGTGAGCAGGGCAGCAGCAGCTGGGCACACAATGGTGCTGTGTATTCTGGCCTTTTGTCACTTGGGAGCCAAGCTTATTGTCTATTAAAAACAAATAAGCAGCAGTTAGGTGGGCACCCTGCCATGTGATTTATGAAGCAAGTGAATGCTGGTCTGTTCTCCCATGTGAGGGGCTGGGGGTTTGCTTTTGGGTTAGTTTGTTCTCCAGAAAAGCCTAAAGCTCCATCCACAGCCCCTGTTTGCTTTAGAGTCGCTTTCGCACTGCAGAGGGTGTTGAGGGAAGGACGCCAGCTGCTGAGTTATTTTCTGCAATTCCGATGCTGCCCTTGGTGAAATGGCCTTTCCTCCCAGCCAGGCTTCACCTGCGGCAGCCTCCTGAGCCTGCATTCATGGCCTCTCTGCCTTGCCTCAGGAAGGAACATGCTGCCTCAGGTGCAGCTTTGTGACTCCAGGCAGGAGGAAAGGAGAGTCCTGGCCTCATTGATAGGAGGGATGGAAAAGCCTTGCTCCTGTCTAGCGCATTTCTCTGGGAGTCAGTGCAGGATTGCTCCTTACAGCCTAACCTCTGGGGAAATGTCTTCCCTAACGATGCCCCTTCCCTCTGGGAGACTAATCCCTCAACTCTCCTCCGTCCTTCTCCAAACACCAAGGGCTGCAACAAATGGCAAAGGGCCTGTGCGAATCCGAGTGACGGGGGAGTGGGTGGTTCCCTCCTGCTGCGAACGCGTCTCTCCCGCCCAGCAGCCAGGTGGGCTGCCTGGCTCGGAGGGGCACGGAAGGGAGTGAAGGGCTGGCTTGGGCACAAGTTGCTTTAATTTGATTGATTTATTTTGGTCCTGGAAAAATCAAAGTCCTGTCGTGGAAGGAGGGGGAAAGTGCACAGCTGAGGGTGAGAGATCGGGGCATGTTGTCTGGTTAACCACACCAGGCCTCTTCACCAGTGTGAATGCCATATAAGGACAGCTCGAGCCCTGCAAGCCAACGGGTACGAGCCAGGAGCCTCTGCTCGAACAATTCACTAACCTCAAGCTTGTGCTGAAAGGAGGCGGTGAGATGTGCACAGTGGTTACATTTTATCTCCCCCCCGCCCCCCAAGTTCTGCCTTATGAAGGAGGCGGGAGGGGCTGGGCTGGGCGCCTGTTTCTTAGGGGTTATAGAATGAGGGTAGAGTAGCAATGGCACAGCAGCAGCAGGCAGTGGAAAATGTGTCTGCCTGCTGACTTCTACCACGTTTTCCCCCCCCCTTTGAGTCTCTCAGGGAGTACCTAGCTGCTCCCCCCGGACAAGCAGGGCGAAGGGGGGCAGCTGGAGCTGGGCTCCCTTCCCTCCCACTGTGCGATTGCCCTGGTGTTGCTGTTGTGTGAACTGCAGGCAAACCACAGAGCACAGGAACGCTACAGCCGGTCTGACTGAGTGTCCTGACCAGGGGTGAAAGTAAGTCCAGTGACTTACCGGTACGCTGGGGCCAGCTCTGGCCCCCAGAAGGGGCGTGGCCTAGGGCGGAAGGGGCGTGGCTGAGGGAGTCAGAGCCAACCCCAGCCCACCCTGTAAGGTAAGTGCCGCCCCCCCC